>JAMWYP010000021.1:4675775-5875775 GCA_025563575.1 Acacia pycnantha | reverse complement strand
CCTTAGGCGGATCTCTCAACAGCGTTTAAATCAAGGTTTAGGGTTTTCCGAATCATACCTGTGTGCAAACGATTTGAACTGGTGGGCTACCTTCTCGATCAACAGATTTATTATAGTTATTTAATTTATCAAATAAATTAAATACTATATATAATAATATTATTTTCAATAAATAATATCATTATTATTTTCAATTTAATATATATATTAAATCAAGATATGATATCATTATATTTAATTTAAAATGAGATCCGATATCTCGCTTCAAATTAAATCGATATGCAATATCTTTATTCGAAAATTAAATCTCGAGATACAATATCTCAATTTATTATAGTTATTTAATTTATCAAATAAATTAAATACTATATATAATAATATTATTGTCAATAAATAATATCATTATTATTTTCGAATTTAATATATTTATATATGCATATATATATATATACACACACATCCTAGATTAAATAAGTATTCATTAAATCTTAAACACATTTAAGATTCAATGAATCTGACACTCTTGCTCGTGTTGGGCCATTCTTGTGTGCGACCCCCGCAGCCCACATGAGATTGGCAGCGGGCCAATACTGTACCCACAAGTCGCAAACGGCCTCTAGCAAGACATTGCGACTACCCAATTCATATGGGGATCGTTGATAAGTACAATGACTTGCCCCTAGGGCATAATTTCCAACATTTAATTCATACAGTTATGCAATAAAATATTATGGTTAAACTTTTATCATGATATAAATTCTCTAATTTATATTCATGATTTAAATTCTCGCGCTACTGACAATCAGTCGGGTCCCTACGGTTCAGAATGTGCAATTTTTAATATCCCTCTTTACTTATAATATTCTCTTATTAAATTGTTCATCATACCCCTTTCTCCAATGTGATCAATCGCTCTTCCTCCTATTCTAAGATTGAAAAGTAGCCTTTGGATTAAGGTAACAACCCACCAACGAGTTTTGACTCAAATAGCATCACTTCGGTACTTAATGATTTTTTTTCGAAAATTTCAAATCGTTTTCGAAAATAAGTTCCCAAAAAAAAAAGTGATTTTCGAAAATTGAAACCCTAACGTTCCGAACGTTATTCTGCCATCCGCGATCATGAACGTCCGACCTCAGTCAGCGTCCATGCATGATCAACGAATCTGAACCTTTCAGAACGTGATCGTGTTTGAACGTATTGGACCCCAATCAGATTGCACGACTTTAACGTGATCTCCGATCTGAACCTTTCAGAACGTGATCAAAAAAGCCACGGAATCCGAACCTAACCCTAGCGTGAAACAACCGTATTCATAACGCGATCTTTTCGAAAAAGGATGATCTTTTTGATAAAAGATGAATGCTTCAAAATCGGTTTATCATATATTTCAATTTTAAGCATGCAAGATTCGGTTTAAAGCATATATATCACATATATAAAGCATACACAAAACCTGATTTAAACGCACGTTGAGTTGGCTCTGATGCCACTGTTGGGATTCGTACACGCAGCGAAATAAAACTCTTACGAATCCCTTAGGCGGATCGCTCAATAGCGTTTTAATCTGGATTTAGGATTTCCGAATCATACCTTTGCCGATCAATTTGAACTGGTAGTCTACCTTCTCGTGCTTCTTGATCACGTGGGCTAACGCTTTCTTGTTCGATCAGACAGGAGCAGACTACGCGTGTCCTCTCCCTCTACCGGTATCCACACGAACGGCCTCCAACACTGACGGCAGCGTGCTAGCGCCTCAGTATTCTTGCGTCTCTCTCTTTTCTCTCTAGGGTTTTTCACGGCTTTCTAATACGCTCGACTAAAAGTCCCGTAGGTCTTTCTAAACCTAGCAGGCATATTATTTTCAAAGCAAATTTTGAATCTGGATTAAAAAAATATATTAATTAAATCTATCTGATAGATCTAATCAAATCTATTTATTTAATCCGAATTAAAAGCCCTCTGATTTAATTTATATTTATAAATAAAATCAAGATATGATATCGTTATATTTAATTTAAAATGAGATCCGATATCTCAGTTCAAATTAAATCTGATATGCAATATCTTTATTCGAAAATTAAATCTGAGATACAATATCTCAATTTATTATAGTTATTTAATTTATCAAATAAATTAAATACTATATATATAATATTATTATTATCAATAAATAATATCATTATTATTTTTCGAATAATATATTTATATATGTATGTATATGTGTGTGTATATATATATACACACACATCCTAGATTAAATAAGTATTCATTAAATATTAAACACATTTAAGATTCAATGAATCTGAACACTCTTGCTCGTGTTAGGCCATTCTTCTGTGCGACCCTGCAGGCCCACATGAGATTGGCAGCGGGCCAATACTGTACCAGCCCACAAGTCGCAAGCGGCCTCTAGCAAGACATTGCGACTACCCAATTCATATGGGGATCGTTGATAAGTACAATGACTTGCCCCTAGGGCATAATTTCCAACAAGATAGTGACAAACTCGAGTTTTGAGTCCAGAACTCGAGTTTTGAGTCCAAAACTCGAGTTTTGAGTCCAAAACTCGAGTTTTCTCGTATCTGAGAAGCAAATCACTGCAGCAAGGTAGTAAATATTCTATCTATCACAATGACATTTTTTATGCTTATGGTAATTTGCATGTTGGTCATTATTTATTGAATTTAGAACATCCTAATAATGGACATATCTATGACATAACTACCAAAAGGATCAAGTCAAATGATTTGAATCCGACCTACATATGGCATTGTCGTATAGGCCATATAAATGAGAAACACATTTTAAAACTCCATCAAGATAGATTTCTTAACTCATTTGATTTTGAATCATTTGATACATGTGAGTCTTGTTTATTGGGAAAGATGACTAAGGCAACTTTTACTGGGCATAGTGAGAGGGCCACTGATTTATTGGGCCTCATACATACTAATGTGTGTAGACCAATGAATACATCTGCCAGAAGGAGGTTATTTGTACTTCATTACATTTATAGATGATTTTAGTAGGTATATGTTAGCTCTCTGTGTTTTGATGATCATAAATCCTAAGTTATTGAATTAAGTGTTTTGTGTCTAAGTTATGGTTTGCATGAGTAGAGGTTAACTCATGCCCGAGCATACACAATCTAATAGGTTGTTTAAGTGTTTCAGAGGAACATGCTTGAGCAGCATGGTAGTGATGCTCGAGCAACATCGAGACAAAAGCGAGAAATTACAAATTAGAGAATCATGCTCGAGCAGAGATTATGGCATGCTCGAGCAACAGCGTAACAAGTAACAAATTTACAAATCTGAAGAGTCATGCTCAAGCAGCGATGAAGGCTTGCTCGAGCACCATGCTCGAGTAGAGGTAAATGTGTGCTCGAGCAGCATCTTTCAAACTCCTATATTTCGCCTCTGTCGACTCGTGCCTGAGCATGAAAATGTCATTCTCGAGCAGCAGGAAAAGCTTTCTCGAGCAGCGTCGTCAAGCATTCGTCTCCTCACCTCTGCCTGACCTTTGCCCGAGCATGCCTTATGTCTTGCTCGAGCATGGGCAATACGTTGCCCAAGCATGAAGACTTTCATGCTCGAGCAACAGCGTTTTGAATTCTTATCTTCGCCTCTGTCTAGGTCTTGTCCAAGCATGAATGTGTCATGCTCGAGCACCATGCTCGAGCAGAGGAAATATCTTGCTCGAACATCAGTGATAGAAACCAATCTCTATCTACTGCAAGAAAAGCTTGCTCGAGCAAGCATGATTTGTTGCTCAAGCAAAGAGCCCTGTTTTTCAAATCACCGTCTGCGTAAACTATAAATCACTGTGTTTAATCTCATTGCTTTTTAATGTTACTCATTACTATTCCTAATTGCTTTTAATTAGTTTGTTAATGAGTTTCATATGATTCTACCATGGATTAAACAACAAATTAGCAGAAAGAAATTTGTGTCAGAGAAGCATTAAATGCAGTTGCCAAAATAGGTGATAATCTCCGTAACCAATACTCTGATCAATGTAAAGTTTTCTCTTACATTCCATCCGAGCATGAAATGATGTGTCTCAACGGCAAAACAAAAGGAATGAAGAGAATGTTGGAACTGCGATTCCACCTGAATTACTTGAACAGCGAAAATATTATCCGAGCTTCATCTGCCTAACGGATACATTCAAGAGTCTCAATGGATAATTCTCAAGTTTCACCAACGGTCATTTATTACAACATCTATAAATAGCCGAAGCATTGAATTCGCCAACCACCGAAACGATGTGCATTCAACTCGAATTAATTTCATTCTACTGTTTCATTAATATCTTCGGATATTCATTGTTCTTCAGTGTTCATTAATTATCAGCTCGTGAGGAGTTTAGTCAAACACTTATTCTTTTCTCTGTGAAAAACTTAAGATTGTGGAATCTAAATGTGGGTGTACAATTGCAACTTGTAAGGGGGAGTGAGTCCTAGAGTGAGAGGATCATCCCAAGTTTCAGAGTCTGTAATTGTATCTGATTTAAAGAGTTAGTGAAATCCCAAGGTGTTCTTGGGGACTGGACGTAGGTCGTTGAGTTAGACCGAACCAGTATAAATTGCCTTGTGTCAATTTACTTCTCTTCGTCTCTGCTCCACTTGTACTAATAAACTTTTAGCGAAAAGATTTTTGATATCACCTATTTGTTGGGATCCGTACACGCAGCGGAAGGAATCTCATCCATTAAAATTTTACGAATCCCAAAGAGGATCTATCAACGGCGTTTAATCAAGGTTCGTTAGGAAAAACCGTACCTATGCGAACTCGGGAGCGACCTTTGCAAACACGTGGGCTAACACCTTCTTGTTCGACCTTTGCAAACACGTGGGCTAACACCTTCTTGTTCGATCAATCTCTAGGAGCCGACTCTACGAATCCACTCCCTCTACCGGTATCCACACCGAACAGCTCTCCAACGCGTACGGCAGCGTGCTGGCGCCTTCTCACTTTGTGTCTCTCGTTTTCTCTCTAGGACTTCTTTTCAGGCTTGTTCGTTCATTCTTATAATAATACGACTTAGATCAATATCTATTTATAGAGTTTCTAAAACCCTAATTGGGCCGTATTAGAATATTCAAGACTAATATCAATTAGTCCTTGAATTTCGAATTTGGATTAAATAAAGTAATTAAATCTGTCCAACAGATCTAATCTAATCTATTTAATTAATCCATATTAAAAGCCTGCTGATTTAATTTATTTCTATAAATCAAATCTGAGATATGATATATATCTATTTAATTAAATCTGAGATATTATATCTCAACTCAATTAAATATGAGATACTACATCTTTATTCGAAGCTCAAATCTGAGATACAATATCTCTATTTGTTTTAAATATTTAATTTATCAAATAAATTAAATGTAAAACAAATATTATATAATAATATCATTATTAAATAATATTATTGTTATTTAATTTTGAAATTATGTATATATATATAGACACACACACACATATATCCATCCTAGATTAAATGTTGTATTCATTAGATCTTAGACATATCTAAGATTCAATGAATCTGGACACTATTGCTCGTATTGGGCTATTCTTGTGTGTGACCCTGTAGGCCCACATGAGATTGGCAGTGGGCCAATATTGTACCTGCCCACAAGTCGCAAGCGGCCTCTAGCAAGACATTGCGACTACCCAATTCATATGCAGATCGATGATACGATACAACCTATCATACAACCATGTCACGTCCCTTTTGTCACGCGATAACTTGGTCAAGGATGAGGCATGGATAATGTCAACTTCCTGTTCTTGACCATTACTTTCTCGATTCTTGAGTAGTCTAACAATTGAAATGGAAACTCCTTTCCATCGTAGTATGGCCATACATTTCTCGACTCACTCATCGAGGGCCCAAGATATCTCTCTACAAATGGGAGGGACAAATTCCATCTTGACCATTCACATTCCTCCGCATGAAAACCATTGATCCTAATCCAAGCCTTTATCATCACCCGGTCAAATGTGACTTTTGACTAGGTCAAAGATCAACGACTCTCATGTAGGAATCCATGATGATCTCAGGTCAAAGGGCGTTGTGACGCGGTTATACATGAGATAAGCTTATGACTAAATCCATGCAGCTTTCTCATAGTGGGTCAATCTAGCACCTTGTACTCTTACAAGTGCCTATGACTTTGATTCGTATCTCTATGCTTATCAAAGTCATACTGGTCTTATTTCATCTTCGCTCCCGCGAAGATGACCGACCAGGGATATTTAGGATAATCTATAATATAGATCTAAGGATACAATTATCACTATAAACATGCAAATGATATGATAACTAAACGGAGAAATACTTTAATTAATAATAATGTCAAAGTACAATGATCTGCCCCTAGAGCATAATTTCCAACACTATTCACCCCCCCTCTAGGTGATATTCCATCTTCAGTATGAGATATATCTATCTAATGAAACATAAGTCTGAATCTTTTGAAATGTTCAAAACATTCCAAAATGAAATGTAAAACCAACTTGGCAAAACAATTAAAGCACTTCGATCTGATCAAGGTGGTAAATATTTGAGCCAAGAGTTCATTGACCATCTTAGGAGTTGTGGAAGAATCTCAAAACTAACTCATCCAGAAACACCACAATGGAATGGTGTTTGTGAGCATAGGAATCAAACTCTATTAGATATGGTTTGATCTATGATGAGTCAAACAGATCTTCAACCGTCCTTTTGGGGCCATGCCCTAGAAACAGCTGTGTTCACACTAAATAGTGTTCTATGAGAAGCCAAAGGCACCTGTTAAGCCAAAGGTTGCTTAGAAATCTAAGGCTAAAGGAATGGCATTTCAAGAACAGTTGAGGTCGGTGACGAGATTTTAGACTGACCTGTTGAGTATGGGTGTACGATTACAACTTGTAAAGGGGGTGAGTCCTAGTATGAAAGGATCATCTCAAGCACAGTGTGTGTAATTGTATCTGTTAAGAGTTAGTCAAAATCCCAAAGTGTCTGGGGGCTGGGTGTAGGTCAAGGAGTTGGACCGAACCAATATAAATTCTCTGTGTTCATTCTCTCTTACTTTATCTCTGTATTTATTGTTCATGGTTCCTTTCAAAAGAAGTTTTTGAAATCCCCTATTCAACTCCTCTAGGTGATATTCTATTTTCACACTTAAATTAGGATTTAACCCTAATTCTAGTGCTTAAAAAAAGGCCCAGTCGAACTAAAAGGCCCAATCTCTATCCAATCTTTATTGGATCTTATCCAATATTTATTGGATCTTTATCCAATCTTTATTAGATATCTATCTAATCTTTATTGGATCTTTATCTAATCATCATTGGATATTATTTTGGATAATTCACAATTATCCTTTATCACCTAACCTATTAGTGAAAAAAAAACTAATTTCTCACTAATTATCTAAATATGGCACCATTTATGATTGGGCTTGGAGTCCCACTCCAAACCAATTACACCTATAGTCTTGAGAAAGCCCAATAACAATTATTGGCCCAAAGTTGCTAAATATAGCAATCAAGAACCTTAGTTTGTGACCTATTAAGCCCAATTAGTCACTGACATAAATAACCTTGGGCCAATCAAACTCCTTTGATGGGCCCAATTTATCTAATGACCACATAAGACACTAGCAATGCTCTGTGGTCGTAGAACTAATTGAGTTGATCAAGCGATCTACCTTTCTAATTTGGATACCGTGCTGGCTTCCTCCCTCACATCATCATTTACATTTAGTCGAGAGCAAAGATAAAGTATCATCTCTCTTGATTGACTAAATGTAGCTTTTCATGAAACTAGGAATCTTCTTCTATTGACTCTAAGATGGATCATGACTCTTCATGATCGCTTACTGTGCACAGATTCCTGAGTCAACTAGAAGTCATCCAAGCCCTACCGGTCCCGTGAACGACTAATCCCTTGTAGGGGACTATGAGTCCTTTTGGCATGTCCATCTACACTTATGCATTTGAGTCATACCCAAGAGTACACTATTTTCCCCATTCTCAGGCGAATAGAGTTGTACAACCAAAGTATGACCTAGTACACAATGCTTGATGACATCTTCAAGTCTAGGACGATCCATACTACCAAACATTGAGAGACTTTAATATCCAATGATACTTTCTACAAATCATTGTGGAGTCTCTCGGCGGGTCAGTTCAGTGCTATTTGTTCTCCAACATATCCACCCACGACATCAGCTAAGGCATCACATGCCTGCACTCTATGTGGTCCCTACCTTGTATCTCTATACAAGTAGATGATGTCGTACTAGTCTTATTGAGATCATCAATGCCCTTTCTAAGTGACTCAAGACTAGGAACAAGTTTCAGGAAATAGATATTCAGTGTTCTTGAGTCCTGATGATATGATCCCTATCATAGATCCCCGAGTAAACATCTGTTTTATCTAGGGTTTTATCCTTAAACGCATATTTACTTTATAATGAAGCGACACACAAATATGTTAAGGATAAAAGATGCTCACTTTTATTAATCATGAAATACAAAACAGAAAAAGGTGTTCCACTGTCAAAACAGATTGTCTCTAGGATACCTATTTACTAACAGGAGAGAGGGACCTAGGAGGCAGAGGGGGTGGGTAGCGAATCAGTTTTGAGCATATCGCTCTGCCAAAGAGTGGTGAGTCTAATAGAAATCTCTGGTCTTTGTGGTTGATTTTGGTACAGAGTGGTTGCCAAGACTTGCTGCTACAACAGGAGGCACTTTATTTGAGTGTGGCTTTGTTGTAACTTCTTCCTCAATGTCATAACCTGTTAATAGCATCAAAATATGAACATTAATCCCACTCTACAACCTAATCTATGGAGAAACATTTCATATATATATAGCCACATATGCATTTTTCTTTCTTGGACAAGATCTGGATAAGAACCAAATCACTGTGAGAAGAAAAATAACACTTACAATCAAATTTATTCTAGCTCAACATAGGCTTTTCTCGGTCAAATACAACTATTGGTTGATTTCCTCTTGTGGCAAGTAGACCAACAAGTAATCAAGAGTAAGTAGAGTTATCATCCCACATAGACTATTAATACCAAATATGAGATGGTTTCCTTGTGAAAGTTGTGTGTGATAAGAATAGAGTTGGTTGTTTGTTTTATCTATTACTACTGGTAAATAAAATCAAATAAAGGATCAAAAGTCGGTTGAGAAATATGAGATAAAAAATAGGCAGCGTTCGGATTTCATCCTAAGTCGCATCAATCCCCCAATTTGCATGTGGCGCATTGCTACAACATTTTACTGCATAGCTTCCGCAATGCTACAGAAAAATGCCTTCGCAATGTTAT
The DNA here is from genome assembly GCA_025563575.1 of Acacia pycnantha. NCBI lineage: Eukaryota > Viridiplantae > Streptophyta > Magnoliopsida > Fabales > Fabaceae > Acacia > Acacia pycnantha. The sequence goes on along the minus strand of JAMWYP010000021.1, from coordinate 5,866,432 downwards.
CCCGTTAACCCACCACCAACCTATACAGAAGCATCTGCATCCTGTAAGTACACTCCTAGCACTACTTCTCCCATATTCCTATGGTGATTTTCCAGTTTAGAGTGTCAATTTAACTAGGTGTATTGGCTATTTGAGGTAGACTCATTCCTGTAGCCTACAATTTAGATCGAGCCCTGTACAAGCTCGCCTACCGCACACTGTCTAATAGAGGTCTAACCTCGACTCCCTTCTAGTAAGCCGACGCCACTGATTTAGCCTCTTAGCGGCCAACTAATAGACACGACATTAAATCACAATTACATAAACTGAATTTATTGAATTACAAGCTTAGCACTATACAGATTACGACAGAATAGCCCATGGAAAGTATTGGTTGAATTCTCTTATGACAAGTGAACCATTCGAACAAGTAATTGTATTTGGTTTTGTTGATTTAGCTATTGCTAATGATAGGAAATAAACAAGTGATCGGAAGTCGAAGGAAGATATCAGTTTAAAAGTAGGCTGAGCTCGAATTTCATCATAAGTTGTGTCATTCCCCCAGTTCGAGTCTTCCTGAGAACACGGGGATTTTGCTTGCAAAACTTTGAGACCCAATATAGTGGAGTCTCAATATCCCTGTTCCCACGTTGTCCATGTTGGAACTCATCCTGTTCCTCATCATCATTATTTCCATTTTCTTCTTCTTCTTGTTCTTCCTATTCCCAGTCCTGTCGGGCTCTTAACTCATTTATTTCGGCCCTCATTTGCTGCATCATATTACCCTGCTCCTGCAACATAGTCATCATATGTTGTGTCAAGTTAGGCTCTTGCTCGGGCTCTCTCCTCGCTCTAGTCCTCCTTATGTTCATTTTTAAACTACAACATAACCATTATCAAATAAACACTTATCAAAGAACCAGGATACTTATCATAATTATATTATGCATCACTACATATCATACATCATGCTTCACGCTTCATTACATACATTGCATCCTACTTAATTCTACTCCCATCCTTACTACTAACTTCTGCATCATACATCCCATACACTAAGGAATTCATCTCACTACCTTCTTCATACTACTATTTTCTATAAGTACTCCACTACATCACTCTACTACTAGAGTAGTTTACATGTAAGGGTAAACACAAAATTTCCACGAGGATGATATAAGACCCTAGATCAAGGTCATAGTACTTTTCACTTTCTATTATCTCGTTAATCCACTGCACCCACTCAGGAGTCCTTGGAAGAAAGTACAGGAGAACTCTTTTCCACTGTGCGAGAGGATAGGTCATTCCATTAACCTCACTGTCATTGTAGATATTCCTCATCCTTATCATATAGCGACGGTATTGCACTATTGGTGTGTTCCTCTCTATACAGGCCATACCATATTCCTCCCTAGCCACATTCAACAATCCTTCGTCGACCTCCAGGGGAAAAGGCAGAATGTCATCAGCTCCATTCACTTCATCTAAGAGCTAAGCATTGTCTCCTACTGATGAGTGGACTGACACGTTTTCTTCTTCCATGTCCTCCACTATTTCTCCTCCTGCCTCCTCCTCCACCGATTATAATTTCGGTTCCAGTTCCGGTTCAGGCTCAGGCTCAGGTATCGATTCATGCTCTTGTGGGGGCACGATTGCAAGAGGAGGAACATGTATTGCTTCATCCTTAGGGTTTAGTGCTAAAAATAGGAACAACTGGTATATCGATTTTGGATCAAGTGGAATTTCAGGAACTGGTGGGAATCCAAGCATTTGTGGGGATTCGGGTTCAGGTGGGGGAGATATAAGTTCTATTTTAGGGTCCACTGGGAATTCAGGTACCAATGGAAACTGGGGTATCAGGTCAGGATTTGTTGCATGTTCAGGTTCCACTGCCAGATTAAGGTTAAGGGCATAGGTGCATGAACTGGTGGAAGTTCGGGTACATGTGGGTCTTCCTGATGCCTCGCTTGTCCGAGAACTTCATTCCTTCATTCTCCCCTTCTCTAGTATACTCGTCCAAATCTTTGCTCCATTCTTTCCTACTCCATTTACCCAAGAACTTCATTAGTACTCCTAACCACCATATTCAAGTATTTACCAGTACTGTCAAAACCGTGCTCTGATACCAAAATGTTACACCCCTACTGGCCTCGCCCCTTCAGGTGACGAGTTAGAGGGATTCCTTTTATTCAATTACCTTTTAACTTGTATCTGAGTAAGCGCAACAGAACACAATACCAGTTTAGACGAGTGCAATGTACTTGTAATCATACAATAATCAAAAGTAAATATGTCCCCAAAGGGTTACTAGTACAGTCATCCAAAGTAAAGTACGAATCCAAAGTTAATGCAATAGCTATCCAAAATATATAAAACTACTAAAAGAGTTAGGGCATCCCCTATTTCTTCATTTCCCCTCATCCAACCCTACCTGTTCCAAGTCTCACCGGTCTACCGCCTCTCACACTTGTATCTTCGAAATGTTTTGGAGTTCAAAGTTGAACCCCAGAGTAACCGTTAAACTCAAGTATAATATGTATACAGTGCATGCAAGTAAACCACAACCAGGAAACAAATCAAAATAGTGCACATACCACAAATGCATTCAGAAACATATCACCATCACCACAACATACTGTTAAGTTGCCTTACCAAGGCAAGCCCTGGATGCCCATAACTGTTGAGTCGCCTAACAAGGCAAACCCCAGTATCCTCAATGCTAGGATCAACACAGTAGCCAGGGACTTTAACCCCAACTACCCTGAATGCATCTCAGGCTCGGTAGCAACCTAAAAACACACAGTCCACTAGGCCCTACAACCCTGCATCCTCAACCATGGAAAACAGACATACAACAGCAACATAGAATACGTGAGTTAACAGTTACTACCTAGTGCCTTCTTGAATTAAGTACTTCCCCCGATGCTTAGGGACTGTATTTCACGTGTTTTAGTCCTAGTTACAGTAAACACACCCCATTTATACACTTATATAAACTCCTCTTCCAAAATAGGAAAATTTGCACCTTTCCCAAAAATTCCAGAAACAGTGATCCAAATTCAAATATTTTTAATAAATTCCAAAAATATCCGATTGACGTGAAATTAGTGTCTATGGAACCCTTAGGATGTCTAGTTTATATTAAAAATAATTATCAAGGTCATACAGGTTCTTATCCTTTCATTATTACCAAAATTTAACCACTGGTCCGAGACAAAGTCCATGTTTTAGGGTCATTTTCAACAGTAATTATATCTCGGTATAAAAATAAAAAAGACACAAAATATTATACCAAAACCATCCTAAGTATGTCTAATTTAACCATGTAAAATTTCAAATCAATTTTACTTCTTTTACCATTTTAAATCATCCGATCAATACACGCTGCCCAGAAAACACAAGAATCGGCAGACTGTGTAGCTTTAAGACTTAGAGCTTTTCAGGTTCGGAAAAAGGTGATCCTATTTATCCCCACTGAAAATAATTTTCTGGACTCAATGGAAACCTCAAAAATATCAAAATTATACTGTAACTCCACGTTTAACAACATTGAGCAGAACTGATTATAAAAACACCAAGTTATCGGTTAAGTGCTTACCTTGGATCTTCAGTTGCATATGGCTTCTTCTTTTCCTTGGACCAAGATCTTCAGCTGAGCACTCTCCTCCTAATCCTTGATCACGTCCTAGGAAGATGGAAAATGGGCAAGTGAAGTCCTTAAATAGACCCTCTTGGTTAGGGTTATTATCCAGGGCTTGTTATTATCCAGTGGTCAAAAGGATGCTTCAGATTGTTATATAATTCTTTGGCTTGCCCTCCAAGTCATTCTAGAGTCTTCTTGGGCAGAAGTGTGGCACCATATGGGTCCCTAAAATAAGATTCCTTGACTTCCCTTAATGAAGGTTTTTGGGTTTACTAGGTGCAAGCTTTAACCTAATGGTTAAAACAGTGCTTTAGGGGTAAAATGGTCATTTTGGGTGACTTTTTTCTCCAAGACAGTGGGACCCACCAGGAAGCCCTAAAATGGCGCCATAAATTACCATGTGGGGTCATAATTACATGTCATTCCTCTTGTCATGTTAGATTCAAATGTGTGGTACAAATTAATCCTGATTATTTTATTTTCTCTCTCCTCATTATTACTTGATGTGACTTTTGCCTTGCTTCCCAAGTCACTTTTCTCTCTCTTCTAGCCTACTATGTGGCACCATCTCCCTATGTCTGGGATTCTGGGCCCGCCTCAAGAAATCCTTAACCGGTCCCGTTCATCTGCTTTTTGCCGGTTACACTTTTCCTCGGAACTTGAGCCACTTAATTGGACTTGTGTGGGGCCGGATCAACAGTCTCTTCTTCCTGACCATGAGAAGCCGAAACATATTGCCTTGGGGAGCAAAAAATCCATATTTCATTATCTCATAATTACCTCGTACTACGTGCTACCGAAAATCCAACTTCTGACTCCAAAACGCCACGTGTCCGGCGAATCATCACTACTACTGACTTTTACTTCTACACATGTTCTGAATACCCATTCTCTCTCTCTCTTCCTTGTTTGTGCACGCATATCATGACCTACAGGGTCGAACTTCGCGTCCTACTAATGCCCTTTGTCAACTATACATTATGCCGACTTACACCTCTACGAGCTTACTTCATCCACAAGTTACTATGTAACTAGCATAGTTTCCTTCTTGTTTTGACTTAGTAAATTTCAAACTTAATTATAAGCAATGGCTTACACCTCAAAGTCCTTAGAATAATTTACGCCATAGATTACAGAAGAATAATATTTACGAATTTGAATCAAAGCTTCTCATCAGTATTCATGCTTGTACACAAATTACAAAATTAAGGGTGTTACATCATCGGAGTGATCAATGGTGTAAGGAGAGTCCTGTCACATGACGTCTCTATGTCTTCTACAGCCCGTCTAACTTCAGGAAAGGATTTGGGTCTCTTCTATAGCTTTCTTTCACGATGATTCTCTCCTTCTCAGTGCAAGTCAAGTCGAATTGGAATTGTACGGACTCTCTGACTCTCACGACTTCAACGAATCTTTAGGTTTAGCCATGCTTTCCTCTTATAGTCAGGTCCTTCACGTCATACGTCCAGTGAGCTGGGCTTTCCAAAATCTATTAGGCCCGATGCCTAAGATTCGGTTGATTGATCCTCTTTTAATTCTATGGGATTCTTCAAATCTTCTCTTTGATTCTTCACATTTTCTATTTCAATCTTTGTCAAATCAACTATGGTTTTAACGTCCTTCTTGATGACCTATATTTAATTCTTGAAAACCCCTCGAGGAAAGATCAACGTAAAGTAGCGCATAACTCTGCATCACTTACGATGCTACAACAAGATGGTCACATCGTTTTGCTAGCATAAAATAAGGATGTCATATGTTGTAGCATTGTATCAGCTTTGTTATGCACTTTCACAGTAAATCATAATGTAGCCCTTTTCTTCTGCACATGCATAGGATAATATGGAGAATGCAACAATTTACTAAATTTATCCTCTATTTCCCTATGTGAATGAATTCTAGTATATTTTATCAAATAAAACACAATTAAGCTCAGAATCACCATTCAAAACAGTCAAGACACATAGGGAATACATGGCATAAATATGACTCATCGACAACTCGGTAGCCTGTCATGAAGTTTTCTACAATAAACATCAAAACAAGTGAGGGCTAAAATTATAGAGAAAGACTATTGAGAATCATCATATATTTTACTTTGTAATAAATTAGCAATGGTTTATTGGTATACAAGGTGAAAGGACCAAATCTTAATCTCCAACAAGAATGGATCCAATCCTGGTTGTAGATCCAATTGTAGAGGTGAGATGAGAGGTGAGGGCACTTCTGATTGTAGATTTGGAATCTTTCATGGATGAATGAGAGGTGAGATAGATAGATAGATACAGATTGTGGTAGTGGGCGAGGCGCCAATTAGAAAAGAGTGAAGTTGCGGAATGAGAGTTATCGCTATGGGAAGAAAGGTTTAGAGAGAAAAATTCAATTTTCGACGCAGGAAAAGAAAAGATTCATCTTTTAGACCGGATTTTTAAAATATGAGGTCTTAAAAGTATACTTTTAAACCAGACTTTTAAAATATCTGATCTTAAAGTAGACTTTTATGACCGGACTTTTTAAACATCCAGTCTTAAAAGTAAACTTTTTATACTTGACTTATTAAACATCCTATCAATAATTACTGGATCAGGCTTTTTTAGTTTAAATTTTCACACTATTCAATAGGGTATAAGGAAAGAGATTGATATCTTTAAATATTATTAATAAACCCTTTTTCATATTTATAGTAGTGGAGTAATATTGTAATTACATAGTAGATTGATCTAAAAATTCTTGATTACAACGACAGGTTTGGAAAAACCAGTCGTTGATATTCAAGTTTCAACGACTGGTTTCTCCAAACCATGTCAAAGAGGCTCAAACCCCCCTCCCCTTGACCTTATATGTTATGATTGGGTAAAATATTTATCTCCATTAATCTATCAAAAAAAATCAACTAACTTTTATATTAAAAACTGGGGAGACTAGCATTTTTAATTTCATTTAGTGGATTGCTTTTCGTCTTGCTGGGTCTTTTATTAGGTTTGGTTTGCGTTGTAGCCAACCAAGGAGGACAGTAGAGGAAGCTCACCGTAGGAGGTCATGGTTTTGTTAAGGAAGGATGGAGAAATGAAGGAGATGTTAGATCCCAAGTGTTTTGATGATAACAAAAGATTTAAAGGTTTCAAAACAGAAAGTAATAATAACTAAAAGAGAAATTATTCAATTCAGTATTTGTGAATCACAAGCAATCATTCTCGAGAATACACTTAGGATTCTCGAGAATGCATTTGTGATTCTCGAGAATGTGCTTATGTCTCTCGAGAATCACCTGGCAAAACAAAGAAAAGAAAGCCAAGTTGGAGTTATGATTCTCGGGAATATGTTTGAATTCTCGAGAATTAGTTCTAATATGTTCGCTCCAATTCTCGAGTACTAAAGATAAGCTCTCGATAATAGGCATAAACTGTCATAGCAATTACATGTTGATCATGCCAATCATTCTCGAGAATGAGTAAGGTATTCTCGAGAATGGACAAGCAATTCTTGAGAATGCATCCTTGATTCTCGAGAATGCTCAGTGAATGAGTAATAATTAATTGGTTCCTATCATATGATTCTCGAGAATGACAATTTGATTCTCGAGAATGGAAGCTATTCTCGAGAATGAGTCAAGGATTCTCGAGAATGCTCAATGAATGATTAATTGCTTCCAACATGTAATTCTCGAGAATTGACAATTAATTCTCGAGAATGGAAGTAATTCTCGAGAATACAATATCAATTCTCGAGAATGCTTTCCATCTACGAAAATCCATTAACGTCTGATTCTTGAGAAGGATAACTCAATTCTTGAGAATGGCCTCATGAATCTTCACAATAAGTTCACTGGACATAGGATTCTCGAGAATGGTATAATCAATTCTCGAGAATGCTTAAAGATTTGTCTTCTCTACTCTTTGTCTTGAACTTGATTCTCGAGAATGATAGATCAATTCTCAAGAATGCTTTTTCCTGAAATATAATGAACTTACGCAGCTTTAAAATCTTCTGGAAGTTCATGGGTTACCATCTAATGTTTATTAATCATCTTTAAGCTTACTTATATCATATCTAATCATCTTCTTGTTTGAGTTTTAGTTTATTAACATTGCTATATTTGAATTCGAGCAAAAGCTGATCCAACGTGGCAGTACATTAAATTTAAGACAGAGAAACAGGGCAACATAAGGAATTAAAGTGTACAGCAGACGAAAACATTCTTTTGAGGAATACTTATTCCAACTTGCACTCTGATTATTTCTCTACACAAGGTCGTCACCGCCGAGAGCATATTTTGAAGCAACGTCCGAATATTTCCAGTCATCCAGCTTTTGTGTCTAACGGAAAATACAAAGAGTCTCAACGGCTATTTCTTGAAGCTTCACAACGACATTAATGGCGTTCAATATAAAAGATCATCACATTCAATTCCGCCAACTACCGAAACACTCTGCGCATTCAATTTGAGATTATTGTATTTATTGTTTCAACTGTATCATTAATATCTTCAGATATCTAACACTTCAATGATTATCAATTATCTACTCAGTGAGGAGTTTTTCTTAAACACTTATTTGATTACTGATTAGTCAGTAAAACTTAAGGTTGTGGGACCTTAAGTGTGGGTGTACGTTTGCAACTTGTAAGGGGGAGTGAGTCCGAGTGAGAAATGATCATCCTTGAGTTGTAATCGTATTTGAAAGAGTTAGTTGAAATCCCAAGGTGTTCTTGGGGACTGGACGTAGGTCGAAGAATTAGACCGAACCAGTATAAATCGCTCAGTGTCCATTTCTTCTTGTTAGATATGATTAGTTTTGATGATGTCTTATATAGATGTCATTATTGAGAGCAAAAAGATTGTATAATATATTTATCTCCTACATTGACTAACTACTATGTATTTAATGTAGATTAGTTCAAGAAGAATTATAGAGATTAATCAAGAAGGAGATAAAAGATTACAAAAAGAAGAAATTACAGAAAGTGTCAAGGAAGCAAGAAGTTATCAAAGCATTTTGGGAATAATCAAGAAGAAGAGGAAATATTGAGGAAGAGAAGAAAGAATTAAATTATGGAGAATGATCAAGAGAAGTTTGAAGAAAGAAGAACTTGTTAAAAATTATGAGAATATCAATATTCAAGTTTCTGTGATCAAATAGAAGTTGGAACGGCTCAATTTGGAGCTAAAATAAGCAAGTTCAAGCTTCCGGATGAATACAGTGATTTTCGCATGAACAGTGTCATGCTCGAGCATGAAAAACGTCCTTGCTCGAGCATGAAAAATGTCTTGCTCGAGCAGAAGCAAATCTGTTGCTCGAGCAACAACGAATTTCAGCTACTCTTTCAGCTCTGTTTCTGGCGACCTCTGGTATTTCGACAATATCTCTCAAACCAGAAGTCCGATTGAAGTGAAACCAATTTTTTTGGAAACTAGACTTCTAATGCGTCATTTTGAAATAATATTCAAGCCCAAAGGAGGTCATATGAGAGATATATGAATTTTTGAAGATGACAGTGAAATCAACGTCACACAGCAGACCAAGCTTCGGTAATTTGAGTGTATCTCACACATTAAAAATCCAATTGAGCTGAAATTGGTGGAATATGAAAATAGACTCAAAGGGATTTCCATAAAGAGCTGAACCAACCAAAACAGATTTCATACCAGGGAGATATGGCCCTCTAAAGTGGACGGTCAGTTCAAAATGTTGCAAAAAACGTTGGTCAAGAACACCTCCAATCATCTGATGATAATGGACGAAATACAATGAGTTTGAAGCTGATTCTTCTTGCATTAGAAAGAAGACTTGACGAGATTTGTATTGGAGAGTATTATACTTATTCACATATGATCAGAAGCCTCAAAGACAAAAGATTACTCGAGCAGAACATTTGGCATGCCCGAGCATCATCGAGCCAAAAGCAAGAATTTGCGAATTGAAGAGTCATGCCCGAGCAGAGTAAAAGGCATGCTCGATCACCATGCTCGAGCAGAGGTAAAATCATGCTCGAGCAGCATCGCTGAAATAACACAATTTCGCCTCTGCCTGAGGCTTGCTCGAGCAAACATAAAGGCTTGCCCGAGCATCAGCGAGGAAATCTGTTCTCTCCTAGAGGCTTGCTCGAGCAAACATAAAGGCTTGCCCGAGCATCAGCGAGGAAATCTGTTTTCTCCTAGAGGCTTGCCCGAGCAAACATAAAGGCTTGCTCGAGCATCAGCGAGGAAATCCGTTTTCTCTTAGAGGCTTGCCCGAGCAACGAAATACCTCTTGCTCGAGCATACTAACAGAGCAACGATTCGCTATATCTCAGAGTGATTATATCTGATAATTATTAAACCACCTTACCATTTATTACTGATCATATTCAAACTCATTCAATTCCTATTTAAGCATTCTGTTTGAATGAGTTTCAGGTAATCAATCCTTGATTGACGGAAGAGAAGAACAGATCATTGATTTCACGCGTCATCGAACAAAGCAACAGTCAAGAAGATGAAGTCCTTCGTTTTGGAAACATTTGATATAGCCATTACTCAAAGTGATTCCTTGCACAGATAAAGGGAAGACACTAAATGATGCAACGATCATGAACCTTCAATGCAGAGCAATCATTAGAAATCAAAGAGGCAGTATGTCTCAACGGCTATCTTCGAAATCACTCAACAGCATGAATAAGAGACATTATAAAAGCCCATATGATTCAATTCAACATTACCCAGAAGAATAGACGATATACATTTCCTATTACTGTGGTCAACTACTTCAATTATCTTTAGTATCTTCGGATACCTATAGTATTTCAGTGTTCATATTTTATTCACTCGTGAGGAGCTGTTAAACACCTTCATTATTTCAGTTGTTCAAACTTAAGGTTGTGGAACCTTAAGGTAGGGTGTACGATTACAACTTGTAAGGGGGAGTGAGTCCGAGTGTGAAAGTATCATCCTAAGTTACAGAGTGGGTAATTGTACTTATGCTTGAAGAGTTAGTGAAAATCTCAATGTGTTCTTGGGGACTGGACGTAGGTCAAAGTATTAGACCGAACCAGTATAAATCTCTTCGTGTTCATTTCTCTTCCCTTACTCTGGATATTTATTTTCAAGTGTATCTTGCGAAAAGTTTGTTAAGATCACCTATTCACCCCCCTCTAGGTGATATTCCACCGTCACTTCTTTCTATCTTGGATTAAATTTTGTTTCTTTGTGTATCTTTGAAAAAGAATTTGAGATAACCTATTCATCCCCCTCTAGATGATATTCCACCTTCAGGAGAAGATGATGAGGTGGGGAAGTGAGATGCCATGTGGCTACCATGTAGCATAAATTGGTTAAATATGAGATTTAATAGTCAAAATTTACTATTGCTAATAGTTAGAACAACATTGCTCCTATTTTAATACTTCACAGAGATAACATGGTTTATTTGTGACAATTTTTGCAATAAAATTGAACCTTAATCCTAAATTATATTGTGTTTATTTGTATAAATTATATAAATATAATACAATGATTTAGGTTCTGAAATTTCTGTAATTTCAAAATGTTGATGGCAAAAGTTGATTGAATCATATTTTATTAGAGTGAGGTTGATTCATAATTTATGTATGTATATGATATGCGCGGTGGGTCCTATACTCATTTGTGAGATTTGGACTGAATTCATTAGATTTAGATCCCATCAAAGACTCTTAGAAAAACACATGGGAACAAACTAATTATTATTAAAAAGTCTATAGGGATGCTTACTTTTATAATCATCCCTTAGAAGATGTCTAATTTTATACTCCCTTTAGTTCTTATTATATAAGGCACCAATTAACAATTCTCATAAACCAATAAAAGTAGTTAAAATCAATAAAGTTGTCCTACAATTTAAATAACTTCCAATATCACCCCTAGTAATTACACTAAACTCTAATATTATATTAATTAGTACTCTTACCCATTACCCTTTTTAATTATGGACATACATGAAAAAAGATAATTAGTGCTCTTTAGGAACAAGCAAGTGCCTTATAAAAAAATTAAATAAATTTGTTAATTGATGTCTTATAATAAGAACCAGGGGAGAGGGAGTACAATAGTATATGGCCTTTCAACTTTAATAAGAAACAAACACATTTTGATTTTAAAAAAACTTAAATGACACATCGCATTCAGAGCATCCATTTTCGTATTCATCCTCCTTTTTCATACGGGAAAAAAGGTCTAAAATTGGAATTTACACTGCCAGCACCAACGCTGTGATCTCTATTTCCCTATAAATTGGTGCTTCATCATCGTCTTCCTCTCAAACAATACCATTTCCTCTGCAACAAATCCTTCATCCCCCTCCCCTCCTCTATATGTTACCTCCGGCAATCGTCTTCATTCCCTCCCCCAAATCAAAACATGGATCATCCCAAATTCGTGATCGAAGTGTCTGAGGCCGAATCCATGGCCAAATCCTCTGGTTTCACTCTGAAACAGCTCCTTCCTAACCTCGTCGTATCCGCTCAGACCCTCGCTCGAGTCCCCATTTCCAACTTCCACGTCGGAGCCGTCGGCGTCGGGCCCTCCGGCCGAATCTTCTTCGGGGTCAACCTCGAGTTCCCTGGTCTCCCGCTTCACCACTCCGTTCACGCCGAACAGTTCCTCGTTACTAATCTCTTCATCAATGGCGAGACCAATCTCGATTGCCTCGCCGTTTCCGCCGCCCCTTGCGGCCATTGCCGCCAATTCTTACAAGAAATTCGCGGCGCTCCCGATGTCAAAATACTCATCACCTCCGATGAGGAACAAGATTTCACTCCCTTGTCCCAGTTTCTCTCTCACCGATTCGGACCCAACGATCTTCTCCCTGACGATATTCCTCTGCTCTTAGAGCCACGTCACAATGGTTTACATTTCTCCGGCAAAATCAACAATTCGCCCACCGGCATCTGTAATAATGGGTATCATACGAATGAGAAATTGAAGTATGCAGCCTTAGAGGCTGCAAATAAATCTCATGCACCATACAGTGGATCCCCCTCTGGCGTGGCTCTGATTGATTCCGACGGTAAAATATACAAAGGATCGTACATGGAATCGGCGGCGTATAACCCAAGCATGGGTCCGGTGCAGGCAGCCTTGGTGTCCTACGTCGCTGGCGGCGGCGGCGACTACCAGAAAGTCGTTGGTGCGGTGTTGGTGGAGAAAGAAGGAGCAGTGGTGAGACAGGAACAAACAGCGAAGCTGCTGCTACAGTCAATATCATCACAATGTCAGTTTAAGACATTCTTTTGCTCTTCATAAATGCTTAAATTAGCTAATTGAAATACTTAATCCAGATCATGAATCATCCGAGGATATATGAAATTATTGGAGTTAAATGTACGAATTGATATTATTAAACCCATAATAGCATCGGTAGCCTGTATTCAACTTCATTAAATTCATTTTCAAAAATCAACATCCAAAAGTACGTGAATTGTTCAAATCTTCTTTTGATCTTTTTCTCTGTTCTTGTATTCTCTCATATTGCCATATCCGAGTCATACATAGTACTGGAATCTCTCATATTAGAGGGAGTCAAAAACTCAGAAGGGAAACTGAACTCTAAAATACCAGCTTGTTTGATGTGACCCTTTTAAAATTATATATATGTGTGTGTATTGTGTACCTAAGGTGGTTGCAGGGGGGAGATAAGGACAAGAATAGGGTGGAGGGGGTCTATTTTGTATAATCATTTGAGCTTTCAAGTGGTCACGTTAGGTGGAGACTCATGGACGGTGTACAATAATCCATCAATTTGTTTGTGCCTTTGTGGTTCAACCAAATTTAATAACACAGCTCAGTCCTTCTGTGATGTATGTATGTGGATATGTCTTTATTATATAAATTGTGGTCTTTAATTTGTTCGTGTTTAAACTATATGAGCATGTGCCAATGTTCATATTTGGCAAGTTTCTTTCTTTCTTCTGGGTTACCCTTCTTTTGGCGCAAAGTGGTAGTAAGTCTTTTTTCTATTGGTTCACATTGGAACCAATTCTTGTTTCTTATTCAGTTGTTCTGCTTCTTATTTTCAAGCTGGACGTACCAATAATGCTTACATTCATACATGACGATGCAACAGTTGAATAATAAATGAATGTGAATTTGATTTGATTTTTCTGCTGCACACTAATAAGTCAGAGGTTCTGAAACAGAGGCTCAGCAAAATTGGGAAAAAAGTCCTCCGTTAGGAAATTAATGGGTGATAAAGACCTAAATAGAGTACTAGTAATTTATAATTACAAAATTCACAGAGTACTAGTATCATGTGTGTATAAAAATTTATCAAGTCCTCCTAACGGGTTAAATTTCTAATAGACGACTTGTCCCCAATTTTCCCATTGAAAACTGAATTTAAGCAATAACAAAATGTGAGGAAATTATTTTTTATGTGAAAATACCACAACACGCCTATATATCTAAATTGTGTTTTGTTTTCAGTCTATAGTTTTTTTTAATTTTGGGGTGCATTCAATTTATTTATGAGACATTAGTCCTTTTATTTTGAGAAATAGTCAGAATTGCGATGAATTTGCTAAAGTACAATGAATTAATGCTTTCCTAATACAAACCCACCCCCACCCCAAAAACTGGTGCATTGTCGTAAGTTTTTCACTTCGTCGACCAAAATGTCATTTGTCAAATTCATGGGATCAGAACCAGAGGAATAGTGTTGTTAGAACCCAAGCAGTTGTGAGATCTTCATCTTCGATCTACCGCTCACCGTCCGATCACAATGTCGAGCATTAACCCTTCCTCCCTGTGATCGCCACTGCCTAGTCGCTTGTTAATATTGAGAGAATTTTTCCAGTCGATGACTCCCAACATTGTTGAGTATGCGCTGCCCATTTATCTTGTTGTAGCCGATAACTCCCAACATTGTTGAGTATCTATTGCTCGTTGATTTTGTCGCAGCCGCTAACTCCCAACATTGTCGTGTATCCGCTACTCTCCAACGAGCCAACTCCCAACGCTGTTGAGAGCCTCTGCCTTTACAAAAGGATTACTCAAACTTGCATTTGAAAGTTGTATAAGTAAGTTAAACATGATTAACATCTATGATCCAACTTGAAGGGGAATGTGGAAATATTATCCATTTATTATGGATTATTTAAATTAGTCATTATCTTATTGTTATATTAGACATAGATATATTATATCATATCTTAGGATTAGATATAGATATAATTATATCATATCTTAAGATTAGATATAGATATCTTAGGATATTATATCTTAATCATTTTGATTTATTTTGATTTCATTAGATTTTATTAGATTCTAGGGTTAGCTCTAGGTTTGTCTATATAAAGGCCCGTATGTACTCTTTTTAATTTAGAGATTAAAAGATTCAAAATAATATTTCCCTCTCAAATTGTACACACTTTATTATGATGGATCTATCAATATCCAAGGCTTTTTCGTATGATAATACTAAATATTTGAGAATCCAACTAATCTGGCCCCACCTAATGTAATAATATCCCAAATTTTAATATTGAAGTTTGGATTTCATTAATGATTTGATTATTGAGAAAATTGATGTATTAAGTGGTTGAATTGGGATGTTTGAGGCTCAGCAACACAAAATAATGATTGGAAGTTATATCTTTAAACTTTTAGAATAGTTTTGGAATTAAGGAATTTTTTAGAATCGAATAATAATATTTTTTAGTGATTCCTTTTGTATTAAGAAGAAGACATCTTTAGATTTCCATAGAGGCCTAATTTGTAGATTTTAAAGATGTCTAAAATTAGTTATGAATTTCTTAAATTTGGCATTTTTTCTCTGTGCCTTTTGCCGGGACGAGTAACTCACTTGCCAAGAACTGTAGAGAAAGATTTTTGCTAAGTTATGATAATGTGATGTTTGAAATTAAGTTTTGATTATTGGGTTATAATAATATGAGTTAGATTAGAGGTTTAATCGATTTAAATTATTGTCTAAACTTAATTTTATGAAATGGGTATTTTGAACTTGGGCCCTTAAGTTATGAAATTTAAATTTTTGAATGATTTGAGTAATTAGAGGTTGTTTATTATTTTGGATGAGTTGTTTGAGATAAATTGAACCTCAAGTCATGTTGAAATGATTAAGTGTGGTCTAGAGTGGGATTAAAAACTCTAGAGGAGATTAAGTCCCAAAGTTGTTATTTCTACTACCCAATTAGTTGATAAACTAATGTGTGGTGATGTTGTTTGTGTAGATTGAATTGTGATTGATTGATTGATTGATGTTGAGCATGGGGCCTTGATTGTGGTAATATTGTCTTGTTTGGCTAGAGATAACCACTTTTCACTTGTCATAGATGCTAATATCTTGTTTTTGAGAGAATTTGGTAATATGAAATAATGGAATGAGATATGTACTTTCTATTGGCATGCTATATTCTTGATTTGAGAAATTTGTCTTGTGGGACTTTGGATTTGAAAAGAAAATGTGAAGTGTTGAAAAGATTGTTTATCTTGAATATTGTTTGTAAGAGCATTATCATGAGTAATCATTATGAATTATTGATATTGTGATATTAGTGGATCTGATGGTGATGATTGGTGAAGAGAGAATAGAGACAATACTATCATGTGATAGACCTCCCATTGGTGCACATTGGGTTGGCTATTTGTCCATATCAAGATTCGTGGCTCAATCGTCCTAAAGAGAAGGACAAGCTTGTAGCTCTTTTCGTTCCTAAGATAAATGAATAAGCAATTGTGGCATATGTGAGAGAAAAATACTATCATGTGCTAAGAACTTTTAGTTGGCACATGGGGTTGGTTATTTGTTCCTATTGGCATATGCCTACGTGGCTTATTCATCCTAGAGAGGACAAGCTCTTGCAGCTCTTTTTGTCTCTAAGAGAAAGGAATAGGCCTTGTAGCTTTTGTGTACATTTCCATAATAATGGGGATAGGCATTCTTAGGCTTTTGTGTTCGCATATATCGTTTGGGAGAGACTCAAATGAGTTAATGTGTATAATCATGAAATTATGTGAATGATATTATATGTATTGATATTTTCTATCCCACTTAAAAGACTTTCTTTGGCTTATGTGTTTGTATGCCTCCTTTGGGAGAGACTCAAATGAGTTGATGTGCATTATTATAAGATTATAATTGAATGACACATTATATGCACTACTATTTTCTATCCCATTTGATACCTTACTTGCACATGTAAGTATGTACGATGAGTTGGAATTTTGGTTACTGAGGCTTTTGTCTCACCCCGTTGCTGTTAACATTTTTCAAATGATAGTTCTCGTGCGAAAACATCTAGGATAACTTTGGAGGCTTAGATATCTCCTTAAGTTCATTAAGTGGATTAGAACTCATTTGAAAATTCTCTTATCTATCATGGATTAGTTCATTAAGTGGTTTAAATCCTTTCTTTTACCATGATAGGCATTTTCAAATGAGCTAGTTAAATTCTTTTCTAACATGGTTAGCTTTGATTTGAAAGAGAATTTTTTGATAACAGTATTTGGTGATTGTAAAGTAAACATGAGAATTTTTCTACTATGGTAGACCTTAGGTTCAAAAAATTTCTGTTTCGTCATGGTATTGTGATTATCCTGAGATTTAATTTAAGAGTGTGATAATTGAGTTTTAAGGAAAGAATTTTACACCAGACTTGAAGGGTTCGAGGTGTCCCAACGAGAGTTTTGTCTGTACCTAGTAACCAAAGTTGGCTAAGTTATCTCCCACCAGGACCTACCTACCTCATTGGTTCATATTTGGATTTAGAACTAAAATATTTGTAGGTGATTTGGACGTTTCTTTCTGTTTTACCCTTCTTTTGGATCTAAATGATACCAAGTCTTTTATTTTATTTGTTTATTGGAACTTTGGAGCTAATTCTTGTTTCTTATTCAGTTATTCTGCTTTTGAGTTTAAGTTTGATAGATAACTTCATTTGTTAATGTCCTAAATCCTAATGCATGAATATAATAGATACCATTGAACGTGAAGTTTACTAGAAGCTACTGCTATGCCAAAGGTTAATAATAATACACATTTAGGTGTGCAGGTTTGACCATATCACAGACGAATAATAATAATAATAATAATAATTTTCAAGTAAAAAAATTGAGTTGGTGCAGCAATCTCAAAGACAAAAATATATTAAACAATAAGGATACCTACGTTTATCTTGGAGGTAATATGATAACTCTTGGACAATACACTAAATAAAATAAAATAAAAAGTAATTGTTGACATGGGATATGAATATAGACTTAAAGTACGGATGGTTCACGTGAGATATTTATATTCATGTTTAAATGATATGGCAAAAGGAAGAGAAGAGATGGGCATCTTTTTATTTTTCTTTTCTTTTTTTTTTTTTATATTTTTTCTTACTTCTTTAGAAAGGATTACTCTGGTTTTAATTATAGGATAAAGTTTGTGGTGTATACATCACAAACTTTATCATATAATTAGGACCGAAAAGAGTATCTGATAGAACATTTAGAGTCATCAAATCACAAGGTAAATAAGTGACAAGGAGAAGTTACACACTTAAAGTAATTAATTACATTGAATTATGTTTTAATAGGTGGGATTTAATGCTAGGTAACAATATTATAATTATATTTTTTTATTATATGTAATATTTTCTTACATAGCATTAAATCTCACTCATTTAAACATGATCCAATTGTTAAGACATTAAATGGAGAGACAAGTTTGTGGGCACACTCATTTCCCCAATATTACATGGTGTTGTTGTACTCTATCAACTATCAAATTCTTATCTGATTGTTAATTAAAAGATTCTGCTCAATAACTTCATTTAGTGTTCTCTTCAACCTTTCTCTACCCTTTTTTGGAAAAAGAAAAAAAGAAATAGCGCCATGTCCCTTTGCAATAAGTAATCAGTAGAATTAAATTTGAGATCTTTTACTAATAAGGAAGATCAATAACATTAAGTGACAAGATCATTGGCTGCTACAAGACTCTCAAGGTTGACCATGTGGCAATTCAGCTTTAATTTTCTACACATCAACCTTTTTAAATTATTTCATAAAAAAGCTAAAAAGTCTAATATTGAAATTTAGATTCACAACTAAAACATTTCTAGCTCATATCCACCACTTTCATATATACATGCCTACATAGATCTATAAGGCAAAATGGGCTTGTGGAGTATGATAACTTGTGTATATTCAAATCATGCACTGTCAAACTCCACCATGTTTTGTGGAGAAAGTTTGAGCACTGAACTCATCTTATCAAAATGGAACACATCTTACATATCCAAAATGAATTTACAAGCTTTATAAGAAGAATAGAGAAACCCTCCTTTTCTTAACTGAGCATCTTCATCCAGGGTCATCAAAAAGTATTTTCCTTTTCCTAGCCATTCAAGCAACTCATCAGGTTGTAAAGAACATTGATACAATATGGCTTTTGTTGAATAGGGACCAAGTGAGAATTTAAAAAATGTGGCAGCATAAAAGGAAAAGATAGCATTTCTTTTATGCCAAACTTTGCTTTTGGTTATCTTCAGACTTGCTTTACCCATGTAAGTGCGCGAGTAGGAGTGTAGGACAACACTTCACCGCTAAGCAAAATGCTAAAAAATAGTTTTGGCATATTATGAAGGGTTGAGGTGCATCCACTTTCATAAAGTATTTCTAGAGTACTTTTTAGGTACATTCATCACCTTAAAGTTTTCTTCTTCTTGCAATTTTGTACTCAACAATTTAAGTAATTTAGGATGTTAGATATACTTGAAAAATACTTTAGGATGCTGGATAAACCACAACATCATTTAAAGTGCTAAACGCACCTAAAAAATACTTTAGGGTGATAGATGCATTAAAAAAAAAAATACTTCAAGATGCCGGATATACCACAAAATATTTTAGAGCACTAGATGCACATGAAAAAATAATTCCGGTTGCTGGATGCACCTAAACCCTATGAATAATACAAAATGTTTTGGATCCTCATCATCAACTGTTAATGAGTTAATCTTTCAGTTTTCCACCAATATTTTCTGGTAATATGTATTGGCTACTTGTGATTTTTCGCTTATGCACATGTAATGTCTAAAAGAAGCACAAAAAAATTAGTCCGATAAATTAGACAAGTTCCATTTTCCACAAGAGTTTAATTTCTTTGCAAATATAGATCTTCTTGTTGAGTGATAGTCTCAGTATCTCTATAAACCACATCTATGAATTGAGAGGTCAGAACAATTAGCAATACAAAGATCTGTACATCTTCAAATTGTTCATATAAATAACAGAAATTTTGCTGATTATTTTACACATTAAGGATACCATAGGAGAAATCCTTAAAATGATCAGATCTGATAGAACCTCTTAGACACGAGAAAGTTTTCTGTGAATTGTGAAATCCATTTCAATGATCATGATGAATTCTTGAAATCCAACTCATCAAAACTTTTGTTAAAAGAAAAATACAAATGAATTTGTGAGTTAGATACATGGGATTATTCAATTTCTTTAGTCAATGAATGAATGGAGAACGGAAAGTGAAAAGAATCTCCACATTACGATGAAGCAGGAAGCTTAACGATGTCTCAAGAATCCGCTGAAGCAACACAAGCTTCTTCTTCTCCTCCTCCATTCCCAGAAAAACCTTGCCTTGTGTCTCTCATCACTGCATGAACCAATGCAATCCCTAACCCCACAGAGACATCAACTATCATATTATTGGTTACATTGGTAAGAAAAAGCATTCCAATTGTAACTAACAGCAAAAAGGAAGCCACAAATCGCTGGTTGATCTCATAACCTATGAAGCACGGACACTCCTATTTTTTAAAAATATGCGTGTCAGACAAGTGTCGGACTCCAACACCGTCCAACACTCCTATTTGTTAAAAATATGTGTGGCATTGAATATTATTGAATTGATGATGAATTTTCCTTTTGTATTTTTTTTTAAAAGGAGGCACGGCTTTTATGATGAGGTCGAATCTATGATGAGCTAGAGCTAGAGGCTAGATTTTATGGAATGAAAATGAAAATAGTTGAACTTGAATGTAAATTATAATATATATATTTAATATCAAAAGGTGTCCTAACGTGTCGAAATTTATAGTTTTTTAGGATTAACATGTCGGAGTGTCGAGTCGTGTCATATCTAGTGTCTCGTGTCGGTCCGTGCAACATAGCTCATAACCAAAAAGGGTCAAAGGGTCAGCTTATAGGAAATACAAGAAGAGCCAAGCAGCCATAAAGAATTACTAATATGATGAGTGAAATGGGGTGCCACAGCAGACTGAGGAAGAGAATGAAAAGAATGGTAATTACGTAGTTAGCACGAAACAAATCGGTGTTGGTGTTGATTCTTTGAAGGAATTGGAAAAGAGAGGAATGGAATCTGAAATGATCGAGTTGGAAAATTTCATTCCATGGTCTTCTTGTGCCAAGACCTGTTCGGATGCGTGCTTTAGCCCTTGAATCTAATACCCCTTTTGAGGGTTCTGATGATGATGATGGGGTTGTTCCATAAGTGGTCATGATTTTTCTTTTCCTTTGTTTCTGAAAAATCCCAATTTGGTGGACCTTTGTGATTGAAATTTGAAGCCATGATATGTCAGAGACGACGCTATCACTTCTTCAACGAACCCAATAGTTGCGGATCTCTCTGTCTAATTTCATCTTGTTAAGAGGCAATTTCACATTCTTATCATGAGTTACATGAAAAAAGCTGTATCATGCACTTTTTCTATATCATATAGCTTGCAATTCAAAAAATTGTTAGGAAAAACATTTCGTTCACGCAGCATGCGGTAACTTTAACTGAGGAAAAGAATTGGTGAATTGAATGTTTATTTTAAGATCAGTCAGAGAGGGATATTATCTTTGTTTTTATTTTTATTACCTGTTGTTCTATTCTGCTAGCCTGTTTGGGATAAAATAGGAAAGCAAATGAGAAAGCTCTCTCATGTTTTATAAAAGCCCATCATTCCAATGATATCGCTTTGCCACTTATCAAACACAATAAATTTTAGGTGTGTTCCCTTGCCTTTTCCTTTCCTTCAAAGAACTCTTCCATGGACCGAACGCACTATGACAGGAGTAAACAATCAATTAAAATACTTCGAAATCTCATAACCCTGCCATACTATTTGCATGTCAGATTTAGCAGAACTGAAGAATTAAGCCAGAGCAAGTAGTATTGAGCTTAGCTTACAGTTGAATACATTTTGAGATAAACTATTACCCAAACCCCCCAAAAAAAAAAAAGTTCACTAGTTTTCAACCATGTGGTGTATCAACTCATCATACGAAAAGAATGGAGTGGGATAATAACTTCTAACAAATAGAAAGTAAATGTACAGAATAGAGAGGATATCTTTCAAGACATAAGTTTCTGTGGGGCACAACTTTTTCTTGGGTTTCTCTGTGCAGTAACAAAC
Source organism: Acacia pycnantha (assembly GCA_025563575.1). Lineage (NCBI taxonomy): Eukaryota > Viridiplantae > Streptophyta > Magnoliopsida > Fabales > Fabaceae > Acacia > Acacia pycnantha. Next base: position 5,844,417 of record JAMWYP010000021.1, on the reverse strand, counting down.
GGGTCACAAGATTCACCGCAATTCGTTTATGCTATTCTTTGGTTGATTGAGCTGATATGTCCTTTGGAGCAAAGGGAGGTGCAATTTTCAGATCACCAATTCCTTTCGGTGGACCAATGCTGCATCGAGCTGTATTATGTGTCTCAATGGCATCCTTTATTTTTTGAAACTGAAAAAGAAAATTCCAAGAGAACCATAAGGTGATTACCCAATTAAAAGTGTATCGATATACTCCAAGTGATTGAGTTCAATATATATATATGTCAATATTCAGCATCACAATTGTGTGTGTTTGTGTGTGTACTCAAAGTTGAGTATGGTCATTAACTAGAAAAAGACGGCCTTCTTAGTTTTCATATGTTTTCTTGTATTTGCTTACCCCTCTTCTGAGTTCAGGCAACCAAGCACACTGAAAGAGTCGGTTATTCTTTTCAGATCTCAACCCTTACAGTATATGGATGCGCAGAAGAAAGAAAATTAAAATAAAAAACAAAGAAAATATAATCCAGTCTCTAGCGACAGATGCAGAGTGAAAAAATGGAGTATTAACCAATATGTACCGTATCCCACTCTTCTCAAGTTGTATACCACCTTTGGTTCTTAATATAAGAACTAGATAACTAATTTGCTGATATTAAGAAAATTAGTTTAGTTAGTCATTCATATCAAATGGGGGTTAGTTTCCCTAAAATGTCATCTTTAATCATGTGAATTGGAACTACCTTTGATGGAAACCTCCTTCATATGTGAAATCAATAGGGATTCTTTTTTTTTCTTTTCTTTTTTTTTTTTTTTTGGGGGCATATAAATTTGGGAGGCAAATTGGATTGAGGACTTATATTTAAGACCAAAATAAACCCCTTATCCAACTCCTATATTTCGGACTGGAGGTGGTAATAGTTTTTGGCAAAAAGGAAATATAAATTTCAAGAGTCACTGTAGGATGCCCAAAAACTAGCTTCATTCCACCTGGATCAGAATGGACAATAACTTGTGGTCCAGCACAAGAACCAATAGTTGCTGCTCATGTTTTAGTTTGAGACCAACTTGATGAATATAAGCAGAACTTAATCACCAGAATTTTCATTTCTATAGCTTTCTTTGCATGATGTTTCCATCCATATTTTTTCTAATTTTCTAGCTTTCTAATGACATTGAAACTTGTTTGCTTTCTGGAATAAAAGATTATGGAGAAGCTTCTGCATTGCTTACTTTTTTTGCACTTATAAGACCTTTTTGATTGTTATCTACATTGGATAACATGTGGGTTGGCCTCATAATTCTCCTGTTTGATAACATGACTTGCGATATAATGCCAAACAAACCATGAGGGTTAATAAGAAAGGTGATCATGATAGAAAAAGAACACGAGCACAAGGACAGAGGTGTGTTCTTTCAACAGCTCTAAGAATGGCAGAAAGAGACGACAATGGTGGCAGCAACATGAAGGAAATTGATATGTAAACTATAGTAATTAGGTAATTAGGGTTAGGGTTAGTAATTACGTAATTAGGGTAAATAATTGGGGAAAATCGTGATGGCACAAGATTAATTCCATGAGGCCACACTTAGGGGATAATTACTTAGTTAGGAAATTAGTTATATTAACTAGCCGTTAGGGAATCCCTAAAGAGTTTAAGTTCAGTATCCTATATATATGGGAGGCTTAGACTAATGTGGTGTTGTTGATTGATTCATTGATGAATAAAGAGTATTAACCAATTCTCTCTCCCTTCCCTCTGTTCTATTCCTCTGTTTTGGTCTCTCATTGTTCTTCCTCTCTTCCTTCTTCCCCAAATGCTCCGTCCTCGGCTCACTTTTGTTCGATCTTCATCATTCTTGAATGGTTACCACACGAGGCCAACAGTCTGCCACCGCCATGACCGATTCTGTTGACAGTAGATTCCAGGCCATTGAATATAAGTTGCAACAATTTGTGGGACTCCAAGCAGCGATGCAGGCGCTCGCTGATCAAGTGGTGTTGTTAACAGCGGATCAAGAATCTCATCGGCGAGCAGATGATACTTAAGAAACTGCCAATCACCGTCCCAATGATCACAGGGGCTATCATTGACCCAGAACAAGGAATGGCAAATATACTCCTCCAACCAGACTTACAAAGATGGACTTTCCAAGATTTCAACGTACTAACATTCTTGGCTGGATTTACAATTGCGAGCGCTATTTCGAACTTGATGGTACACCAGAAAACTGGAAGGTGCGTCTAGCCAATGTCAATCTAGATGAGAAAGGGCATGTTTGACACCAAGCATACATGGAAGAAGAAGAAGGTCGGGCGATTTCATGAGTCGAATACAAACATGCCCTTCGAAGTCGTTTCGGTTCTCCATGAGTCACCAATGGGTGATTTCAAACGTTTATGTCAGACGGGGTCACTCGATGATTACAAAATGAGTTTGACATTCTTCGTTGCAAGCTGCACCTTCGTGAGGGTCATGCCCTTCAAGCTTACGTTGAGGGACTCCATAGCAACTACACCAGGCAAGTCTGACTCCAACATCCTCGATCATTGTCGGAAGCCAGAAGTGTAGCCAAGATTTGAGTATAATTCTCATGAAGATCAATCGAGGTATCAAATCCTTAGTCTTGGTGGAAGACTCCCAAGAATTCCTTCTTTTCGACGGGTCCCAGATGACTGAAACTAAAACAACATCATTGATTAAACCCAGTATGTACTTGGGACGAAGCAGCGTCAACACTAGTGTCGGGTCTTCAGTCAATTCAATGGCTCGAATAGGGGCTATAAGAATAAGTGGACATCTACGCTTAACCAAGATGATTTGGATGAACTTTGCACCAAAAATCTTTGATTTTACTGCCATAAGTCGTTCTATCATGGCCACACGTGTCCTCAACGCCAGAAGATGCAGATACATTTAATTGAGCTGGACCCATATGGAATAGGGGAGGTTGTGACACTACCAGATGAAGACGGTGCACCCCAAGATGAATTTTCTCCTGAGATAAATGAATGTCGTCAAATTTCTCCCCATGGAATTCAGGGAAGTGTTGGTGTCATTTCTATGCGAATTCAAGGTTATGTGGGGAGACATCCAGTTCAAGTATTAATTGATAATGGAGCATCTCATGGCTATTTGGATTATAAGCTAGCCCGCAAGCTTGGTTGGAAGAGAAACTCAACTTCAGGAGGCGAAGTAGAAGTGGCAGGGGGTGCTCGATTGAAACTCTTCGGTGTTTCGAAGGGTTTTAAATGGAAAATGCAAGGCCAAGACTTCACTTTTGATTTGAAAATCATGGAAATCATTACCTATGACATTGTTTTAGACTTACATAGGCTAGAAGAGGTAGTTCATCACGCCTCTTGGAATTATGATGACTTGTCTATGACCTTTTGGTATAAAAGACGTATGTGCACCTTGAAACCAACCCCTCCATCCAATTGCAAGGTGGTTAACAAACTTAATGATTCTATGGCAGAAGGCAGTCAACTCTTTCTCCTGCATTCTCTAGAGGAGCATGACACTACAGCTTGTACTCTCACAAATGGTAATGATGAAGCTATTAGTAGTATTAAGAACTTATTAAAGGAGTTTGGTGATGTTTTCCCTAAACCCAATTCATTGCCACCACTTCGTGGGAACCACTATCATTATGCCCTATCGTTATCCATCCATACAAAAGGACAAATTGAGAGGCAAGTGAAGGGTTTATTAGAGACCAGGGGTCATACGGGAGAGTTCTTCTCCATTTGCTTTTCCTATAGTCTTAGTCAAGAAGAAAGATGGCACTTGGCGCCTGTGTATTGATTATAGAGAATTAAACAAGCTCATGGTGAAGAATAAATACCCAATTCCACTAGCAGATGAGTTGTTGGATGAATTAAGAAGTGCTAGGTGGTTTAGTAAATTGGATCTTCGAGCAGGGTACCATCAAATCAGAATGGAACCTTGTGATTCTTATAAAACAGCTTTTAGGACTTATTCGGGCCGCTACTAGTGGTTGGTCATGCCTTTGGGCTTACAAATGCACCAGTAACATTTCAAGGGGCTATGAACAGCATTTTCAGAGAACATTTGAGAAGGTTTGTGCTGGTTTTCTTTGATGATATCCTTGTCTATAGTTCCAGCATATTCTCTCATCTAGAGCACTTGAGAATAGTCCTTGACATCCTCAAAAAACATCACTATTTTATCAAGGAATCCAAACGTACCTGCTGCCACCAAAGTTGAATATTTGGGGTGCATTATACAGAATGGGGTTGTTTCTACTGACCCACAGAAGATTAAGGCAATAGTTGAGTGGCCTGAACCAGCCACGGTCAAACAATTGCACTCCTTCCTTGGTCTAGCAGGATACTATAGGAAGTTTATCAAAGGTTACAGAATGTTTGCAAGGCCTTTGACCCTCTACTCCGTAAAGATCAGTTTAAATGGTCCCAAGAAGCTGCAGCAGCTTTTAGGAAATTGCAGCAAACTCTTAGTTCAGCATCTGTCTTGGCACTACCTGATTTCTCTAAGCCTTTTGTAGTAGAAACAGATGCACGTTCGACTGGTATAGGTGCTGTCTTAATGCAAGGAGGCCAACCATTGGTGTTTTTCAGTAAAGGGTTAGCCCCAAGACACCATAGCTTATCTACATATGAGAAGGAATTGCTTGCTGTGGTGCAAGGAGTTGAACATTGGCATCAATACTTAGAGGGAAGGCATTTTATGATAAGGACTAACCAGCAAAGCCTGAAATACTTGCTGGATCAGAAATAAAAAACCTCCTTTCAGATGTATTGGATCTCTAAACTCATGGGTTATGACTATGAAATACATTACAAGAAGGGCACCAACAATAATGTGGCTGATGCTCTATCTAAGCTACCTAAATTGCAGCTTTTTCAGATTGCTCTTTCCACTTGTTTAGATGACTTGATGCTGGAAATTAGGGACAGCTGGGCAAGAGATTCTGAGATTCAGCTTCTTATAGATCATCTCAAGCAAGGTACTGGTACAAAAGGTAAATTTTCTTGGGATGGGGACTTGTTACACAGAGGCAATCATTTAGTAGTGGGAAATGAAACTAAAGTCAGACAGAAAGTTCTAAAATGGCTCCATTCTTCTTCTCAAGGGGGTCATTTGGTGGAAGCATCTGTTTGAAGTAAAGGAATTCACCAAACATTGTGATGTATGTGCACGATGTAAGTATGAGACTGTGCCATATCCAGGGTTGCTTCAGCCTTTACTTATTCCTAGTAAGGTATGGAGAGTGTGACAATGGACTTTATTGAGGGATTGCCAAAAATCTAATGGCAAGGACACCATTTGGGTGGTAATGGACAGATTGAACAAGTATGGGCATTTTATAGCATTGTCTCACCCCTTTTCAGCGTCCACTCTTGCTCAACAATTCTTAGGTCGGGTCTATCATTTACATGGGGCACCTATGGAACTCATATCAGATCAGGATCCTATATTCATCAGTAATTTTTGGCAGGAATTTCTAAAAGTCTTAAAGATAGAGCAGAAGTTGACTTCCTCTTTATCATCCTCAAACCGATGGTCAGTCCGAGGTCCTTAATAGGTGTTTGGAAACCTATTTGCGTTGTATGTGTTGGGAGCTACCTAAGGAATGGTCTTGCTGGTTACCCTTAGCTGAATGGTGGTATAATACCCACTTACCATTCATCTACCAAGGTTACTCCTCATGAACTTTAATATGGACAAAAACCAGCTATTTATGTCCCCTATTTGCCACATTCAGCAGTGGTGGATGCTGTGGATAGGTCGTTTACAGCACGTGAGGCAGTTTTATTGGTGGCTAAGCATCATTTGAGCCGTGCTATTAATATGATGAAACAAAAAGTTGACTCTCACCGAACAGATAGGGAGTTTCAGGAAGGCCAATGGGTTTTTCTCAAGCTTCAACCATATAGACAAGTCTCGGCAGCTTCTAGGTGAATCAGAAATTAGCTCCCAGTCTTTTGGTTGTTACAGGATCAAGTAAAGGATAGGTCATGTGGCTTACAAGCTTGATCTTCCTGATGAGACTAGAATCCATGATACTTTCCACATCTCCTTGTCAAAGCTAAGTCCTGATCCGTCAATGAGGCCTAGGCATCTGCCTGTTGATTGGCCGGAGCCTCCTGCTTTGAAAGAGCCAGACCAGACTTTGCAGAAGAGGGTTGGCAAAAGAAAGGGGAGAATTGTTACTGAAGTTTTGGTGAAATGGAAGCAGCTGCCAGAGGAGGAAGCTTCATAGATGTTACTGTATCATTTTCAACAGCAATTCCCTTCTTTTGTCATTGTTGACCCTTGAGGACAAGGGTTCTTAAGGGGGGGAGTATTTATATGTAACCTATAAATATAGTAATTAGGTAATTACACTTGGGGGATAATTAGTTAGTTAAGAAGTTAGTTATATTAACTAGCCATTAGGGAATCCCTAAAGAGTCTAAGTTCAGTATCCTATATATATGGGGAGTCTTAGACTAATGTGTTTTTGTTGACTGATTCATTGATGAATAAAGAGTATTACCCAGTTCTCTCTCCCTTCCCTCTTTCTGTTCCTCTGTTTTGGTCTCTCGTTCTTCCTGTTCTTCCTCTCTTCTCTTCCTTCTTCCCTAAATTCTCCTAATTTCTACAACAAACCTATCAGAAAACAAATGGGCTTTGAGCGAGTCAAACAGATCAGATGGGGCAGAAGCCCTAAATACAGGAGGGAAGAAAAACATATGGGGCCATATTGACATTTCCTAACAATAGCAGTAGTTTGGCCCACAATTAACTCAGCTTAATTTATTTATTTTTGACCCTACCCAACATGTGAACCCACCAAACCAAAGCTAAAATGAAGTGTTCTTTTTCCTCAGCAACGTGAGCAAGAAAGACAAAGACGAAGGGCTTGTTTAGAATGGAAACTTGAGCCTTCAAAACAGCTTTTCAAGTGTAATTTAAGGTGTATGAGGTAAGTATGTGATAGGAATTTTGTCCTGGCTTGCACGTATGTGCTTATGAATCGTGATTCTAAACAAGCACCAAGACAACAAAGGTGTTGTCACTGGCGAGACCTACTCGTATGACAAGGATGACTTTGGAAACAGAGGCTTCAAGTGGCAAGGGCTTCATTCATTGTAAATTTGAAGTTTTCAGCAGTGAACCAGCAGCTAAGGCTCCCAAAAGATGTGGAAAAAAGCTTTAGCTGCAGCTGCTAAAGAGAAGTAGGAAAAGGTTGTCATCCCGCCATTTGAGAAGCAACCGAAGCAATTTGGGACGGGAGAGGCATTACCTTCTAAGAGAGACTTGACCCAATTTGTGAAATGGCCCAAGTCTATTCAAACCCAGAGGGAAAAGAGAATCCTTAAGCAAAGTTTGGGTGATTGCTCGTGGGACAAAAGACTCCCCCAAGTGAGTTGGTCCAAGCTCTCTTGCAGTGTTGTGCCATCAAGGAGAATTTAATTGCCTTTTGAATGACAACACCACACGAATAGCAAAGAAGTGTGCATTTTTCTACTTGTTAGAGATAAATAAAACAAGAGCCGAGAAGGTTTTATGGCCATGTGGGGATGACTAGGAAGGAACTGATTGTGCTTTAAAATTTCCCAGAGCATTAGTGAATATGAAGGGACTGCTTGTGCGTTCTGATTTCCTTGGAGCAAATTGAATTTAATAGAAAGGGACTGGTTTTGGTTCCGCTTGGAGCTTTGAGCAAGCAAGGTGTGTTTTCTACCTCGTATGATGCAGCTATACCAAGAAAAGGAGAAATTAGAGAGACTGCAGATTGTAAGTGTGGGTGTTTGAGGCAAATTACTGGGCTTCTTCATTTGAACACTTTGAAGCACCATTGGCTATCTAGATTATTATAATTTTATTTCTGGTTCATAGTTTCGGACAGGAGGAACATAGTGACAGAATTGATGGACTGATCAGTATTAGCGGTCTTCTTGGGAAATCTATTCCTGTTCAATTATTCTTGCCAATAATTTCTATTAAAAGAGTCACTCTCAGCAAAGTAACAGTTGCTTTTCAACTTAATTTCATCGAACATTGGGCTTCTACAATTGATTTTATTGTATATGAAGAGTCTCATGCCTATGTTGATATAATTTCTACAGAATCCATTGTAGAGACTGAACCATCTGTATCAAAGGGTTCGATATGAAATTCAATTATTCCTCTTGATGTACACAAGCAAACAGGGCGAATGATTTTTTCGCTCACTAGTAAAATAAACAAAAATACAATCATATGAAGAAAAAAAAGTAATTTTAAAAAAAAATTATGTCATTAAATAAAAATAATATGAAAAAAATACAAATATTCTAAAAATTTTATCCATAACCTCACCCTTCCTTGTAAAGAAGGGAGATGCACGCCCACACTCCCCCCCCCCCCAACATAAAGCTTAGCGGTACAGACAGGGAGGAAGCTACTAATGCTTACTTCTAATTTAAGCTTGGAGGGCCAGGTAATGATAGAGCAGTAGCTAATGGGCTCTTATCTATTGGGCCAATGCCAGCCCATGTAGAGTGTGTGCGGTCAGAGAGAGAGGGAAGCGGGAGGGGCTGTGTGCAGAATATATTTGGGCAGAAGGGTTTAGTGGGGAATTAAGTAGACAGAGAATATTGTGAGGGAGAGACTCTAGCCTCTCAAATGTTAGTGAAATAGTGAGTGTGTGTGCTGTGATTTTTGCTTTATTCTTCTATTTTCCAGAAACTTGCAGCTAAATTTGGCTTTGACGTATGTTCTGGCTAGATTTTTCATCTTTTAATACTATACTTTGTTAAGACCCAAGGCAGGATATACTCTAATCTATGAGAAGACGCAAGACTCTTGCGAATTCAATTAGATTAGCCAATCTCTGATCTTATTAGATAAGATCAGCCAACTCTCTAATAATTAGGAACTCCACTAATTAATAAAGCCCAAGGAGAATCTCCCGTTTCAATTTACTCTCTGAAATATTCGACGCTTTATTGATGAGGCACTAGGCCTATTTATAATAATTTACAGAGAGAGACTCTATCCAAAAAGATAAATACTAAATCCATAAATATATCTAAATCTAAGATTTAGATAACTAATAATAACTCTTAAAGATAGAAGATAATATCTAATAAGATATTCCCTCTTATTTCCTAATTCCTAAAGATATTAATAAAGGTTCATAAAAGATAAAACAGACTAACTAAAAATCCTAACAACTATATCTTATCTAATAAGATATTCCTAAAAATAATATAATTAAAACAGACTTGATTAAATAAAAGATAATCAAAACAATAAATTAAAGCATAGCGAGTTAGATCGCTATCATACTTGAACAGCTATCAAAATCCCAAGCTACCTAGAAGAAGTCTTCTCTTTGGGCAGCAGTAACTACACTCTATTTTACAGCGTTCAACAGCCACAACTATATGGAATAAAATGATTACTGTCTTGAGATCAGTCGTTTTGGTTCAAAGCAATTCCGGTTGACAAGAACTGAAGTAGAAATTCTCATTTTTTTAGGGATGCTTCTTAGTTCCTACAGTTGTTATAATATATGCTAGTTTCACAGCTTCACTTTAGAGCTCTCTATAGGGCTCTAACAATGGCTTCTTCAAGGAATTCTCCCTTGCAACTAATTGGGATTGGATAGTTGGATTTACATGGTATTTCTCAGGAAAGAAACAACACCAAATCAATGAGCTAAACTTATCTTCCTCTTGCACCTTTCTCTTTCATCTCTCCAATAATATTTCTTCTATTATAAAGAGCAAGGTTAGCAGACTTACCTTGGCAAGTGAACATGAAAATGACTCCAGCTGCCCATCAGCCCCTCGATAAAAGTGGAAGTAAGGAAGTACTTTTACATTCATGCTTTTACACATTGGCTTGTTCTCATCAAAATTTACTTTTAGGAATACAATTTCCGGATGTTCTTCAGCTGTTCTGCAGAGCTGACACACATTACAGAAAAATATCAAAATTCAAAACAGCTGTAACATGATTTAAACAGAAAGTCAATAAGCTTAGCTTATTAGTCAAAAAATAAGACAACACAAAAAACATTCGAGTCAGGAGTTATCTTCTCTTAAAGAAGTCCCTAATTTCACAAGGCAAGAAACCACATTTTTAATAAATAAATGCATTATATCATTTGAACTTTGAAGACTTCGATTTTCCAGGATAATAATTACACTTGCAGATGAGTACCATCCCCAAAATCCAGGTATACACTATGGCAACCCATAAAGGGTTTTTTTTTTTTTGAAATTAACTTGAGCATTTGCTTATATTTGTTACTAATCCCTTTTCCAGAATAACAATTTTTCACAGAATGGAAAAGCTCTGTAGAAGTGACCTAGAGCAGTATCAAAATCACAGTGACAACATTTATGGTATACCTACAGGCTGTATTAATAAAGATGCTCAGACACTATCGTATCAGCATGAACTCTATAATCTAATTCATTTTAATCTATGCTGATAAAAATAATACAATTACAAGTATGGAATAAATTATTAAGAATGTTTGGAGCCTAGGAAACATCCACAACACTTGGGATTTCACTCACTATAATTAACCAGATATTAGGCAATACAATCAATATATTTTTCGAATGATAAGGAGTATCAGAGGGATGATAGTTTAATCATTTACATTCTTTAGAGCAAGTTATCAACAAAGGTGCAAATAAGAGTAGATATTACAAAAAATTGAATAAATAACTATTCACCAGAAACTAAAAGCTATAACGATAGGAGCAGAACTAGTAAGAGTACCTTTGGGTATAATGCTCGACAAGATGCACACCAAGTGCCATAAAATTCAACAATGACTAGTCTATCTCCTGCTTGACTTAAAGCATCCAAAAATTCTTGAGTGGAGTGAATGTCAACCATATTTGGTGCATTCTTTTCCCACCATTTTGGCTGATTAGTTTCAGCAACAGTTGCACATACCTGAAATGAAGTGTGGACAAAAACAACATAAGAAGCAGTTAGAAATGGACATTGGGAATAAAGCAACCCATAGATGATAGATTTGACTCAGACACTGTAGGCAAAAAGTTGGACTAACGTCTTAGAAAACCCAATCACAGCTATATTCAATTGTTCACTTTAGGCATGAGTTTTTCGTGAACAGGTTTCCCAAATGATGAACTTACATTCATTTGTGTACACTACTAAAAGGGTCCCTCTGGAATATTATCCAAAACAATCAACTTACATCACTTAGACACTTACAAATTCTTGATCAATAAGAGGAAAAGCAAGGTCAGAATAATAAAGCAATTATCATTGATTTACAAGTTTAACTGTTTTAATAAGCCATTTCATCAGGGCTCCTTCATGAGGACAACTAAATAGAATGAATGAACCAAGTGCAGATAAACCTCAAATTGAAAGCAGTCTCCCAAAAAGCAGCAAATGGACATAACATCTACAATGCCTAACTGATGCGCTAAGGGCAGGAATTTTACAATCACCTGTCACAGATGAATTGAGAATGACTATGGCGCAGTTGAGTGTGACTTACTATATAGTTCACTGGTGATCTCCACAGACATGTAATTGAGTTCAACTTACTATATATCACAATCAAGAGAGAACATAATAATTGAGTTCTTCTTACTATACAGTATCACAACCAAAAGAGTGCATAAGAGCATACAAGAGCCCTGACAAGCATTGCCTTGGGAGCTGTTTCAAAAATTATACAGCGATCACTCTGACTAATACCTGATACTAAATCAAAAGGTCACATAAAACATCCCATAATTTAAGGTAGTGTTTTCTCCCCACTTATTAAATCATTGGAACAAGATGTCACCTGATACGCTTAATTTAGAGAATAATCATCCAAATGTGCACATGACTCCAAGGGCTTAAGTTTTATTAGGCAACCATAACTGCAGTTCTAATATTGTAAAACGCAACCGAAAAAGCAACATGCCACCCCCAAAATGGTCCTTGCTTCAGACAGCGGAACAAAGGTCACACTTTGCCAACGCAAAGCCAGGAATTTCGGTGTGGAACCCGCGCGTCCACACGTCAAACGAGATAGGCGAAGGCGTACTTACACAATATTTTAATACCAAGGGCTATCAAATTACTTCATTCCAAGAACAACTCCGTTTAGAGAATAGCCAAATTATAAATGAGGCACCAGAAAAAAGGAAAAAGAAAGATAAAGCAAAGGGTAAAATAAAAAATGTACCTTGAAGGAAAGAAGCCGCTTTCTGGGAGTAAAAGCAAGTGAGGCGAGACCAGCAGCAACAGAAGAACACGAAAGAGGGAAAACCCTCTTAGTTGAGTACTGAACAGGGGGTGAATTTCTGAAAGACGAAGGAAAAGAAGGAAAGAGATAAGAGAATCGGAGTGGCTGATACTGTAATCGAATAACATCAGCCATTTACAGAGGAAAGGAAGAAGATCCAAAGACTGAATTCACATGGAAATGAGGAGGGTCAAAGGCAAAAGAATCGAGGAGAATACAGTGGATTGATGATGTTCATGGTGGTGAATTCGGCAATTAGGAGGAGTGAGGGTGTTAGGAATAGGAACCAATCAAACTGTGACTGAGGAGTGGATAGAAAGATATTACGATACGTCGTAAAGTAGTTAATTTGTTCACGTTGGTTTCCCTCTTCTTCATGGGCCGTCTTGCATTTGTACATTATTTCTATATATTCTTTTTTCTATATATCTATATAAATTAAATAATTTTGGCTGGCAAAAAAAAAAAAAAATCAGTACCTCACAGAAACATGATTGCCTCTTGTTACGGACGACCTGTATAAAACTCATATTCAATATGTGGTCCAACAAGGGGCAATCCATGTGACACAGATATGACGGCACATCACTTGGACTTCGAGGTACAGAGGCCTCCAAGTCCAAATCCTAACACTAAAGTATACCCTATAAATAAGAAATAAACCTTAAAAGTATACCTACCCTCTCTAGCTATTTACAATTTAGCCATCATTGTGCACACACACTACCTCCCTTGGCTTACGCCTATTTGTGTATAGTGATTTATGCTACTCATAGGTATCTATTTCATAGATACTTAGAAGAGAGTCAATCAATCTAAGATCAAACATATTAGTCCGCTAGGACTAGACATCTGTTGGTCTTATACAGAACACCTCTAATAAAAAGGCACATGTGTTTAGCAAAAATAATAAAGAGTGAATGAATTGAATATAATTAAGTAAAAAGAGTAGCTCATTTTTGTCCGTCTTTGAGGGAATGTACTCGCGATATGTATGCTTGTGATTAAACTATACGACAAACAGTGTGGATATCGCCAGTGGTGACATGAAAGGGAAGATGAAGGTTGTGTGGCCAATGCTGCCACCGTTACATTGAGTTGTGCTCGTCGTCCCCATTGGTAGTGCAAAAGGTAGAAGAGGGAAGCGTGACAATTGAAGAGGTAAAAATGGAAAAGGTTTGCAACGTCCTACAATCAAAATAACCAAGTGGACAAAAAGTTTGACAAATTCAACATAAGTAGCACTTTACAACCCTTTTGAAATAATCATAAGTAGCACCACATCCACATGGTGTATTGTTCTTGTGGCAAAGTGATCCCCTTATAGCTAGAGAGAAGTGGTGGGTTCGTTTGATACTTGGATCCCTCCCCACATGGCTTAATAATTATAAGTATTTTTACACCCAAGGTTGGAAATACACATAGATAAACTTTCCATTATCGTAATTGATTCCCAGCATCATATCTATAATTTGATAAATTTAAATATAATTAATTCAAATTGAGTTAATTATGCATGTAAAGATCTTTTGGCCAATATACTCGCTGACGTGAAAAGTGGTTAGATTTTTTCCCCACTTAATTTGGGTAAACAAGCAAAATCTAAAATGTATTTGGGCTTCCACCGTTTTCCTCGTGCATTGATTTTTAAACTCAACCATTTGTGGTTCATATTGTCGAAAGGGACATAACTGCAACCTGTAACAATCCAACAGAAAGTTGGCGTTCATGTATTGGACGAGTTTTCAGCATAACCAATTGTTATTTGATGGAACTAATTACTACAAGACCCGTGCTATAGGGACATGTAGTGCTTATGAAGCTGTGCTATATTTAAAGGTCTTAAACTTGCTTGGGATTTTGGATTCCCAAAGGTAATTTTAGAATCGGATGCCAAGAATTTAATTAATCTTCTCAACATACACGTATACATACTGATACTGTCAACAAAACCTGCAGGCTTATGTTTCTGGGGATGCAAGGGATGATGAACTTTGATTGGGATCTTCAAGTGATTAATGTCCCAAGTGAGCAAAATAAAGTGGCTGATATCTTAGCAAAACAAGGGTTAAAGAACTCTTCCTTTTTGGATAGGTGTTATGAGTATCTAAGGTACTTGTTGATAATGATTGTATGGGATTTTTTTTTTTTTTACTAAGTGCAGGCATCATCCTTTTAGAAATAATACTGATTGAGGTACTGTCAGAAATAAAATGGATACATCTCTCAACACGAACATTGTATGGGATTTAATCGCCTCATTGCATGGTATTCCCTCCGCTCCTAATTATAGGACATATTTAACCAATTTTGGAGAGAGTAAGGATAGAGGTTAAATTAATTTATTTTACTTATTTTTCTAAAATGTCCTTATATAAATTTTGCACTTCAACTACTTTACTGATTTCACATTATCTCTCATTCATATCAATAGAGGTATTTTATGAAGAAATTGACAAAAATTAGAATGTTATCCTATCATTAGGACCAAAACAAACTCTCAAATGTTATCCTATAATTAGAACTGGAAGGAGTATCTCTTAATGATAGGGCTCTTGCCCTTTATTTGTACCCAAAAAAATAATTAATTACTACCTTCAGTCTTAAATACTGACATAGTTGACTTCTTTTTTTTTTGAAAGATTAAGAAAGCTAAATAAGTTACTTAATCATATCATATGTTGTGTATCCTTACATTATATATTAGTTTTATAAGTTAGGTAAAATAATTTAGACAAAAAATGATACATATAAACATTTTAAAGTAATTTAATTAGTTTCATTGATTTCTCTAAAAAAATTAATTCCATCTTATATTTATAGACGGAGAGAGTACCACAGACTGACAGGGAAAGCTAGCCCAGCGCGCTTAAAAGAGGTGGGTGATCTAATCTGAATTGCAATTTGCAAGTCCCAATTGGGAAAGTACATCATAAACAACTGTTAAATAACTAATTTATTTATATTAAAAAAATTAGTAGAATTAGTTATTTAATAGGTAACAAAGGTGTATTAATTTTTAAAAATACACTAAGAAAAATTATAAATTTGGTGACAAAATGTATTGAAGTGATATATTTAGAACTAAAATAAAAATCCCTAACTCGTATATTTAGCATTGGAGCGTTTATTAAAAATGAGGGGCTAATTTACAAGGAGAGAATGCTTTTACTATTTGTGTTGGCTTTTAGAAATTACTATGAGTCCCCAAGAAAGGGACTTAATTACTAATAAGTCTCAATAATAAGCAAGATGTTATTTTTTACATTAGAATTTACCATTACATGCTACTCAGTTGTCATTAAAAAAAAAATTAGTAATGAAGTCTCTCTTTTAGAACCTCAAAATAATTCCCTTTGTTTGGAATAGACAATGTTTCATAAAGTATTGTCAAATTGTTCTTTTATAGAGAATTAATTGACAACAAGTCCGAAATTTGTAACAGAGCATATTATTATTATTACATAGGGCACCTAGGAACTAAGTTGAAGAAACCTTTGGGCCATGGGATGCGTGGCTTGAGACAGCTGATCAGGCTTTAGAACTTCAACAATTTGACCATCAGCAAGTAGGCAAACCAAGTCAGCTATCCTCTGTATCTGTTTGATGCTGTGAGACACAATTATCACAGTCATACCACTGTTCTTGTTCAGCTTCATTAGAGCATCTTCTATGTTCTCAGTCGATATTGGATCTAGCGCACTGGTTGGCTCATCCAGCAGTAAAACCTATTTCACATCATAATAATATTATGCTTCAAAGCTAAGCCATCCATAAATAAATGCATCCATTGCTTTTTTTCAAACAAGACAAAATATTAAATAAGAAATGTTATACATATGTTACATACATTGTACTGAATAAGTAAAAGAAAGACAAAAGCATTTGTAGAGAATAGTTTGAACACCAAAAAAGTTAAAATCATTGTACAACAGATAGGCGCATTCCTTGTCAAGTGATGATGCATCAATTGCTTATTCACTTTCAAGGGTAAGTAAACTGTAAAGTGAGCTATAAGTACCTTAAATTTGAATCCTTATGAAAATTAGAAGATGGAAGATAAAAGAGTAAAAAAAAAAATAATAATAATAAAAAGTTTAACCCTACTTCTCCAATTTTTCAAATTCAACCCATAACAATTTGGAAAAAAGACAGAAAAATATCACTTGAATTCAAAATCCTAAATCAGTTATTTTCTACTAAAATGAGTTGTGAATTGTATTATACTCTGGTAAGCAACAAGAGTAATTAGCAATTTTAAAGTTCAAGTGGTATTATTTTGTCTTTTTTCCTAAAATTTTTCTCTCATCTCTCCTCCCAGTTGGGCCTCCAATGAATAAATGCTTTCAAGACTCTGTGTTTGGTATTGTGTAAATTTTCCAAAGCTAACATATTACCAAACACATCATAAATTGTACAGTGAGTTATATCTGAAATTAGAATCCTTTAAGTTACACTTTAGGTGAAGGGTAAGAAGAATAGAAGAGGAATGATATGTAACACCCCGAATTCTGAACCCCAAGAGCTGGGAATAAGCCTAAAGTAGGCGGACAATTAAGCCCAATTCGGGAAGAGTCCCAAGAATGTTGAGAGTTAGGAAGCCTCTCTGGGACTAAGTAACTTGGCCATACGGGTCAGTGGACCTAGTAAGTATAAGCCGTGGAATTAAAGTGCCAATGAAAGAGGGGCACAAAAGGCCTATACGGCATAAATCCGGTGGAAAAGATGCCACCCAACTATGTCTTAAGGTATAGGACAATTAGTTGAGTGAAAATATGCCAGTATAAGTCAATATACAGCCTTTTTAGGGCAGTTGGGTATGCCCTACGTTTTTTAGAAGACATCGGTACTCGTGAAGAAAGCTCGAATAAAACCCGGGCAGAATCCCGAGCAAGTACCAAATAAAGTAATTTTAATAAAGTACTGTCATGATGACTAATAATGACATACTTTTGTGTTGGCCAAATAGAATGGTGACACATGTCCCTTCATAATCACAAAGGACAAAGAGTAATGATGCTAGTAGGACACGTGGCGTGTTTGGGTTGGATGTTTGATTTTTTGGCATCACAAAGTACGAGGTAATTATGAGACCTTAAAATATACATTTCTCACTCCCCAAGAATGAAGAAAAACGTGCAGCCACATCAGGGGAAAAGGAACAGTTGATCCGACCCCACACAAGTCCCACAGAGTGGCACGGTTACGAGAAAAGCTGTAACCGGCAAAAAGGAGCTAAGAGGGACCGGTTAGGGTGTTCCGGAGACGGGCCCGGACCCCTGGACATGAGAGAGGATGAATTTTGTGGGCCCATAGGAGAGAGAAAGTGTCTTGGAGAAAAAGAAAATGGTCACATCATGTAATAATGAAGAGAGAGAAAATAAAATAATCAGGATTAATCTGGACCACATATTTGAATCTGATGTGACAAGGTGAAGGACATGTAATTATGACTTCACATGGGCATTAATGGCACAATCCAAGGGCAGATTTTGTGGGTCCCACTGGTTGGAAGAAGTGCAGTGCAAAATGACCGTTTTACCCCTGGACCTAAAACCTACCCCTAAAGTCACCATCAAGGGCAATCTTGGAATCTGAATTTTAAGGGCTAAGATGGCGCCACATGTCTTGTACCAGAAGACTCTAGAATGTCTTGGAGAAAAAGTCAGCAAAAATGACCGTTTTACCCTTTGGGCAATAACCCTAACCCTTGAGGTCTATATAAAGGACACTCCCCACCCATTTTTGCAGCCTATTTCGTACAAGATAAGGAGGGAAGAGTGAAGAAGATCTGATCCTTGGTTCAAGAGAAGAAGAAGCCATACGCAACTGAGTACTCAAAGTAAGCTCTTAACCGATAACTTGTTGCGTGTTGCCTCTGCCCTATGGTGTGGAACGTGGGGATGTAGTAAGATTTTGATGTTTCTAAGGTCTTAAGTGAGTCCAAAACGTGATTTTTTGTGGGGGTAGGTCAAGGTTATCATTTTCACACACGAAAAACCCTAAGACGTAAAATTCGTAAATCTGCCGATTCTGGTATTTTCTGGGCATCGAAGACAAATCGGTGTATTTAAAATAGTAAATGAACTATGATGGCTTTGAAACTTTACATGGTGAAATTAGACATCCGGGGCATATTTTTGGTATAATATTTTGTGTCATTTGGATTTTCCAACCGAGAGTTATCTTAAGTTGAAAATGATCTAAAAACCTGGACTTTTCTCTGGACCAGCGGCTCGGTTTTGAAACTAATAAAAGGATATGAACCCATAAGACCTTGGTAATTATTTTTATGGTAAAATAGACAACCTAAGGGTTCTAAGGCCACTGATTTCGTATCAATATGAGTTTTCTATAATTTATTATAAATCGGAAAAGTTGGGTCAGCGTTTTTGGGAAATGCTGGTGGTAGGCGAAATACATGAAACTTGAAGCAAAGTTTGAATATGTGATTGAAAGTATAATGTTTTAATGTATCTAGGATGGTAGCACGTGTGGGACGTATCTCCAATGTCAAGGGAAGAGTTCATTATTTTGCAAGGCGTGCCAGGTAGTAACTGTAAACTTGCATACTCTATGTGGCTCTTGTATGTTATGTTTTATCATGATTGTGGATGTAGGCTAGGTGGTATCTAATGGGACTTTGTGTTCTATGGCTACTGCTGAGGCCCGAGATATGCAAGCTAGGTAGTACCTGTAGGGGTGCTGCTGGGGCCTGAGGTGTGGTGGCTAGGTAGTACCTGCAGGGGTGCTACTGAGGCCCTTGGCATGTAGGCTAGGTGGAGCCTATGTGACTGTGTGTTCATAGGTGTCTGCTAAGGCCCGAGGTATGTAGGCTAGGTGGAGCCTATATAACTGTGTGTTTATAGGTGTCCACTGAGTCCCTAGGCTAGGTGGTTGGGGTTGGCCACCCTAATTACTGAGGCCTTTTGCGCGCTGTCCGGGGGCTTGTCTTGACCAGGCGGTCCTGCGGAGTACATGCCATGTTTATGTTCCTGATTGTGATTTGCATTACATGCATTGCATACATACTGTATTTGAGTTTAACAGTTACTCTGGGGTTCAACTTTGAACTCCAGTTCACCTGGAAGATACAGGTAAGAGAAGGAGGCCCGGTATGCGGAGACTGAAGAAAATAGGGGATGCCCTATCACTTCTTGTATATCTGTTTCTGGAATGACAATATAATTTGTATTTACTGCTCAGTATTTATTTTGGACGATTGTACCCTTAACCCTACGGGGAGTACTTTATGATTTTGTATGTACCTTTACCAATATAATGTAAGTGGTCCAAACCGATCATATGCTCTGTTGTGCATACTCTGATTATATTAAAAGGACTAATTAACAGGATAAAAGTAATAAGTAAAAAGGATCCCTCTAACCCGCCACCCGAAAGGGCGAGGCCGGTAGGGGTGTAACATGATAATCCCATTTCTAAGTTCTAACGATCATTAATCCCATTAAAGTGGGCTCAAATCTGTTTTTTCTTTTTTGGTAACATTTATCTTTTACAGTTTACAGCTTAGAGGTATTAGAAGATTGAGATAATTTATTACCTCTGGGGAATTGGCTAATGTCCTGGCAAGTGCAACACGTTGAGCTTGACCCACAGAGAGTTCAGAGCCCTTCTTGTTCATGAAAGAAGCATCAAGGTCTGCTGTTATCAGCAACTTGCGTACTTCTTCATCAGTTAGCTTCTTCCCTCTTAGTTGTGGTCCATACCTCACATTGTCTGCTACCGTGCCTGCACATGCTCATATCTCACATCAGCATCCAACATCTGCATGATAATTAATCATCTCTATATAATTTGGGAAGCAAGCAGGTTCCGCTTGTTTCATAAGCAAGGTAGTTATGTTGACTTCTTGTTCAACATCAAATTAAATATTTCATTTGGTCTTAAACGTAGGTGTTATATTACTAATTTATAGCTATTAACAAATTAGGTAAGTCAGTTATTTGTATAAATTGTGTTAATTCTTTGAAGTAGCATTTTAATAATCTGAAATCGAAAGTACTCCCGTGATAAAAATTCCCTTAACATGCACAATTAATAAGGAGAATTTAACAGAAAAAATTACAAGTTTAGAGGACAAAGTGAATTGAAATTTTTCAGTTAGAATTAAAGCAAACCTAGCTTTTTACATTTAGGATTGGGGGAGTTTTCTTTTTCTCCGAGGATACATAACAATTTAAAAGTTCTTTTTCACAGAAAAATGTATTTAAGTTTTAGCACTGAAACCTTGTTAGAATGAGTTTAAAAATTAAAAGAAATGTTGCAAAGAAATTCATCAACTGCATGGAGAAAATTTTAAGAAATAATAATAACATTACACTTAGCTCAAAAAAGTCATAGTTTTCTTAATTTATGAATTCTATGACTATATATTTTTTATACATTATAACAATGATTTGAACCATGTTCATTTGATTTGGTTGTTTAGCATGTTCCTTGTGTGTTTGTAAATGTATTTTGAATTTCAGTATTTTTTTTCTCTTATAAGAAGAAATTCAAAATTCAAATAACTTTTGTATTGCAGATTTGCAGTACTATTTAGAAGGAAAATAATGATAAATAATAAAAAAGAATAAAAATTAAATAAACACATTACTTCATATGGTCTCTAATCTCTATTACATCTCACCAAAACCAAAGAGAAATAGTTCAGATCATCAAATTTGTTTAAATATGATTTTTTTAAAAAATTTACCCATATTTAAAATGAATTACATCAATTTTTTTTTAAAAAAAGGAGAAAATTAAGTTAAACTTTATATAGAACTAATTTTTTTTAAGAAAAATGTCTCGCTCTTATCAGAGAGACAGGACTACAGCCTAACTACAAGTCTATTACAAATCTAGCACAACACATTATAAGAAACTTAAGTTGGTGAGGAGTATTAAAAATATACTTTAGAATATTAAAAAATATTTTATGATCTTAAAAAATTATTTTAGAATTTTAAAAAAATATCATAAAATATATTTTTAGTACCAGTTATTACCCTGAAATATATTTTCAAGGTCCTAATGTAATTTTTTAATATCATGAAGTATTTGTATTTTGATTATTCTTTTAATACCAGTAAGTGTTCTGAAATACTTTTTCAGCATCTCAAAATGATTTTTCAAAATCATCAATAACAGTTCATATTCTAAAGTATATTTTTTAAGTACTAGTGAGTATTCTGAAAAAAATTTCAAAATCCTAAAATAATTTTTTCAGTATGTTAAAATATATTTTTAGTCTAAAATATATTTTTTAATTTAAAAAAAAAAAAAAAAAAAGGAAGCAGCTGCACTGTTTTAGGCCGAAACGGCATCACAGGAGGGCAGCAGACGGCTCGGAGGAAATCCGGATCCAAAATTTTGATGATGGACAGTAATCAATTTGTACATCTCAAATGGCTAATCATGTCAAGTATCGCTCTTTCTCTCTAATGGATTTGCAGATTTCACCGACAGATAACAGAACTTCCTTCTTAAACCGTAGGCTCACAGTTAGAATATAAAGATAGCATAAAGTGAAAAGGAGGAATGACGCACCTTCGAAGAGGGCAGGGAGCTGAAAGAGCATGCCGACCTTACGGCGGAGGGAGAGAACATCGAGGTCGCAGATATCGTTATGATCGAGAAAGACGGTACCAGAGGGAGGCTCCCAGAGGCGGTTCAAGGCCCTGAGAAGTGTCGATTTGCCGCTACCGCTGGGTCCAACGACGCCGAGTATCACGCCCTCGGGGACGTCCAAGTCGATGCCCTTGAGAATCGGAACTCCGGCATCAGAGACTTTGGTGAGATTTCGAATCTGAAATTTGGAAGACTTGTCGATCTTATTCTGAGCATTCACATCTACCACTAGCAGGTGCTCCCGGCACTCATCTGTGAATCAAAAAATTCGTATGATATGAATGATGAATTAGACTAAAAGATGTTGGAAGGAAGAGATTTGAAGAGTTTAAAATTATACCCAAATCTGAAGGCATAGTGTGACCACGTCGTGCTTGATTTCCTGAGAAAATCTTAGATTTCAATTTATGTAAAAGCTCTCCGCGTTCAGCCTCCCCCAGGTAGTTCACGGTCCTGCGTTAACTAGTGGAGAATCCAAAGCATCTCCATCTCTAGGTGTTCGGATATATTTTATTTTTTTTAATTAAAACTTGGGATACTTGAGAGAAAATCACTACTAAAAAACTTTAAAAATCCTAAAAGATTAGAAAAAGTTTGGTGTAACACTCATCCTACATTCTCCTTTTATTACATACACGGAAACGTAAAAGAAACGTTCATTACTAGTTCATTTAGGGGCAAATTCAAGTATGTATATTCTTATAAATATTCTTAACGTGCAAATTGTTACACCTTAGCCTCACCTTTGGAGTGGTAGATTAGATGGATTCTTTTTTTTTTTTTTTTATTACCTTTCCTTTGTTAATTATTCCTTCTAATATACCTTAAAGTGTGCGCAGCAAAGCATATGATCGATTTAAACAACTACAATATACTGGTAAAAGTACATACAAAAACATAAAGTAGTCCCTGCAGGGTTAAGGGTACAATCGTTTAAAATAAATATTGAATAGTAAGTATAAATCATACCGTCATCCCAAAAATAGATATAAAAAACATGATAGGGCATCCCCCATTTCTTCACTCTTCCACACCATGCCCTGTATTCTTTGAAACAGTTTGGAGTTCAAAATTGAACCCCAGAGTAACTGTTAAACTCATATACCTTATGTATGCAATGCATGTTATGCAAATCACAATCAGGAAAATAAACTTTCATGTACCACATATCCATAGGACCGCCTGTTCAAGACAAGCCCCTGGAAATCCATAGCGCTAAGAGGCCTCAGTAGCCAAGGCTTCAAACCCTAACCACCTACCTCAGGCTTTAGCAATGACCTAAGGACACAGTCCACGAGGCACTACAGCCTCACATACCTTGGACTTCAACAGTGACCTAAGGACACACAGTCCTCCAGGCACTACAACCCTACATGCCTCAAGCTTCAGCAGCAACCGAAGGACACACAGTCCAATAGGTACTACAGCCTCACCTACCTCGGACTTCAACAACGACCTAAGGACACACAGTCTTCTAGGCACTACTACCCAAATCCTCAATCATGATACAACACATATACGAGAGTAACATAGAGTATGCGAGTTAATAGTTACTACCTGGTGCTTTCCTCGGTATTAGTAAAATCTTTCCCCGGTGCTTGAAAAGTATCCCACACGCGTCTCAACTCTAAATACAACAAAAATACCATGCTTTTAATCACTTAATTCTACTTCCATCATCATGAACTTCACCCATATCCATAATTTTCCAGAAATAATGTTTTGACTTCAAAATTTCATAGTAAATTCTAGAAAAATCCGATTGACTCGATTCTAGCGGCCACTGAACCCATATTATGTCTAGTTTTCAAAAAAATAATAATAATTCCCAAAGTCATTTGGGTTCATTTACTTTTCGCACTCTCAAACCCTAGCCGTTGGTGAGTGAAAACTTCAGACTTCTGGGTCATTTTCAACAATTTATTTCTCCCAGTAGGAAAATCAAAAAGTCACAAAATCTTATATCAAAATGAAGCCCCAGATGTCTAATTTAAGTATGTAAAATTTAAAATTAAACGGACTTCATTTACTATTTAAAATCCACCAATTAAATGTCGCTGCCCAGAAAACACTATAATTGGCAGATTTGCTTTGTTCTTGAGACTTAGGATTTTCCGGATTCGTAAATCTTATCTTTAACCTATTCCCATACAGAATCTCATTTTAAACGCATTGGAACCTTTGAAAATATCAAAATCCCACTGTAACATCATGTTAATACCACTGGACAGAAACCTTAAAGTTACAACCACTAAGTCACAAGTTTAGCACTTACCTTGAATCTTCGAACTCGTATGCTTCCTTCCTCCACTGAACCAAAGACCTTGATGCACACCCTCTTATCTCCTTGAAGACGTCTAAGGCAACCACAAAATGGGCAGAGATGGTCCTTAAATAGACTCCAAAGGTTAGGTGAATTATCCAAGTTTTGATATTATCCATTGGTCCAAAGAGTGCATCAGGTTATTACATGATTCCTTTGCTTGATTCCCAAGAAAATCTAGAGGCTTCCAGGCAGCATATGTGGCACCATTTTGGTCCACAAAATATGGTTCATTTGCTTTCCAAATGCATTAATTATGAAATTTACGTGATGCAAGCTTTTGTCCAACGGTCCATACGATGTTCTGTGGTTAAAAGCTTGTTACTTCTTTACTTCTTCTCCAAGTACCTCTGATTTTCCCTTGGCTGATCTGTTCTGGCACCATTTACACCACATAAACAACATAATTAGTTGTCTAATCAAAATCAGATTTGTTCCCAAATGTGTGGTGCAGACTAATTCACCTTTTTGACTTTTATCTCTCTTCATGATTATTTAATTTGACCTATTGCTTTATCTTCAAGTAACTTCTCTCTCCTCTAAGTCCTCATATGGCATCATTTTCTTGCTGAAAAGGGTCTAGATTTTGTCTTAATTTTCCTCATAAAGAAGCCCCTAACTGATCTCGATTGGTTCCCTTTTCATCCGTTAATGTTTCCCCAAGTCTTGGACCTCTTATTTGGGTCTTCATGTGTGTTTAAGTCAGCTCTTTTTGTCCCTTAACATGGCTGCACATTTTTTGTGGCTTATGGAGGAAGTTTATTTGACTTTTTTGGTGCCTTATTATTACCTTGTACTTGCCCGAAACATGGCCCCTTTTACTCCACAAATTCACCTTTAATTATGTGGTTATCAATTGGTCTACATGCCCTCTTTTTGTGGCTTGAAATCTTCATGACTTGTCCTCCTCTTGTGGCTTGGAATTTCCATGGCTTAAAAGAGGGGATAAATCATCACTTTTTACTCCCGTTTACCTTGCATTATTGGCTCCCTATAATTCCATAATTTTTACCTAACACATGTCATCTCCTTTACTCCCTCTTTCCTTGTCTCTTAACTTGCCTTGTTGGCACTTTTATGTGCACATAATTTACCTACAATGTGATGTGGAATCTATTGGGATCCATACACGCAGCGGAAGGATTTCATCCATTAAAATTTTATGAATCCCGAAGAGGATCTATCAACGGCGTTTAAATCGGGTTCATTTGAAAAACCGTACCTATACGAAGTCGTATGCGTCCTTTGAAAACTCGTGGGCTCACACCTTCTTGCTCGATCAATCTCTAGGAGCCGACTTCACGAATCCACTCCCTCTACCGGTATCCACACGAACAAGTCTCCAACATATACGGCAGCGTGCTAGCACCTTCTTCCTTTGCGTCTCACGTCTTTTATCTCTAGGATTTCTTTTGCGGTTTGTCTCTTATTTTAATACAACTAGACTTTTATCTAATATAGAGTTTCTAAAACCCTTTAGGTCATATTAAAATATTCAAGATTAATCTAAATTAATCTTGAAATTTGAATTTGGATATTAATTAAATTTGTCCAACAGATCTAATCTAATATATTCAATTAATCTAAATTAAAAGCCTGCTGAAATCTGATATACGATATCTGTCTATTTAATTAGATCTGAGATACTATATCTCAATTTAAATCAAATCAGATATATGATATCTTTATTCGAAATTAAATATGAGATATGATATCTGTCTATTTAATTAAATCTGAGATACTATATCTCAATTTAAATTAAATCAGATATATGATATCTCTATTTATTTTAGTTATTTAATTTATCAAATAAATTAAATACAAAAAAAATACTATATAATAGTATCATTATCTAAATAACATTATTATTATTTAATTTCAAAATTATATATATATATTAAACGCTTTATTAACTAGATTTTAGACATATCTAAGATTCAACGAATCTGGATACTATTGCTCGTGTTGGGCTATTCTTGTATGCGACCCTGTAGGCTCACATGAGATTGGCAGCGGGCCAATACTGTACCAGCCCACAAGTCACAAGCGGCCTCTAGCAAGACATTGCAACTACCCAATTCATATGGGGATCATTGATACGATTCAACCTATCGTACAACCATGTCACGTCCTATTTATCACGCGATAATTTAGTCAAGGATGAGGCATGAATAATGTCAACCTCTTGTTCTTGACCATTACTTTCTCGATTCTTGAGTAGTCTAATAACTGAAATGAAAACTCCTTTCCATCATAGTATGGCCATACATTTCCCAGACTCACTCATCAGGGGCCCAGTATTATCTCTCTACAAATGTGAGGGACAAATTCCATCTTAACCGTTCACATTCATGGACTATATGAATCGAATCTTTCATGATTATCTAGATCAATTTGTAGTAGTCTTCATTGATGACATTCTAATCTACTCCAAGAATAAGAAGGAACATGAGCACCTCTGCGACAAGTACTTAATGTACTGAAAGGGAAGCAACTCTATGCCAAGTTGAGCAAGTGTGACTTTTGGCTTTCAGAAGTTAAATTTCTAAGCCATGTGATATCACGAAAGGGGTCGTTGTTGATCCTAGTAAAGTGGAAGCGATACTAGACTAAAAGAAACCAAAGACGGTAATTGAAATACAGAGTTTCTTGGGTTTGGTGGGATATTATCGTAGATTCATAAAGGATTCCTCCAGACTTTCCTTGCAATTAACGAAGCTGACTCAAAAGAACCAATCATTTGTTTGGGATGCGCGTTGTGAGGGTAGCTTCAGAGAACTAAGGGAGAGGTTGACTACAACACTAGTGTTGGTTATCCCAGATTCAGGTGAGACATATGTTGTCTATAGTGATACTAGTAAGCATGGATTAGGATCTGCCCTAATGCAATAGAGCAGAGTGGTGGCTTATGCCTCTCGACAGTTGAAGCCTCACGAGTCAAACTATCCAACTCATGATTTTGAGCTCGCGACCGTTGTTTTTGCATTGAAAATTTTGGCGGCATTACTTGTATGGTACTACCGTGGAACTGTACTTTGACAACAAGAGTCTCAAATACCTCTCTAACCAAAAAGAGCTAAATATGAGACAGCGTAGATGGATGGAGTTGTTGAAGGATTATGACCTGGAGATTAAATACCATTCAGGGAAAGCCAATGTTGTCACACATGCTTTGAGCAGGAAAGTAGTGCAGACAGCATTCATGATGATCCATGAGCAAAAATTACTAGAAGATTTCAGGGATCTGAATCTATCGAATCAAAGAGCTGTGGAACCAAGAGAGCCCCATGATGCGTATCTTGCAAGTTTTCTTGTTCGCCAAGGAGAGTATGATCTAAGGGATGAAATTGAAGAAGCTCAGAAGCAAGATGAACGAGCAAATGCTATACGAGAGATGATATCTCGAAATAAAGCTCAAGATTACAATCTGTCACTTAGCGGATTGGTTAGGTATAAGAAAATAATATATGTACCGCCAAATGTTAAGTTGAGGCAGAAAATACTGGATGAAGCTCACAAGAGCAAATACACCTTACATTCAGGCATGGTCAAAATGTACCAGAATCTGAAATCTAAGGTCTGATGGCTAGGGTTGAAGAAAGATATAACCCAATATGTGGCCAAATGTTTAACTTGTCAAAAGGTGAAGATTGAACCCAACGGCCTGCAGGATCACTGCAAAGACTTGAAATTCTAGAATGGAAGTGGGAACATGTTACTATAGATCTAGTGGTGGGATTGCCCAAGATTAGGCATATTGATGCAATCTGGGTAGTTGTTGATCGTTTAACTAAGTCGACACACTTTATTCCCATCAGTGCTAGTTATTCTCCTAAGAGATTGGTTGAGGTCTACATCAAGGAGATAGTGAGACTCCATGGTATACCGAAGAGTATTATTTCTGACAGAGATTCTCGATTCACATCTTGATTCTGGCAAGCTTTACATGAAGCTCTAGGGTCAAAGTTAAAATTCAGTACAACTTATCATCCCCAGACTGACAGTCAATCTGAATGAACCATACAGACGCTAGAAGATATGTTGAGAGCATGTGTATTGGACTTCAAAGGAAATTGGGATCAATATCTCCTACTGGTAGAGTTTGCATATAATAACAACTATCATTTGAGCATACAGATGGCTCCATTTGAAGCGTTATATGGCAGAAAATGTCAATCACCCATTTGCTGAACGCAAATGTCCGAGAGAAGGCTAATTGGGCCAGACTTAGTTGACAAAACCTCCAAACATATTGATCTAATCAAGAAGAGGCTCCTAGCAGTGAAAGCAGGCATAAATGCTATGCGGATAGAAGGAGAAGACCTCTGGAGTTTGAAGTAAGAGATCACATTTTTCTGAAGATATCTCCAGTTACAGGGGTTGGTAGAACATTAAAGAGGAGAAAATTAAGCCCTCGACATGTTGGACCATTTGAAGTATTGGCGAAACGTGGACAAGTAGCCTACCAGCTAGCCCTACCCTCCCAACATGAGAAAACTTCATGATGTATTCCATGTCTCTCAGATGAAAAAGCACGAACCAGACCTTGATCATGTCGTGGAATATGAGGATGTTGAACTCCGATATGATAATACTTTTGTGGTTGAGCCAATGAAGATCATTGATCATTAGGAAAAGCAGCTTAGGCACAAGAATATCCCATTTGTGAAAGTGGTCTGGAAGAGTTTATCTCCTGGAGAGGCAACATGGGAAATAGAGGAAAGCATGAAGAAGAAGTACCCGAAATTTATGGCTCAGAGTTTACAACATATGTAGCAAATTTCGGGGTCGAAATTTAAATTAATGGGGGGAGAAATGTAACATTCCAAATTTTGGGATTTTAAATTTGAAATATTGATGGAATTTTAAATTAGTGAAATTTGGTCTGAATGATTAAAGTATAATTATTGGAAATTAAGGCTTATTTTTCCCTAAATTTGCAGGAAAAGAATCAATTCAAATAAGGAATAATTTAGGCCTAAAAATTATAGAATCGATATTTTATGGCCTAGAAGAATTAATTGAGAAGGAAAAATCCTTATAGGAAATTAAGGATTTATTTTTAATGATAGTTACAATTAAATGAGTAATTATCCTAATTTACAAATAAGAGGCTTGTCGGGAAATATGTGGGATAATTGTTTTTGTCTCACAATACACATACCTCTCTCCCCCATTGTCATATAGTTTGAACCCTTCCTTACTCATACTCAATAAGATTCAAGCCACCAACATGTGGTTGGTTCAGCGGAATGTGGCGCTGGATTTCCTTAAGCGGTCTAGGATTCGGGCTGCAGTAATGCACTTCTAATCCGCCTTGTATGGAGCTACCACTGTTGGGAGGGTCGTCCTTGTCACTGCAGAACCCGAATCCGGATTAGTCAGAACCAAAGGTTTTTTTTTTTTTTTTTGATAAGAAAAAGTTTTGGAGGGTTCGACATCGGTCCCCACCAAGGCCGGGGCACGGCCGGGCTCTATGAGCACTTACTGGGGACTTACGAGATCGCCTACCAAAGGAGTCCCAGCGACGGCAGAGGGGATCGAACCCACGACCCAAGGGCCTAGTCCTGGATCCCTTACCATCTATGCCAACTCACATTGGTCAGAACATTGAGATCCCTTACCAAAGGTTCTGATGAACCGGGTGCGATACCAAAAAAAAAGATTCAAGCCCATGATCAAAACCCAACCCATTAACTTATTCGTTCATCCTTCCAGCTGAAACCCGATGGAGCAGCACTGATATCAACAAATGTATCAGCCCAAATACTCCCTTAACTCATTAATTCTAACAGCCCAACTACAAAAACCCTCCAGCCCATATCATTCCAACCCAATCTTTGTTATATTATGCAAATAAGTTGTCCCCACTGCACACACTGAACACGTTAACGCCGAGAACATAGAGACACGCAAGAAATCACAGCGTGTTTAACGAAAACATAGAAAAGAAGATTCATTCAGCTACTTTCACAGATTCAGCACAGCAGAGACAGTAAACCCTGTTGTAAATATTGCATATGGGTGTGTCAAAGAAAGAGTCTTTCCAATATTAATTGTGGAAAATATTGTGGAATATTTTTAAATGAAGAGATGTGAATAAAGAGATGCGCTTTGAGAAGTCATGTTCTTATAAACTAAGGGATTTGTGTTCGTTCATGAATCAACATGGTTCATGAATTAAACAGATAGTTATGACTTTCTGAAGAGGTGTAATGTTCAAGAGTCACCACTTCAAGGCATTGATTCATCATTTATAAATACCCCAATTATGACACCATATAAGCAGAGAGAATTAGAAAACATTGGTAATCTCTTGCTGAGTTACTTTACCTTCCGCCAGTTCTGCCGCCTTGATTTAATCAAGAAGGGTCTATTTAATCCTGGGGAGTACCGCTTCTTCTTTACCGGTGGTTGCGGAATAACTCTATAGGACAGTGTTCTCGAACACGACTCAGATCATCCTCTTCTTTATTCTTTCAGATTGCCCATGATGACAACAACAAAGAAACCCGCTGTGTTACCCACAGGACTATAACCGTTGATTAACAGTGGAAATGTTAGGATATAATCTGACCCTTAATGCCTCTAATACACACCAAGATTTGTTAGTTCATAGAAGCATGCTTCACTGACATCTCTGTGTATTAAGTGTTATTGGTCTAGGTCTGGTTCATAGTTCTACGGACCACCAGATACAATGGTTATATCCATGGTGTAACTTAGCTAATGGTGTTTTCTTTGACACATGATCGATTATGTAAAGTCAGAAATGAACTTGGCGGATCCGTTAACAAAATTGTTAGTAATTTATTTGTTTCGTTTCATTTATAATCAACCAAACAGATTTCATAACACCCTCGATGCCCTCCAAACATCAGCGAGATATAACTCTATAGATTGTTGTCATCATGGGCAATCTGAAAGAATAAAGAAGAGGATGATCTGAGTCGTGTTCGAGAACACTGTCCTATAGAGTTATTCCGCAATCACCGGTAAAGAAGAAGCGATACTCCCCAGGATTAAATAGACCCTTCTTGATTAAATCAAGGCGGCAGAACTGGCGGAAGGTAAAGTAACTCAGCAAGAGATTACCGATGTTTTCTAATTCTCTCTGCTTAAATGGTGTCATAATTGGGGTATTTATAAATGATGAATCAATGTCTTGAAGTGGTGACTCTTGAACATTACACCTCTTCAGAAAGCTTTAGAAAAATAGTGAACTTTTATCTGCACAATCTACATCTCTAGGAACTTTTTCTGCAAATTTAGAATATATTAAATCACAACAGGATTTGTCTTATTTACGAAAGCTCCCAACTAAAAGGGAACTACAGTTATTACTTCAGAAATTAAGCCCTGAACCAACACAGATCAAGAAAAATAACCAGTAGAATATTTGGTTATTACAGCAGAAGTTGGCTGAAGTAGAACGACAAGTTATAGATCTTTCACAGTTAGTACTTCACTTGGAAGAACGAATTTTAGATCGCATAGAAAAGAAGCTTGATCGCTTGTTAGGTTAATGTTACCAATAGTTACCTTTTTAAGAAGGCTAGAACAGGAAAATCTAGCTGAAACCCGTCTAGAATTAGCAGAAATTATTCGAATCTACCTAAGGCATTTCTGGAAGAAAAACCAATCTCGAAATAGGCAAATCCATTGTTAAAAGAAGTATTGATGAAAGAAACGTTAGATGTTTTGCTGAAGGAAATCATAAACATAGGTACCACTCAGATCATACCCATTTGAATTTAATATCCGATTATTATTGCAAGGTTTCACTTTCCCAACACTTCCTGAACTAGTTAGATCTACTACAGATTATCCCACTTTGGTAAGAGAACTTATCAACAGAAATAGGGATTTAGAAGACCAAGTGGAGCAGCTTCAAAAACATCTCCAACAATTAAAAGGTAAGAACAAAGACAAGAATTCACTGTTGGATAGACTTTATACCATTCATCCTTTATGATACTGTTAAAGGGTGGTGGAAGCTTACTGAAATATTTATCACTCATATTCTGGGTAAAAGCCTGTTCGGATTTTGATGCTAAATTTAGGAAGGCATCTGAATAATTATCCATATCTCTCATATTTTCAATGATAAGCCTTTGCATCAGAGTGTCACCGAAGCGTGGTGGGTAGTACAGGTAACAATGATGTAAATGATATAGGTATAGATTTCCCCCTTCTACTTTTGCAATGTTCAGCACACATACCCTGATGGAAGAAGACGAGTATGATCTACCATACCCAGAGCAATCTTCGCAGCTCCCTCCTCCTAAATGGGATGACGAAATTCCTATACTCATGAATGAGGACACAGGATCATCAAGTATCTCAAACTTCCACAGAATTCCCGAACATCATGCCTCAAACACACCAAGACCAAATTTTGGAGGATCACATCACACCCAGATCCCAACAGCAGGACAACAACAAGAGAGACAGCGCGACAGGAACCTCCCTTATGAATATATCAATAATCTTCCTCGTGCTAATGTTAATGATGGTTCCATGTTAATACTTTCAGGTATCCCTCCACAGTTATGGGAAGAGGTGATAGGAAGATGTGAATCATCAACCATTCTGCATTGTTCGAACATTACATTCGCCAACAATCAAGAGAATGTTCACTATATTGAAAATTTGTTAGGAGAACCAGCTAAGTTTTATTATTTGAATTGGGTTAACACTTTCCCTGCAGAATACAATAGGCTAGTAGCCTCAGCAGACAACACACAGAATGTGACAGGACAGATTAGGCAATTAATCATAGGATATGATCCCTTCAGAGGAACAACAGAAATGCAGGATAAGGCCTTACAGGATATAGAAAGGCTTATCATTGAAAATATGAGAGATATAGATAATTATTCAGATGCCTTCCTAAATTTAGCATCAAAATCTGGACAGGCTTTTACCCAGAATATGAGTGATAAATATCTCAGTAAACTTCCACCACCCTTTAATAGTATCATAAAGGATGAACGATATAAAGTCTATCCAACAGTGATACAGGGAATAGCCCCTAGGATAGTTTTCACCAAAAATACCTCAAGAAAAAATGTATAGAAAAAGAGGTAGCTAAATAGGTGAAAGATTACAATTTCTGTAAACAAGTGTATGTACCAGGATACTTTCCCAAGGATAAAAAGAGGATTAGGAGAGCCACTAATTATAGAAATGGAATACCTAGAAAGAATCACATTAGGAAATTCAAAAGACACAAACCCCCTACCAAAAAATGTAGGTGCTACGTTTGTGGTGAAGAAGGACATTTCGCCAGGGAATGCAGAAAAAGAGAGGTAATACAGAAAGGTTTGCCCTCTATCATTCACTCGATTTACCACAGGATTTTGATATTGTTAGTATTGATCAGGATGACCCTGATAATGATAGTGATATCTGCTCAGTAATAGATGATGATCTCGACAATATCACTACAAATGTATCTTCAATTCCTAACTTTCCCATTTTAGTGATTTCAGAAGACTGGAACATTTCTAGGGTCCTAAAAACCCTAACTGCAACACAGAATATTTGTCATCATGATTTTGAAAATTATTTTGAAGCAATAGGCCAGCCCCCTAAATGCTATTTTTGTGACTTATTCTTGAACCAAAGGATAAGGACAAAGTGTAAATATTGCAATATAATCCTTTGCTATTCTTGTGCCGAAAGCAAATTAAGTTTCACTTTCCCAGCACTTCCTGAACCAGTTAGATCTACTACAGATTATCCCACTTTGGTAAGAGAACTTATCAACAAAAATAGGGATTTAGAAGACCAAGTGAAGCAGCTTCAAAAACAGCTCCAACAATTAAAAGGTAAGAACAAAGACAAGAATCCCACAGAGAACCAAGGGATTGAAGAAGTCTTTAGGCAAAGAAATTTAGTGATAAAAGAAAGTATACCCTGCATCTCTGAACCAATAATTGAGGATTGTGAAGAATGTGAACCCATTCTTCATTATCAAAAGGCATCTTCTGAGAAGGGTACAGTGAAAAATAATTTGTTAAATTGCTTTGCTACGATTTATGTAGATAATGAGTTTGTTGCTGTTAGTTGTATTATAGATTCAGGAGACAGTAGAAGTTGCATTTGCCCTAATGCAATTCAAAGACATTTCTATGAAGAGATGTATGGACAGGTACATGTGACCACC
This sequence comes from Acacia pycnantha, assembly GCA_025563575.1. Taxonomy (NCBI): domain Eukaryota; kingdom Viridiplantae; phylum Streptophyta; class Magnoliopsida; order Fabales; family Fabaceae; genus Acacia; species Acacia pycnantha. Next base: position 5,810,059 of record JAMWYP010000021.1, on the reverse strand, counting down.
CTCAAGACAAGACATTTTGTGAAATATAAATTGAAAGGTGGGACACATATCAAGTTTAACAAGGAAATGTATCATCTACCCCTTACTTATGTTATGAGTTTTGCTTTAGAAGATAGAACTCAGCTTATCTTAGGAAAGAATTTCCTAGATAGTGCAGGAGGTGGTTATCTGTGCTTAGGAAATGAATTTATAATATTAAAGCATGTAGATAGAATAATCACTTCCCCCATTAGTAAAAATGTAGATTTTCAAGTTTTAGAAGAAGAAATAGAGGAACTAGAAGATAGTGAGTGCATACAGGATTGGTTATGTTTTAATTTAGGAAAACTGACAGATTTTGAAAACCATATGACCCCACTTTTAAATAGACTTCAACAGCTTCAGGTAATAGGAGATAATCCCACAACCTTATGGGAAAAGAATAAGATTACTTGTAAATTAGAAATCATCAACCCAGATCTAACCATATAGGACAAACCCATTATTCCATCACTTGCTGAGCAGGAGGCATATCAGAAGCATATAGATTCTTTGCTACAAATAGGAGTAATTAGACCAAGCCAGAGCAGGCACAGAACAACAACTTTTATTGTTTATTCCGGAACAACAGTCAACCCCGATGGTTCCTCAGTGAGAGAAATTCAAGATGAACAAAGGGAAGATACCAGTTAAGACTGAACAAGGAGATTCATCAGAACCTACTAAGGAAAATGATGACATTTGGAAGTACAGTTCTGGTTAAATATCCACCAGGTTCACAGCAAAGCTTTCAAACCTCTACCACACTTACCTACCCCTGATGAATCACAACAGTGTTTATTAAATGCTCTATGGAATGCTTCTACAGCTAGACAGAAGCACACAGCTTTAAATGCGCTTAATTTTTATTTTTCAAAAATTTTAGAAAAACCTCTGAGCAAGAACTTCTCGTTCTATGTTTTGTTTAGAGGAGAAAGATCAGGCATTTATATTAATTATCCTGAGTTAGTCAAAGCAATTGGGAACAATCCCAGGCTCTTCTGGCAGGGATACTACAGTTTCCAAGAAGCCTGGAATCAGGCCCAGCAACTCTGCCACCACCTATCTTCGTGGAAGGAAAATCCATAGCGGAATTACCCCCACAAATAGGTACAGATTTCCTCTTGGAAAATAGGTTAAAACAGTATGAATTTACTAATGTCTCTCTGTTTCAGTGTAATTTGAATTTACAACAGGAGCTGAACAATGAGCGAAAAGAGAATCAGAGCATGAGAGAGCATTTTTGAAGACTTAATCTTAAAAGTCAGGATCTTCAGATACAGAACAGTCATCTGCATAACCTGCTTTTAGGAACACAGTCTTATAACAAGCTACAGATATCTTGCCTAAACCCTAACAAACGAAGGGTTGTACAGGAATATTTATCCAACCTTGTCCCTTTCTTTGAGATTCAACCACTCATAGAAAGAAGACACCTTCAGAAGTTGATTAGCCTTCAACTACAGTTATTGGATCTCCATCACAGAGCACCTTCAGATGGGAGATACAGGATTGACCAGGATGTTACTAGCTGGTTCAATACAGATGGAGAATATATATATATATATATATATATATAATGGTTTACTTAAGTTAGTAATTAATCTTGACAGACCTACCCAAGTTCTTAATGGGGAAGAATGTCTGATTGATTATATGGAGTTTCTTGCTTATGGAATGGTAGCAGCTTTTTCAATATCTAAAGATTTTCGAGAACTACCATTCGGAGAAGCTCTGAACGAAGAAATAAGGAAACAACAAAAATTTGGAACAGTTTTTGTCAAAGTACAGTCTCAGATTCCTTATTAGAGAAAAGGGAAATATCGCCAAAATTTCCGTCATTTTTTGGTTACACCACTTATTGAACAAACTGAAGAAGGTTTTACTGAGCCATAGTGTGATAAGTTCTTACAAGATGCTCGCCTATATGAATCACTTGGAAACAAGTATGCAGAGGATTACAGTTCATTATCCTTTGATACAGTTGTTAAAAGGTCTTGTTACCAGGTATGGACCCCTAAGGATTGCGAGCGGCTCAGTTTGATTCAAGCTGGAGTATTAGATCCCAACCCAGAAAATTATGGCGGTGATGGGATGTTTGATGATGAATACATGGCCGACACATATTAACGCTTGATATGACAAAAGATGTCTGCCACAGTTCAATAATACTCTGCTTTTATAAAGAAGATTCCTTTACTTTTTATAAGTGGATGCCAGCCTGCGTGCTGGAGCAACGTCTTTTCAGCTTTAATAATGATTCGTAAGCTTTATGCTTTACGGATTTGTAACATTTTCAAATCCGCAGATTCAAGTTAGAATGAAGTCCGCACAGTAGAATCAGTTTGTGTATAAATCGTGGATTCACAGTCTATAGACACCACGAGAAGCAGCATCCAAGAAATCAATACATCGATTTCACAGAAACTCTGATTTTCCCTCTCTTCCAAATTTTCTTTAGCTTTCGACTTACCTGCGTTTAAGTCCTACCTCTATACATATAAGTAGGCACGAGAGACCGAAGAGAAGGAGGTACCCTCCCAATCAGTATAAAGTCTATCCAACAGTGACACAGGAAATAGCCCCTAAGATAGTTTTCACCAAAGAATACCTCAAGAAAAAAATGTATAGAAAATGAGGTAGCTAAACAGGTGAACGATTACAATTTCTGTAAACAAGTGTATATACCAGGATACTTTCCCAAGGATAAAAAGAGGATTAGGAGAGCCACTAGCATCCAAGAAATCAATACACCGATTTCACAGAAACTCTGATTTTCCCTCTCTACCAAATTTTCTTTAGCTTCCAACTTACCTGCGTTTAAGTCCTACCTCTATACATATAAGTAGGCACGGGAGATATTGGAGACTTCTAGAATCAATCTAAAAACTTGCATAATGATTTTCTCATTCCATTTAACAAGTTCTTCTTTCTTTCTTCTTATCTTGATTATTCTCCATAATTTAACACTTTCTTTCTTCTCTTCTCTTCTTCCTCTCTTCATCATTCTTCATAATTTAATTTGAACTAATCATTCTTTGTGAGTTCTTCCTTCTTCAATATTTCCTCTTCTTCTTGAATATTCCCAAAATACTTTGATAACTTCTTGCTTCCTTGACACTTTGTGTAATTTCTTTTTCCTGTAATCTTTTATCTCCTTCTTGATTAATCTCTATAATTCTTGTTGAACTAATCTACATTAAATACATAGTAGTTAGTCAATGTCCCAGACCATGGGTCTTTTCCTCAGAGCACATGTCCCAGACCATGGGTCTTTTCCCCTCATTGAACTAGTGAGATGTCGTAAGCCCTCATTGAACTAGTTGGTTAGTCCCTCATTGAACAAGTGGGACAATAGAAAGCCAATCATCATGCATTAATGGAGGCCTCACCACGTGGTGGAATAAACTGCTCCATATCTTCCCAATTCAACCCTTTTCATAATTATCACAATTCACAAAAATATGTATATATTTCACAATTCAAATCATACGGTTCCACAAGGAATTTCCATTAAAATATTCGTAATCATTTTCACATAATACTCACAACAACATATCAATATGCATAACAAGTGGAAAGTGGTTACCTCTCACCAAAGCTAACTAATATCACACTGCTCCTAATCCAAGAGCTCAAACACACGCCAAAAATCAATCTACCACAACCAATTTACTAACCATTAATAACTCTTCTAAAACTCTACATAAAATTATAACTTAAAAATTCATAAAATTAAAAAATATACAAATTATAATAAATAAATTTGAAATGCTTAAAGTAGGAAAATTATAACGGGACTGGAAAAAAAAATCAATGACCCATTGTAACTATTAATTCTCTTTCTATTTATTACTAATTAATAATACCCCTTTTCCATTTATTATTAATTATTAATTTCCTTTATTATCTATTCCCCTTTTTAATAAAAGTAGAAATATCAATTAATTAATTATTTTATTTTCATTATTATTGTCGTTGCTTATGTATTCAATTCATTATTATTATTATTATTATTTATCTACAATTATTTTGAACTCTCAAAGGCTATCCTAACTCTTTAAATTAGGAATTTAATAAATGTTCACCCGAGGTAAAATATGCTTCACTATGTATATATATATTATTTTGTAAATAATATTACAAGTGAAATAATATAGGACTTAGTTAGATTAGATCCTATTATATAGGAGTTTATAAATACTAACCACATAAAAATATATTTTATTATGATATAGGTATATATATAACACATAGTTTTCTTCTTTCTTTATATATATATAAGCATAAAATCTCAACTAACAGCAAAGATCATCTTATCTTTCCTTTCCTTTCTTTTCTTTTCTTTTTCTTTATATATATAGTACTACTATATATTTAGTACTCATAAATATCTATATAGTACAGAGTTTTCTTGTTACTACCCCAAGTGCCGTGACATATGTATATAAGGAAACTAAAATCCTTTCTTATTAAATCAGGTGGGAAAAAAAAGAATTGATATATATAGATAAACAGCAAAGTTTTTCTCTTTATATATATATATATATATATATATATATATATATATATATTAATTAGTAAGTATATATATATAGATCATGTTTTCGGCTTGGGTGTGCAGTAATATACATATGCAACGTTTCATGAAAATTTATATCAACATATTTTGGGTTTTCGACGCACATAACGCATATAAAAACAGCAATCAAAAACTCTTTTAGCAACCACCTGATACACATATATATTCAACACACAATCAAGCTTTTTGGATCGAAAACCCACATATATTATATATATACAAATATATATCCGACACACACCAAGTTGACAACAGGTTTTCTTTTAAATCTCCATGATAGTCCTATATATATGGGTCCGCTTCATTGTCCACGGCACTTATAGGTATTATAAATATAATCCAAGTTTTCCTGTATCCTCCCAAAAATTGTAACGCACATGACAACAAGCTTCTATGTTTTAAAACAAAGCAGTAAGTTTCCTACGACTTCTACACAGATTTTGCGTTGGTTTAACATGGATACAAGAAGGGATGGAAGCTTGGAGGTTACCTCTGTTTTCTGGATCAGAAGCAGAGCAAGAACTGAAACTCTCCTCCTCTCTTGCCTCGGACTCTCTCTCGGCCTTACTCTCTCTCTCTCTCTCTGCGCTTCTGGTTTTGTTTTCGTTTTGGCCTCATGGATGATTAACAAGCAAGGAGCATGGGTTATATAATAAACCGAGGGTCCAGTTTTGAAAAGAGAATACAATGGGTTCAAAGCATTGAGATTGAGACGCATGGAAACGTCGCTGCTGATGATCTCACGCTATGATGCCATACCGTGTTTGACCGAGATATAAAGGCTGATGAGATCGTGATTTTCTTCTGCTCTTCACCGTGATTTACGCTACTCGGGTTAATGTGTTGGGTAATGGGAATGATTGTGATCTCACTCTCCTGTTTTGCGTTTTCATTCTGATAGATTATGGGCTGGGGGAATTTAGTGAGTAAAAGGGTATGTGGGTGTTATCACTGCTGGGCCGAAACACAATGAATTTGGAGGGAGTATATATATATATATATATTGGGCTGAAGTGAGTATGCAAGGAGTATGGGCTGCGTTTTTTTATATATATATATATTTTTAATTTATTCCAATGAAATTAAATTCCTAATTTTCAAATTAATTAATTTAATCATTTGACCAATTTCCACCATCTAACTCTCATATATTATTCCTACAATTTTTATTTTTATTTTTTAGGCATAAATTATTCCTTATTCGAAATATTCTTTTCCCAAAATAAATTAAGGAAAAATATACCCAAAATTTCCAATAATTAATTTCATAATTATTTTAGACCAAAATCTCATAATTAATTTCCATAAAATATCCAAACCTCAAATCCCAAAATTTGGGATGTTACATTTCTCCCTACCTAAATAGAATTTTGTCTCCAAAAATTCCTAACAAGTCATTATGGAAGCTAATCCATATCTCAAGCTTCTAACATACATCAACAAAGTCAAAACAACACTACCAAAATAATCTGGCATAAGACACATCAAAACAAAAGATCACCATGTCACACAAATTCAATCATTGACATAGCACAACCATAAATACACTAATTCAATCAAGTCAAGCACAACTACATACTTAATCAAACAAGTTTGGAAAGTCTCGACGCATCCTTTCCTCAGTCTCCCAAGTCGCATCTCCGGGTGTCATACCCTTCCAAAAGACTTTCACGAGTCGAATGGTCTTCTTCCTCAGTTGCTTGTCGCGAACATCTAAGATTCTCTCTGGTTCTGCTATATAAGTCAAGTTCTCTCTCAACTCAACTTCCTCAGGTTTAATGATATGAGATGGGTCTCGATGATACTTCTTCAACTGTGACACATGGAACACATCATGCACTTTAGATAAGTGTGGAGGCAAGGCGATCTGATAGGCAACAGCCCCAATTCACTCCAAAATCTCATATGGCCCTATGAATCGTGGAGTCAACTTCTTTGCCTTAATAGACCTCCCAATGCCCGTCATAGGCGAAACCTTCAAGAAAACATGATCTCCCACACTAAACTTCAACGGTCTTCTCTGACGATCCGCATAACTCTTCTGTCGGCTCTGAGCTGTCAACAATTTCTGTCGTATCATTTCAATCTTCTTCGATGTTTGATCTACCAAATCTGGTCCAATAATAGTTCTCTCACTCAATTCGGTCAACACAACGACGATCTACACTTTCGGCCATACAAAGCCTCAAAAGGTGCCATTTGAATACTGGCATGATAACTGTTATTGTGTGCAAATTCTGCCAATGGCAAGTGCTCATTCCAGCAACTTGGGGACTCAATGGCGCAGGCTCTCAACATGTCCTCGAGTGTCTGAATAGTCCTCTCGGTTTGACCGTCTGTTTGAGGGTGATAGGTCGTACTATACTTCAACTTTGTACCCATAGCTTCCTGTAGAGACTTCCAAAAGTTCGAAGTGAACCTTGTGTCCCGATCTGATACGATGCTCTCTGGCACCCCATGCATACAAACAATCTCTTTAATGTATAACTCTGCCAACTTCTCTAAAGAGTAGCTCTCTTTGATTGGAAAAAAGTGTGCTGACTTGGTTAATCGATCTACGATAACCCAGATAGCATCATAACTGGCTCGGATGGGCGGTAAACCCATGATAAAATCCTTGGAAATACTATCCCATTTCTGTTTAGGAATATCCAGACTTTGAAGTAGCCCTGGTGGTTTCTGGTGTTCAATGTTGACCTTCTGGCACGTTAAGCACTTCAAGACAAAATTAGTCACATCTCTCTTCATCTTTGGCCACCAATACTCTCACTTTAGATCATTATACATCTTGGTGATCCCTGGATGCATGGCATACTTGCTCTGATGAGCCTCTTCTAGAATGGTTTTCTTGATTTCATCATTAGGGGGAACACAAATTCTCTTTTTGTATCTCAAGATGTCTGCATCCCCAATGTCATAATCTGGAACTTCTTCATGTTCTAGAGTTTCGCGAATCCTGCCTAACTGATCATCCTCCATCTGGGCATCTCTCAGGTCCTGATAAAATTCATATTCACCAAGGACTGCATTCAAGGTAGCCCCCTCTTGATTTGGGACTACATGGATGTCTCTCAATCCATCTAGCCAACTCTGCTCTTCTAGGCTCATGCAAAACAAGTGTACTGGCTTCCAACTCAAGGCGTCTGCAACCACATTAGCCTTACCGGGATGATACTTCAATTCGAAGTCATAATCCTGTAGAAATTCCATCCATAATCGCTGTCTGTGATTTAACTTCTTCTGATCTACCAAGTACTTCAAACTCTTATGGTCACTGAATACTTCAAACTGAGCCCCATATAAGTAGTGCCTCCAAATCTTCAAGGCAAATACCACAGCTGCCAGCTCCAGGTCGTGAGTAGGATAATTCTCCTCGTGAGGCCTCAACTGTCGCGAAGCATAGGCTATCACCTTGTTGTCTTGCATTAAAACACACCCTAACCCTTTTAAAGATGCATCTGTGTACAAAACATATGGACGGGTAGGGTCAGGCAAGGTGAGCACTGGAGCGGTAGTCAGTTTGATCTTTAACTCCTGAAAGGCTGCCTCGCACTGGTTGGTCCAAAGGAACGGTCGATCCTTCCTGGTCAACTTAGTCAATGGCATCGCGATTTAGGAGAACCCTTTGATGAAACTTCTGTAATAGCCTGCTAATCCCACAAAGCTTTTCACTTCAGTTACAGACTTTGGGGATTCCCACTGCAGCACTGCATCCACTTTACTTGGATCAACAGCCACTCCCGCTGCGGATACCACATGACCTAGGAACTTCACCTCCTTAAGCCAAAATTCACATTTAGATAGCTTGGCATACAGTTGATGATCCCTCAACACTCGTAGTGCAATATGAAGGTGATCTTTATGCTCGGCTTCATTTTTGGAGTAGATCAAGATATCATCAATAAACACCACAATGAACCGATCTAAATACGGTCGAAAAATCCTATTCATATAATCCATAAAGGCAGCTGGAGCATTAGTCAGTCCGAAAGGCATCACCAGGAACTCGTAGTGCCCATATCTTGTTCGGAATGCAGTCTTAGAGATGTCCTCTGCTCGGACTCTCAACTGATGATACCCCGAGCGCAAATCAATCTTGGAGAACACCGATGATCCAACTAGCTAATCTAACAAATCATCAATCTTGGGTAACGGATACTTGTTCTTGATGGTCACCTTGTTCAATTGCCGGTAATCAATACATAACCTCATACTTCCATCTTTCTTCTTCACAAAAAGCACTAGAAATCCCCATGGAGATACACTGGGTCGAATGAATCCCTTCTCGAGCAACTCTTCTATTTGCTTCTCGAGCTCAACCAACTCTGCCGGAGCTATTCGATACGGAGCCTTTGAAATTGGAGTTGTGCCAGGTACCAACTCAATTGAAAATTCCACCTCTCTCTCTAGGGGTAGTCCGGATATCTCTTCAGGAAACACCTCGGGTATTCTCTTACTACATCGATATGATCAATCCTAACTTCCTTATCCACACTAACAGAAAAGAACACTACATAGGCCTGACATCCTTTTCGAATACACTTGTCTACTTGAGCCGTCGACAACAACATAGGAACTATAGGGGTTTCTACGGATGCGGCGTTCATGGCATAAGTTGCCACTTTCTTCTTACAATGGAGTACGACATCATTATCCACTAGCCAATTCATACCGATGATAACGTCAATGCCTTTCAGCGGCAAGCATACTAAATCGAGGATAGAATCTCGATTTTCAAATCGAAGGGTAATACCCACACAAGCATGTGCAGTCATCACAATAACCCCAGCAGGGGTAGAGATTCTCATATCATATGGTAGAACAGAGATGGAAAAATCATACTTTTTAGCACAATCAAAAGATATGAAAGAATGTGTAGCACCTGAGTCAAACAATGCAATAATGTCATGACCTTGAAGAGAAATGATACCTTTGATAACATTAGGAGATGCTCCAGCCTCCTCCTGAGTGATGGCATATACTCTACCCGGAATAGTGGGACGACCACTTTGGTTGGTCTGCTGTTGCTGGAGCTCTGGACAATAGCACACGGTGTGGCCATACTGATGGCACTTATAACACTGCCAAAATTGGCCACCATGAGACTTTCCACACTTTAGGCAAGGAACATTAACACTCGGGGCAGACATAGCCGTCTCACGACGAGATTGTTGGCTCCCTTCAACGTGACTCTTCTGACCCTGTCTCTTCTGAAAATAACTCAGTCGTGATCCACTCTTTTGCCCCTGGCTCTTCAGGATTGAACCTAGATGGCTTGGCTATACCACTTATAGGTTTGATAAAAGTGGAGAACTTACCCTGATTGACACGAGGTCTATCGTCATCAATTTCACGCTTCATGCGCGCAGCTATCCTTAGATTGGTGCAAGTGTCCTCAAAACTCTTGATAGCATGCATGGACACATAATGCTTAAACTCTGGCCTAGCCTTTATAATCAATTGGCGCGATTTCCATTCTGGATCATCGGGTCGTTGTAAGTAAGTCACATATCTGGACAAGTTGATGAAAGTAGCAATAAACTCGTCCTCATGAATGTCACCCTGTCGGAGGGCATAGAATGATGTCTCCTTCTCCTGTCTCAATGCTGGAGGGAAGTAATGATCGAAAAACTTTGTCTTGAACTCTCTCCAAGTTGTTCTCGAGTCATCCAAACCATCGGTGCTCTGCTACCATCTTTTGGCACGATCCCTCAGTAGTATAATGGCCACCCTAGCCTTCTGGTATTCATTACAGAACACAACTTGAAAAATAGTTTCCAAACCCTCGATCCAAGCCTCAGCCTTCAGTAGATCCAAATCTCCATAAAACTTCTCAGGATTGTGACGATGGATATCCTTCCAAACCTTGTTGATTGCTAGGTCTTCAGGATTGGGTTCTGACGATGATCCTTCACCCCATTACTCTTCATAGTTTTGTCATGACTAGTTGAGCCACTTGGCTCAGGTCTCTGTGATATTTCTATACTAGGCTCAGGTACGTCATGATTCTTTGGCGTGGGAATACCTCCTTCCTCTCTAATCTTCTTTTGAAAATCCTCCTCAAACTGTTGAAACCTTGCATCCATGACAGTCATTAATGTATCTTTGAATCGATGTAATAGAGCCTCGTTCTCTTGAGACATCGGTGTGTCAAGAGCATTTGGAGGTTGATTAACAGCGGTCTCAGGAGCATTTGAAAGTTGATTAACGGCAGAGTGAGTCCTTCATGTGATCCCCATTCTCCCCACCTAAGGATGAAACCCACCATATTGAGTAAGTAACAAAACAACACAACAGAACAACTAACAGGGAAGGTATGTGTGAATATTGTATATTGCCACTATATGTAGTGCATGCACGATTATTATCAGAATCATACGCTCTGATACCAAATTGAAACGTCCTCAAAATTAACTTAACATAATAACTAATTAAGGGTTCATTAACAACTAAGTAATGCTCCATCATTTACCATAATATTCAAAAGTAAATCAGAGTATGTAAAATGATCCCTAACGTGGCAATATACAATCATTCAACATAAACCAAAAGACAGAAGCACTACTTTTAGCAAAGTAGCCTAAGCTTCCAGGGTCTTCCCTGATGGACCCGCACGGGAACTATCACATGAAAAACGTGGTAACCATCAATACAACTTATTAAGAATACTAATATGTGGTAGTGAGGTACCATGTGGAACAATTTATATCACAAAGTATTAAAAATACCAATATCCACATTACAAAGTTTCATATCATAAATTCTGTATCAGAAATTATGTATCACAGTTTTCATTAACACAATTCCCAATATACCTCCCACCAATCCAACCAAACCGCATTATTTCCTCCGACTAGACCCATGGGCTCAGTTACATCCATGTTACTGGTTACTCAAAAGCTCACTGGTCATGTGATGAGGACCGGCTAAAATCCTCAGAGCACATGTCCCAGACCATGGGTCTTTTCCCCTCATTGAACTAGTGGGGTATCGTAAGCCCTCATTGAACTAGTGGGCTAGTCCCTCATTGAACAAGTGGGACAATAGAAAGCCAACCATCATGCATTAATGGAGGCCTCACCACGTGGTGGAATAAACTGCTCCATATCTTCCCAATTCAACCCTTTTCATAATTATCACAATTCATAAAAATATGTATATATTTCACAATTCAAATCATACGGTTCCACAAGGAATTTCCATTAAAATATTCGTAATCATTTTCACATAATACTCACAACAACATATCAATATGCATAATAAGTGGAAAGTGGTTACCTCTCGCCAAAGCTAACTATTATCACACTGCTCCTAATCCAAGAGCTCAAACACACGCCAAAAATCATCTACCACAACCAATTTACTAACCATTAATAACTCTTCTAAAACTCTACATAAAATTATAACTTAAAAATTCATAAAATTAAAAAAATATACAAATTATAATAAATAAATTTGAAATGCTTAAAGTAGGAAAATTATAACGGGACTGAAAAAAAAAATCAATGACCCATTGTAACTATTAATTCTCTCTCTATTTATTACTAATTAATAATACTCCTTTTCCATTTATTATTAATTATTAATTTCCTTTATTTTTAATTCCCCTTTTTAATAAGAGTAGAAATTTTAATTAATTAATTATTTTATTTTCATTATTATTGTCGTTGCTTATGTATTCAATTCATTATTATTATTATTATTATTATTATTTATCTACATCGTTTTGAGAGTTCATTAATTCCTTTATTCCCAAAACGACGTAGTTTTGGGTGACTTGACATAAGCTTATGTCAAGTGACATGACAAACGATAACCCCATATATATATATATATATATTAATTAGTAAGTATATATATATATATATAGATCATGTTTTCGGCTTGGGTGTGCAGTAATATACATATGCAGCGTTTCATGCAAATTTATATCAACATATTTTGGGTTTTCGACGCACATAACGCATATAAAAACAGCAATCAAAAACTCTTTTAGCAACCACCTGATACACATATATATATTCAACACACAACCAAGCTTTTTGGATCCAAAACCCACATATATTATATATATACAAATATATATCCGACACACACCAAGTTGACAACAGGTTTTCTTTTAAATCTCCATGATAGTCCTATATATATGGGTCAGCTTCATTGTCCTCGGAACTTATAGGTATTATAAATATAATCCAAGTTTTCCTGTATCCTCCCAAAAATTGTAACGCACATGACAACAAGCTTCTATGTTTTAAAACAAAGCAGTAAGTTTCTTGCGACTTCTACACAGATTTTGCGTTGGTTTAACATGGATACAAGAAGGGATGGAAGCTTGGAGGTTACCTCTTTTTTCTGGATCAGAAGCAGAGCAAGAACTGAAACTCTCCTCCTCTCTTGCCTCGGACTCTCTCTCTCTCGGCCTTACTCTCTCTCTCTCTCTGCGCTTCTGGTTTTGTTTTCGTTTTGGCCTCATGGATGATTAACAAGAAAGGAGCATGGGTTATATAATAAACCGAGGGTCCAGTTTTGAAAAGAGAATACACAGGATTCAAAGCATTGAGATTGAGACGCATGGAAACGTCGCTGCTGGTGATCTCATGCTATGATGCCATACCGTGTTTGACCGAGATATAAAGGCTGATGAGATCGTGATTTTTTTTTTCGCTACAATGGATGGCGCGAAGCCTATATTCCAAAGAAAGAAATTACATCCATGGGGAATTTAATCCCAAACTCTCCTGAATAATCCAGTTTCTCAAATTAGCAGGGCACTCGCTTAAAATGTTAGAGGATGAAATGCCCCTCTTAACAAGCGCATCCGCAACCCTATTGGCATTCCTAGAAACACTTCTAACATCAACCTGCCAACTAAGGGACAATAATTCCCTAGCTTTCAAAATAACATTACTACAAGAAGTACAATCCTGATCTAACAGAAGATTAACCACAGCATCCGCATTTGTCTCCAAAATAACATTTCTAACGCCCAAGTCCCTGGCAGTCTGCAAACCTTCGACAATAGCCCACTCCTCTGCTTCATTGGCCTGGCAATCACCAATTTCCTTAGAGAATCCCAGTACCCACGTACCATACCAATCTCTGATCACCCCACCACAACCAGCATGAGAAGTAGTGAAAGTACTCGCCCCATGAGATCGTGATTTTCTTCTACTCTTCACCGTGATTTACGTGGCTCGGGTTAATGTGTTGGGTAATGGGAATGATTGTGATCTCACTCTCTTGTTTTGCGTTTTCATTTTGATAGATTATGGGCTGGGGGAATTTAGTGAGTAATAGGGTATGTGGGTGTTATCACTGCTGGGCCGAAACACAATGAATTTGGAGGGAGTTTATATATATATTGGGCTGTAGTGAGTATGCAAGGAGTATGGGCTGCGTTTTTATTTATTTATTTATATATATATTTTTAATTTATTCCAATGAAATTAAATTCCTAATTTTCAAATTAATTAATTTAATCATTTGATCAATTTCCACCGTCTAACTCTCATATATTATTCCTACATTTTTCTTAGGCATAAATTATTCCTTATTCGAAATAGTCTTTTCCCAAAATAAATTAAGGAAAAATATGCCTAAAATTTCCAATAATTAATTTCATAATTATTTTAGACCAAAATCTCATAATTAATTTCCATAAAATATCCAAACCTCAAATCCCAAAATTTGGGATGTTACATCACTCAAGTAATATCGTAATTACTTGAGTCATAATCATTTCTAATCTATAGATACATCACTAGCTAGCCACTATCTGATGATGTGATCAATACTGAAGATCTCCCAGATTTGATGCATAAGGATGAGTTTTCCTCTGAAAACTACTCCATTAGGCGATTACTCGAGTGGTTACTCATGTGATATCATGACTCTATAGTCATCACTTGTAGTTCACATGGGAGGATCTTACAAGCTTATCTTCCTATGTTTATTCCTGTTTCCCAATGCAAGAACAGAGGATCCTACAAAATAAATATATGCTTTTTGGTACCCGATATTTCTTAGTTCCACACAAGATTAGACATGACAACTCTTATGCTATTATAATTTAACCATATGATATTTGAGCAAAGAGTATAATAAGCCAATCAAAGACCAAAACATAATTTTACCCAATCAAATAAATTTAAGCCAATGGATCATAAAGGGTAACAACTATATGATACCAAGAATGTTATTTCTCAATGACAATTTGTAAATACACTTTAAGTAGAAAAGATATCATTGATAAAATGTATGTAAGTTTGATCAAAGAACATATAAAATCGTATCCCTAAAGATAAGCATTTATCAACTCACAGTTTATGAATGAGACTAGATTTTTCAAGAATGATAATAAGATATGCAAATAATTTCAAATCTCAAATGTTCTTTCAAATATTGAAAACAAATGTATGGAAGAATCATTTTTGAAATATGTTTAAAATCAATACTCACTCTAAACATGGTGGAAGTCAATAGGTTTAATGAATATATCATAATGCTTCAGTATTTGGAGAACATGTCGAACATTGAAGTTAACATGTTGAAGAATTTCTCAAAAGCAAAAGTCACAAGGAACATGAATTAGCCAACAAGGCTAAGTAGGATAAAAACATAAACGCACAATGACTTTGCTATTGACCAGGAAACAATCTTGCCTCTTAGAATTGAACATAGAAATATATGAATGGTCAAGGAAAGAATATGAGTATACATATATAATTACTCAAAATATGAATGAAGACAAATGTTGATGAATTTGAGTAACAAAATGACTACTAGGATTCATGGATGATGAAGCACATACTCATTAGTCCAAATGACTAGAGATCCAGAATATCATCCTAGTAAGTTATTCCACTAATGGTTAATGCATTAACATTCAATGCACTAATGAACATTCATAAAGCTTGGAATAACTCACAGTCAACTAAGAATTTATGCTTTAAGCATAATACACACAAATTGATTTCTTTTCTTGAAGATAGGCTCGAAACTCATATATGATAAACTCGTTAGACATGAGATTCAACTAGTTAGAGAATGAAACAAAGAAGTTCAAGAAACACATTGAATTCCAAAGATCAACATGTGAAATGAAGGGAAAACTCAACTGGACAAATTTGAAGCATATCTGACATTCAATATTCAAAAAGTTGACTCCCGATTTTGAAATTCCATTTAAATGCAATCAAAGCATGAATATTTTTCAAAAAACATTTGTATGCATTTTTACCAAACAGAGTGAATTGAAATTCAAAACAAATTTTAGAATTGTGCATTTTAAAAAATAAACTCATAAAGTTTTGTACAATTTCATTTACTATCCATTTAGCAATCTGGAAAACACTTTGAAAAACATAAATGATTGATTTCTAATGGAATGCAATGATGGACAAGTATTCATTACCCAAAATGAATATATAATCACAGTATGGGGTAAGAATTAGATATCACCGTAATTCCTCTTGTCCTTATAGTATCTTGCTTGGTTGAGATGGATTGATATAGATAACTCCTTTTCCGACGTTCACCATCAACATCAACCATTGCTTCTTCGGCTTCCTCAAGAGTCGAATTATTTCTCTATGTAGTTGCTCTCTTGAGAAGCTTTCTTTGATCCTACAGAACCGTATAAGTCTTTTTCTCTCTTGGTATTCAACCTTGCTTGGATCCAATCATTGTTAGCGTGTAGGAACAAAATCATATGCTCTTAAGAATGCAATCAATTCAGAACAGCTGAGTACAATGAATTTAACATGACTTTATAAAAGAAGTAATTTCTTTTCAAATCATCATGCCTGCATAACGAATTAAAATTTTTGAACATTGCAATCCCTTTATGAATAAATCTGTCAAATGGATTTTCAAGGGATAAGAAACAAACAATTTCAAAATAGTTTTCAATGTTCATTCATAATATCCAAAGTATAAAACCTCAATAATTATTACTGATGATAGCGTAGGAGTATTACTGATAATAGCGTAGGAGGTTTTACCATTGTATACCTTTGCCTTAGGTACTTAGAGGATTGGCTTTGCTTACCCACTGATTCTTCATATATTTTCTTGTAGATGTCAGCAAAGCTCTCTCAGAAGATATAGACTTCCAGAGTCTTCTGTTTGATATCTTAGAGATTCTTCTTTTCTTGTTCTCCTCAAGATAGTTGAACGATACTCTATGGTAATTTGTTTTTAAGGTGGAACATACTCTTCTTGCTTGTATCCATTGCTTCTTTTGATGCTTAGACCTTGTAGTTCTAGCAATGGTTTCTCCACGAGTTCTCCGAACTGATGTGAATCTTCTTTTCGGTTTATGAGAAACTCTTGGACTCTTTTTCTTCTCTATACCTTTATGTCCATTCTTTATGGAATTAATCTGCACACACATAGCACTGGACGGACATTTTGGTACCCGCTTATACTTGGGTCCTTGACTGTTAGTATTGGACCTCACATGTCCTTTCGGAACCCAAACAAACTTATTCTCATATTAGAATTTCTTCTAATATAGCATGTATGAGAAATATGCCCAGTTTTAGCACAATAATTGCAAATAGTAGAATGATGCGTATTATGAGCAGTTTTGCAAGAATTGTACTGGTCAAGAGGATGCAATATCAAATGACCCATATTTGTAAACACTTTCTTCCCACAAGATTTTCCAGCATGATTGAAAATAGTTTTGCTTTTCAAAATAGAGTCGTGTCGGTTGAAAAACAATTTTATGAAAATGTTCAAAATCACTTTTCTTAACTACAGAGGAAGGGTTGGAGTTGTTTACCAAATGTGAATTTTGAGCTTTAGATAATGTTTTACCATATTCGTGCATGATGAGCTCTTCTTGGTAATCCCCATTCTCTTGTTCTTTCGTGTTGACTGGATCATGGAAGTGTTCTAAGATTTCTTCTTCATCATTCTCAACTTCCAATTGTTCATCAATCGTGGATATACAACTCATAGTTTCAGATGAACTGCCAACAATATCAACTTCAACATATTCGTTAGAAGCATATATAGAATCAAGAGTATCCCATATATCTTTAGCACTAGAGCAAAATTTGATTTTCTCAAAATCATTTTCGATTAAGGCACTGTAAAGGATTTTCATTCCTCTAATGTTCAACGAAAACATTTTCTTTTCTTTTTCTGTCCAATCCTTTCTTGGTTTGAAATCAAAAACATATGTGAAAACATTCCACATATCAAAATCAGTTGCTTTGAGTCATTTTAGCTTTCCAAAACCAAAAATCAATATCTTCGAAAATTGGTGGAATGGTATAATCGAAACCTTTCGAAAACGTACAACACCCAAAATCAACCATTGACAACTCTTAAGACTGTTAAGTCCTTTAAACAAGAGCCTAGCTCTGATACCAAATGTTAGACTTGACTATCACCCAAGAGGGGGGTGAATTGGGTGTCGGATAAAACTTTTGAAAACTTAGAAAATCTTTTCGCAACTTACTAAAGGAGGTTTGAATGACAATAATAATTTATAAACCAATAGACAGTCATTCAAAACACATATTCTAAAATGTAAGAGTTTAGGGAAGAGAATATGCAAACAGAGATTTATACTGGTTCGGCCCAATCCTTGACCTACGTCTAGTCCCCAAGCTGCACTTGAGATTTTCCACTATTTCCTTGTTTAACCAGGCACAAGAGAAAAGCCTTTACAACCTCACAAGTTTAGCCGGGCACTTGTGTAGCCTTTACAATCTCTTTCCGAGATATCTTCTTACGCACTGTAAGAATACAATTACCGACTCTATACTCAGGATGATCCTTTCACACTAGGACTCACTCCCCCTTACAAGTTGTAATTGTACACCCACACTCAAAGGTTCCACAACCTTGAGATTTGATCTCTAAACAGATAATCAAATAAGTGTTTAGACTCTCTCATAGAGCAGATGAATAATAATCACTGAAGTACAATACAAATCATTTTACTCTCTATGATAAGCTATGTAAGCATTGAGAACAGAGTGTATGAGCTAAGCGTATATTCATAATGTCGGCATTTTGGCAGTGTATCCTCGTGTCCCCTCTTGAAGTTTGAATGCTTGTTCTTTTATAGCTAACCAATAGCATTCGACCGTTAGAGCAATTCTTCAGTTGAGCTTCTTAGAATATTACCGTTGTGACTTGCTCTGAGTTACCTTTGGAGCTCTGACGTAATCATTCACTTTTTAATAATCTAATGTTTATCCTTCGTTTGATCATCTGAAACTTGCTAACAAACATGATTAATAGTATTGAAAATTATAGCAAGTAGAAATCAATTGATAAGAGAGATTTCTGAATTCTTGGAGACGGTGATTTTGAAAACAAAGGGATCTTGCTCGAGCAAGAATCCATGCTTGCTCGGGCAAGCTTCTCTTGAATCAGTTGAAAGATGATCATTGCTGCTGATGCACGAGCAAGGTTTTTCGTCTGCTCGAGCATGGTGCTCGAGCATGAAGAATTCATGCTCGGGCAAGCTTCTTCACAAGTAGTTGAAAATGTTCAGACTCACTGATGCTTGAGCAAGCCAACATTCTTGCTCGAGCAAGACACAGATAGAGGCGAGAACTTGAGAATTCAGCGATGCTGCTCGAGCACACTTTTGCCTCTGCTCGAGCATGCCTTTCACTCTGCTCGGGCATGACTCTTCAATGTGCAATTCTTTGCTTTTGGCTCGATGATGCTCGGGCATGCCAAATGCTCTGCTCGAGCATGATTGTCCAATTTGCACTTCTTCGCTCTGAGTTCGATGATGCTCGGCCATTACAAATACCTTGCTCGAGTAGGCTCCCTTCGAGTGTCAGGCTACTGCCTACCATGATCTTGTGCAAATATCAAACTTCATTGACTTTTAAAACGTAATAGCATTGGCAGTACAAGAGTCAATTTTCAGTGAGCTTCAAGTCTTCGATATAGCTTCAATTTTGGCAAACCACCCATGCTCATAAAGATCTTCAAGTCTTATTTCCAATGCAAGAATAATCAGCTTCAAAATCATTGTATTTCGTCCATTATCATCAGATGAATGGAGGTTGTTCTTGACCAACATTTTTTGCAACATTTTGAACTGACTGTCCACTTTCGAGGGCCATATCGCCCTGTTCGGAACTCTGTTTTGGTTGGTTCAAATCTTGATGGAAATTCATTTGAGTCTACTTTCATATGCCACCGATTTCAGCTCAATTGGATTTGTAATGTGTGAGATACACTCAAATTACCGAAGCTTGGTCTGTTGTGTGACGTTGATTTCACTATCTTCTTCCACAATTCATATCTCTCTCATATAACCTCCTTTGGGATTTAATCTTATGCCAAAATGACGCATTATAAGTCTAGTTTCCAACAAAATTGGTTTCACCTCAATCAAACTTCTGGTTTGAGAGATATCATCGAAATAC
Organism: Acacia pycnantha; assembly: GCA_025563575.1. Classification (NCBI taxonomy): domain Eukaryota; kingdom Viridiplantae; phylum Streptophyta; class Magnoliopsida; order Fabales; family Fabaceae; genus Acacia; species Acacia pycnantha. The sequence goes on along the minus strand of JAMWYP010000021.1, from coordinate 5,790,046 downwards.
CAGAGGTCGCCAAAAACAGAGCTGAACAGAGTAGCTGAAAATCGTTGTTGCTCGAGCACCAGATTTGCTTCTGCTCGAGCAAGGTATTTTTCATGCTCGAGCAAGGAAGTTTTTCATGCTCAAGCAAGAGAGGATTTTTGCGAGAATAGGAGCTGGAAGTGAACCTTGCTCGAGCATGAAATTGGTGTGCTCGAGCATGACTTCAGGAATGCAATTGTAGCTTATTTTAAACCCGATTTGAGTCATTCCAACTTCCATTTGATCGTGGAGACTTCTAGAATCAATCTAAAAACTTGCATAATGATTTTATCATTCCATTTAACAAGTTCTTCTTTCTTTCTTCTTCTCTTGATTATTCTCCATAATTTAACTCTTTTTTTCTTCTCTTCTCTTCTTCCTCTCTTCATCATTCTTCATAATTTAATTTGAACTAATCATTCTTTGTGAGTTCTTCATTCTTCAATATTTCCTCTTCTTCTTGATTATTCCCAAAATACTTTGATAACTTCTTGCTTCCTTGACACTTTCTGTAATTTCTTTTTCCTGTAATCTTTTATCTCCTTCTCGATTAATCTCTATAATTCTTGTTGAACTAATCTACATTAAATACATAGTAGTTAGTCAATGTAGGAGATAAATATATTATACAATCTTTTTGCTCTTAATAATGGCATCTATATAAGACATCATCTGTTGGGTTTGACTAGTTTTGATGATGTCTTATAGATGACATTCTTAATAGCAAAAAGATTGTATGATATATTTATCTCTTATATTGACTAACTACTATATTTAATGTAGATTAGTTCAAGTTGAATTATAGCTCAAGAAGGAGATAAGAGACTTTAGAAAGAATAAATTAAAGAAGATATCAAGTACAAGAAGAAGAGGACATATTTGAAGAACGTAATATGATCAAGAGAAGAAGAAAGAAAGAAGACTTGATAAATGATAAAATCATCATACAAGTTGTTAAATTAGATTCTACAACTCTCCACGGTGACATGGAAGTTGGAATGAACCAAATCGGAGTTAAAATGATCAAATACGAGCTTCAGGATGAATTGCCTCTAATTCTCATTGATACTCGAGTATCAGGCTCCCATTCTCAAGTATCAAGCATCAATACTCGAGTATGTAACCTATATACCTGAGTATGGCACATAAACAACTCCTTCGGCACTTAAATCCCGACAATACCCGAGTATGGATCATCAATACTCGAGTACGGATCACTCTGTTCAGCTCTGGTTCACGCTCAGCTTCAGGCGACCTCTGGTAATTCGATGATATCTTCCTAACCAGAGAACGGATTAAGGTGAAACAAATTTTTTTGGAAACTAGACATCCACACGGTTCTATTCGCACAAGATTCAAGTCCAAAGGAGGTCATATGAGAGAGCTATGAATTTGTGAAAATGAGAGTGACATCACCGTCACATTCCTGACCAAGGCTCAATGTTTTGGGTATATCTCACAAACTAGAAATCCAATTGAGCCGAAACCGGTGCCATTTGAAAGTAGACTCAAAGGGTTTTCCAACAAGACTTGAACCAATCAAATCGAAGTTCATACCAGGAAGTTATGATCTTCGAAAGTTGACACTCGAAATACTGGAAGCAACAGAGTTCAAACAGCATAGATACTCGAGTATGAGCATTTGATACTCGAGTATGATCGGTAAAAATGCTTCTGCTATGTAGAGATTTCAGATTTTGATTCTGATATTAATTTCTATTAATTATGATCTTTAATGCTCCGATTCTAACCCATTCTGCTCATAGTTTTCGAATATGGGAATTATAGTACAGGATCATTTGAATATATCATGAATTACGCATGATTCTGTTCTTCATTCAAAAACGACGTAAGTTGGGAATATGCTGGAATCGAGGAGAATGATCTTCAAACGGCTAGAAGACATAAGTAATGATGTGTTAGAGCTATCTTCAGCAAAAACCGAGTAATGGGCAAGGATTAAGGAAATCACCAAACGCGTCAATGCTTCAAACGAAGAACGAGAAGAAACGCAGCAACGTGTATATGGAATAATCTTCAATCAAATTCATATTGAATTGCTGCAACGGTCAACTAAGCAAACCAGTATAAATATGAAGCCATGGGTGCTTAAAGAAGTTACCCAAGCACACAGCAAAGAAATCACACGAAACAGAAATAAACTCTGCAAGTGATTAGTTCCCCTAAGCTCTTGTAAAGATACTTTCTGAATACTTTCAGACAATACTTTCGAATACTTTCTTTGCAACTTGTAAGGGGAGTGTTATTCAAAAGAGAGGAATTGCTCCAAGAGTTACAAAGTGTGTAATCAAGCGGGTGTATCAATTACAACTTGTAAGGGGAGTGGAGTCTCGAGAGTGAGAGGACCATCCTTCGTTTACAAAGTGTGTAATTGTTCTTGAAAGATAGTGGAATCCCAGAGTGTGTCTGGGACTGGACGTAGGTCAAGGATTAGGACCGAACCAGTATAAATTGCCTTGTGTCCATCTCCTTCTTCCTCCTTTGCTATTTTTGTTTAACTTGCAAGAAAATTTAATATCCCCAATTCACCCCCCCTCTTGGTAATATTCCGGCTTTCATCATCAAAACTAATCATATCTAACAGATGGAACGGGGTTTCTATTTCAATTGTTAGACTACTCAAGAATCGAGAAAGTAATGGTCAGGAAAAGGAAGTTGACATTATTCATGCCTCATCCTTGACCAAATTATCGTGTGACAAAAGGGACGTGACATGGTTTTACAATAGGTTGTATCGTATCATCGATCCCCATATGAATTGGGTAGTTGCAATGTCTTGCTAGAGGCCGCTTGCGACTTGTGGGCTAGTACAATATTGTCTCGTTGCCAATCTCATGTGGGCCTGCAGGGTCGCACACAAGAATAGCCTAACACGAGCAATAGTGTCCAGATTCATTGAATCTTAGATATGTCTAAGATTTAATGAATACAACATTTATCTCGGATATATATATATATATATATATATATATATATATATATATATATATATATATATATATATATATATATATATATATTATATATATATATATATATATATATATATATATATATAAATAAATAAAATTATAATGATAGTATTTGTTTTGTATTTAATATATTAGATAAATTAAGTAACTAAAATAAATAGAGATATCACATATCTGATTTAATTTAAATTGAGATATAGTATCTCAGATTTAATTAAATAGACATATATCATATCTTAGATTTAATTTATAGAGGTAAATTAAATCAGCAGGCTTTTAATGCGGATTAATTAAATAGATTAGATTAGATCTGTTGGACAGATTTAATTATTATATTTAATCCAAATTCGAAATTCAAGGATTAATTGATATTAGTCTTGAATATTTTAATACGGCCCAATTAGGGTTTTAGAAACTCTATAAAGATATATTGATCTAAGTCGTATTAGAAGAACGAACTAACAAGCCTCGAAAGAAATCCTAGAGAGAAAAACGAGAAAAATAAGAGACACAAAGCAAGAAGGTGCTAGCATGCTATCATACGTGTTGGAGAGCTGTTCGGTGTGGATACCAGTAGAGGGAGTGGATTTGTAGAGTCGGATGCTAGAGATTGATCGAGCAAGAAGGTGTTAGCCCATGTGTTTGCAAAGGTCGCTCGCGAGTTCGCATAGGTACGATTTTCCTAACGAACCTTGATTTAAACGCCGTTGATAGATCCTCTTTGGGATTTGTAAAATTTTAAATGGATGAAATTTCTTCCGCTGCGTGTACGGATCCCAACACCCTATTCTTCAACTGCACTGTAATGCCCTACCTTTCCAAAAAGGCTCTTCAATCTTCAGGCACGACTCCCTATAACTACAGAAGCGTCCGGAGTCCAATAATGGCCCCCAAAGTAACCATCAATACTCATGCACTAAATTTGTAAGGTGTATGCATGAAACCATGTCAAATGTGTAAACACAGATAATGCCAAATACACCGCATATGCAAACAGAAACATACACAACAACCTGTTTTCGCACCGTTGAGCCACCTTATCAAGGCAGGCCCCGGAATTACCGGAATCACAAGCCCGACTCTGTTGGATCGCCACTCAAGGAAGACCCCGACAGGAATCCTCAGCGCTAGGAACACAATCACTAACATGCTCTATATGCATATTTGGCAAAACACATACAAAAACACATATGGCAAGCAACACATACAACAAACACATAAAAGTGTCTGAGTAAAGTGGTTACTACCTGTGGGGTTTATTCTGCCTTAATATTTTATCATGCCTGATAGCTTTCCCAAGTATGTGTTAACCCTAAATAACATCAAAATACCTTATTTTAACACTTTCCAAAAATACCCTTACATTTTCCTTCAAAACCGAACTCCTTTTTAATTTCCAGAAAATCCAGTGATTCTGGCCCAAATTCACTAATTTTTAATAAATTCCGAAAAATTCATATTTACATGAAACAATCTCCATATGAACCATTAGTATTTATAATTTATGGGAAAAATACTTCCAGAACCCAAAACAAACCATATTTAGTTACATAGCCCAATCCTTACTCGTTGGTCAGAAAAATCCTGTAACTTTCTGGGCGATTTTCAACAATTTATTTTTCCAAGTAGACAAATCCAAATAACAAACAATTATATATCATGGTGAACCTTAGGATGTGTAATTTATGTCTGTAAAATTTCAGCTAAAACCGAGTTCATTTACTATTTTTAAAACCAAGTTGAAGTGTCGCTGCCCCAGAATTCCAGAATTGGCAGCAAGCTTATTCTTAAGGTTTTTCGGTGATTTGAGTTCGGAAAATTAAACCATAGCTTAACCCCACACAAAATCAAGTTTTGAACACTTTGAGATAATCAAAAACACCAAAATCATATTGTAACACTGATTAAACCATATTTTATATGATTTTTCATTATTTAATTGAAATTCTTAATGGTTTTTGTCTGAGTTATTGAGCTTAAAATGTTCTTGTGATAATGTGAGATTAAGAGTAACTACATTAAATTAGGATTAAAAGGGAAAAATTGTCAACAAATTGTAATTACTCTTAATTATTGATTTTTCTGAGAATATTTAATGTTAGATTAATTATTTTTGATTGTAGGTGGTTGAAGAAATCATATCCAAGTTGAAAAAGGAAGTTTGGGCTCAAATTAGAAAGTTTCATTTTAGTCCCTGTATAGAAGCTTTTACACTTTGCAATTTGGTCCCTGGTCAAAACTCTGCGTTTTGACCAGGAATTAGGTTCAGCCATTAAAACAAGACCCGACATCCAGAGAAAGAGAGCTAAGAGTTAAGAGTTTTCCTTCCATCCACCTTCCTTCTTCCTCTTGCCGGCGACTTCATCCACCACCAAGTCCGCCGGCGAGCAACCATCCTTCCACCACCATTCTCACCGTTCAGCATCACACCGTCGGCCTCCTTCTGCTTTTTTCCAGTGAACACCGACGACATCGTGAGTTTCAGCACAAAAACTACTGGCGACCTTGTTTATTCTTTCAAAGCATCTTCTTTGGCCTTCTCTTAGAACTTCCGGCGAGTTCCTTTATTGTTAGGTGAATTTGCAACATTCCGGCAAGAGCTTCAATTTTCCGACGACTTTTCCCAGATTCTGGCGACTGTATGCATTTTTCAGGCAGTGTTCTGAAAGCAATGAGAGGTTGATTCTCTGCTTCTTGGTGATGATAATTGTGCTTGATCTCAATGGACTACATAGGGGAGTTTTTTCTATCAATCCATTAACTTAGAATTATATATTTAGTTGCCTAGATTTAGGAATTAATGTGTGTGATTCTGGAACTGAGATTAATGATTATTGTTTCTATTGGTTTGATATTTGTGATTGAGATTGGATTTTGTAGTATGAAGATTATATGTATTTGAATTGCTTTGTGGTTGCAATAAGACTATGTTGATTAGCATGATATTGTCTGATTAATGTAGTTGATTTGTGCATTTAAGGGACTGATTAGTACTCAATTTCAAGAAGACTCATTTTTACATTATTCCAATCTTAATTACACATTAAGTGGTTTTGAACAATATCTCAAGAGATAGTACTTAGCTACGATTGTAGGAGCTAATATTAATTGAGAATATTGGACTCAAGTGATATATTGAGGTTTTTCGAATTAAGACTTAAAGAGTTTTAACTCCATAATTTTTGAGCAAAGATAGTCACTTCTTCATTACCAAGAGCATCCATCTTTTATATTTCCATTTTCATATTCCATTCCATTTAATTAAATTAAATTTCTATTTTAGTTTATTAATTTAAAAATCCAAAACCCAATCCCCTTTGTTTTCATTGCATTTGCATGACATTTAGATTATTTAGGATTCAATAAAAGGCTCCTCGAGAAAAGAGAACGATCCTAGGTTTGCCTATAAGCAATCCTTGGTTAATTTTTGATTGTGGACCCCAAGGCTAACGACAAAAGGTCTTCATCAAACACCAAGCCCTAACCCCTTGAATGAAAACCACAAGTTCAAGTTGTAAAGGTTCGGATTTTCGGTGTTTACTTGAATCGGAAGTTCGATTGATGATTCTTAGAGCTTAGAGCTTAATCTTGGCTATGGAGTTTTTGCAGATATCTCTCTCCCTTTCCTCTAGAAAGTTCGTGCTCCTATGGACAAGAGAGAGAGAGTGTTGATCTTTTAATAATTGTAAAAGAATCTGAATAGTCCCGAATAACTGTGGTAAATTCCTATCCAGTAATTAGAAAAATTCATCTGGCTTTTTGGCTTAATTCCCAAGAAATTCCAGAATACTCTAGGGACAGGACAGGTGGCGCATCCCCCTTGATTCTGGTCAGATTTTATCTTCTCAAATGGGTAAAATTACCTGTTTTGGCCTGAAATTTATGAATATTACCAGTTTTGGCCCAGAACTTCTTTATTATTCTTTTCTTTTACCCCAAGCACTCTAGATGATTCCTAGGGCTAGGTGACGTCTCCCTGGCCCCCAAATCAGGTCCCTTGATTTTTATTTTATTTTTGCTAATTTATCTGATTTATCTCTTTTTATCCAGAAAGTGGGACACACACTTTGACTTTTGGACTGCTTTTGGTTTTCTTTTCCTCCAAGTAATTTTTTTAATAATTATAAGGGTTGGGTGGCGCCATCTTGGGCCCACCAAAACTGCCCTCATGCTTTTCCTCTATCATTTCCACTTTATCCGGTTCAGTATCCTTCCACCGGTCCACGTTGGGCCCCGCTAGTCATCAGGGTGCTTCCTTTTGTACTTTTCTTCAACTTTTTAGATATTTCCCCCTGAATGGGCATACATATATGGCGTATTCTTGTCTTCCCAATATGGCCCCACATTTGTCTTATTCAGTCCGAAAAGGAGCCCCTAACTGGTCCTTATCGGTCCCCTTTCTACCAGTTAACATCCTGTGGGACCTGTATTGTATGTTTGGGCCTGAGTATGGATAAAATCATCTAATTTTTCTTTCTCTCTCCTGGGTGGACGAAATTCAATGCTTAAGGGGTAAGGATTTGACTTTTCCACCCCTGTAATCATTACTTACTTTTTGCTTTCCAATCTCGTAGTAACACGTGTCTTTAGGTAATAATTACACTGACTTTTCATTCCTATCTCCTCCAAAAACGCAGGAAATCCTTACCAGTCCAGAAAATGTCATGTGCATACCTATTTTAGCACATTTTTGCTCAGCTAACTATCTCATACCTTAGGGCATAGTTAAATCATATTTTTACTAATCGATTAACACCGTATAAGTGTTTTTGTGCCCTTTTGTACTATCACTTTAATTTCTATGGTCCTTGAGCTCTTGGTCAAAATACTCATGCAAACAAGAGTGCAAAACATCTTAGAATATGTCAAGAGGGCACTTAAAAATCCCCTAAACCAAATGACCAAAGTACCCTTGCAAAATATCCTCTTAACTTGGCTTATTTTGCAAGTTTTGTTGATTTTTCTCTCTCCTCCTTGTTTTGTTCGAATTTGAAGCTTCTTGGGTAAGATTGTGATGTCATTTTGATGACATAAGCAAAAGCTTAGGTGTCTTTTTATGAAATGACCAAAATGCCCTCAAATTCCTTTTACATAACATCCTATCTCTCGTCATTCTTGGGACCCTTCCCGAACTGGACTTGATCGTCTGCTTACTTTAGGCTTATTCTCAATTCTCAGGGTCCAAGATTTGGGATTTACAATGTGTCTGTTAATTATTATCATAACAATGGGCATATCAGAGCCTCACAAAGCCTCAATACATAACAAATGTTATAACCATTATAATATGTCTGAAATAAATAATAGTTCGAAGCCAAAATGTATTTACGCCGAGCTTTTAAAGCATCCACGGTTCATAACTCTGATGTATGACAATTAATAACAGCCACATATCACGATTTTCTAATGTAGTGTATATCGCCTCATCATGCAGATGGAGGTGTCGACCACCCTCTTTGGCTGGAGATTGTTGAGATATATGGAGGTGTCGACCACCCTCTTTGGCTGGAGATTGTTGAGATACAGAATCTACTCTACTCCAACTCGTACATAACTCTAATATATGCACCACGTACGCCATCCAATGTGCAGATTTGCTTGCGAAAGACGCTCAAAACCTAACAGAAGATATGATCTTATTATGCTAAATCCTCCCGGTGAGTGTTATATACTTGGTTGAGGGCGGAGTTGATGTTGCATGTTCTTGTTTGTTTTGTTTGCTACTCTCAAAATTTGATCTTGCCATATCAATGTAATAAAAAAAAAAAAAACTTATCTTTCATAATATAAAAATATTATATTAAGAAATTTTTTATTGATGAGGCTAACGTTGCTAAAATTATAGATTAAAATTTTTTTTAGGAAAATTCCTGAAAAAAAACTTTAAAAATGTTAAAGGGCAAAAAAATGTTCTGAATATTCATAATACTATAGATGTGTGAGGGCCTGATTTGTCTCTTTCATAGTTACATGGAAATGACATAAATGTCCCTCTAAGTTTAAAAAACATTCTCCCATGTTCTATAAGTGTTTAACAAGTTCATATAAGGTTTTAACAAGTTCTAATAAGATTTTTACAAATTCCAATTCAAAAATCACCAATTGCTAGGGCATGGTATTGATTCCCACTTTTGATAAGAATTTCACGAGTTCATATAAGATTTTAGTAAGTTTTAATAATATTTTCACAAATTCCAATTCAAAATTTATCACTTTCTACAATAGTAAAGTATCGAGATTCTCACTTATGATAAAAGTTTTACCATTTCAAATAATGTTTTAACAAGTTTTGATAAAACTTTATTAGAAGTGAGAATCAAAACATTGCTATTGTAGGAAGTGGTAATTTTTAACTTTGAATTTGTGAATATCTTATTAGAATTTGTGAAAATTTTATCTAAACTTGGAGAGACATTTTAGTCATTTCTATTTAATTTTAAAAATGACATATTAGACCCTCACACCTATCTAGTATTATAAATGTTAAGAACATGTTATTGTTATTTAGCAATCTTTGAAGTTCTTTGTAAGGGATTTTCCTAATTTTTTTTTCTAACAAAAATATACTACTCTATTTTGTCCTAATTATAATACTAAGTTAATATTTTTAGAGAAATTAAGAAAATTAATTAAATTACTTTAGAGTATTTTTATTTTTGTTTTTTCTCCAAACTAATCAGTTTGACTAATAAACTAATATATAATCTAATGATACACAATATCTAATATTATTAAATAACTTATTTAGTTTCTTTAATATTTCTAAAAAAATCAATATAACCTTATAATTAGGATAGACAGTATTATTAACTAACTTGATAGAGATTAGAGAGCACTATACATATGTTTTAGAAAGAAAATAACACTAATAAATTAAAATTAAAACCATCGCGGTCGGAGTGGGAGAGATGATCACTGAGAGGAGCAGTGGAAGTGAATAGTTCCAGGTTGAGGGTTTTGTTAAAACCTCATCGCTGTCTTCTTCTTCGAAGCTCTCTGTAATTTCAAAATGAATGCACTGCGCCGAGCATTACGAGTGTTTGCTTCTTCGACCATTGCGACAGAGCGGCTTATTTCACATCCCTCAACCTTCATTCGTCAGTCCTATGCAACGGCCGCCGCCACCCGGCGGAAATCCAAACGCGTCGAGGAACCTTCGCCACCTTCAAAAGACGACGCTGTTTCTGAAGGACAGAGGCCCACTGTGATTCCCTATCAGCCCAAGGCTGCCAATTTCGTCAACCTCATTGGTCAAGTTCACATGCCCGTTCAGTTTCAAACTTCTCCCGATGGAAAAACTTGGGCTACCACCGTTGTTATCCGGGAGCTCACTCCTGATTCTTCCCATCTTTGGTAGGAAAAATTTTGCTTTCATGCCCTTCTCGATTGCATATGATTTTTTCTTCTTCTTGTTTAGTTTCTGATAGGTAGGTTGTAGAGAAACTAAGAATTTAGAAGGTTAAGAGGCAGAAATCAGAGGGAGTGAGAAGAGAATAAGAGGGAGGGAGAACAGAATCCAATATGGAATTCTGTTATTCATTCATCATAACAATTCACTGAATCAATACATGCCTTTCCTTAGTCTAGCCTCTTGTATATATAGGTAAGGGCTAGACTCTCAAGGCCTTTACTCACTAATCAGATGCTAACCAACTACTAACAACAACCTTTAACAACTAACAACTATAACAGATACCTTCCTAACCGACTAACTACTAACAACTCTAATATTTCTATGCTTTACATATCAATACTCCCTCCCCAAAACATCCTTGCCCTCAAGGATGAAAGACAACAAAACAAAACTAATCCTAAAAAAATACAGAACTGAGGCAACAAAAACCAGAATCTAGAGCACTTCTTATCATAGCAAAACTTCTGCAACTTGAAACCTTGACCCAGAAGATATTGCTCCCACATACTGCTGCACCCCTTTTTGTCTTTGCTTTTCCAATCAGCGAACAGACCCTCCCAAGGAGCATTGGAATTAACTTGCCCCGGAACCAAGTTCCAACCAGACAATGAGTGGGAATAGGACAGATTTGAACCAAAGTAAGCCATTTAAAATTGATCCAGGAGAGAAACCAACTGCTTTTACTGTTACGGTCAAAGGCCATTTGGCTATTGAGACATGCATCTTCAAAAAATTTCTGACAGCCAACGAAAATTGGAGACAGCTGTTCCTTTGATTTTTCAACTTGAATCAAATCCAGCCATATACCCCTTAACTGTTGCCACTCAGCTTCGACACAGAAATTTTCATTTGAAGCACAACTCTTCCTCTCGGCTAGCGTGACATCATGAATTGGTATGGTAACATCTAACTCAAACATCGACGAGGCGAGAGGACTCAGCGACGGAGAAGGAACGAAGACAGCCGGCGAAGAACTCAAGCTCTAACTCGACTGCAGAATGAAAATAGGTGTTGAGAGAGAAGTAGTCGTGGACAGTGCTGCAACTGAAGTTGTTTTCTTCGCTGAATCGTTGTTGTCCCTCTCGACTTGCAAAGACAGCGACGACCCACTATTTAACGATGGTAGTGACGATGGAACAGAGGTGACCTGTGATGAAATCCCCCCAACCATCACTTCCGAAGATGAAGAAAGAGAACCTAGCGGCATGACTCTAACTGAAACAGCTGACGTCACTGGAGTAGAAGCAGTAGGTGACAGCGCCAACTTCTTGTGCCCTTTCTCCTGAAAAGGCTCACCAAAGTCGAGAATCGAAGACCAATTACCTCCAAATGAGCTTTTCGCCTTCGGCCATGATTTTGGCTCACAACTGAAAGACCCAACAACACCCGATGCAGGCCTCATATTCTTCTCTGTTTCGAGTTGCGAGAAGCGAGAGATAACTCCACGTGTCCCATTTAAAGGTCTCGGGATGGAGCTACAATGGTTCCTGTCGACGTTCTTCTTTGTGCTTATGACGTTTAAAGGCCCAAAACGGACTGCGGTGCTTGTTTATACCTTTGCCAAGAAATCCGCTTTGCCCCCTTCTTCTTCCTCAAAGGCCAGGTGCCATATGTAGCCTTTTTCATCAAGATTTTCACAAGCCATTCTAACCTTCCAATTATCTGGGGTCCCATCGACTTCAAAGAAGTGTTCACACTGATCAAGCCAGACGCTTATATTTGATCGTTGAAACCGAGGGAAGTCGATCTTGGTGAGTCTCGTTGGAGGAGTGTATTCGTCCTCCCCTGTTCTGTGTCTATGGGGGCCTGACGATCTTGTGGGTGGCGGTCATTAGCGTCTTGCATGGCGTTGTCCCTCTGACGTAATTGAGGGTCGGCTGCCATTGCTGCCATTTGAGCAGCCAAAGTTTGAAGGGTGGCCTCTATTGCTTTAAAACGACTCTGGGTTTCTTCAGAGTCAGCCATGGCCGCCTCTATTGCCTGTAGTCGACTTTGAGTGTTTTGAGTGTCCTCAGCGTTAGCCATGGATGCAACCAAGAACGCAAAAGCTCAACTCGGTGATTAATTGAAGTCCCGTCTCTGGCCAAATGTAATAAGCGGTGGTCGACGAGACTCGCGCAAGAACCAGAATTGACGATCTGATATGCCGAAATCAATCACTGTTAAAAATCGAAATTGCTGTTAAGCATCCGACGTCGACTATCACGTGATATGGCAATCAGCTGGTACGTGGAAATTATTGGACCCACTATGCTCTGTTTTCTTGAATAGCGACACGTCAACCTGGTACGTGGAAGGTGTGTCGAAATCGATGTTTTCTTGCTCCTTCGACGTCGATTTGGACTGTGATATGCCGAAAACAAATGCCCAACCTGATACGTGGACACAGATTAGTTAAGTCGATGCAACGGTGAATCTTGGACTTTTCTGAATTGTTTTTACTGTCTTCCCACGTCGCTAAATCCAGTATGATACGTGTGAAGTTTTGCTGGTCAGTATCGTCACTGTGCTCGGACTTTTCTTGCTGTCTTGATTTTCTTTGTCTTTTCTGGGTAAATCTTTGAAACAAAAACTGGGCCGTAAGGAGAAGAATGGACCAGAAATTATCTCAAAAATTTCAGAGATTATACAGCGGGGGAGCCGAGGATGACTGGCTCTGATACCACTGATAGGTAGGTTGTAGAGAAACTAAGAATTTAGAAGGTTAAGAGGCAGAAATCAGAGGGAGTGAGAAGAGAATAAGAGGGAGGGAGAACAGAATCCAATATGGAATTCTGTTATTCATTCATCATAGCAATTCACTGAATCAATACATGCCTTTCCTTAGTCTAGCCTCTTGTATATATAGGCAAGGGCTAGACTCTCAAGGCCTTTACTCACTAATCAGATGCTAACCAACTACTAACAACAACCTTTAACAACTAACAACTATAACAGATACCTTCCTAACCGACTAACTACTAACAACTCTAATATTTCTATGCTTTACATATCAGTTTCTATGGCTGTTTTATTAATATTTCAAGACATATCTGTCCATATTGTTAGTTGAACCCCTATCTTTCATTATGTAAATCTCATTATTTACTCAGTAAATATGTATATGCCGCACATTGGTGAACATGCTATTGGTTCATAAGTCATTTGTATTTATTGACAGGTAGCTCTAGGTGATGCAGTGTTCTATTAAATTCTATCCAAAAATTGATAGATGTGGTAGATTATACCAGATCAAATAAATTCAAAATTTCATAAGAGTGAGGGTATTTCTTTTTTTTTTTTTTTTTTTTCCGGTTGCCCATCTGATATCCAGAGCTTTGCCCTGACTAATCCAGATCCGACCCGGGACGCGCACCTAGCTATGGTGGGTGAGTCTCCCAGCGGGGGGCTTTTCTGCATTCACAAGGCTCAAACTCGAGACCTTACATATTTCATGCTTTTTAATAATACCTAAAGTTGATTAATAGGGAAATGATTTAAAGAAAGGGCGTGTGCTAACATGTGTTATTTGATACGTTCTTATACTTTTAGGAATAGTCAGATTCATCCTCTAAAACCAACTTGATTTTGGTCATTCATTTATATGAAACTCAAATGCTTCAATGTGTCAAAAGATTAAGTTGCCGACATGATGCATTGTTCTTATATTAGGAGATACATGAAGTTATATCTTAGTGCAAGTCATATAACTGACGTCTACATTTATTTTCTTTTTTTATCTGAAAATTGCTGTAATTGTGTGTTTTTTCCTTTTTGGGTACTCACTACATCAATTTGGTCTTGGAATTGTTGAAATATGGTCATTAGGATTGTCTTTAGTTCCATCTCCTATTAAATTCATATCCATTTCCTTTCTCATTATGTAAGGATTCCGGTTAAATTTGAGGCTGATTTGACATGATACATTGTTCTTATATTAGGAGCTACATGAAGTTATATCTTTTTGCAAGTCATATAACTGACATTTTAATTTATTTTCTTTAATCTGAAAAATTGCTGTGACTTTTTTTTGTGTGCTCACTACATCAATTTGGTCTAGGAAATGTTGAAATATGGTCATTAGGATGATCTTTAGTTCCATCTACTGTTGAGTTCATATCCTTTTACTTTCTCAATATATTAGGATTCCAGTCAAATTTGAGGGTGATTTAGCTCATGTTGCTGCTTGTCATCTGAAAGAAAATGACTACATACATATTGCTGGAGAGCTCAGTGCAAGTTCATCTTATTCAAATCAAAGTAAAGGCCAAAGCAATATTCAGGTATGTTCCAATTGGAAGCATTAGATTCACATGCATTATCGGATGCCATAATTAATTGTGGCCATGGTAGATGCATTGTGTTGCCCTTATTTTAATAATTTGTTTATAATAGACTAGTAAGTTTCAATTTTATAATTTTGAAGCTATTTGGGTCGTCAGAATTTAATTTGAACCCATATTTGTTTGCTAATGAAGATGGCAAGAATGTTATCATTTGCTCAATATGTTTATCTCATGCGTTTGGGGCCTTACTACTCATGCACAAAAGCTGTTAGATTGAGAATATATATGGCTTACAACTTTGGTTTAATCATATTAGGTTTTGGTACAAAGCCTCAACTTTGTCCAAGGATATCCTTTAGTGGAGGAAATATCTGCATCTTCAAAGCAACAGGGAATCTCAGATTCATCTGGTAATACCTTGCTTCTGGTTAATATTTCTTTGTTTTGGTGGTGAAAATTCGGAATTAGATGAAAATAATAAGAATATGCAAGTAGTTTTATGAAGTTTTAAAAACTTTGTCATACACTTAACTACCTAGCATGTATATTATGCTTATTCTGAGTGGGTGGACTTCAGCAAATTTTCAAAAACTTGTTTTAGTCAAATTTAATTCTACAGGAAAGCAAAGTTGAGAAGCTTCATTGTAATTTTAAACTGGTTCAGATAATAAAGTGTTGAAATCTAAGTGTATTCGTGTTCGACATTTGTTTCAAGTTGATCGTTCATAATCTTATCATATGAAAGGCTATATATGTTTTATAAATCAAAGCAAGGAGCTGTGGTTTATTGGGACCTTGCTGTCGAAGGAATGTTCATTCCTGGTGCAAGTGGTAGAATCTATTTTGATTATATTTAAAGGTGGCCTGGTCTGGTCTTGTTTCTAATGCTTGTGTGTAAATAGTCAATCACAAGTGCTGGAGGATAGTTGTCATGAGATCACTGAGCGCTGATATTGTATTCTATTAGCTCAATGTTGATGTACAATAAATGTGTTATGTGCAGAAAGCTAACAGCCAGAAGAACTATTCTTTAGAGCCATTTTGTAACGTAAAGAAGGTATAGAATTAGAATGGGGACTAAAGACACCAGTTAGAAATGCCAAGAGAACAAGGAGGAATGTGGAAGAGGCTCATGTATTTTCTAAGCTTTGAATATTTGATATATTTAATACTGTAGCATGGGTCATTGGGTTGTTAGAATTGAATGTATGTGTACTAGTTTTAACATTACTGTATAATGTATAATATTATAGGCAAGACAGTCGGATAAGATAGCATATATATGTTACAGTTAATAAAGGTTATTTTCTTATGTTGAGGAATCATGTTTTTATGGATGCTCGTGGCAATTACAAAGGCCCTTTCTTCTCTGAAGATTAGTTTTTGGATGTCTATCCTCACATATAGTAGTGATTGAGGTCCATCACAGTGAATTCTCTACCACAACAATATCTCATCATCTTTTACTTTACCATTCCAACTTCTCTGTCTAATATTAGGAAAACCCAATTCTATAATTTTGTGATGGTATTAAAATAACATGGCTATTTTTTTGTCTGTCTAAGCTTGTAACACCATTTGCTTTTCCATTGAAGTTTGTGCTGTTCTGCTGCTTGGCAATAAAAAACGAACTTCAAAGTTTTTGACATTATGTTGAGTTTATCTTAGCAAGTGATAAGCTTGGCACAGTGATTGATGTAATTTTTTGTATCTGATTTCTATTTACAGACAGCACAAAGAAGAATTCTGACAGTACAAAGAAGAACTCCGACTGTTTGTTGGATTCTTGGAGAGACCTTCTAAGAGATCCTAAGCAATGGCAGGATTGCCGTGAAAGTAAGCGCAATGGATTGGTAATGATTGATGACCTTTGACTTGGTATTTTTCTGATTGATATGTTCTGGGAAACCTCATTTTTTTAAATATATATAATAGGTAAAATTTAGGTACCCTGACTTCAAGCACAAGGATGGGAATCTTGCACTCTGGCTTGACAGTGCCCCAAAGTGGGTTCTTTCTGAACTTGAAGGATTGGAATTTGATGCTTTGATTCTGAAATCCAAGCAAGCAAATGAACAGAGTGATTCGAATCTGAGATCCAAACAAGCAGAGGATCAGAGTGGTTTGAATCTGAAATCCCAACAAGCAAAGGAACGGAAAGGTCTGTATGAATACATTTCTTGTTCATATGACTGGATCTTCCAAATTCTGATGCATCCTAAGCACAATTGGCTTGGGTAAAGTTAATTTAAAATATTCTTATAGTTTTTGCTGCTTGAGTTTGTATCTAGATTGAAAAGAATCTGCTTTTTAATTTTGTGTAGCCTTGTTATGCTCTCCATATTATGGTTGCTGAAACTCTTGATCTTTGGCAATTTAATTTCCTTCTGTTCATTTTTGTCATTTTCTTTGTGATATGAATCTCAGGATTTCTCATTTCTTATTACAATCCCCTCCTTTGCCCAAAAAGCATGTGATGTGGAACGGAAAGAATTAAAATATCAATATCAATATACAAAACTTAATGGATAGCAAAACACTAAATTCACTAGGCATGGATATTGTAACATGTTCCTCTTATTCTATTCAATGCCATTCTAAGACAATTTTGTTTTTTCCTGTATGTGATTTAAAATAACCGTAATTCTACTTGGAATAGTAACTAAAACTTATGGCCTGCGCAATTTTAGGATAACGCTCAAGATATTTTAATTCAAGACAATAAATAAGTACTAATCTTACGATGGGATAAGATGTCCCTAGAACCAAATGACAGTTCAAAGGCAGAAATTACTTTAAATAAACCACAAATCTCCAAAGACAAATTCTGATTTTCATATTAATACTTTATGAATATATGTGATTCTCATTATTACTATTCGTTCATGCGACATCAATATGTTTTGAGGTTTCCTACTTCCACTTGGTATAGATGATGCAAGTTGGAAGGACGTGGTAGAAAATCCAGATAAATGGTGGGATAATAGATTGAACAAGGTAACCTCGGTTTCTCGTGTTTTTTTTTTTTTCTTGTTTCTTTTTGCTGAAAATATGCTTGTGGTTGTTATATTGCAGAAGACTTGTAGTATTTAATACTTGAGTTTAAGAGTTGGATTTTTGTTTTTTTTTTGTTCCTTTTGATTATCAGAAAAGTCAAAGATCTCCTGATTTCAAGCACAAAGAAACCGGTGAAGCATTGTGGCTTAACAGTTCCCCAAGTTGGGTATCACAAAAGTTGCCACCACTAGAGGAGAAACAAGTAGAACCTAACACCAAACAAGAAACTGGTTTCATGAACTGACAGCACATGATCAAGTCTTTTCACCATGCTCATGTTTGATGTTCCTCTGTTGCTAGCATTCCTTTTTCCCCTTCATGACATCTTTGCAGTCTGATTTTATCTCACTCACCAAATCTTCTGGTATGCTGATGTTTTTCAGAATTGGTATGCTCTTGAATGAATGGATGTAGAGATTGTTTCTCAAGAGCAAATATGATGATTATTAGGAGTTTTGTGACAATGGTGGTTCTACTGCACTTTTTGATGATATGATGGGCAAATGTGAGTTCGATTATGTGATCTTGACAATTCCAAAGGGAAATGGTGGTTCAAGTCTGTAGTCTTTCTGACCCCCAAATGTGAACAATTTGTACAAGGTTTTATGATTGAACCATTTTATAGATGATCATGCTTGCCGATACACCAGCTTAAACGCCAAGTTGTCTGGGATCTTGAAATTCATGCGTTATGTATTAAAATATTATAGATTTATAGTAATTAGTTAATGATAGATAAGTTTTTATTTTAAAAAAAATATGTAGCGTCCTTTTCAATTATTTATTAAAGGGAAAATCAATTCATTAGTTTGTATAGTTTTAGTTGATTTTTAATCAGCCCCTGATTTTTCTTTTTATTGGGTCATGATACTTTTCTTAATTATAGACATTACTAGCTATGTTCATTATTTTAATTAGGGTTGAGGTTGATGTTGGTTAACATAAATTGTCACTGTAATACAAAATAAAAGGTTTTTAAAAATAAAGCAACGGAATAAATTTTTTTATTCTCAATATAAAATGAATTATATTCATAGTTGTCCCTTTGCATTTATATATAATATGTAATTTGGTTTATTTTTAATCTATTTAAATCCATGTGCATGCTGGGTGAGACTGTTATTAATTACTGATGTCTCTTTTCAATTAATAAATTGAATATAGAGATACTTTTTTATAACTAAGGAAACTATTAGGAACTAATAAAAAGAAAAAAACTATAAGAATCTGATTAAAAATCAGGTGAGACAATATGCACTCGCATATTAATTTGAATCATGCTATAGTTTCAATTTATATGTGACTCTAGATCTTAATGCAATCAAGTGTTGCAAACATTTTCTAAAGGGACTTCTTCAATTGAAAATAAGGTGGTTAGATTGAGAGCTTACATCTGTAGAGGGAATGTTGTCCCGAAACCAAGTTCATCAGTCAAAGGAATGTTCGTATTTGCTGTTTTTATCAGATGATGATGAGAAGAAAGCTGGAAGAAACATGGAAACCAAACTCTGAATAAGGCATTGATTGGAGTTTGGATACTTGGCTTGGAGAAAGACCAAAAAAATGATTTGAAGAATAAAAAAGTTCATTCGAATTCCTTCTTAATTAATCAGAAGAAGAAAAAGATGATCAAGGCTTGTGGAGAACTCTTCCGGCAACAAAAGCAGCTTCCATAACAAGCTTGATAACTTCAATAACATCATCAACATCGCATTTGTTTCCTTTGAAGGTAGCACCTCCATGCTTCCTGAAACTCTCCATACAATTTATGAATGTTTGGCTGCACTCTTGGCTCAAATAATCATCTGCACACCACACCACACCACAATACGTTTTAGCTTTCTTACTCACACTTCCATATAATCGTTTCAAATGTATTTGTTAATGGTAATCAGATTGAGGATTAGCTTATTCTACTAAAACATTGATTCTTGAGTAGAACAAACACCCGTGAGTAGAAAAGACTTGGTACTATCCTCTAAGATCTATTTCATTCAGTAAAAAGTAGGGTACTCGATTTTAATATTTCCTCGTCTGGTTTGTCTGGCATAAAAGGAGCCGATGAACTTTTAATGTTTCCTACTCATTTTGGTTTTAAAGGGATACGGAAAAAAAGAGAGTAACAAATGAACTATTATCACCCCATTGAACTCAAGTTCTACCCATCTTCACCTAGATGCAAAAAATTGAAATTTTGCTATATTTCAGTAGTGAGTTTGATTGAAAACAAGTAATATCATTTCTTCTAACTATAAGGCATGTCACCACCATGTCTGTTGTTTGAACAAATAAAAGAAAGATCTGTGAAATTCACCAACTATAAAATCATAATGACACAGGATTATTTTTCACCAAATAATTGAACATAAATATTTAGAGATCTCAGGTATAACAAATTTTCTGGCTTTTATCATTAGGCTTTCTAAGTTACAAAGATCAAATCAGATGTCCCCCCTCCCCGGCTAGGGGCAATATCATTTAGCTCTCAATCAAAGGAAATAATATATTGACAAGTCAATAGTAGCTCTTCACTTGTCATTAAGGAATTTTTTGATATTATTTCTCTTGACTGGGACATTAATGATATTCTCCTAAAAAAATTCCTTCTCCCTTTACTCATGTTCGCCTATATGTGGATGAGTAATGGCAAACGGATATGAGAACAAGTTAGGACAGATATCTGGGATGTTATTGGCAATTTTATAATTGAGAAAAAAAAAAATTTGAAGATGCTCTGGTAAAAAAGGTACGTCGTGGACATGGCAAAAAAGAATTAAAAAAAAAAAAAAAGCATTAGGACTGATGTTAAGGATTGAGCAAAGTTAATATTTAGAATGTGACATAATTTGAATCAAGGCAAGTCAACAAAAAACAAATATTAGGTAACTATAATGGTTCACACTTCACATTACCTTTTTTAGCCAAAAAAGGGAAAAATCTCATAATAATTTATATTACTTCAAGTACTTAATATAAGAGCTAATTGATAAAATTGGGTAGATTAAGAAAATTAGTTATGTGAGTTTCTTGTAACATATATACTCCCTCTGGTCCTTATTATAAGGCATCAACTACCAACATATTTTGGTTTTTATTATAAGGCACCAACTGCCTCTAAATCTGAGTTTTTTTCATTTTACCCTCATTTTTAATACTTCTCAAACATGGTGAATTATCTAAACATTTACTCCCAATGGGCATATTTTTCTCTTCCCCAATGGGCATTAGAACGCTCCTTGACCGTGGAGTGTAGTAAAAAAATTTCATGGACTTTTTCATTCCAATGGGCATGTTTCTCTCTCCCCCCAAATAATACTTTTGATATTTTTAAATTTGTTTCATTAAAGTAGGGCTAAACATGAAAATATTTATCAACTGAATACTTTTTTAATGACTAAATTGCCCTTCCTTGCTCTAAGAGAAATAACAGTTGGTGCCTTATAATAAGGATCAAAGGGAGTATGTTGGTTTTCTTAAAATACTATATTTCATCATGACTACCCTAGGATATAAACTCCTTGATGCATGCAATTAGGTGGAAATAAGCTAGGCTAGGCTTTAGCTAAGTAGGCTTGTGCCTGCAACGAAGATCCAAAACCTGAGCCTGGTCTAAGCCTGTATGTAGGCTTTTTTTTAAACCTGAATCTGAGCCTTCAAAAGGCTTGAAACCTAATTAAAGGCCTAATTAAAATGTAAGCCTTCAAATAGGCTTAAAGCCTATGTATATAAGTTCATATATAATTCATCAAGTATATTTAAAAGCCCACGTTATGTCTTAAAAGTTTAGAGATTTATTTTCACATGAAATAAAAAAAGTTAGTAAGAGAAAGAAAAGAATACCTAGTGGCACCAATTGTCTGAGTAAATAGAAATTGAATAAAAAAATCAATTATCTATTAACTATGGAGATATATTTTAAAATCAAATAGGTACGACAAGTGACATGTAAAACTAGAATTTACCTCTTATTTTTCTTGCAGAAAATATAAGTTTTGGAAGCAAAGTAAAGTGAGGTTTTATATTTATGATTAAATTCAATCGTAACTATCTTTTATATAATGGAACAGAGGTAGTATAATCAATTAATGGTCCGAAGCTCCTAGCTTAAGCTCTATGTCAACCAATCCTTCAAGCGACTGACTTTATTAAAGAAAATTCTATTATGATCGAAGAATTTAATTGAAAAACTTCATCTTTCAGAGACAACCAAAATTCAAAATTAAAAAAAAAAAAAAAGAGTAATAGACTAAATCACAAAATTACACGCATTTCCATTCATTACTAGAGATGTATGAATCTATCATCCACCTACCATCTCTTTTTGTTTTAGGCCAACACCTACCATCTTTAGTTCCTTTGAATTCAAGACTTAATATTGAAAAAGAATTGGTTGGCTTGATTAGGACTCACCACCGACACCATTAACTCAAGTGTTCTCTTCTACATTCTAAACTAATCAATCTTAATTATCATCATCTTCTACCAGATTATCGAATCCAGGGCAGTTAAAGCGACTCCTACAGTGTGGTTGGTGGATTTTCAGCCCAATATAATTAATGTCTGTTTCTTACATGCTATTACTACCCCATTAAGATTCGGGCAAAAAAACCCATTAAGATGGGATTTTATATACTTTTCCTGAAACTTCTTTTCAAGATGAAAAATTACAGTATGTCATATTTGTGTTTTAGTAACTATGTTATGTTAGAATATTATGTATGTGCTATGTACACTCCTCTTCTCAAAGACTTATTAATCTAATTTAGAAACATTAAGGAAGTTACGTAAATTATATAATATATGTGATGTGATTTCTATAAAATAACATTATATTATATATGAATCATAAGTTAAACAAATTAGTTAGGAGAATAATGATAAAATATTATAAGAGATAATAGAGAAAAATGTCTCACACTAAGAACTAAAATTCATTTGAAATTAGGTCCTACAGAATCGGAAAAAGTATTAATGTTTCATTTACTTGTGTTTTTTTATTCAAATATTTGTCATTTTCTAATTTATATATGAATAATTTAATATAATATAATTAAATATATTTAATTATGAATGGATCTAACCCGTTTGTCGCACCTTGCTTTCTTCGACTATCACCAATGAGGTAAATGACGTGATACATAACAGTCACAAAATCAAAACAGACGCACTTCTTTTAATTGAATCACGAGATTGTTCAAAATTCAATTCAATTCAATTGATGATGATGATACTACCAAATCCAAATCGCTAGAAAGGGGATACCTACGAGTACGATTAATCTCCTCCCATGGCGATCGTGGTCAGATCCGAAAAACTCATTGAACTATCAGAATCTGGAAATTAACCAGAACGAAAAGAGATTTAAGAAACGATCGAGATGAAACGTACTATTTTTGGCTTGAACACAATGGTCGTGCTTCATGCAACAAGCATCAAGGCCATCGCAAGGAGCCTCCCCAGGACACCCACTGTACAGAAGCCCACAGTACTTTCCATACCTCAGCAATGGAGGCACTATTATCATTCAGAGATATCGTAATTAAAATCAGTCCAAGCAAAATCATCAAACATCATACCTGAGAGAGAGAGAGAAATCGGTAAGAGTGAATGTACCTGAACAGAAGCTTGATTCACATGTTTTGCTGCACTCCTTGCTCTGCATATGAATCAAAGTAAGAAAAAAATAATCAGAAGAGAACGAAGAATCGATTTCCTTATGTTGAAACTGAATGTGATTGTGTGTGGATGAACGGATTTAAGGAGCGAACCACAGAGACAGCGATTCCGGTGGTTTCAACTCCAATGTTAAGGGCAAAAAGGGGGGTGGAGAAGAAGTAGAGCATAAATGTGAGAGAAAACAGGAGAGATTTCATGGATGTGAGCATTTTTGCGAGATTGATTTTAAAAATTTGGGAAGCTTGGTTTTGCTTGAAGGCTCTGATTTATAGGAGAAAATGAAGCGACCTACAGATTGTGGGGAGCGCCGAGAGTCACAAAAACTTGCAGAGAGCTCAGAAAGTCAGAACAGACAATTGAGGCTGGTTTTGTTTTGTAGTGACTCGTGATTCTTTCTACCATTTTATATAAGAAATTCTATCATGCATCATTAGTTTTTGTTGGGCTCCCGATCCACTCCTTCTTTTGTTCATTAAAAATTACAACTACGGCATGCGGTAAAAATTTAATGTAGAAAATGGCAGAAGACGGTCCACTGCAGTGAACCGTAGCATAATAATAATGCAAAAAAAATAATAATAATAATAATTTACACAACGAAGATAATACATATGAATCATGAGAACAAGCATAATGACATTATTAAGTTTTTTTTTTTTAAATTAATGCTCAAAATTGTTTCTTATTATTTCAAGCCAAATTATAGTAGTATTTTTCTTACTCAACTTATGTTCAGTGTTTAATTTTTTATACATTGGGAATAATTTTGTTTAGCGTTAATCAAAGGAGTTAAGTATGTATTTATTTGAAATTTTAAGGGTTAGTTGAAAATTAATTAAAATATAGGAGCCAAATTATAAATAGATGAAAGTTTGAAGACAAAAATTTTGTTTTATATATACAACACGAATTATTGTTGCAACAGAAATACGTCAAAGGTTTGTGGCCTAACCTGGTTAGAGGCTAAAAATGCTTGACCTATTTAATAAATGGGTTAAGATGCATATTTGCCAACCAACTATTACCCGAGGAACATCTGGCATAAAAAACAATTGAGGGGACCAAAATTACCAATCAACAATTAAAAAGTGAAAAAAAAAACACAATTTGATGCAAATTGGCCAACGAACTATTACCCTGTCACTGTCTTGGTGTCTCCGTCTTCCATTGATTGTCACAGTGTTGGCGACTCCAAAGCTTCCATTGTTGTTAGGTGTTCCACTCACCCTCTTGAACGCATTCAACAGTCCACAACTTTCGACCGGCACGCGCCTTACACCCTGGTTCCATCCCTCCGATGCTACAAGTAGCACCCATCGCTGCCACAGAGCTTGCTCCCATGGGTTCCATCTCTGTTGGTGTTTGCCTTATCCAACAAGAAGGCTTAACTGCTCATTTCTCTTGTGTCTTTACCACTGTCTTACGCCAGTGCCTCATATTTTAACTTAATTGTGATAGTTGTTTTTTCTAATAGTTATTTGGTGTTTTTTTTTTCACAGTTTTATTGTTGATTGGTAATTTTGGTCCCCTCAATTGTATTTTGTGACAGATGTTCCTCGGGTAATAGTTGGTTGGCAAATCTGCACCTTAACCCTTAATAAATAGGCCAGATTTTTTTTAAAGACCTATTTATAGAATTTATTTTATAGAATTTTTGTTATAAATACATAAATGTAGCCTTAAAGCCTACTTATATGAAATTACCTTCTTACCCTTAGTAATTGATATAAATTACGAATATGAAACTACCTTCTTACCCTTAGTAATTGATATTTGGATATTATATGATATTAATTTTATGATTTGGTGGAGGTATTTGCCAATTGACATTTTATGACTTGTTAATAAAGGTATATCCACTTGTCAGCGGGAGCTGTTTCAGTTAACCTAGATAATACATTTGTCAATACACTCTATGATTTGTCAATATAATCACATCCACTTATCAACAAAATCTATTTTAAATTGTACTAGAAAATGACAATAATTAATATAGATGGGCTTATCAATTGCTACACTTTGACTTATCATTATGGGTACATAAACTTGTCAAAATAGCTACATACACTTGCTAATGTATAACTTGTCAAAATATACATATACTCACCAAATATAACTTATCGTTATAGTCACAAAAACTTGTCAAAATGACACATAAACTTGTCAAAATAGGCACATACATTTACCGATGTATAACTTGTCAAAATACACACATTAACCTATTCATCCTTGTGTGAACCATGGTTAAAGAAGAGGGTTTTGACAATAGGTCATTATCTGTATTTTGATTAGTTATACATTGGCAAGTTTATGTGTTTATTTTGATAAATTTATAGGCCTATAATAACAAGTTATACATTAGCGAGTGTATGTGCTTATTTTGACTAGGTTTATGTGCTTACTTTGTCAAGTTATACATTGGCAAGTGTATGTGCCTACTTTAACACCTATCCTAAATACACCCCTTTACATCACATAACTTATCATATACTTGAACAGGACTGGAACCTTCAGTTGCCGACATCTATCTCCTCGCCCTTGGAGCCGCATTTGCTATGCTGATCACATTCTATTGAAAAGTTTGTGTGCATATTTTAACAAGGTATACATTGGCAAGTGTATGTGCCTATTTTGACAAGTTTATGTGCCTACTATAACACACGTCCTAGATACCCCTTTACATTACATAACTTATCATATACTTGAACAGGACTGGAACCTTTAGTTTTTGGAATCTACCTCCTCACTCTTGGAGCCTCATCTGTTGTGCTGATCACATTCTAAAGCTACGGAAAAAATTGAGATTCATATGAATCTTAATACTGACAGTCAATATTCACATGAAATGCATACACTGAATATGCTAGTCAACCATAAATAATAACATACAACACATTCAAATTCAAAGATAAAGATGATATGCAGCATCAATACAATTATAGGACCTACCGGTTCATTCTCACAACGCTGGGTATTTAACTAGGCCTCAACCCTTTTTATTTGAATGCTTAATAGGTTTCGCGACCCAAAGACCCACTAGTCTACTAGGCCTACTGCCTATCTTTTGTTCACAACACGGATAACACAATGATTCATACATGCATATAAAGGCATACATAGTATGTGAGAGAAAAGTTACTACTTTAAAACCTTTTCCAACTCTTGATCTTGTTCCCAATCTCTTGGGTGTCACGGGCAAATATCAAATCATATAAATTAATATTCACATACGGACAAGTTATTACTTATCCAAGTTCTTCAATATCTTAAGATACTAGGGTTGGTTATCTTTAGTGTTAGTGTATTATGCAAAAGAGGTGGTAAATTTTCCTACCTAACATCATGTGCTTATTTTGATCCTTAAAGTTTACTTTTATTACCATTTTCCCTAATATACTTTACTCTTGGTCATCCATCTTATTACAATTTGTCCAAGTGTTTGACCATATCTCTACCCTTGGATTTCACTCTTATTACCATTCAACCCAAGTGATAACACTTATGTCTATCCTTACCAAACATACATATTCACCATTCAAGCCATTATCATATTTTCACATAGCAACCTATATTGCCAGATTTTTTTACTTATCTTTGAAAACTCATAATTTAATCTACAAAAATCCAATTGAGGTGGTTCCAAAGGCCATATGACCCTTATTAAGTCTAGGGTTAGGAAAAATATCAGTTTAGCCAATTGGACGCACAACATTCTGAAAGTGGAGCTTGAATCACCAAGAGGAGGGTGAATTGAGGATTCTCAAAAAAACTTTTCGATGGCTTTGTTTAAGGATTCGAAACTGAAGGTAAAAAAGAGTATAAGGAGAAGAAGTAAGACACAAGGATTTATACTGGTTCGGTCTAACAACTTGACCTACGTCCAGTCCCCAGATTCTCTGGGATTTCTCACTATCAAGATTGATTACACACTCTGCACTCAAGAGTAATTCTCTCTCTAGAACTTACTCTCCCTTACAAGTTGTAATCAATAACCCCAATCTCCAAGTCCCCTTGACTTGAGATAACTTACAAGAAATGATTTACAATCAGGAAAAACTCTCTCTAAGAGTAGATATGATAAACACTGAAGAATAAATGTATCAATATATACTTTACACAGAAAACTCAAAGAGTAGTTGAAACTTTAATGATTTTCGATTTTGCACAGATTGGTTGTTGAGAAGACTTGAATGCATCTCTATTTATAGGTAGAGATCATTAAATGACCGTTGTAAATCCTCATATAACCGTTGGAAATATTAGAGGATGATTAATTAAGGTTTTGGTCTTCTTCTCTCTCTACTCTTTAGTTAATCCAGCTTTGCAGAAAATCAGAGTTGACTCTCTGACAATTAATCTGTTGGAAGGGCAGTTTGCTGGATGTAGAAGGCAAGCATTAACTTCTCCAAAACGTGTGGAGAATGTTTGTCCAAAAGCATGCAAGTTTTCTGCACTTCTCATTTAATGTGTTGACATGCTTTATGCTTTATGCTAAGTCTCCATTTAATCTTGTCTAAATTTATCTGAAACTCACTAACAAACTGATTAAATATAGTTTAGAAGAGTAATGAGTAATCATATAGAGTATAGAGAGCAAACACAAAAGTTTTGCAAATTCATTTTGTTCGAAATTCAAATTTCACGATGGAAACTTGAGTTAGTTCATCAAAACTCGAGTTTTCATGCTTCAGTGTTATTTCAGAAAAATGTCGAAACTCGAGTTTTCTCCTTCCAGAGACAAACATTGTGATTTGGCATTTTGAACAAGCTTAGTGAACAGTGCAAAACTCGAGTCATTAAGTGACTAACTCGAGTTTTGGACTTTAGATGAAAAATCATGTTTTAGTCAAAAATCTCAAAACTGGAGTTTCCAATACTAAACTCGAGTTTTCAAAGTGATTAATCTTGGCTGAGCTCTCTGCCTGATCAAAACTCGAGTTTCCAAATCTTAACTCGAGTTTTCTCATTCTTTGAAAACTGTAGAAACTTCTCTGTAAGACCAAAACTCGAGTTTTGAAAACAAAACTCGAGTTTTCTCTTTTATGAGAAAACATTGAAAAGCATGGTCGATTTGAACACGGGAGTTTTCACAAAGTCAGAGATGAGTATTGTTCTCAGATGATGGAAACTCGAGTTTCCTATGGTGACTCGAGTTTTCATGAACTATGAAAATCTTAGAGAACTCTCAGTAAAGTCTAAACTCGAGTTTCCAAATGGAAACTAGAGTTTTGGTTTCTTTGAAGAGTTTAGTTGCTTTTTGTCTTGTCAAAACTCGAGTTTGCTTTGTTCAGCGAAAAACTTGAATGCTTTCTGTATGGCTAAAACTCGAGTTTCCAAATCATAACTCGAGTTTGCATTTCTTTGTGAAGACTTAAGCATCTCTCTGTCAGGCCAAAACTCGAGTTTCCAAACTGAAACTCGAGTTTGCCTTAGACAGTAAGTTTTTTAACTTACAAAGACAAACTTCATCTGTGTTTACAATTGTCCGTTATCATCAAAACCAACAGAGAACTAACACATTCCAAAATTACAATTCACTGGACACTACCCTAGAAACATGCCAGTTTTACATGACCAACTTAAAAAATGCACAACTCAGTAAAGATAAGAGCTTCAAGTTCAGATGTGATAAGTCTAATTGACCTATCAAATTAAAGTTTGACAAGTTTAATTTTATTTTAATTAATATCATAGCCATTTGACAACATTATATTACCAAAAACCACAACACATTTAGACTGCCACGCAGGAAACCCTAATTGACAACAAATTCCAGTTTTTGGATTTCAAATCCATTCTTTCTAAAATCATACCAACAACCTATTCCTACAGAACTTTGCCCAAGGAATTCATTGGAGACCTCAAAAAAAGAGAAATCATACTCCTTCTTCATGCCCTATTTTGACCGAAAATTCACTTCCAAAGCAACAATCATTAAGTTTACAATTTTACCACCTCAATAACTTAGAATCATCGTTTTTCATAATAAATTACCATATATATCTTCATATCAACATGAAACCCTAAGAATCTCATGACAACTGAACTTAGGGCAGCAAACAAAATCCATAATACTCAACTAAAGCACAAGATATGGGGTTCAAATTGAAGCTTATACTTACATCTTTCACTTTCTAGGGCTTGTTCTTGATTTCTCCAACTTTGGCATTTCATAGACAACACAAAACACCTCTATTCAAGAAACTAAAACCATAGAAATGAAGCTCATAGTTAAAGGAACAACTTTTATAAAGGCCTCAAGAGCTAGAAAGGTGATCTAGAAGGTGAAAATTGAGTAAGAGCACTTACCTTGCTTCTTGTTTTTCAACTTTCATCTTTCTGTTTCCTTTTTCTTTTTCCATCTATTTTCTTTCCTTTATTTTCTTCACTTGGCCGACTTTGTGGAATGTGAGAGTGCTCCATCCTTCTTGAATGCTTGGCCGAAATTCTCACCCAAAGTGAAGGAAAATATGTTGACCAAAATCTTCTTGAAAAGTTGTTTGATGTTTTTGTTATCATAAGGGGAGGGAGTTGGTTGCTTTTTCAACCCTCACTCTTACTTTCCAAGAGAAAATCCTAACCCTTCATTTTGTCTTCCAATTTTAACCTCAAGATCAAGAAGCAATTGTCTCTTTTGCCCTTGATTATGGAAATAGTATTTCTTGTGCCATTAGCTCTTTTAGTTATCTATATTACTTCTTTCTAGACACCATTACCCTTTGGATCTGAGTTAGGTTCTGTAATTCTGACACATCCTAAAGGAACTGGGTACTTTCTTCTGACTAATTTGCACCGAAATTCATACTTTATCCTAGGTATGGTTTCTATACGTCATTTTGTTTCTTATACATTCCTAAGACTCTTGCTAAACTAGATTTAGTAGTCCACTTTATTCAGGTTTATTCTCTAGCCTCTAGTCCCAAAATTCGGGCTGGTAAGTGCATGTGCTTATTTTAACAAGTTTATATGCCTATTTTGACAAATTTATGTGTCTATAATGACAAGTCAAAGAGTGGTCATTGACAAGCTCACCTATGTTTTAACCATTGCCATCTTTACAGTACAATTTAAAACAACTCCCGTTAACAAGTGGACGTAACTATATTGATAAGTTATAGTGACTATTGACATGTTCATCTATGTTAATTAAAACAGCTTCCATTGACAAGTGAATTAGTCTATATTGACAAGTCATAGAATGACAATTGACTTATCTACACCTAATCATATAACTTAATATATCATATAATATCCAAATATCAATTACTAAGGGCAAGATAAGGTAATTTCACATTCAGAATTTGTATCACAGTAGATCCTAGGGTTTTTTATTTTTATTTTTATTTTTATTTATTTATGTGAATCTATAATGAGACTTTTTTTGCTATTTTTTTCTTCTAATCCTTAGGACCTAAGAGCAATTTTCCCTTTAGAAAAACCACTATTTTTTCCTAAAAAAAAAAAAGAAATATTATAAGTAGGCCTTTATAAAGGCTCTAGGCCTTATCAGGCCTTTTGAAAACTTAACCTATGTTTAAAACAACTAGCATTAAGGCTCATACTTTATATCCCCGTTACATTACAGGCTTCGGTCTATTTCCACCCTAGCAATTAGATATGCCTCACTTGCAATGCATGACCTCGTTTAAATTCTTGGTCGCCCTCAAATAACCAAAAAAAAGGGGGCTTTTATTTAGTTTTAGTTTTCAATTTTTTTAAATAAAAAAAATTAAATGTATTCGAAAATGTGTTTTGATAAAAAGAGTTAAATGAAAAAATTAAAATATATTCGAAAATTTGCTTTGATAAAAAGAGTTAAATTTTGTTCTAAAAAATAGAAAAAATATTCACACCCTTTTATGTTGTTGTTACTTTTTGTTTTGCGAAATTTAGAGAAGAGGCAAATGATTTTGTATTTTCAATGATAACAATCATGTAAAAAAAGTAAACAATCATTTTATTTTGGATGTTTTATAATATAATAATAATTATTTTTTAATTTTTTTGTTTCGAAAACTTATTCTGAAAAATTGATTTTCAGTGTTCTTATAAGAGCATACAAACATAGAAAATAAGATCAAACAAGCCCAGACCTTCACCTTTAGGGGTTCTGGGCCACTGAGGCCTTCAGTTGGATGTTGCCTAAAGAGATAATAATAGTAAATTAACAATAATTTTGAATAAGGGAGAATTTGGTTTAACTTATATTTTACCTCATGATATGAAAGAGCTAGCATATAATCAGAATTTTTACACGTAGTTTGTTGTATAAACTAGTTTTAACAGAAATTAGAAATAGCTAGCATCTACTGAAGTTTATTGTCTTCAAGATACGAACAAATGAAAGAAACTCAAGAAAATTTAGGGCGTCATCCTCTGCTGCACAAGAACTGTGCGGCACAGGGCTGTGCAGCAGGGACAGACACAGGCTATGCAGGACCATGCTGCTCGGTGCACGGCGCACAAGATGATTATGGCCCAAAATTTTAGCATCACAACTTAAATCCTCCTCAGTTCCATTATCTCCCAAACAAGAGGTAATTCAGGCAGAGGGAAGAAGGAAATGGATAAGATACAAATAATGAGACCATTGCCTGTCATTGTGATCTTAAAGAATGATACAAAGGTAATTCCGAAACATGATTCCTAGATTATACGAGCGCAATCACCAGATTCACATATTAAAACTGCTGTTTCTTCATTTATGCGGCTTGCTAACCCAGGCTGTACCTTGAGATATTCAGACCTGACAAATGCTGCAGCTTCATCTGCACGGTCAGCCTTCACTAATGCAATACAACACCCTCTAAACCCGGCCCCACTGAAACGTGATCCCAGGACACCGGGAGCCTTCAAAAGAATCTCGTACAGTTGAATTAGTGGTTCAGCACCTAGGAAGTAAAAACATGTCATATTAATCATCAATAACTGGACTTGCACGGGAAAGAATGTGAAAGAACCTCCTTTGCTGGTCAGACGTACAAGAGAAGACCAAGGCACGCACAAACATCTAGGAAAGACACAACAAATAGGCTAGATGTTGTTTAAGGTTGCAGAGTTGACCCTTTTATGTTTGATCTATTTTGGAGTAAGAGTAGGATAGATAGCTGATATCTAGGGTGGCTTTTTGGGTACTGTGAAAGGTACTTTTTAGTATATTTTAACCGTTGAAGGGAAGGGGAGAGGTAAGTAGTTTTTGAGTGAATATTTTGCGGAGAGGGAATCAGGTTCCACTGTGAACGCGAGACCATCTTGGCTGAAGGGAGTGAATAGCTTTCTTTAGAATATTGTAATCTTTTGACTCTATCAGCTATAATCCAATATTATTCAGTGTTTTTGTGTGAATTAGAGTTGGTCCCTAACAGAATGTAATAAAGCTAT
The DNA here is from genome assembly GCA_025563575.1 of Acacia pycnantha. Taxonomy (NCBI): domain Eukaryota; kingdom Viridiplantae; phylum Streptophyta; class Magnoliopsida; order Fabales; family Fabaceae; genus Acacia; species Acacia pycnantha. The sequence goes on along the minus strand of JAMWYP010000021.1, from coordinate 5,757,242 downwards.
CGTATAACAAACATAACCAATCACTTACAATAGTAATGTATTGAGATCCTGACTTTTTAGTATAACACTCTACCCCATGTCATTGCCAGTCATTTAAAGAAAGTTGAATGCAAGACACGGGAAAATTATAGCGATAAGGAAATCTTACAAGAGAGGAAATTTCACATATTGAAGACGCGGGAAATGCTGAACGACAGAATTGACATATGGAAGACCTAAAGTTGGGTTTATTGCTACTATCATGAATTCAGCATTCGTGTCTTTTGGATGATATAAATTTCCATCCTTATATATAAATGTTTACCATTCTGGAACTGGAAAATGGCACAGAGGTGGCTAATTCCTTGAGAATTAATCATCAATAAGAAAGGAGGAGAAAAGTATAAGAGAAAACATTTCCAATACGATAAATCCAAATTGAAAAATACAAAAACATAGGTGAAAACTAGATATTATGTAGGAAATGAATCAATTAAATGAAGTTTTATTTGAGGGGGGAAAAGAACTTTTCAAACTCCACCAATGATAATTGGGCCGATTGGAAGGAACTCAATACTCTTTAAAGGTGTAAATGGAAAGAAACCACACTAGAAAAGCTATCCCTCTTATTTGGAGCCTAGCGATACTTGAACTAGGATTAGTGAGTGGTACTAGTTACCAAATCTCAAATCCGTGCAAGTGCAAGTAAAAGACAATATTTTTACTTGTCTTAAGATTATATTTTAGACATCTGCAACCAAGTAATTTGCTTTCCCACTTAAGTTAATCAGAGATTTTGGAGAATTCCAATAATCATTCCATAATCATATGAGGTATATATATATACACAAAATAATATCCAGAATGATCGAGAGTATCTATCCTGTCTATACTAATTTACATAAGATAATATCTAATAAAATCTTTAAATTTAATCCTATCTAATCGGGTGTTAATCACTATAATCTTGGGCTTCAACTATAATCTCGGCTTCAACTATAATCTTAGGCTTCAACACTCCCCCTCAAGTTGGACCATAGATGTTGAGCATGTCCAACTTGCCAACAAAGTAGTCAAATTTATCTCTGGGCAGTCCTTTTGTGAGGATATATGCCGTTTATTTTTTGGATGGAAGGTACTTCAAGTGAACGACACCATCTATTTTTTCTCTTACGAAGTGCCTATCAATCTTCACATGTTTGGTCCTATCATGTTGGACTGGATTATGAGCAATGTTAATAGCAGCCATGTCGTCACAATAGAGTTTGAGAGCAAGGTTCATCTGCTTTAACTCTTTAAGAACTTGTTTCAGCCATAAACCTTCATAAATTCCTAATACCACGGCCCTATATTCAACCTCAGCACTGCTCTTTGCAACCTCACTTTGCTTCTTACTCCTCCATGTGACCAAGTTACCCCATACATACGTGCAACACCCGAACGTTGACTTCCTATCCTCTTGATCACTTACTCAATTGGCATCTGTAAACAGTTCTACATCCCGCCTATTAGTTTTCTTGAAGAACAAACCATGGTTTGGAGATCCCTTCAAATATCGTAGGATCTTGTACACTTCATTTAGATGCTTTTGTTTAGGATCATGGGAATGTTGGCTGACCATACTAACAGCAAAAGCAATGTCTGGTCTAGTGTGGGAGAGATTGATCAATTTGCCAACCATCCTCCGATAATTCCCCATGTCTATAGTCTTCCCAAGGTCTCCTTCTTCACTTATCCTGTCAACTCGTATAGACGTGTTACTGAGCCTACAACCTAGCATCCATGTTTCCTTTAGAAGGTCTAGGACATACTTCCTTTGAGAAATGTAGATCCCCCTTTTGATCGAGCAACTTCCATTCCGAGAAAATACTTCATATCTCCAAGATCTTTAACTTAGAATTCTTGAGCGAGGGCTTTCTTGATTTGGTTGATTTCAACCTCATCATCTACTGTAAGAACAATATCATCGACATACACGGCTAGTATAGCTACCTTGCCCTTATGATGCTTAAAAAATAAGGTATGGTTGCTTTGCCCTTAGGTATACCCCTGTCTCTTCAAGATTCGGGTAAGCCTATCAAACTATGCCCTTGGTGACTACTTTAGCCCATATAATGATCATTTTAACTTGCACATATTTGGCTAGCTCTTTTCCCTTGAAACTCTGGAGGTAGTTTCATATACACTTCTTCCTTGAGTTCTCTATTAAGGAAGGCATTTTTAACATCCGACTAGTGTAGTTGCCAATCTAGATTGACTACAAGAGATAATAGAATTCTGATAGTATTAAGTTTTGCCACAAGTGCAAGAGTTTCATTATAATCTTCACCATAAACTAGAGCGAACCCCTTTGCAACCAACCTGGCCTTATATCCCTCAAGGCTTTCGTCATCTTTATCTTTTGAGGTGAATACCCATTTACAACCAACTGGCTTCTTCCCTTGAGGCAAATCAACTACATCCTAGGTGTTACTATGTTTTAGGGCTTCTATCTCTTCCATAATTGCTTGCCTCCATTCACGGTATAGCCATAGCTTCATCAATGGTGTTAGGTACCTTGATACTGTCATGGTGGGAGACAAAAGCATGATATCTTGAGGAAAGAGGTTTATAAGAAACAAAATTCTCAATAGAATGTCGAGTGCAAGATCTAGATTTCTTTCTTATTGTAATGGGCAAATCAAGGTTAGAGATTTCCATCACCACTGTTTCTTCAAGAACTGCCACTGATTGTGACTCATGGCAAGTGCTAATAGTTTGTGGCCCATTACCTGTCTTGTGCATCGTGTGTAAATATTAGCCCATTTGTTTCATAATCTCTTCCATCCCTAGGCACATTATCAGAATCATCAGGATTCTCAGGGTTATCAGGAGGGTTATCATAATTATTAGGATTCTCAGGGTTAAGCTCTTTTGAGCTAGGTATGTATTCAACGAAGGTCAGGTTCTCTTCAAGTGATGGTATTGGTTTGAGTGTTTGTAATTCATTTTCCCTCTCCCCTTGAATTGCAGAAAGGAAGTAATAAGGAACTGTTTCATGGAAGGTGACATTGCACGTGACATGGATACGTTTGGAGATTGGGTCATAACATTTGTAGCCTTTTTGGGAGTTGGAGTAGTCAAGAAAGATGCAATGAATGGATTTAGAGTCAAGTTTGTTGGTATGGTGAAGATGAACATATGACATACAACCAAAGATGCAGAGAGGCAAATGGTTTTCAAGGTATGGAAGGTGTAGGACTTGGAGTGGTCTTTGGAAGGACAAGGGTCGGCTTGGCATGCGATTTATGAAAAATGTGGCAGTGAGGACAACATTTTGTTAGGGTGTATTGGGACATGTGAGGTAAATATCAGACATTTTGGAGGATTTCCAATGATCATTCCATAGTCATATGAGGTAAATATATACACAAGAATATCTACAATGATCCAAGAATATCTATCCTATCTATACTAATTTACATAAGATAATATCTAATAAAATCTAATTAAATTTGATCCTATCTAATCGGGTATTAATCACTATAATATGATTGGATATTAATCACTATAATCTCGAGCTTCAACACCCACGATCCTTTGGTTGCCTGGCAAGCTAGTAAGTTTCCAAGAAAGAATTTGAGGTTAGAGGCTATACCGCATTCATAATTTCTAATGGAACTGAGACCAGAAGCTGTGATGAGCTTTCCAAAATCTTCTACTTCTCCCAGTGCCCAAGCTTCTCTTCCTAGTTTAAACATCAATTGCATTAGATTTAAAAACATGGATATTTTCTAAGAAGCAAAATATGAAAAGAAACAAACCTTTCATTACACGCATGTTTTCTGAGAAATAATGCTCTGCTCTTTTGGCTAAATTTGGTTCTAACTTGCCCTGCAATACGAAAGTGTAGACCAACTAATTCGTGCTTAAATAATAAATAATGTTTCCCTTTCATGTATAACGTGTATAAGGAAGCATTGGACATTATTATATAACCTGGAAAACAACATAACCTAGTCAAAGACAAATTTCTTGCAATGGTGAATTAAATCAATTTTAGCCAATGAGGATAACATTTACAGTTGAACATTCAAAATGCAGAATTTAAAAAATGGGCCTGAGTAAGCTTTAAGCTTTACAATTGATAGAAATTATCACTTTACCACAGAGTGGAGGAGGGAATTTTAAAAGAGGATGATATACATAAATGCTTCGCTATATGGTATATGTCAATAACGCATAGGGCATAAATGCCCAACAGGTACTACAAGGAGATGTGATTTAAATCGCCATAGACAATTTCTGTAGTCAGTTACATCTGATATTCCGTCTTTCTCTTATTCCCCTACATCTACTCTGTAACAAGTCCAATTTAATAATTGATAGAACCTTATCATTGCTTTCTTCCTGGTTCAATAAGAACTGTTTGAAAATAAATTTTTTTTTTATCACGCTCACTTTGAAAACCTCATTTTCTGAGTTGGATACTGAATATGTATCATTCACCTCATCTTTGAGGGATATCAGATAAGAGAGTAGTGAAAAATGTAGGTGATAGACGGGTTTTACCGTAGCTGATGGAAACCCTGATACCAGAGAATAAAGGAAAACTAACACCAGAGTCAAATACTGAAACTTCATTGCTTTATATTTAGAGACACACCAAAACATACAGCCAATATGGCATAGGAAGGTATAAGTCGACCTTTGATAACAAACAATGAAAGAATGTAGCAACAGAACATTACACAAGATGCAAAGTCAAAGGAGAAAGACTGATCATCTCTAGCTTCTGAAAAGGTAAGAGTTTCCAAGGAAAACCCATCAAAATGATTCTACCATCATCCTTGGGTCTTCTTTGCGCCCATGCCATCACTTTTTCTCTCCATTGCCCTCCCATAACCTCCACTAGGGCATGTTTGGCACCAGTAAGAGAGAAGTATGGAAGAGGGAGGGGTAATTATGTGATGTCCGCTAAATTTTTGTTATAATTACTTAGCACTGCCAATCCACTTTTATTACTCCTTTATGTAAAATTATATTTAGGTCCTTATAATTTAATGGGTAAAGGTGCAAAAATACACATGTGCTTTACCTTTAGGAGCGCCCAGCACCAATTGCCTTTTTTAGGAGCAAAAGTCACAGCACCGTTAAAATCTTACTTAACGGCCTTAATTTTAAGGATGGAGCCCACACTATAGTTCTGAAAATACCAAAATGCTCTCTAAAATCACCCTCCAAACCTCTGGTTCTTTGGAATTTCCTTTGAAGCCTTAACGGCAACAATAACCTTCTCAGCAGCATCAGAGCCTTTTTCTTGCTTCGCTCGCTTCTCTTGTTTGCGACTCATCTGCATCACTGATTCCAAAACAACCGCCCAACTCCACGAGAGTAAATCTCAAGTCCCAGTAACCATCAAAACCGGTATGCTCGTTCCTATATGCTCAAAAGTCAAACAATACGAAGAAACTGAAGAACACGTTTTATATTACCACCACCAACTCGCTAACATTCACATTCAGGAATAAGGAACAGAGCAACCATTGATACCACCCTTTTAACTAATTTCAGACTTTCTCCCTCAATGGCATGTACCTCTTCCAATTTTCTTAGAAGCTTGCTTTTACTCTCAGGGATCCCTCAGTACATGTCCAAATAGTGACGAATGATTCAAATCCGTGAAGAATAAGATAGCCTTTTAGCTCAGAAGGCAAGACGCTACAGTTCTCAGCGTATATATTGCAATATAATTTTTCAAAAACTCTGAAATTCAAGAAGATTCAAAGCACTGTTAACGGTACAAAACGCTTTTGCATTTTACCTCTGCTTTTTCAACGCCATCTTTACTTTCTCAGCCACTGAATTCGACTTTGGCACCTTAACTTTACGCAGTTTGAAGCTTCTGGGCGACGCCCACTTGAACAATGGCAGCGTAAGCCTCATCCGGGACCTCGCCGTCCCTAACTCCAGCGCTGGTAGAGCTCTCTAATCCAAACCAGTCAGGTTCCGCCAACCTGGCACTCATTCTCCGGCGAGTTTCAAGACATATATCTCGTTCTCAGTCACCAAGCTCAATCCAGCGTCCATCGGCGGCGGACTCGCTTTCCTGATCGCGCCGGACGATGAAACCGTCAGTGACGCCGGTGGTTCTCTTGGCCTCCTAAACGCGGCGAGCACCACCCCCTCAGATTTTCTGGCGGTTGAGTTCGACACGCTCATGGGCGTAGAGTCCAAAGACCTTAACGGAAACCATGTGGGTTTGGACCTAAACAGCATGGTTTCAACGGAAATTGGTGACTTGGGACCCATTGGAATCAATCTCCAAAGCGGTGATCTGGTGAATGTATGGATCGAGAACAACGGCACAAACTTTGTATTTAACATATGGGTTTCGTACTCCAATCTGAAACCGAAAGACCCCCTTTTTGGCAGATTAGCAATAGAATAGAATGCGTGATTGAGTTAATTTTGGTACAGGACGGTGGAAATTCATAACGGATGGGGATAGGGAGGAATTTTTTTTAGGGATATTTTTTTAATTAAAATAAATAGATGTTATCTTAGTACTGTGATTTTTGTACTTATTTTATAATCACATATATATTTTTACACCTAAAAAACATAAGGGTATGTTTGGTTTGAGGGAAGGGAAATGGAGGAAAGATGAGGGAAAATATCTTTTAGGAGGACATAAACCATTTTGTCATTGATGAATGAAATATTCTTTTTTGATGAGAGTATATTTTAAGAATATTGAAAATTATCTATGAGCAATTCTGTAAAGATAAGAGAAAAAATTTCTCTCTCAACTTTCCCTCCCCTCCCCTTCCTTCAAACCAAACATACCCTTGGTGTTGACGCTCCTAAAAACAAAATACATATTCATTTTTGCACCTCCGTAATTTAATTCATATTTTCAGTGGTCCTCATAGTTTAAAATTTTACAATTTAACATTTTTAATTCAGTCCCCATTGTTCACATTTTGAGTTTTTGTTAAATTTTGTTGACATAACTAATTATACTCTATCTTAATACTCTTAATATTTATAATTTATAGCATCACAAAATATTATTAATGAAGTAAAATTAACTCGTATATGACAAAATATTGAAATAAATATGGCACCAAGGATTAAATCAAAATTTATTTAAATTATAAGGACCAACTTACAAATTTCTAACCTAGTCGTATTGAAAATTAAGTGTATCAAGACATAAAGCAAACGTCTATAGGCTCATTTTTCGTCATTCTTTTTCATGTCCTTTTTATTCAATTCCTATGTACCTTTTTTTTTTTGGACAAATTTCTAGGGAAATTTATCAAAATAATAATTAAAAATAAAAAATATACCCAATTGCAGCACTGTTCAAAAATTTTCCCGAAGTAATGCAGTTGATTGTGTCAGCAGTACTGACGCAACAAGTTGCGTTAGACTGTCTGACGCAACATCAAAGTTGCGTCAGAGATTCTGACGCAACTTAACAAGTTGCGTCAGATTCATTGACGCCTCCTGGCGTCAATTAATAAATTCTTAATTGACGCAGGTGTATAATTATAAAATTCTATTTTTTATAAAAAAAAATAATAATTAACGCCTCTTAATTGACGCAGGTGGCGTCAATTATTATTATTTTTTTAAAAATATAATTTTATAATTATATTTAGAATTATAAATAATAGTTAATTTAATAAATAATTTGTAGAGCGTTTAGGATTAGAATAATTGAGTCCGATGATTATTCTCATTGCTTCATGTGAAATATATAAGATACATGAGGACTTCTAGGGAATTCAAATATTGAAAAACTAATATAATCTAACTAACTGCTAGATTCTAGGATTTGATATTGACTAGTCTAATAATACTTATTTAAAAAATAATATAATTACCACATGATTTACTAATTAAATATTCTCTATTTAAGTTTAAAGCAGGGAAAGGAACAAAGCATAAATAATTAATTATTATTTAATTATAAATAATAATTAATTTAATAAATAATTTAAATTTACTCTTATTCGTCCTTTTTAGGGACTGAAAATGACCTTTTTTTTTTGTCAGGGACTAGAAAGGATATTTACTCTTTTTAAAAATGCTTTGTTACTTTCCCTGCTTTAAACTTAAATAGAGAATATTTAATTAGTAAATCATGTGGTAATTATATTATTTTTTAAATAAGTATTATTAGACTAGTCAATATCAGATCCTAGAATCTAGCAGTTAGTTAGATTATATTAGTTTTTCAATATTTGAATTCCCTCCTCAATCTGTTACGAGAATAATCATCAGACTCAATTATTCTAATCCTAAACGCTCTACAAATTATTTATTCAATTAATTATTATTTATAATTCTAAATATAATTATAAAATTATATTTTTTATAAAAAAATAATAATAATTGACGCCACCTGCGTTAATTGACGACCGGAGGCGTCAATGAATCTAACGCAACTTGTTAAGTTGCGTCAAAGATTTGCGTCAGACAATCTGACGCAACTTGTTGCGTCAGTACTGCTGACGCAATCAACTGCATTACTTCGGGAAAATTTTTTAATAGTGCTGCAATTGGGTATATTTTTTATTTTTAATTATTATTTTGGTAAATTTCCCCAAATTCCTATGTACCAAACGTTCCATCTAGAGTCAGATTAGTTGTTACTTTGTACCAAGTGTGTAAGCTCATGTTTCTTTGTCTTCTCCTAGAGTAAGTCTCATGGGTTGGACCAACACTTGGGCCAGCAGGACCAATACATATGTATTCATTACATATATCACATATGTATTCATTACAGCAAGCTCTCTCCTTATAATTTTTACAGAAACCATAACAAAGTAAAATAAATAAATACCATAACCTTAAAATGATTTCAAAAAATAACCAAAATTTTGAAATCTTTGACAAATTTTTAAAAATAGTTTGGTCAATGATGATAATGCCATCAGCATATTAATAATAAGCCATGTGTTTTTCTCTAACATAAATAATGCAACAATTTTATTCATCATGCATCTCAGTTTCAGACTTCTCCCACAGTTAATAAATGATATTGAAAGTTTGTATTAGGTGACATTAAAGTATTAATTCTATGTACTTGTAATATTAAAAGTGCAATCCAATGACAAAAGAAACTATTCAGCCAAACTTTCAAATTTATCAAACACAAATGAACACATCAACTAAAGCATTCTATCCGTGGCCAGACAAAAAATAAAAAGAAAAAAAGAAAAGAAAAACTAAAGCATTCTATCACACAACCTACCCAGAAGTAGCAAAATTGTGCTTAATTAAAGAAAAAAACCATAATTAAAAAAAAAAAAAAAGGACAAGGCATAGTATCAATGTTACCTTGTGAGCTTCATAAACTTCTTGTTTAACTGTACAAAGGAGAAAATATAAAGAATATCTCAGATCAAATAGTTTGTTATAAGTTTAAACACAATAAACGATATTCATAATGCTGACCATTAGATAGGATGATCTCGGCTTCATTATCTCCAGATTCTCTGAAAAAATAGTAAAAAGAAAAGAAGTTATACTGAGCATTGATATGAATAAACATAATCAAAGTATGCATTGACTATTTTGCCAAGGTCTAAAAACCCAAAAAATAGAGAAATGCTATGGCACAATTTTCCCCATGGAGATGAAAACTTACATGACCTATGGAAATGTCAGGTTTTCTCAAGGTTTAATTCATACTTATGGCAACTCTTGCTTAGAAACTTGTCCTTTCTTCTAAGTTAAATATATATTAAGAAAGTTGAAAATAAAAGTGTAAAGCAGCAATTATTTAAGAACTAATTTAACTTTTAAAATATAACAACAAAATTCTTACCTAAGAAGAATTCTTGCAGCCTCTTGGCACTCTGTAACTCGCCTATTATATCCAGGGTTGTTAGTTAAAGCTTCCTTCAACCCTGAAAGTGCCAGCAATATTTTGATTGCTTTCTGTGGTTCAGAACTAGCCTTAGGTAAGTGTACAAGTGTGTGTTCCTTGGTCTGCAAACGCCAAACTCAAAAATGTGAAACATCATAATGCTAACGATAACAAGAATAAGTTCACTGAGTATTTCTGGAGTCTTGGCAGTGAGGTAGGCATATCTTGATCATATGCTAGAATGAATTAGCAGTAGAACTGCATTCACAAAGGATGCCATCAAACCTTAACTAGATAAATCAGATTAAGTACTGAACATGGCCAAGTGCCATAAAATAATTTGATTCGCAGACTGAATGATCTCAAACAAAATAAGTCAAAACCGAATAAGTAATAAGTAATAAGTAATCGAAGTATAATAATATTGTGATGCACAATCCCCAATACAGAGATCTAGACTTAACAGTCAATACCTAGAAAGTATGGATACTTACAGGGACATAACAACACAGTCAATGTGAAGTGCTCACATGTAATTCAAAGTTCCATCTAGTGTCATTTATTCTGTGTGTTCAATTCAAATTGGATACAAACACAACTCTTGCTTCCAAGAGTTTAGGCCACATAGGTTTATGAAGAGTTATTGGCATGGGTATATAAGAAGAAAAACTAAGGAGGAAGGGACAGAGACAAAGAATAAGGTTTTGGTGGAGACAGCCAACATCTCATATGTTGGTAACTTCTGTTTTTTTCCCCCACTCTTGATGGTCTTGTATTCTAATATTTGAGCTTCTAGTGAGGCTTTTGTAGTAAAGTATTTTGTAATACTCTTCTTCATGTTGTGTTACCGTTCTGCACTGGGGTCCATGTTTTCAATCTGTGTGTCATTTGTATCATCTATATATGTTTGGAGTACTTTAGAATTTTGTCGCGTGAAGAGTAGAAAGTCTAGAAGTAGGAAATCAATTAGTATTGTTATGATTGATGTTTATTACTTAATATATTAGGATTTAATATATGAATATTTTATCATTATGATTAGATTAGATTAGCCTCTTGTATTAGGGTTAATCTATTAGTTTGCCTATATAAAGTGCCTCTTTGTACTCTCTTTTATTCTCAAGGATCAATAATATTAGTATTAACCTAATGCTTCAATGAGATCCTTTCAACATGGTATCAGAGCCTAAGTTCTTTCTCTTTTTTCATGAGAGAGCGAGCGTAGGTTATTCCACATATCTGATTTTGGCACGTTGCAAAACACGACTTACTCCTGGTGGTTTCTTTCTCATACCTCATGTTTCAGATGTTGGTTTGTGAGTTTCATCTTCTTTTGGTTGCGTTCTTTTGATTTTGGTCCCTAGTGAGACCTTTAGTGTTCGTCCCTGGTGAGACGTTTGGAGTGTTGTTTGGTTCCTGATGGGACCGTTTGTTGTAGCTTTAATCCCCTATGAGACTGTTCGTTGTTGTTTTGGTCAAGAGTGAGCGTAGGTTATTCCCCAAATCTGATTTTGGCGTGTCACTAAACATGACTCACTCCTGGAGGTTTTGTTCTCATATCTCATGGTTTCGGATGTGGGTTTGTGAGTTTCATCTTCTGGCTGTGTTCTTTTGGTTTTGGTCCCTAGTGAGACCTTTGGTGTTCATCCTTGATGAGACTTTTGGAGTGTTGTTTGGTCCCTGATGAGACCATTCGTTGTTGCTTTGATCCCTTGTGAGATTGTTTGTTGTTGATTTGGTCCCTTGCGAGATCGTTGGTTGCTGTTTTGGTCCGTTGTGAGACCATTGGTTGCTGTTTTGTTTCCTTGTGGAAACCGTTGGTTGTTGATTCTACTTTGGTTTCGTACTCTTTGTTGTTTAGCTCTTGGTGAAGCTTTCTTAGATGAGCTTGGCCTTGCTGCTTGATTCAGGATCTTATGATGAAGAAAACTATGAAGAAGATTATTGGTATAAGCTATGGATATAAAGGTCATTATTTCCTTGACGATCAGTTGTTGCTCAAATTCAAACTACTTTCAACTTGAGGGGAGTGTAAATAATAGAAAGTTTAGAATTAGGAAATTAATTAGTATTATTATGATTAATGTTTATTACTTAATATATTAGGATTTGATATGAATATTTTATCATTATGATTTGATTAGATTAGATTAGATTAGTTTCTTGCGTTAGGATTAGTTTATTAGTTTGCCTATATAAAAGCCTATTTATATTCTCTCTTATTCTTAAGGATCAATAATAATAGTATTTTCCCAGTGCTTCAATGTGATCTTCAATCGTAGCATGTCGCAAGAGTGCCTCAATAGTCCTTGTGTCACTGTATGCGCATGTGAATTCACGCATTTGTATCTGAAGTAACTTATTTCAGCTATTCTTTAGTGTTCATGCGTAAATATTTTCTCCAATATGATTATTTGTAACATTCTGAAAGCGATTGCAGGGCGTCCTAACAATACCCATCAAATAGTACAAGTGCCTGGTGGTTGATGATTCCCAAAAGGACTACCAAGGGTTCAGATTGGTGGAGGCTTCTAACCAGCAAGGGAAGTCAATTCATCGAGTGAAATGTCAGAGTGCAACCGTCGGGACATTAGCTCTCCAATCAAATAAATAAAGTTCAAATAACTTTATTTCTGAAAGTCACAGTTCAAATAGGAGTGACCTCTTCTTTATATCATCTCTGAAAGTAATGTTGCTTCAATCAAATAAATAAACTTCAAAGAAAAATTAAACCATGAATTTCTACAGACATATATATTGAAGTGTAAGAGGTATAATCACTCTCTCTATTATATTATTAGATGAAGAGGATTACAACATATTTATAGGTGAAGCAAGGGAGAACAGAGAAGGTAAAGAAGGTAAATTAGGAAATACAATAAAGGCTAATAAAGACTCATAACTAGTAATTAAGACCCTATAATCAGATCCTATAATCAGGGAACTAATCAAGGGATCCTAATAAATGGGAGAATTATTTCCTAATATTCTAACAATATATTTGTAATACACAATTTAAATGATAGACGTACATGTAATGGACATCCCAAACATCATATGTACTTCTATAATTCATATAAGCATAAGTTTTTCATAGTAGATTTATAAATAGAAAAATTAATGACAATATATTCATAGCCATACATTACCTTGCAATTCATGAACATCAAACAACCATGGCATGAGAGTAATATTGCTGACTGGTCCATTATGCCATTTTTCAGTCCCAAATATTCATTCTCAATTAACCTATAACATTTAAAAATTTTAATATCACTCAGACCATCAAAAATCAAAACAGATAAGTTAATTTGAAATTGGAATCTCTGTAATTGAAAGATTGGGGCCCTAAATTACCACAAAAAGGTGAACTGAAAGAAATACGATTAAGAAGGCTTCAAGGAAGGAAGAACAAATTTCATTATAATGGACCCATGCTTCTAAATTACTGGGAATTAGTAACAAAATCTAACGATGTTTCACTCCATTAAATTCACAACTACTTGCTCATCTTTTTCTCTCAAGAACTTCATCTGCAACATCCACTGTTTTGATAGTTTAAAGCTTTTAATTTCTTGCTTTCTTTCAGAGAGTATATACACAGAGACGGGTTTTTTAGTGCGTTGAGGTTGTCCCCATGTAAGGAGAGTGAACCACAAAGTTTTGTGACTCTAGATGAGTCAAGTTGTTGCAGTGGCAGCAGCAACCCATTTCAGTCTACATAGTAGTATTAAGCACACGAGAGGAAAGAGAAAGGAATGGATATATTATGCATGTACGTACTGCAACCTCCAGGCTAGTTAAATTAGTGAAAAATCTCAAGTGGAAGGTTGGGGACTGAACGCTGGCCAAGTGATTCAGGCCTAACCAGGATAATTCTTTGCCTTGATATTTTTTTCTTACTCTTGCATTTGGTTTTTACTATAAACTTCTGACAACTCTATTTACTATTTATTGATTTTATAATCTGTATTTTTATTTGAAAAAATTATTGTGACACCTTATAACCCTCTCTTTGAGACTAGCCATCCTAACACCAACTACTTCCAGTATGATATATACTTCAAGGAGTATGCATATTCAATTTAAATGATTCTAATTACTATAAGGCACAGCAATAGACTGCACAAAGCATGCCTAAGATAGACTCTACTTTTCTGTATCTCTTTCAGATGCACAATTATACTTCAGTACAAGTTATAAATTGTTAAACGTACTGTCACACACCTTAATATGTCATGCATCTCAGCATCTAATCATAGTGACTGATTTTACTTACCAAACAACTAAGAATAAACCATATATATTCAAGAGAAGATATAGATGTGAAAACTGTAAATCAAGGGACTCTAAAAAAATGAAAAAAAGAAACTTAAATCTTTTAAGAAAGCTCTAAAAAGAACTAGAGTGAGCTTTTCTCTGTCTCAGACCATCATTCTTATTTATCAGAGAAAAAATACTAGTTACATAACACTTTTAAGCCATTACAATGCTTTCTAGTACCACTCGCTTCTGTAGAGAACTTTTAAACTGTGATGGTAATATTTTAAGAAGTTACCATGTGAAACTATCCAGCATAACATTTATTACTACTAGCTAGCCCCTTTCCTGATGAGAAATACCCAGCCATACATGCATCCATGTTGGAGAAACTTACCGATCATAATCAATATTTTCTTTAGGAGATATTGATAGATTATTTGCATGTTCCATAGCCAAAAGGTAGGCTACTCCAACCTGTCAAGCAACGCAATAATAAAATTAATCCTCGGAAATTTTAGGGTTAAAAGGAAGATCAGAAAAATAGCAGTTTCCAATTGGCAGATATATGGAATCTCAGTGTGTTTTTCAGAAATGAAACCAAACAATGGTCAGAGTAGTTTACTGTCAAATCAATTCTGACATTAAAAAATTCATATCAAATCAACATCAGCATACCAGATTCATACAACACTTCAAGAGATTATAATTCTGATGGAACTGGAGTATTATTAACCACTAAGAGTTGGCTAAAATCCTCTTCAATGAAAATGGAAGAGGAGAAATGACAAAATAGAGCTAACTAAGGCTAGTTCCAGAGATAAACACTAAGGAAACGTTACAGAAATGTAGAATTAGCAAAGAAGTAGAAAAGGTTTTTCTGACATTCGACAGGTCAGGGCTCTCCAAGTCCAGCCAAATTCCTGTCTCCTCAGCACGCAACCCTAGATAACTGTCTTCCCCTTGCTTCCCCAACTATTGGGTCCTTGTCCCGGCTCAATCTCCTCATAGTGGGCCCTCTCATTCCTAGTCCTTCTCCTCTGATAAGTATGAGCCAGAACCTTGCTGGGCCCATCAAATTATAAGTTTTTAGTTCTCATCTTTATGTTCCTTCCTTAATCTTCTTAGGAAAGTAATTGGACTCTAGGCATAAATTTCTTTTAATGGAAACTGCCATGACTTGAAAAATAAGCGATTAAATATGGCCTTTTATTGATGAGACCAGTGCTGTATAGGAGTTATTGGAAGATGAAATCTCTAGCTAAATAAGCTTATGATACATAAATTACCACCCTTTAACACATGCATCATCTTAATTTAATTATGTTAGAGCCATAAATTCTATTCCTTGAACCCTTTCCTTGACAACATATTCCAAAGATTTGAGAAGCAAGAGGCAGCCAATTGTAGTTAGAAGTGTTTAGAAGCCGAGCTTCATGTTGTTAAGGAATATAGTTAATCGCTTTTATGAGT
This sequence comes from Acacia pycnantha, assembly GCA_025563575.1. Taxonomy (NCBI): domain Eukaryota; kingdom Viridiplantae; phylum Streptophyta; class Magnoliopsida; order Fabales; family Fabaceae; genus Acacia; species Acacia pycnantha. The sequence goes on along the minus strand of JAMWYP010000021.1, from coordinate 5,741,665 downwards.
GTCCTGGCAGCATATGAAAAAATGGGTATGGCTGTAATGGAATTTTAAGTGAATAATAAAATGGATTTGGATATAACTAAGGTTCTAAGTTCTTGAAAAACTAATTTCATTTGAAAAGCATGGTGTGAAAATCAGACACACAACATGGTCACACTTAATATTGTAAAAATCCTACCTACAATGATCGGATAAAGCATGTTGTGATCAATCATAACTTCATTAAGAAGAAGATTGATTTAGGTTTGAAGGAAGTATCCCATACTCCAATAAACTCACAAGTGGCAAACTTATTAACCTACGGAATGGCAAGAACTGAATTTGATGAGTTAAGCTCCAGGCTGGATTCAACATCTAGCTCTTATATTGAGGATGAATATTGCTTATGCACGTGTTCTTGAGCAGGTTATACTTAGAAGCTTTTATAGATTTATGACCTGCCTTTATTGGTTAGTTAAAATATCATTAGGATAATTAAGTTGATTGTATTAGTTCTTGTAGTTTTGATGATAACAAGACTTGGAAGAGATTAAGGTTTTGAATTGAAAATGGTTAAATTTTTTGAATTGGTGAATATTGCCTAAGGTAAGAGTGTAATCGAGTATGTTCTTATGCTTACTCGAGCATACTCAATCTGACAGTTTGATTAAGTGCTCACAGGTCATTACTTTAGTATGAGCTAGTCACTACTCGAGTATGATATCAGATAAAACTGTCTGCGTTGATATCAGAAGACAAGTACTCAAGTACAGTTATTATGTTACTCGAGTACATGTTGAATCAGAGCAAAGATCAAAGAAGCCAAGACTCTGTACTCGAGCAAGGATTATTGGTTACTCGAGTATGCATTCCTGTCTATCCGAGTATAAGGAATTCTGGCAAAGCAAATGTATCTATCTGTTTGTTACTTGAGTACAAGGTAAGTGTTTATTCGAGTAGGGTACTCAAGTAAAGGTAATATGATACTCGAGTATAAATGTTTCTAACTTACATTTGCTCTCTGGTTAAAGTGTACCAGAGTATAGTTATACTGATACTCGAGTAGGGTACTTGAGTATGAGAAAATTGGTACTCGGGTATTGTTTGCTAACACTTCACTTAGTGTATTGTTTTAGTGAAGAGATAATACTCGAGCACTGGAAATTGGGTACTCGAGTACAAGTATATTGTTACTCGAGTATAGTCATCACAGAGACCTGTGATGTGTTTTGCTGCAATGATACTCAAGTACATCTATTTGCATACTCGAGTATGGTTGCATGTTGGGCTCCTATGAAAGCTTTCTTTTACATGGCTACTCAAGTACTATGGTATGGCTACTCGAATATGATTCATCTTCAACCTGAAAGCTTCGCTGTAACAGTAATTGTAAATTTAAATATCTTGGGGTATCATTCATTTATGTTTAAATCTTACTCAAACTTATTTATGCTATTACTAAGTATCTTTTGAGTGGATTTAAGATGATTAATGAATGTTTAAATTGTGATTAGCCGAAAAGCAACTTAGTGTGTCAAAAGCATTTAATGTTTGCAGAAACAGAGGCTACACACGGGAATGAAGTTCCTTAGCAGACGAAATCATTTCTTCGAGGCATACTCATTCCGGCAAAAGTTTTGAGTCAACTTCTGACCACAAGTACGTCGACGACAAGCAAATTAATGAAGCAACATTCAATTGTGCCTAACGGAAAATATCTATGTCTAATGGAAGTTTGAAGAGACCCTACGGCTACATTCAAAGCTCTTCAACGGCATTAATGGAAGTTCGTATAAAAGCTCCACGCATTCAATTCCACCATCTACCGAAACTTTGTGCATCCAATTAGAGATTATTGCATTCTACTGTTTCATTCATTTCAGTTAATATCTTACGATATTCTTGTACTTCAATGATTTATTCATCTACTCAGTGAGGAGTTTAAACACTTAATTGATTATCAATTTACTAGTTTAATCTCAAGGTAGAGGGACTTTGAGTGTAGGTGTACAATTACAACTTGTAAGGGGAAGTGAATCCTAGTGTGAAAGGATTACCTTGAGTACAGAGTGTGTAATTATATTTGTGACTGTGAATTAGTGAAAACCCCAAAGTATTTGGGGACTGGACGTAGGTCAAAGAGTTGGACCGAACTAGTATAATTTCTCTGTGTTCATTCTTTCTATTTCTGTCTCTATTTTATCACTTGCCATCTAAGTCGCAAAAAGAATTTCAAATCCCTATTCACCCCCCTCTAGGTGATATTCCATTTTCAGATTGTACCTTAATATTTTTAGATTCTATCATCTCTGTTATGGGGGCAAGGGAAAAGTAAAAGAACCAGGTGAGTGGTGTTATGGATCTTGCTCAAGAAGCCAAATTTAATCCTCATATCATGAACTTCAATTTGATTTTCATGACAGGGCTCCGTGATAAGACCTTTCATAAATTAAGGGCCAAAGAAAGAAAAAGTGGGCAGTGACGAGAAATCTCACAGCAGCAGAAGAGCTTAATCCTGAACTGTCCAAACCGTCAGAGCCACAAATATATCCTATGATACCCTGCAAAAATTAACAATTGTGTGTAGGTAATTAGAAAGCACGTCACATCTTGTAATGTGGAAATAATGTAAACATAAAGTTATCTGGAAGACAAAGAACTTAGGAATGCATCTGAATATTGTGGGAATACTATGTATTTATTGTAAATATTCTCTATCTATTTATTAGTAGTTATTAATTAATTAGTAGTATTTATTAGCTTTCATTAGTCTTTACTATTATGTCACTCTCTTTTGAATATAAATAGGCGATTGTGTCAACATTTTATGCAATGAGAATATATTTTCTCTCACAAATTGTCCACATGGTATTAGAGCATCTTTAAAAATAATTAGAGGTTAACCTAATTTCACTCCCGGCATAGTCAAGTTTCGCCAGATCCGTTGCTTTCGCTCACCGTCCAATCACACCACGTCATCCTTGCTGTTGACCTTCATCTCACCTCTACCTTCTTCTTTGCTTTTGCCGCCGATGACCCTTCCTCAACCACCTACATCTTGGCCAGGACCAGAAGCAAAGACAAGATCACGCCGAGGGACAAGAGCAAGCTCGACAAAGCTTGAACCAAAAAGGAGATTCGACAGGTGGTGAGAGACCACACTCCGCCACCATAGTTCTTTGTTGTCAACTCATCACAGCCAATAACACCCGATTCTGTCTAGTATCATCATCCCTCATCACTGCTCACTGTTGTCAGACCAAGCTCACCGTTGACCCTCCTCTCACAGCGTTGACCTACACATCCGAGTTTGCAATTTGCTGCTTCATCTGAGTTTACAATTTGCAATTGCTGACAATTTCATTTGTGAACCAAACTGTCATTTTGACAATTCATAAGACTGAACTGTCATTTCTAAAATTTCAAGGACTAAACTGTCATTTTGAAATTTGAACCCCAAACTGCCATTTTCAGTTTTGAAGAACTACACCTGAAGCAGCTGTGGGATACATGTCAGACACTGTAGCCTCGGTGTTACTAGCTAAAAAGGGTAACTTTCTTCAAACCCTCAAAACCTCATAGGATAAACAAGTATGGATAGTTGATTCTAGAGCATCGAATCACATGACTGATTGCCATCTTATGTCCCATGTGCTGGTAGCCAAAAGTTTAAGATTGCTGATGGTTCTCTTGCTCCTATCGCCGGGAAAGGAAGTATTCGGATTTCTAAGTTTATCAATCTTGAATATGTTCTCCATGTACCAAAATTAGCGTGCAATCAGTTAACCAATTGACAAAACAAGCTAATTATTGTGATAAATTCCTGCCATCTTATTGTGTTTTTCAGGATCTATCATTAGGGATGACGATTGGCTGTGCTAAAGAGTGCGAAGGGCTATACTTTCTTGAGGACATTGAAGTGAGTCACAAACATCCAATTAGGGTATGCAATTCTGTATCGACCTCTAAAACTGATGACGTCATGTCATGGCATAAGAGAATGAGCAAACCCAATTTTCATTACCTATCTCGTATGTTCCCATCTCTCTATTCAAATACTAGCATTAATATGAGATGTGAGATCTGCGAATTAGCCAAACACCATCACTCATTGTACCCTAGAGCTCCATATACACATCCAAGCCTTTCACTACTGTTTAGTGATAAGTGGGGACATTCTCGCATTCCAACAACATCCAAGAGGCAATGAAGATACCAGAATGGAGAAAAGCGGTTATAAAGGAGATAGGGGCACTAGAAAGGAATGGAACGTGGGATATAGTTGAACAACCTTAGGGCAAGAAACTTGTAAGCTGCAAATGGGTGTTTACCCCTAAATATCTAGACAAGCAAAAAGCCTGCCTGGTAGCAAGAAGGTTCACTCAGACATATAGTCTAGACTATCAAGAAACATTGGCACCAGTGGCGAAGCTAAAGACTATTAGAGTTCTATTGTCTGTGGCAGCCAACCTAGAGTGGCTACTTCACCAGCTAGACATCAAGAAGGTTCACTCAGACATATAGTCTAGACTATCAAGAAACATTGGCACCAGTGGCGAAGCTAAACACTATTAGAGTTCTATTGTCTGTGGCAGCCAACCTAGAGTGACCACTTCACCAGCTAGACATCAAGAAGGTTCACTTAGACATATAGTCTAGACTATCAAGAAACATTGGCACTAGTGGCGAAGCTAAACACTATTAGAGTTCTATTGTCTGTGGCAACCAACCTAGAGTGACCACTTCACCAGCTAGACATCAAGAATGCCTTTCTAAATAGAGAGCTAAAAGAAGTATACATGAACCTACCTCTAAGTTTTGAAAAGGGTAGAATTGATCAAGTGTACAAGCTAAAGAAATCGTTATATGGTCTGAAGCAGTCTCCCAAGGCATGGTTTGACAAGTTCTTGAAAGTCTTCAAGTCAGAGGGCTACAAACAAGGATTATTAGATCATACAATGTTTGTCAAAACAGAGGACGGAAAGAAGTGCATCCTCACTATGTACGTTGATGACATAATCCTTACAGGAGATCATATTGAGGAAATATCTTGGATAAAAGTAGCATTTGGGAAAGAATTTTAAGTCAAGGATCTTGGAAACTTGAAATACTTCCTTGGGATGGAGGTTGCTAGGTCAAGACTAGGCATCTATGTCTCTCAGAAGAATTATATAATTGATCTTCTAAAAGAAACAAGCATGCTAGCTTGTAGTCCCGAGCCAACTCTTATGGTGGTTCAGAAAAAGAGGAAGAAGAAATCTAAGTAGAACAATAAAGAGGAGTCAGAAGAAGGTGACTTAGAGGATGAGATTGAAGAAGATCAAGACCAAGAAGCAAATGAAGCTGTTAATAAAGGAAGATATTAGAGACTTGTTGGGAACTTGATTTATCTCTCTCATACAAGACCTGATATAGCCTAAGTGTGGCCAGTTAGTACATGAGTGAGGCAAAGAAGAAGCACATGGACGCAGCCTGTAGAATTTTAAAGTATCTAAAGGGTACTTCTACCAGAGGGTTGTTCTTCCGGAAACAAGAACGAAGAACTGTAGAAGTATATAGTGATGCAAATTGGGGAGGAACTCATCCTGATTGGAGATCAACCTCTAGTTATTGCTCCTTCGTATGGGGAAACCTTGTTACCTGGAAAAGCCAGAAACAAAGGGTTGTATCTAAGAGGAGTGCTAAAGCTGAGTTGAGGGCACTAGTTCAAGGGATAATGGAGGAGTAGTGGTTGAAACGGATCCTAGATGAGATACAAATCAACATGGATTTACGCTAAAACTCTATTGCAATAATAAGGCCGCCATAAGCATGGCCTTAAATCTTATTCAGCATGAACGATCGAAACATGTGGAGATAGATAGACACTTCATCAGGGAAAAAGTAGAAGAATGGGTCATATGTCTCACTTATCTACGGACAAATTTTCAAATTGCTGACATGTTGACAAAAGGATTACTCAAACCTGCATAAGCAAGTTGGACATGATTAACATCTATGATCCAACTTGAGGGAAAGTGTGGGAATATTGTGTATTTATTGTAAATATTCTCTATTTGTTAATAGTTATTAGCCAATTAGTAATTAGTAGTAATTATTAGTATTTATTAGCTTTCATTAGTCTATACTATTATGTCCCTCTCTTTTGTATATAAATAGACGATTGTATCACAACATTTTATGCAATGAGAATATACTTTCTCTCACAAATTGTCCACATATATAAGCCTTCAACCAATGATCTAGGAACCAGTGCTGAGCATGAAAGTTAATATGGTTATATTCCATCAGTGCTTATAAATACTTAAGATGAAATATTATCATTAATCTTATTTGTAGATTAGCATAAAGTTGATCTTTGATTTATAATAACAAGAATTAAATGCCAAATGAAAGTCAATTATAATCTTAAAACTGGAGCCAAACATCTGATAAAAGCCCAAACTTTTATACACAGAACAACTCTAGGGAACTTCTAAAGGTCCCAAAGCTAGTCAAGCAAAATACAACAAACGGCATTGAAACATTGAACATAAAGGTAGCAACCATTATATAAAACTTCCAATACCATCATACCAAAAAATTAGGGCCCAATATCAATAGTTTCGCTCTTAACACATACCAATGTTATTTTTATTTCCTAGCGTGCTTTTTATGAATGTGAATTGAATCAGACTCTAGACAGCCATTCTTTAAACATATTGCATATTCTGATAGTCCTTTGGTTAGAAACTTCAATTCAACCTCTATATTTTCTTTTATACAGTATTTCTTTTTGAATTATGATATTAATTCGCTGTCATTTAAACGAGAAGACACCTAAGAGAAAAAAGTAATCACACTCAACAAATTAAATAACTTTGGTCTTCTCAAATCATACTCATGGATACAATTTCTATTCTTCCTAGGGAAAATGTAAAGCCAAAGTAAACTTGCACGAGATTATCCATTTATTTAACTAATTTTTACATGGGTCAAGGTGCAACTAGCAACTAGCACTTAGCACCCTAAAGTAACTTTTGGTGCAATTTTACTTTTGAAGTATTTTTCCGCTTTGAGAAAATACTTTAAGTGCAAAATTGCACCAAAAATTACTTTACCGTTAAGTGCTATTGGAAAAAAAAGAAAAATTGGACAACACTGAGCAAATATTTTAAGATAACCATTTTTGCAATTTACATTAGCCTAAATTGCGGAGCTGTTAAGCCCAATGGAAAAGTATTGTCTTATCCCATTATTCTCCAAATAAAAGTAAAGCATTGATTCTGATATTTTCCTGAGGAAAGTGTACACAAACTCGTAGTAAAGTGACATACTTGAATGATGAACTACAACGTAGACCACCAGAGCATATTTTCTAACCTGGGAAAGATTGTTTCCCCTGCTTTGTAGTGCATATACTGCTCCTCTAGCATAACGCCCCCATTCACATTCTTCTTGCTGCGAGTAATCCTTTGTCCCATTCACATTATTGTTCTGAATAGATTGTCTTGGCTGCTGAACCTCATCAACTCTAGCATATATCAATCAATTTAAAAACCAGCAAAGCACAAATTGTATAGTGGTAATATGGACATCGGAGAAAGAATAGCATGGTAAGAAAATCAGCATAAGTAAGATATGAAGCCTTATAATAAAAGACCACGCACCTGAACCTAACCTCTCCTTGAAACTGCCTTGATCGAATTACAACCTACAAGTAGGGATTGTTCATCAAATAGATGAACATAATTAGTAATAAGAATATCTTCATTTCCATTAACTTAGCCTATATGTTAAAAATTCCAATAAACAATTTTCAATGACCCAATCCCTTTTGTCAAAAATATATAGACAAAACAAAACAATACTGGTACAGCTTTAAAAGTATATTAAGATTCCAAGAGAAAAGAGCATTGAGCAGAAAAATATCAAGAATGCTAAGTAAGATGAAGATATTATTTGGAACTATAAGCTATACGAATTGGAAAGTCACAGGAACTGCAAATAAATAGAAGAGATAGTAGAATGTATATAACTCATCATGATATAAAAAACAGGGGACTACAGCATTCTATGAAGTATGGATATATTAACAAGCAACATTGCGCGTGTTGTACAAATAAGACACTAATTGAAGGTCAAAAAGTAGAAACAAGACACTAATTGAATGATTAATTGACATCGAGAAACTTTATATGGTCATGTTGTCATAATATGCTTTTTTATTGACATTGAGTTCTGCTATAAATGTTCTGTTTATAATCAGTTCTTCTAATTCCAAAAGTAATCACTAATTGACCTTTAAAATGTTCTGTAATGAAACATATTACATTTAATTTCTTTTTTGGCTGTAGTTTACTTAACACTAGACCTAAATCAGCTTTTACATGTTCTAAAACAAATGCTGAAAACCCAGGAAACTTAGAGTGACCATTTTTTAACAGTTCCTAGAACTCAGCTCATACTCATCTGCACTATAACCAAGTTTATCAGATTATTTAATGGTTCAATGCCAAAGGTAACCGGGACCAACGCAAGGAATAGGATGACCCTAAGCAGCTTAAGAGTGTGCCACAACCTTACACCTATTCTGCAGTATGAAAAATTCAATTGATGGACACCATGGAGAGAATTACATTTGGAACATTCTCAGTTTCTTACTAATTTCTAAATTCAACGCCTTGAGATATCATTCATTGACATGTGCAAACTTTGAACATAAAACAAGTTTTCCACAAAGGGAATAAAGTTTAAAAAAAAAAAAATTGACATTTCAAGTTTTGACTGGACAACTATGCTACAATAAGGAACAATAAAATTTGGGGGGCAAAGCAGAAACGCTCAAAGAGGAAGCTGTGCTAAGAACAACAGCCTGATTATGTGAATATATAAAATTTACTTTTATGTGTTGTGAGCCACCACTCATCACACACAGATAACAGTTTCTACAAAGGCTTTCTCTTCCACTGTCTTCTCACTTTGCACTTTAGACACCAAAAATCGGTTAATCTTCCCTTAATCTCAGTTTCATTCTGTCTGCTATTAATTTAACGTATCCAAGTTACTCAAATGAATGGAGGAGATTCCCACATGCTCCCTTAAGATTTGTAAGCTTGTTAGGTGAGAACAATTTCAAAACTTACCTTGCTACTGCCGGAAGGTGTAAACCCCAGAAGTATTCCCTTGTTGATTGTCATGGCTGAAACGGTCCCTCCCTGCCAATTCCAAGGGAAATTGTAAGAGAATTTTGTCATATCTCAAGTTCACTAGTAAATATTTTCTCAAGCTTTTGCTTGCCTTTGTATTGCAAAAAGAAAGATCACCCAGAGATTTAACAAGTGAATATATCTAGTAAGAGCTATAGTGCAGTTATACATCAGAAGTTGTATATCAGTCATTGAGTTTCATTTTCACTAACATAACTAAAAAGTAAATTATAGTACCTGATGGTCAATGTGTGCTCCCAAAGGGCAAATTCGATAAGGAGATACCACAACTCGAACTTTCCCTTTATCTGCCCTAGCCATTTCTGAAACTGTCTTTCTTATTTCATTTAACTGTAAATTACATAAGGATGAATCGGTGATAGGGTAACAAAGTATAAAACAGGTGAAAACACCACTACTCTATTAAAAAGAAATGCTTCCTTTGACCCTCCAATTCAGGACCTCTATTTTCCCCCCTAAGTTTTAAGATCAATTTCTTACTCCATTGACAACATTCTATTCCTTGATTTGTTCCGACTGATTTAAAGAACTACATTTATGATGAATTCACTTCGAAAAGTACACTGTTCTAAGATCGAGACAGAACTTCATAGAGCATTCCCTTCGGACTACTAAAACTGATCCCCGTAATCATATTGAATTCGATTCACCTCTCGCTCATTGCAAACCAATTTCATTTGGATAATCTTTAAAAACACTATATAACCCAGTCCTGTTCATCTAACACTACATCAATACAAATTCTCGCTTTTCAGACAATATAGGATTGACGGAAAGCAAATCTCGAATAGAAATTAGATCAAGTCGTCCTCAATAGTAACAAAAAACAAAGAACCAATGAAACGACAAAGATTGACGGAAATAGCCAGAAAAGAAATCGCAGTGTATTAGGATTATTGTTCGCTGCGGATCACATGTACCTCAGCTTCAGAGGGCCAAGAGAACCCAGCCATTGTCCGAAAATGCTCGAATGGCGGTCGGTAGGATTGCTGATGCTGGCTACAACTTGTTCCACCGCCCAATGCAAGGGAGGATTTTGTTGTTCAAAAGTCAGAATCTGGGCGTTAGAAAATCCATCTGAGACACAGACACTTAGTCTGAAAGAGATCAATCAACACGAATGCTTGGTTTAGCGGTAAAATCGGTTTGAATGCAAATTGACATTGTTTGTGCCAGCATTCATGAAAATGAATACTATCTGCCTTGTCTGTTATGTATGTGTATATCCGGTATCTGTCAATTTTAGTCACTACGGATATTATTATCATATTATTTTATTGCTAGATCAGAATCATCTTGATATCATCATCTTGGTAGTAATATTAATAGTAACTAAAACTAGCTACATATCAATAATTTTGGGTCTTTATAATAAATATATATTGGAAAAATAGTCTGAGCAATTCAAGTTACTTATTTTTAGTATGTCAAGTTCCCAACCACACATAACCATGTGTGGTATTTTTAAAATATTACTCGTTTGATTTAACCTTAAATCCGCGTTAAACAAATATGACACGTGGAGGGAACTTTGACACAACCAATGTTTCAACTTAGACTAATTTCTTTTTTCCCCCTATAAGTAAATAAACTTAGCTTCATTAAGCCAACTCATCGGATCAAGAAGCATGGGTAAGAAACTCCGATATTGGTATAGTTCAATTTGATATAGAAAAAGTTTACAATGTATGTAGGAGTACTACTTTACACTTAAAAATACCGGGCAAATCTCCACTTGTAATTATTCAAGAAGGTTCATTTTAAAATTTTATGGCATTTTTTTTTTTTTAAAAAAAAGGGAAAGCTTGTATCTCATTCACTTCAATCCTTATCCATAACGTAACCCAAGCATTATGGCCAAATATTTTATAATAAATTTCATAAAAATTATCAAGAAGTCATTTGACTCTTCTTCTTCTTCTTTTTTTTTTTGAAGAATCAAACATTATGGCCAAATATTTTATAATAAATTTCATAAGAATTATAAAGAGGTCATTTGACTCTTTTGTTATTAATTAAATTCGCATGGTTATCACTCGATGTTCAATAAAATTAGTTTAAATGTGAAAAAAAATGAAACGTACATACAAGGTCCCTTCAACTATTGAACTAAAATAATAGGTATTAGTTTAGATAAAAAAGAATTGGTATTAATAATTTAAGAAATGTATCAAAATTCAACATTTTCACTTCTGGTTGAAGTTGTCAGTCTTTTCTTATGTCTTAATATTCCTGCATTATAATTCTCCATTCTTCTTAGGAAAATCATCTCAAGGCTCATATTGACAAAAACATGTTTAAAAAGGACAAAAAAAAAAAAGTCACATGTCAAAAAAGACTGCAGGGCATTTTCTGGTATTATTTCATAAAACGTTAGTTGTTAATGAGACTGATATAGTTGTTAACATGTACTGATTTAGTTGTTAATGAGACTGATTAAGTTGTTAGAATATTATTATTAATGCTAATGATTTAGTTGTTAACGGATATTGATTTAGCTGTTAATGTGATTGATTTAGTTGTTAACGTTTTATGAAATAATGTCAGAAAAGATCCTGTGACCTTTTTTGACATGTGACTTTTTTTTAAACCTTTTTTGACATTTTTTAGCCAATATGGGCCCTAAGATGAATTTTCTCATTCTTCTTTCTTCTTCTTTTTGTTTTTTTAGGAACACCGTTCTTTTTTCTTCTTTCTTTCTTCTTGAGGCGGTTTTTGTCCAAAATTAAAAAGTAGCTTTTTGAAGACAACATTATCATAATTTTAATCAAACCACTTTGCTTTGTCCTAAAGTCACATGATTTATGTGTAATTGACCGTGTAACTAAAATTTGCCTAAGTCATTAAATAAATATAGGTTAAATTATACTCCGTAGAAAGTTTCCCTAAACTTTTGAATTGATCCTACGGAACTCCCTGATATATTAAAATTTAAAATTAGGCTCGTTAATCATGGTTAAAAAAAGTTAGGCTCATTAATCTTTTGTTTTTTTTTAAAAAAAAAATTCTGTTAACTCACGGAAATTATTCACATCAAATTATTGAGAATGACATGGCATTTAACATGATATAAAAGAATTAATAATTATATTCCCAATGGTCTCCTATTTTCATATTGTCCTAAAAGAAAAAACCCCTACGCAAACACCATAAGAAATCTATTCTTCTTGTCCCCTCTTAGAGCTACACAGTTGTTTTCCTTCACCTTCAAAATTCACCGGCAAAATGGAGGGAGATAATGGAGAGAGAAGGTTTTGTTGTTCTCATTTCACCACACAAGTAAAAACGCCGACGTTTTGTCCCAACCACGTGGGTTGCTGAGGAGGGAAGATGGTCACAGGTGGGGACGACGTCGTTTTGCCCTTCCTCCGTGGCATGTGACTGGACCAACTAACGTTACACATCAGCAACATTAGTGATGCCGTTAGGAGCTAACTGACAGAAGGACTAACGTGGGATGTTTTTAGATTTCCCAGGGATGACGGGACGAGTTATTTTTTGTTAGGGACAAAAAATGTGTCCGTACTTTTTTCTAGGGACCAAAAAGGGTATTTACTCAAAAAAAAAAAAAATAGTGGTGAATTATAACCCATCAATATTTGGATTGCGCTAAAACCCATATGAAAAATGGGGCTTTTTGACCCTTTTGCCCTTAATTAATTAATTAGTAACCAAAATACCCCTGTATGAAACTATATCACCCTTCTGCCCCTGTTTAGTCGATTACATATGATATGTAGTCGACTAAATAGTGGCGGTTTATTTTTTTAAAATTTTCCCATGATGTAATTGACTAAGCTACAGTACTTAATTGATTACATCGCAACATATATGTTTTTTTAAAACCTCATTTGGGGAAAATGTCGGAACCCTTACTCAAATGTACCCTCCCCCCCCCCCAATGCTATCTCTTTTCTCATTTTTAGTGCGACCTATCAAAGTGTAAGACCATCCCACCTTGTTCAAAGTATTATTGTTGTGTAATCATTGTTGTTTCACTTTGTTAATCTATTTTTTGGTTTGTAAAATCTGAAACCCACCCTTTGGCAGCTTCCAATTTTTGGGGTGAAGGATGAGTTCAAGTTCAAACATGCACGTTACTGTAATCTACCATAGTGGCAGACATTTTGAAGGTCCCGATGGTGTTCAATTTGAAGGAAAAACGAAAATGATGAAAATCAAACGGGGCACTATGTACAATGAGCTCAAAGAAAGAATTTACCGAAAATTGGGGCTATATGGCAGCCATTGCATTCATGGTTGATTGCCAAAGTGGAGACTATAGTCGATAAGAATAGTGTATACTACATTAGTAACGATGTATGTGATGATGAAGACGTAGAGTGTGTCATAGATGCATTTGCTAATCAGAAATCACAAAATTTTATTGAGATATATGTTGAGCTTGAATCTAGTGAATCATCATCTGTACCCATGCATACGAGATCTCCACAATATTTTGGTCAAAAAGACAAAGCCGTCGGTTTATCTGCACCTTCACAAGTCTTAAGTTAGATAACATTGATGGAGGAAGAAGAGGATAAGGAAGACAAGAATATGCACAACGATGAGGAGGGTGAATATGAGAAGTTTATTCCACTAGGTGACACCTCAGATACTGATGTGGAGGTGATTTTGATGCTGACACGAACCCAGTAAACCTGAGTACTGCAGCAACGCCACCGCTTCGTGTTGACCTAGTTAGCAGTGGTAAGTTAGTAAATTTGTATTTGTAATTTTTATTTAGTGGTTCTAACAAAAAAACATTTTGATAGATGTAGGGCCTAAGATTGAGCCATTTTGGAATGAAAGCTCGAACTATTCCAATGGAAGGAATTCTACCCGATGGAGCCTCAATCAACAGACCCCCAGGTTTCAATGGAGAACACTACTCATTCTGGAAGGCTAAGTTCAGGGTCTATGTAATGGCCTCTGAGTTTGGTTTATGGAGGGTCTTTGAGAAAGGAAACTATGTTCCTTCCTCAATTGTAGCCGATGTCGAACTCCCAAGAAAGAAGAAGAGTACGATGACAATGATAAAAAGCTAGTTACTCTCAACATGAAGGCAATCCACATGCTGCAAAGTGCTCTTGGGCAAAAGGAGTATTTCAGAATTTGCACTTTGCCATCTGCTAAGCAAATGTGGGATGCTCTTGAGATAGCTCATGAAGGAACAGATGCAATCAAAGAAAATCGTATCAATACTCTCATGACTGAATATGATTTATTACAGATGAAGCCCGAGAGTCTATTGGCGAATTTCAACTCAGTTCACTCATCTAATCAATCAACTCACCGCCTTGGGAAAAGAATATGAACAACCTGCCCAAGTGAGGAAAATACTAAACATTCTCACCAAAGAATGGGAAGCCAAGGTCACCGCAATTGAAGAATCTCGAGGCGAATCAATGGCCTCCGTAGCAAGATTATTTGGCACCTCTCTGAGTATGAGGAGAAGATCAAATTCAAGAAAGGGCTAAATGACATCAATGTCAAAAACAAGGGAATAGCTCTTAAAACCATCAAAGAGGTAAAGTCAGATGACGATGAAGAAGATGAAGATGAAGATGGTGAACTAGGAATGATGGTCCGAAGATTCAAGAAATTCTACAAAAAGGACCAATCTCACAGAAAGTTTCACAAAGGAAATTCTAGCACTGAAACTAAGAAACCAATTATATGCTATGAGTGTGAGAAACCAGGCCACATCAAATCAGAATGTCCTCAACTGAAAAACAAAGAAAAGAAATTCAATAAGTTCAAGAAAAGAGCTTATGTGTCAGCTATATGGGGCAACAGCTCATCTGATGAAGATGAGGCAGAAGAGGAACAAAGTGCCAATCTCTGTCTTGTGGCTCAAGAGGAATCGACAACGAAGAGGTAAGTAATTCGATTTACCTTATAATGAATTATCTTCAACATATGATTCTCTTTATACTGAATTTAAGAAAACTGCAAAAGAGCTCTTATTTTCAAAAAGAAAAATCAAACTACTAGAAGAACAGGTTCAAACGATTCCTACATCTGTTTCTACTTGTTCTAATCATGATACAAAACCAACTTATAATGAATTATCTACTGAATATAAACTTGTTCAAAATGATTTTGATGAACTTGCTGAAAAATATTTTGCTTTAAAAAGGAAGAATACAACACTTGAACAAAGAAGTAGAAAATCTTTCGGTTCCTGAAAATCTCATATGTGATGAGTGTCTTATTCTCAAAAGAAAATGAATATCTTACAAAGACTCTTGAAAATTCACTAGAGGAAGTGAAATGCTTGAAATAATTTTGAAACAAAGAAAGATTCACAAATGACAAATCAGAATTGGTTACAAACCTGATTGTGACAAAAAGAAAGGCAAAAAGAAACATGGACAAAGATCTTACATGAATTACTTTCAAAAATCTGTCCATACTTCAAATCCTTTTGCACACTACAACTATTGTAATAGAAAAGGTCATACCACTTCTTCATGTTTTCATAGAAAGGATAGAAAAATTAAACCTGTAGGAAACTACCAATGGGTGCCTAAGGGATCCTATATGATTCCTAAGACACAAACTAACCCAAAAGGACCCAAAGAATATTGGGTACCTAAAAGATGATGTCTCCTTTTATGCAGATTTGTCTTAGAGCATCAAATCCCAATAAGTGGTACATTGACAAAGGATGCTCAAGACACATGACTGGAGACCAATCCAAGTTTGCTTCAATCAAACATAAGGAAGGTGGCAAGGTAACATTTGGTGGAAATGAGCCCTAAGAATTGGCGGCATTGGCAAAATTGGAAACAACAATGGACCTCAAATCAAAGATGTTTATCTTGTGGATGGATTATGTCACAACCTCCTCGGTGTGAGTCAAAGCACGACAAAGGAAACCTAGTCATCTTTGATTCGAAGAATGTTTGATTGTCAAGTAAGGATGCTCTCTCCTTAGATAGTATTAAACCCAAAGCATTATTTAGAGCTCCAAGAGAAGGTAATTGCTACACTCTTAATTTGTCTAAAAACAATTCGCTTTCAAAATGCTTTGTTGGTAACTTAGATGAAGGTTGGTTATGGCATAAATGTTTAGGACATGTTAATATGATTCAACTTGATAAACTACAGAAAAAGGAATTGGTTATTGGTTTACCAAAACTTTCTTTTAAGAATGATATGATATGTGATGCATGCCAAAAAGGTAAACAAACCAAATCTTCTTTCAAATCAAAAACTGAAATATCCACTAATAGACCTCTTCAATTACTCCATATGGATTTAGTTGGACCAGCTAGGGTAAAAAGCCTTGATGGCAATCTTTATACATTGGTTATAGTAGATGATTTCTCAAGGTTTACATGGGTCATTCTTTTATCATCAAAAGACAAAACATTTGATCAATTTATTGTGTTTGCCAAGAAGGTCCAAAACGAGAAAGGATTCTCTATTGCAAGTATTCGTATGCATCATGGTGGAGAATTTGAGAATCATGCCTTTGGAGAATTCTCGTGATAATATGGGAATCAATCATAACTTCTCACTCCAAGAACCCCACAAAGAAATGGAGTTGTTGAAAGAAAGAATAGAGTGCTTACCGAAATGGCAAGGTCAATGCTAAATGAGAACCAAACATCTCAAGTGTTTTGGGCCGATGCTATGAGCACCGCTTGTTACATATCAAACAGGCATATCTCCTAAGAAATTGAACAAAACTCCCTATGAGCTCTACAAAGGAAGAAAACCCAACTTAGCTCACTTACACATCATTGGATGTAAATGCTTCATCCACAATAATGGTAAGGACAGCTTGGGAAAATTTGATTCCAAAGCTGATGAAGGTATATTCTTGGGTTATTTAAGTAGAAGTAAAGCATATAGAGTGTATAATACCCGAAATCACACTGTTGAAGAATCTATGCATGTTGTTTTCTGTGAAACCAAAACTAACAAGTTCTTGGATGATGATGATGATTTTCCTATGACAAACCAAACTTCTATTTCAACAAATACTGAAAATGCTTTGCAAAAAGATTCTGAAACTGAAAAACATTGTGAAAATGCTTGTGAAAACAGTGTTCAAACTCAACCAAAATCATGGAGATACAGTAGGAGTCATCCTCTGGATCAAGTGATAGGTGATGCAAATCAAGGAGTAAGAACCAGAAAAAGCACTTTAAATGAAGTTACTTTTTCAGCTTTCATTTCTAAAATTGATGAAGCCCTTTCAGACAATGATTGGGTTATAGCAATGCAAGAGGAGTTACATCAATTTGAAAGAAACCAAGTTTGGGACTTGGTACCCAGGAATTGATTATGAAGAAACTTATGCTCCAAAGAGCAAGATTGGAAGCTATAAGAGTTCTTTTAGCCTTTGCCTGTGTTAAAGGATTCAAACTTTTTCAAATGGATGTGAAATCCGCCTTTTTAAATGGTTTTATACAAGAGGAAGTTTATGTTGAACAACCTCCAGGATTTCAAAATGAACATCATCCGATCATGTTTATCATCTCAAGAAAGCCTTATATGGTCTTAAGCAAGCCCCTAGAGCTTGGTATGAGAGGTTAAGTACTTTCCTTCTTGATCAAGGATTTGTTAGAGGAAAAGCAGATACAACTCTCTTTATAAAGAAAAATAAACTTGGTGATGTCTTAATAGCTCAAATTTATGTTGATGACATTATTTTTGGTGCTACTAATGATACTATGTGTGAAGAATTTGCCAAGACAATGCAGGAGAGTTTGAGATGTCCATGATGGGAGAACTCAATTACTTCCTTGGACTTCAAATCAAGCAACGTCATGATGGAATTTTCATTTCCCGCACCAAGTATTTGAAAGATCTATTGAAAAAGTATGGTCTAGTCGATCGTAATGGAGCGAGATACTCCTATGAGTTCAACCGCAACTCGGATGCCGATGAAAAGGGACTGACTTCAACATCACTAAATATAGGGAATGATTGGATTATTACTCTATCTTACAAAGAAGCGCCCGATATTCAATTTAGTGTTGGAATGTGTGCTAGATTCCAATCTGCACCCATGGAGTCTCATGCCGAACATGTTAAAAGGATTTTTAGATATCTTGCCGATACAAAGACTCTTGGATTGTGGTTTCCCAAAGATCAACCTGAACACTTGGTAGCTTATACCGACTCGCATCATGCAAAGCAAGACCGACGTAAAAGCACCAAAGGGCCAATGTGAGTTCTTTGGAGGTTCATTAGTATCTTGGTTCAAAGAAAAGCGCACTACGTGGGCCGTGTCATCCACCGAAGCCGAGTATGTTGCTGCCTCAAGTTGCCGTGCTCAAGTTCTTTGGCTCAAACAACAATTGTGTGATTTGGGAGTTCATCTCAAAGAAATCCCAATTCTTTGTGACAACACAAGCACAATAAGCTTGGCAAAGAATCCTGTTCAACACACTAGAACCAAGCATATTGATGTTAGACATCACTTCATAAGAGATCATGTTCAAAAGAAAGATGTCAAAGTCATGTTCATCCCAACTCACTTGCAACTTGCTGATATCTTCACCAAACCATTAGCAAAAGAACAATTTGTGTTCATAAGAAGAGAATTGGGAATGGTAAATCCCAATGAGTTGTGAGTAATCTCTACCCAATTGAATGTTAGTTATGTTTTTGATGTTTATTGTGTTACTAACTTAAGCATCGGAGTATGTAGATATGTTTTGTGCAGGATGTGTATTGAAATCTATATTCCAAACCATCGACTGCAAGTAAGCTGTCACAAACTCGAGCCTACCAAAGTTAGACTCGAGCTCGGGAGAACCAGAGAGACGCAATTATCTCAGGTCACCAAACTCGAGCCTATTAGTTAACGGACTCGAGTTCGCGGGAGATAGAGAGCAACCCATCTCGAGAATCGGCGACTCGAGCCTATTAGTTGAAGGACTCGAGTTCGTGGGAGACAGAGAGCAACCCATCTCAGAGAATCTGACAGACTCGAGCCTATTAGTTGAAGGACTCGAGTTCGCGGGAGACAGAGAGCAACTTAGTTCAGAGAACCTGACAGACTCAAGCCTGCAAGTTGCTAGACTCGAGCCTAGCAAGAAACTTCAAGGGTTCACATACACTCTTGAACTCCAGGTTAGTACCGTTACACAAACTCGAGCCCGCACTTATGAACTCGAGTTTGCGTCGATAAATTTCTTTTAAAAACCCGACTGTTCATCTTCACTGAATATCACCTCGAGCCTAAACCTAATTTTCTCCCAAAATCTCTCAATCTCCTCGACGAAAACCAGAGAGCATGGCTTCCAAACGATCCGCAACTCAAGATTCCCAATCCTCGATCATCAAGAACCCCAATCCGATCAACCGAAAGTCTCTCAGCGTCCCCCCAGAGCAAAATCGTTTCCCAAACGATTCAAGCACGGAATTGACAAGCAAATTCCTAGAATCCCTTTGACCCATGCTACCCTATAACCACAGTCAAGATGGACACCCAAAAGAAACCCTCAACTCGCTGAAACACCACCTAGAAGGGGCAAAGAGAAGGTCTATAAAACTAGAAAGACCAACACGAGTCCTCTTGCAACCGGTCAGTAGCTCTCAAGCTCAATCATCCTCCCATCATCAACAAAACTCTGTTCCTCGTGTATCTAGAGACACCCCACCTTATTTGAAATTTACAATCACTCTTCTATTCCTAAGGGATTCTTTAGTGAGGTCGTCACTCTCACCGTGAGGATGCCATAAGATTCAAGGAGAATTATGAGGCTAAGAGTTTTTTTCCTTCTGTCTATGTCAATTTAGATACCTTAAAAGAGGAATGTAGCCTTGATCTCACCCATTGGCTTCGCCAATTTGAACCTCTCATATCCATTAGAGCTTCCTATAGTCCATCTTTTGTCAAAGCCTTTTATTACTGCATGCAAAGTGACAATTTATTGGATGAGGATAGAAATCTAGTTGAGGAAAGGATTACCACAACCATTAGAGGCAAACAGATTACCATCACTGCTGCATACCTTAATGCCCTCCTCCAAATCCAAAATCCCCCTCCTATTGCATCCCCAAACTATACCGATAGGCAGATATACTCACTCCTCAAACCCGATGAGCATGTTCCCGATGGTTTAGAGATTCTAAATTTCCTCCAAGATCAATGCCCCTAGGCAAAGAGCTACCTGGTACATATACACTAGAAATCTCGTCCAAAAAGGAGGTAACTTCACCCATTTTGCAAAGAAGGACTTTCCTATCTTTGCCTCTATCATAGATCAAGTTCCTCACAATATAGGAGATTGGATCTTCAAAGAGATGTTCAAATTTCGTTTTCATGGAAGGAAAACATCTCAAATACCATTTGCTAGTCTTATCTCAGTAATCATGTTCCATGAAAGAGTATGGTACCTACCTGACGATGAGAAACCTGAAAAACCAAAGAAAGTTTGGTCAACATATCCCGAACCTTATGAGGATAAGTTTTGATCAAGGTAGTAATCACTCCAGAACTCAATCAAGACCTGCTAGATCCAGAGCCAATCAGTCTAGAGTTCAAGAGGCTCAGAGTACACCACCTCCACCACAATCATTCCCTTCTGATTTGGATGAAAGAATCAAGACTTACATTGCCCAAGTTATTTCTGATCTCTCTTCCAAGATGGAATCAGAATTCACGCGAGTGAAGAAAGGATATGAGGAGTTGACCGATGCCCAAGAAGATCTAATTCTTGAGCATGAAATTATCAAAGACAAAGTTCAAGGCCTCCATGACCAAATAGGAGATCACTCAGTCTTACACCATCAGTCCCTCTCTTCGCCGGCCCTAGCTCCTCGGACCCTCCACCTACCTCTGCACCCATCCCAATCCAACCAACCACATCCATAGCCCCTGAACCATCTACACATGATCCTGCTCTTCAGCCAACCTCTACCCCATCTGATCCTCCCTTGTTTGCTGATGACAAAGGGGGAGAAGAGTTGGAGTAACGAAGCATACAATTTCTTAATGTTTCGATCATTTTTGGGTTATATGTATATTTGAAACTCTAAATGTCATTTTGTAATCGATTGGATACTTTAGCTTATGCAATATGACAATATGAATTATGCAATGAACAATGCTTATTTGATTCATGTTTATGTCTGCTGCTAACTCTGATCATCAGAATCGATCTCTAATGTTAAAATCCAATTCTGATGCATCTTCACTGAACATTTATGCTTCACTGATTTCAAATGATCAAACAAATGTTTTTTTAAAGAAGTTAATTGTTTACAAGTGTTGTCATCATCAAAAAGGGGGAGAATGTTAGTTCTCTATGTGTTTTGATGATTAATAACAATTGTAAACAAATATGAATAAGACAAAAGAGTCAAAAACATTCTGTCATCGCAAAACTCGAGCCTAACTAGGCAAGCTCGAGTTTGCTGCAAACAGAGAGCACATCAGGCTATTTCAGCATGACAAACTCGAGTCCGAATAAATAAACTCGAGCCTAAACTCCCATGGTATAGTAATAAAAGTTTACAAATAAGTAAACTCGAGCCCGTATAGACAAGCTCGAGTTTGCCTCTCAAGTGAACATTTTCCAATTGAAAACCATCTCTTTAAACTTCGAGTCTATATTTTTGTGTAGAGTTTGCTTATTCCTATGGTCAGAATTGATGAACACTCGAGCCTAAATATATGGACTCGAGCCTAATACTTTTGTAGAGTTTACTTTATGGTTTGACAAACGAAGCAGAGAGCTCCCAAGGTTTCCTTCATTCACAAACTCCAGAGTTTAAGTTCAAACCTCCAGTTCACTCCGATAAGCCCTGAAATAAATAAAGTCGAACTCGAGCCTGAGATTATGAACTCGAGCCCTTCATTGAAAGAGAGTAAAGCAAATACACAAACTCCAGAGTTCCTATTTGTGCTCCAGCCCACTCTTTCGAATGACCAAATCTCTTAGGCATGAATAGTGTTAAACTCGAGCCTAAACACTAATGGACTCGAGCCTGTCTGGTTTGTGAAATATTACCTCAGGTGCTCGCACGATAAAAAGCTCAGTGATGATTCGAACTCGAGCCTACCTTTGTGAACTCGAGTTTACATGTTGAGACAACTTACAAACTCCAGAGTTTACATCAAAACTACAAAGTTTGCTCCTCACAGAAGATAAACCAGATACTCAAAGTTCCTTACGAACTCGAGCCTGTCTTGGCGAACTCGAGTTTAAAGCGACACCAAATATGATCGTTACTAGTTTCATCCTAATTAGTTTGAACTACAAACTTACCAATTTTATGCGAGTTAATTACATTCATTTAGAGAATTCATATGTATATTTAACCACTCTAAATTCAGAATGTTTCAGGTATTAATTGGATCAAACAAGGCATTGAATACACGCAACGAATCGAAAAGATTTCACGCGTCTGGAATTCAATCACCGAAATTCAGAACCCAACGGCTATAATCATCATCAAGCTGAATTTCAAATGAAGAACATGCCGAATTGAGAAGTAACGGTCACATAGCAATTCACCACTATATAAGGAGCAGATTACAAACTTCTAAGACACGACAAAATAAGCGAAACGAAAAGCAAGCTCAAGAGTTACATATACATTCAGTTTTCTTTCGTATTGTACTTGATATACAAAGAGCCTCGGTGTTTATCAATATCTTCTCTGTGAGAGAGTCATTATACAAACTATTCATCCATTGTAATAATCTCAAGTCAAGGGGACTTGGAGATTGGGATTTCGATTACAACTTGTAAGGGGGAGTGTATCCTAGAGAGAGGATAATCCTTGAGTACAAGTGTGTATCTGATTTGAGTGATAGTAGAAAACCCGGAGAACTGGGACCGGACGTAGGTCAAGAGTTTGGACCGAACCAGGATAAACTTTCTGTGTCAAGCTATTCTTCCCAATCTTTTTACGTTCAGCTTCAACTTAGGTGCAAAGTTATTTTAAAAGGTTTTAAAATCCCCAATTCACCCCCTCTTGGTGATTTCCTTCTGTTTTCAAAAGCATCATTAGTAGAACCAAAGATAATATCATCAACATAAATTTGAACAATCAAAATTTCATTTAACTTGTTAGTTTTTATGAACAATGTTGTATCCGCCTTGCCTCTAATAAACCCTTGATCTAATAGAAATTTACTTAGTCTTTCATACCAAGCTCTAGGAGCTTGTTTAAGACCATATAAAGCTTTCTTTAATCGATAGACACGGTCAGGATGATGTTCATTTTCAAAACCAGGAGGTTGTTCAACATAAACTTCCTCCTGAATAAAGCCATTAAGAAACGCACTTTTAACATCCATTTGATAGAGTTTGAAATCTTTAACACAGGCAAAAGCTAAAAGAACCCTTATAGCCTCCAATCTAGCTACTGGAGCAAAGGTTTCTTCATAGTCAATTCCTTCTTCTTGATTGTAACCTTTAGCCACTAATCTAGCTTTGTTACAAACAATTATTGCAGATTCATCTCGTTTGTTCTTGAATACCCATTTGGTGCCAATGACCGGATGGTCCTTAGGCCTAGGTACCAAATCCCAAACTTGATTCCTATCAAACTGATGTAACTCCTCTTGCATTGCTATCACCCAATCATTGTCTGAAAGGGCTTCATCAATTTTAGAGGGTTCGATTTGAGAAATAAAAGCAGAGAAGGTTACTTCATTTAAGGTACTTTTTCTTGTTCTTACTCCTTGACTCACATCGCCTATTACTTGATCTAAAGGATGATTTCTAATGAACTTCCAAGCCTTAGGCTGTGATGAGCTAGAATTTTCACAATCATTTTGAGGTTCAGATTCAAAAAACATTTTCAGGATTTTCAATTGAGGCAGGAGTAGTTTTTGAAAAGAACTGATTTTTGAAAACATTTTCCTCATCATCATCCAGAGTTGTCTTAGTTTTAGATTCACAAAATACAACATGCATAGATTCTTCAACAACGCGGGTACGAGTATTAAAGACTCTATAGGCTTTACTTCTGTTAGAATAACCTAGAAATATGCCTTCATCAGATTTAGAATCAAACTTACCCAGATTGTCCTTACCATTATTATGTATGAAGCACTTACAGCCAAAGACGCGCAGATGGGACAGATTTGGTTTTCTTCCTTTGTAGAGCTCATAAGGTGTTTTATTCACCTTCTTTCTCATATAGGCTCGGTTTGATATATAACTGGCCGTGCTCATTGCATCTGCCCAAAATACCTGTGATGTTTGATTTTCGTTTAACATAGCGCGGGCCATTTCAGTAAGTACACGATTCTTCCTTTCAACTACACCATTTTGTTGTGGTGTTCTTGGGGCTGAGAAGTTGTGGTCAATTCCGTGAGCATCACAGAATTCTTGAAAGGCTTGGTTTTCAAACTCTCCTCCATGATCAGTTCGGATAGCTGAAATACACATACCTTTCTCATTTTGCACTTTCTTGGCAAACACAACAAACATATCAAAAGTTTCATCTTTTGAAGATAAGAAAATAGTCCAAGCAAATCGAGAGAAGTCATCAACAATGACTAAAGTATATAAGTTTCCACCAAGACTCTTGACTCTAGCTGGACCAACCAAGTCCATATGAAGTAGTTGAAGAGGTCGATTTGTAGATATTTCAGATTTGTTTTTAAAAGATGATTTAGTTTGTTTACCTTTTTGACAAGCATCACAAATCATGTCATTTTTAAATTGTAGTGTAGGTAAGCCAATAACTAAATATTTTCTTAACAACTTGTCTAATTGAAGCATGTTGATATGAGCCAGATGCTTATGCCATAGCCAACTCTTGTCCAAGTTGCTAACAAAACATTTTTCAGAAGTAACTTTAGGTAAATCTAATGTATAGCAGTTACCTTCTCTAGGAGCTTTAAATAGAACTTTAAGTTTACCTTTGTCAATAGGAAGATCATCTTTATTGACAATGAGACATTCTTCTGAGTCAAAGATGATCCAATTATTCTTGTCAGCACTTTGACTCACACTTAGGAGGTTGTGGTTGAGACCTTCTACAAAATAGACATCTTTGATCATGGATCCATCTTTTGTACCAATTTCACCAATTCCAGTGATCTTTCCTGATTGGTTGCCTCCAAAGGTGACTTTACCACCATCCTTTGATTTCATTGCAACGAATTTAGCTTGATCTCCCGTCATATGTCTGGAGCATCCACTGTCAATGTACCATTTGTCTATTCTTGATGCTCTCAAACAAACCTGAAACAAAAATCAAGTTTTAGGTACCCATTTTTTCTTGGGTCCTTTGGAGTTAGTTTGGTTCATAGGAACATAGGTTCCTTTTGGGACCCATTGATAGTTGCCAACGGGTTTACTTCTTCCATTCTTTTTGTGAAAACAAGAGGAAGTACTGTGTCCCTTTCGGTTGCAGTAATTACAATGAGCAAAAGGATTTGAAATATGAACTGTTTTCTGAAAATAGTTTAAATAAGATTTTTCACCTGTTTTCTTCTTTCCTTTCTTTTTGTCAAAAACAGGATTATATCCTATACCTGATCGGTCATTAGTAAACCTTTGTTCTTTTAGAATAACATTTAGCATTTCACTACCTTTAGTGAATTTCTCAAGAGTTTTCGTAAGATACTCATTCTTCTTTTCTAGAACATGGCATTCATCACATATGATATTTTTAGAGGAGAGATTTTCTACTTGCTGTTCAAGAGTTGTATTTTTTCTTTTTAAAACAAAATACTTTTCAGCAAGTTTTTCAAACTCATTTTGAACAAGATTATACTCAGCATATAATTCATCATAGGTAGGTTTAGGATCAATTACCTCTTTTTCATTTTCTTGTTGTTTTTCTTCTTCTACCACCAAGCAGACATTGGCAGTTTCTCCTTTCTCCTCTTCTTCTTCTTCGTCTGAGGAGCTGTCTCCCCATATGGCGGACACATAGGCCTTCTTTTTGAATCGATTGTAATTTTTCTTCTTATCTTTGTCTTTCAACTCTGGACATTCTGATTTAAAGTGTCCTGGTTTTTCACATTCGTAACAGATGACTTGAGCTTTATCACTCTTGTTGCTTGAAGAGCCTTTCTGGGATCTATTTCTGAAGCCTTGATCCTTTTTGTAAAATTTCTTGAATCTTCATACGAACATGACTATTTCCTCATCATCCTCATCATCTTCAGTTTTGACTTCTTTTTCTTTTACAGATTTTAGAGCAATACCTTTGCTTTTCCCGTTGTTGTTGGCCTCGTTCAAGTCTTTCTTGAATTTTAACTTACTCTCGTATTCAGACAAGCTTCCAAACAGGGCTGCAACTGAAGACATTGATTCTCCACGGGCCTCTTCTATTGCTGTTACTTTAGCTTCCCAATCTTTTGTTAAAACATTGGGAATTTTTCTGACTCGAGGACCTTGATCATATGTCTTGCCCAGGGCTGCTAGTTGATTAGTTAGATGTGTGTAGCGGAGTTGGAACTCAGCGATGGTCTCTCCGGACTTCATTCGTAATAGATCATACTCAGTGGTAAGAGTATTGATGCGATTTTCTTTGATTCCAGAAGTTCCTTCATATGCTATTTCTAGAGCCTTCCACATTTCTTTTGCAGTATACAAGTTGCATATCCGGAAGTACTCCTTTTGACTGAGAGCACTTTGCAGCATCAAGATAGCTTTACTGTTGAGAGTAATATTTTTCTTGTCAGTCTCATTGAACTCATCTTCTATTTTGGGAGTGGCGATTCCTCCTTCAATCTTTGTAGGGATGTAGTCTCCTTTTTCAATTACATTCCAGAGTCCATACTCAGAAGCTAGCACGTACACCTTGAACTTTGCTTTCCAGAATGAGTAATGTTCTCCGTTGAATCCTGGAGGTCGATTGATTGAAGCACCATCAGGCAATATTTCTTCCATGATCTTATCTCGGGATGTTAAGCCCAATTGAGACACCTACGCTCTGATACCAAATGAAAGCCGAAATATTACCAAGAGGGGGGGGTGAATTGGGGATATTAAATTTTCTTGCAAGTTAAACAAAAATAGCAAAGGAGGAAGAAGGAGATGGACACAAGGCAATTTATACTGGTTCGGTCCTAATCCTTGACCTACGTCCAGTCCCCAGACACACTCTGGGATTCCACTAACTTATGATCAAATGATTACACACTCTGTAACACTCAAAGCAATTCTCACTCTTGAATTACACTCCCCCTTACAAGTTGTAATCAAATAACCCAATCCCAAAGTCTTACAACTTTGAGATTCTCACAAGGAAATAATAGTTGAAGGATAACTCTCTATAAGAGCAGATAACTCTAAGCACTGAAGTACATGGTGTTACAAGATATCAACAGGAAGTATTGCAGAGTATTGGATGAAAGTATTCGAAAGTATCTGGCAAGAGTGTAGCGGAACTAGACTCCTGCAAGTATCTTTCTGATTCTCTTTTTGCGTTTTCTCGGCTGTGTGTGTTGAGAGCAGGTGGTACTCCATCTATTTATAGTGCTTTGAACATTACCATTGCAGATGCTCCCATATTGAATTCCATTAATGCCCATATTCTGATCCGATGCTTTTTGCGATTCTCACATAATGATATTGCCGTTGGAGTTTCTTGATTGTCCAGGATACTTGCCTGTGATGAGAATGTCATTAATGAATCAAGATTTTGGGGCTGTCTGTTCGTTCAAAAGAGATCCTCACGATTTGTCCGTTTTGCATCATTTCAGAATCAATTATCAGATATGTGTGACCCATGGAGATTTCGAAATGATCCTGTACTGTAATTCAAATATTTGAAAAGATATGAGTAAATCGGTCAGTAAATAAATCATTAAAGATCCTCATTAATAGTATTGATTTTCAGAATCGCGATCCGAAGTCTCGACACAGCAGAAGTATGATTACCGAACATACTCGAGTATTTAAATGTTAATACTCGGGTATCTATGTTGTTGGGATACATCGGAAGCTTTGAATTTTGTCTATACTCGAGTATTAGTTTCTCATACTCGTGTAGCTATGTGGTCGAGATACTCGGGTATAACATGCGTGAGTATAGTCAGTCCGAGAGCAAGTAACATGTCGAGATGAAGTATACTCGAGTATTATCTTACCCATACTCGAGTATTATAACAGGTTCAGTATACACTTGCTAGAGCTTTAGATACTCGGGTATTCCTTATCAATACTTGAGTATTGTTTCCTGAAACACTTAAACAACTATGTTAGGCCGACTATACTCGGGTATTACACTTCCATACTCGAGTATACATTAAAGCATGTGATTAATCTTGATTCAAAACCTTAAATGATGTCAAGTCTTGTTATCATCAAAACTTTGGGAGCTAACAAATCTGTTAAACCAAACCCCCCATTTTACTGTTCATTTTCACTATTGTTGTTAATCAAGCCCGCTGCAAGTTCTTTGGGAAACGACCCAGGTTCCCTAATTCTGCAAATCATTTTCGAACTTGGTTATTTTGGGAGATACGACAATAATCTTACCAACAGTCACGTACGGTGTGCGACTTTATGACAGAGATTTACAATTATTTGAGGTTGAGGACGCATACAACCAATCTACACATGATGCCGATGACATAATGAGGGTTGACTTGATCAATCGCAAATGTCAATGTGGGAGGTTTACAACAAGAAGGTATCCCTGTAGCCACGTATTAGCAGTATGTACGATTGAAAATTTGAACCATTACGATTATGTTGACCCAGTATTCACTATCCTATACATTAGTCAGGTATATGCTACACACTGGTATCCGATAGGTAATGAATTGTTGATTCAACAAGGAGATGACCCAACCATTATCCCGAATGCAAGTTTGTCACGCACATAGGGAAGACCAAAGTCTACAAGGATACAGAATGAGATGGATTGGGTGGAGTCTCAACCCTCAAGCAGTTAGCCTAGATGTAGGAATTGCAAGCAAGTTGGTCATAATATACATACATGTCCAATGAGGATTAGAGAATCTTGAATGCTATATGATGTGTTTTGTATTGAGTTTATGATGACTTGTTTTGGTAATGATGTGATGCAACTAACCATTGACAAATTGTTATGTTATAACAAACCATTGATTAATTTCAGGACATTAACGGACTAAATCCATGTAACACCATTAATTGATGCTAAAAATACCTTCCCCAAGTCACATATTTATGTAAAATGCAGTTGGAAATGGTTTAGTCCAAGCAACCATTCAAAATAAGCAAGTGAGGGGTCTTCTGGAGTTGATTTAGTCGAGTACACCATAACTGTGTACTCCCCCTGACAAGTTGTAATATGATATTCCCAACATCCAAGTCCCCTTAACTTGAAATTCTTATAATAAATGATTTCAATAAATGAAACTCTCTCTAAGAGTGGATAATAATAATCTCTGAGGTACAAATGTATCAAAAGATACTTTACAGTAGAAAACTGAAAGAGTAGTTGGAAACTTGAATGATATTTGTTTTCTGCAGATTGGTTGTTGTAGAGACTTGAATGCAACTCCTTATATATGAAGAGAGCATTAAATGACTGTTGGATTCTTCAATGTAACCGTTGGAGACATTTGATGAAGTGATTAGGTTGAAGCTTGGTCCAGTCTCTCTCTTGATTAATGTTAATCCAAGTGCACAGAGATTTATAGTTGACTTCCCTTGAAATTAATCTGTTGGAAGAGCAGCTTCCTGATAGGGAAAGAAACCATTAAACCCTTAGCAACATGCATAAAATGGTTATCCAAAAGAATGCAGAGAATGATTAATGTGCTGACATCACTTTTTGCTTTAAGCTAAATCTTCATTTAATACTCTTTAAATAATCTGAAACTCACTAACAAACTGATTAAACATAGTTAGGAATAGTAATGAGTGATGATAAGAAGTATCTAGATCAAACATGAAGATTTCACAAAAAATTGTGCAATTTGATTTTCAAACTTAGCAAAGCAAACTCGAGTTTGTTTAAGAAAACTAGAGTTTGCAACTCTTCTTCAGGAACCAAACTCGAGTTTAGAAACTCAAACTCGAGCTTTCTCCATCCAGAGAAGAATGTTGCTATTTGAACTTTGAAAAGCATTTTTGAGTAAGAGAACAAACTTAAGTTAATAAGTGACAAACTCGAGTTTGAGACTTTTGAAATGAAAAAAGTTTAAGTCCTCAAAGCTCTAAACTCGAGTTTCCAAAATCATGAATTTGTTGGGAGCTCTCTGCTTGACACAAACTCGAGTTTGCTCACTCAAACTCGAGTTTCCTTGAAAGATAAAAAATCTTTAAAAAACTCTCTGCCAAGAGCAAACTTGAGTTTGTAAGTTCAAACTTGGGTTTGCCAAAGTTAGGAAACTTTGAAAACTCTCTGTCAAGACTAAACTCGAGTTTTCCAAAACATGGAAAAACTTTGAAATCTCTTGGCCAAGTGCAAACTTGAGTTTGGCACATCAAATTCGAGTTTGCTTTAGTTGAAAAAGCAGTAAGACTCTCGGCCAAGCACAAACTCGAGTTTACCAAAACCAAACTCGAGTTTGGTTAAGTTCACAATTCCTTGGAAGCTCTCTGAGTAATACAAACTTGAGTATACATATACAAACTCGAGTTTGTCTTACCTTGAAAAACTTTGATTGCTCTTTGTATGACTCAAACTCGAGTTTACCACTAATTAACTCGAGTTTGCCTAAGTTTGCAAAAACTAAAGCAACTCTCTGTCTCAACCAAACTCGAGTTTGCAAACACAAACTCGAGTTTTCCTTTGACAGTAAGTTTTTCAACTTCAAAGACAAACTTCCATTTAAGTTTACAATTATCAGTTATCATCAAAAAACATAGAGAACTAACAGAATTTTTCCAAAAATAACCTCTGCATATCAGTCTAGCTGCCAATAGATGAGGGTTGAAGGTAAAACAACTAGTTCTTTGCTCCACCTTCCAGAGAGAAAGGAAAAGCTCTTAGTTTGATATGCTCCTCATCAATTGCTTGTAGTTTCATTGTGTTGCAGACCACATGGAACTCCTATAGATGCTTGTGAGGACATTCACCTGTAAGACCATGAAAATTAGGGAACAAATGGATAAGACCAGACTTAAGTTCAAAATTAGCACCAAGTTCAGGATATTGAATATACATATTTTGATTGACCACATTAAGGGTAGCCAATTCTTTCAAATTTCTATGGTGTTCTTGTTCTACCATATTTTCTGAGTTAGCAAAATTGCTACTAGAATCAGTAAAAACTACAAGACTATCAAAAGTACTATAAAAAACATTATCATAAAGATTAACAGAATGGACACAATCAGAATCAAGTTCATTGTCTAGTTCAGTATTAATCCTATGAGTTAGCCTAACAACTCTTCTAGCAACAAGAATTGTTCTTTCTATTTCAAGATCTCTTTCTAATAACTCTTCTGGATTAGTAGTACTCCTAGTACTCATAGATCATAAGCACAGGGTAGAATTGGTGACCACCTGAATTGGTAAATAAGAAAAAACACTAAGACAACACAAAAACACAAACCTATGCTAGAAATTAACCAAAACAAGTCCAGAAACACTATCAAATTATTTTTAAAATTTATGGGACTTCCACAGAATAACTTCTAGACTATTCCTAAACCTAAAAATGAAATAAAAAAAACTTACCGGAAAGACTACATAGCAAAATCATGTATCCTGATCAAATGACCTTTTCTTCAAGTTTACCAAATTTCAAGCCAATCAGAGATACCTCAAAAAGTCCTAGTAGAAATCAACATAAATTTTGAAATACTGGCTACGTCCCACCAAGACAAAAAACCAGTAAAAACTATGTCTAAATGATGGAATTCAGCCAAAATAAGTAAGACCACACTTGCTAAAGGAAGTGATACTTGCTCAGATTGCCCAATTCCTTATGCATGACAATTGGTCAAAGTGATCTGGCTTAGATAGAAATCTGCACAGTCACCAGAACCACCTAAATTACACTACACTAAAACTAGAAATATATTGTTAATGATTAAATCGATGCAAACTCCCTAGCATCAGTGCCATATCTTGATTGAGAATTGCCAAGTTCTCTCAAAATAACCAAGTTTGATATAAATATGCAGTATAATGTAACCTAGATCATTTCTCAGGGGAATTCACATTGGTCTAACACAAAATAGTAAACACAGTAAAAATCGGGGGAGTTTTTCAATGCAATGAAAATTAAAACAGAACTAAAGCAGAAACAGATAAAACAAAACTAATTAGATAAAAATCGATCAACCCATAATCAAGATTCCAGAGACTTTCATCATTGAACAAAATATGACCGAACTCGCGATTGATTTTGGACAAACTGAAATCTCTACGTTTGTCAAAATAATCCCTTGGCTGAACGATTGCCTAGTCATTATGTGATCGCACAATAGACACTTCAACCTGTTCGAACTACGTCCTTGGGATATATCAATCTGGGTATTTAATCAAATCCCAATCCGAATCCAGAATTGAATTCGATAAAAGAAGACAGAAATGAGTAAAGTTACCGATTAAGCATAGTTTCTCAGGATGAATCATGGAATCCTCAACTATGGGTCAATCACCGAAGCTCAGCCAATCATGGCTGGGAAAAACAAAGAATGGATGATGAACACTAAGAACATGATGAACAAATGAGAGAGAATAAAAAGCTTCTGATTTCAATATGAAAATCTCCAAAAACGTAATGTCTGAAGTGTTTCACTAACTAGGGTAAAACCTAACTACAAAACGAACTGGGCTCCAAAAGTTTGGCCTAAAATGGAAATAAAAACAAATGATCTTTTAATTACAGAATAGGGGTCCAATAAAATCCAAAAAAATATGTGTGACTTTGGATCCAATTTCGACCATCTTCTTGTTCGAATTAAGCCTTCAAGTATTCATAACATTTAAAGCTCTCTGAATCATCTAAAATATGAGATAAGAATGAAGCTAATCGAATATCTAGTTCAAGAGTTATAATGAAAATAGTGAAGCATTGTAAATATGGAATTTTATCATTAAAATGAATTAAATCTAATTAAAAGCCTAAAGCCCAAATAAGCATAAAAGCCCATTATTTATTAACTAAAAAATCCTAAATTTATTAACCAAGAGATACAAATAAGTGTATAAATATTCAATTATCACCTGGCTGACACCATTTTGTCCATATCCCTCTTTTCTCCCCTATTTCATTTCAGTTTCTTTGTCTGCATTCTCCCAGTTTTACTTGTCTTTTCGCCCCTGTTGACTAGCAGTAGGGCCACCCCCAAAAAAATCAATTTTTATCTGCTCTCCCTTCTCTTGATCTTTATATGATCACATCACACACATTTGCCTCTCTTGTTTTGTTGTCCCCTCGGACTGACTCTCCCTTGCAATCCAGACATTGCACCATTTAAGTGTGGGGGAGGGTTATGTATGTTGTGCGTTCTGATATGTGTGTTAATAGTATGATGCATGACTATACCCTACCACTAATTAGTTTTTTTTTTTTTGCAAATCTTGGGCAAATTTTAAGCTTGAGCATTTAGTAGTAGAACAAATGTTTGCAAAACCTTATAAAATAGAGTTGTCTTAAGAGAATCGAACTGTGTAGACTTAGGAAATTGATAGTACTTGGTTGCACAATACATGGTAGAGCAACAGTTAGGGAGAATTCAGAATTGAACCACATATAAGAATATTGAGCCTCAAATTTCTTATTCAGTGAGCATACTTGCTAGATTTAGTATACTATCTTTGATTTGTCATAGTTCTTAGGTTTAAGCTATCATGCATTTGAGTAGAAATGTATAGGATAAAGGCATTTGCTTTTCACCCAAAATCGCATACACAAACCATTTCTAACACATCTTCCATTGTCTACTCCCTTGAGCCTCTGCATGATGCTATAACAGGATTGGATAGACATATATTGCTGCGACAATTGTTGTAGCATATTGAACCAAATGAAGTTGCTGTGACAAAAAAATGCTTTCTGTTGTTCAAAAGAAAAATATTTTTTTTTGGGTTACCTTCTTGTGTGCATAAAAGAATTGAGAGTACAAGCAACAAAATAGAGAAAAGCTATAGAATGAAGTATACTGAATCTGTTTGTCCTCCAGCTATAGCAACTTCGATCCATAAAACCCCCATTTAACCATTCATCTAGCCATTCCCTACATTACATCCCTAGAAGTCCTTTTGATACAGATAAACTCAGATGAACAAATAGACCGTAGTGAAAACAGAAGGAAATCACCAAGAGGGGGGGTGAATTGGGGATTTTAAAACCTTTTAAAATAACTTTGCACCTAAGCTGAAGCTGAACGTAAAAAGATTGGGAAGAATAGCTTGACACAGAAAGTTTACCCTGGTTCGGTCCAAACTCTTGACCTACGTCCAGTCCCAGTTCTCCGGGTTTTTCTACTATCACTCAAATCGGATACACACTCGTACTCAAGGATTATCCTCTCTCTAGGATACACTCCCCTTAAAAGTTGTAATCGAAATCCCAATCTCCAAGTCCCCTTGACTTGAGATTATTACAATGGATGAATAGTTTGTATAACGGCTCTCTCACGGAGAAGATATTGATAAACACTGAGGCTCTTTGTATATCAAATACAATACAGAAAGAAAACTGAATGTATATATAACTCTTGAGCTTGCTTTTGTTTCTGCTTAATTTGTTGTGTCTTCCGAAGTTTGTAATCTGCTCCTTATATAGTGGTGAATTGCTATGTGACCGTTACTTCTCAATTCGGTATGTTCTTCATTTGAAATTCAGCTTGATGATGATTATAGCCGTTGGGTTCGAATTTGCTGATTGAATTCCAGACGCGTGAAATCTTTTCTGATTCGTTGCGTGTATTCAATGCCTTGTTTGATCCAATTAATACCTGAAACATTCTGAATTTAGAGTGGTTAAATATACATATGAATTCTCTAAATGAATGTAAACTCGCATAAAATTGGTAAGTTTGTAGTTCAAACTAATCAGGATGAAACCAGTAACGATCATATTTCTTGTCGCTTTAAACTCGAGTTCGCAAAGTCAGGCTCGAGTTCGTAAGGAACTTTGAGTATCTGGTTTATCTTACGTGAGGAGAAAACTTTGGAGTTTTGATGTAAACTCGGAGTTTGTAAGTTGTCTCAACATGTAAACTCGAGTTCACAAAGGTAGGCTCGAGTTCGAATCATCATGAGCTTTTTATCGTACGAGCACACGAGATAATATTTCACAAACCGGGAAGGCTCGAGTCCATTAGTGTTTAGGCTCGAGTTTAACACTATTCATGCCTAAGAGATTTGGTCATTCGAAAGAGTGGGTGGAGCTCAAATAGGAACTCGGAGTTTGTGTATTTGCTTTACTCTCTTTCAATGAAGGGCTCGAGTTCATAATCTCGGGCTCGAGTTCGACTTTATTTATTTCGGGGCTTATCGGAGTGAGCTGGAGGTTTGAACTTAAACTCGGAGTTTGTGAATGAAGGAAACCTTGGGAGCTCTCGCGGGGAAAACTCGAGCTTGTAATAACGAGGCTCGAGTTTACTGTTTTGTAAACTCTTCTTCGTTTGTCAAACCATAGAGTAAACTCTACAAAAGTATTAGGCTCGAGTCCATATATTTGGGCTCGAGTGTTCATCAATTTACACCATAGGAATAAGCAAACTCTACACAAAAATATAAACTCGAAGTTTAAAGAGATGGTTTTCAATTGGAAAATGTTCCTTGAGAGGCAAACTCGAGCTTGTCTATACATGCTCGAGTTTACTTATTTGTAAACTTTTTATTACTATACCATGGGAGTTTAGGCTCGAGTTTATTTATTCAGACTCGAGTTTGTCATGCTGAAATAGCCTGATGTGCTCTCTGTTTGCAGCAAACTCGAGCTTGCCTAGTTAGGCTCGAGTTTTGCGATGACAATGGTAAGGACAATTTGGGAAAATTTGATGCCAAAGCGGATGAAGGTATATTCTTAGGCTATTCTAATAGAAGTAGAGCCTATAGAGTGTTTAATATACGTACTCGCATTGTGAAAGAATCTATGCATGTTGCTTTCTGCGAATCTAAATCTGACAAATCCAAGGATGATGATGATGAGGAAAATGTTTTGAAAAATCAATTCTTTTCGAAAACCACTCCTGCCTCTATTGAAAATCCAGAAAATGTTTTCGAAGTTGATCCTCAAAATAATTTGGAAAATCCACCAAGTCATAGGTGATGTTAATCAAGGTGTAAGAACTAGAAGCAGTACTTTGAATGAAGTTACTTTTTCTGCTTTTATTTCAAAAATAGAACCCTCTAAAATTGATGAAGCCCTTTCAGACAATGATTGGGTAATAGCAATGCAAGAGGAGTTACGTCAATTTGATAGGAATCAAGTTTGGGACTTGGTACCTAGGCCTAAGGACCATCCGGTCATTGGCACAAAATGGGTTTTCAAGAACAAACGTGATGAGTCAGCAATCATTGTTCGTAACAAGGCAAGATTGGTTGCCAAAGACTATAATCAAGAGGAAGGAATTGATTATGAAGAGACTTATGCTCCAGTAGCAAGATTGGAAGCCATAAGAGTTCTTCTAGCCTTTTCTTGTGTCAAAGGATTTAAACTTTTTCAAATGGATGTTAAAAGTGCTTTCTTAAATGGTTTTACTCAGGAGGAAGTATATGTAGAACAACCTCCTGGTTTTCTAAATGAACATCATCCTGATCATGTTTATCGCCTCAAGAAAGCTCTTTATGGCCTTAAGCAAGCTCCTAGAGCTTGGTATGAGCGATTAAGCAAATTCCTTCTTGATCAAGGATTTGTTAGAGGAAAAGCAGACACAACTTATGTAAACACAGAAGAAGTTTGTCTTTGTAAGTTGAAAAACTTACTGTCTAAGGCAAACTCGAGTTTCAGTTTGGAAACTCGAGTTTTGGCCTGATAGAGAAATGCTCAAATTTTTGTAAAGAAAGACAAACTCGAGTTTGGGATTGAAAACTCGAGTTTTGGTCATACAGAGAGCATTAGAGTTTTTCACAGACAAGGCAAACTCGAGTTTTGACAAGACAGAGAGTAACCAAATTTTTCGAAGAAACCAAAACTCCAGTTTCCATAGGAAACTCGAGTTTAGGATTCACAAAAAGTTCTCCAGGACTTTCGCAGTTCATGAAAACTCGAGTTTGGGTTTGAAAACTCGAGTTTCCATCCCCTGAGAACAATGCTCGACTCTGACATTGTAAAAACTCCATTTGATCAAATTGACTAAATTTCTTAACTTTTTCTCATAAAAGAGAAAACTCGAGTTTTGATTGAAAACTCGAGTTTCGAACCTCCAGAGAAGTTTCCAAAGTTTTCATAGATTTGAAAACTCGAGTTATGTTTTGGAAACTCCAGTTTTAAGCTTTTGGACTAAAACATGATTTTACATCTAAGAGTCCAAAACTCGAGTTAGTCACTTAATGACTCGAGTTTTGCACTATTCACCAGACTTGTCCAAAATGCCAAATCGCGATGTTCGACACTGAAAAGAGAAAACTCGAGTTACCGTTGAAAACTCGAGTTTCGGTGTTTTGCTGAATAAATGCTGAAGCATGAAAACTCCAGTTTGGATGAACTAACTCGAGTTTCCATCGCGAAATTTGAATTTCGAACAGAATGATTTTGTGAAACTCTCTTGTTTAATCTCAATACTTTATATCATCACTCATTACTATTCCTAACTATGTTTAATCAGTTTGTTAGTGAGTTTCAGATGTTTTAGACAGAATTAAATGGAGA
The DNA here is from genome assembly GCA_025563575.1 of Acacia pycnantha. NCBI lineage: Eukaryota > Viridiplantae > Streptophyta > Magnoliopsida > Fabales > Fabaceae > Acacia > Acacia pycnantha. The sequence goes on along the minus strand of JAMWYP010000021.1, from coordinate 5,703,814 downwards.
TTAAGCATAAAGCATAAAGCATGTCAACACATTAAATGCAAAAGTGCAGAAACTTGCATGCTTTTGGGAAAACATTCTCCACACGTTTTGGAGAATTAATGCTTGCCTTCTACATCCAGTAAAATGCTCTTCCAACGGATTAAAGGTCAGAATGTCAACTCTGATTATTTGCCAAGCTGGATTAACCAAAGAGTAGAGAGAGAAGAAGACCAAAGCTTCATCTAATCAGCTCCCAACATCACCAACGATTATAATTGGGATTACAACGGTCAATTAATGTTCTCTATCTATAAATAGAGATGCATTCAAGTCTTCTCAACAACCAATCTGTGAGAAAACGAAAATCATTAAAGTTTCAACTACTCTTTGAGTTTTCTGTGTAAAGTATCTTTTGATACATTCATTCTTCAGTGTTTATCATATCGACTCTTAGAGAGAGTTCATTGATTGTAAATCATTCTTGTAAAAGTTATCTCAAGTCAGGGGGACTTGGAGACTGGGTTATTGATTACAACTTGTAAGGGGGAGTAAGTTCTAGTGAGAGAATTACTCTTGAGTGCAGAGTGTGTAATCAATCTCGATAGTGAGAAATCCCAGAGAGTCTGGGGACTGGACGTAGGTCAAGTTGTTGGACCGAACCAGTATAAATCCTTGTGTCTTACCTCTTCTCCTTATACTCTTCTTTACTTTCATTTTCTATCCGAAAAATAGAGCTTATCAAAAAAATTTTGTGAATCCCCAATTCACCCCCCTCTTGGTGATTCAAGCTCCACTTTCAGTATCATCGATCCCCATATGAATTGGGTAGTCGCAATGTCTTGCTAGAGGCTGCTTGCGACTTGTGGGCTGATACAGTATTGGCCCGCTGCCAATCTCATGTGGGCCTGCGTGGTCGCACACAAGAATAGCCCAACACGAGCAAAAGTGTCCAGATTCATTGAATCTTAAATATGTCTAAGATTTAATGAATAATGTATTTAGTCTAGGATGAATATATATATATATATATATATATATATATATATATATATATATATATATATATGAGTAAATACCCTTTTTGGTCCCTGAAAACACACGCGCTACCGATTTTGGTCCCTGAGTAAAAAAAATGTCATTTTGGTCATTTTTAGGGACTAAAAAGGACTTTTTGGGAATTTGTGAGGGATTAAAATGCCCATGAAAAATGACTAAAAGGACTAAAAGGGACATTTTTTTTACTGTTTAAGGACTAAAAATGACATTTTTTTTACTCAGGGACCAAAATGGGTAGCGCGTGTTTTTTCAGGGACCAAAAAGGGTATTTACTCTATATATATATATATATTAAATTCGAAATTAATATAATAATATTATTTAATAAAGATTATAATATTATTATATAATATTTGTTTGTATTTAATTTATTTGATAAATTAAATATCTAAAACAAATAGAGATATTGTATCTCAGATTTAATTTTTGAATAAAGATATCATATATTTTAGTTAATTTAAATTGAGATATAGTATCTCAGATTTAATTAAATAGATATATATCATTTCTTAGATTTAATTTATAGAGATAAATTAAATCAGAAGGCTTTCAATTTGGATTAAATAAATAGATTAGATTAGATCTATCAGATAGATTTAATTAATATTTTTTTTAATCCAGATTCAAAATTCGAATTTCAAAATTAATGAGGATTAATTTTGAATATAATACGCCTATCGGGTGTAGAACAACCTACGGGACTTTTGTCAAGCGTATTAGAAACCCGCGAGAAACCCTAGAGAGAATATAGAGAGACATGAGAATACTGAAGGCGCTAGCACGCTGCCGTCTGTGTTCGTGGTTATTTGTGTGGATATCGGTAGAGGAAGGCGATTCAAAGAGTCGACTTCTGCTGATCGAGAAGGTAGCCCACTAGTCCAAATAGTTCGGCATAGGTACGATTCGGATCTTTTTAACCTTGATTTAAGCGCTGTTGAGCGATCATCCGATGGGATTCGTAAGTTTTTAATTCCGCTGCGTGTACGGATCCCAATAGATATGAAGTATTAGATTCAAACATAAAGATTTCACAAATTCGTCTAGTTTGAATTTCAAAACCAGCGACACAAACTCGAGTTTGTTCATCAAAATTGGAGTTTTCATTTTTCATTAAAAGCCTAAACTCAAGTTTCCAAAACCAAACTCGAGTTTTCTTCATCTAGAAAAGAATTTCGCGATTTGGTCTTTGAAGTAAGTCTTGAGATAAGTTCAAAACTCGAGTCATTAAGTGACAAACTCGAGTTTTGGACTTTATGATGTAAAACAAGTTTAAGTCTAAAAGCTCAAAACTGGAGTTTCCAAACCAAAACTGGAGTTTTCAAAAGGTTCAAATTTAGCAGAGCTCTATGCTTGGCCTAAACTCGAGTTTCCAAAGTGGAACTCAAGTTTCCATAACTCTTGGAAAAATGGAAACTTCTTAGCTTTGTCAAAACTGGAGTTTCCAAATTAAAACTGGAGTTTTCAAAAATTTAGAAACTTTGAGTTCTTCTCTGTAAGTCCTAAACTCAAGTTTTCTCATATGAGAGAAAAACTTTGAAAAACCTTGTCATATGAAAACTGGAGTTTTCACAAGTTCAGAATAGAGCATTGTTCTCTGTATGCTGTAAACTCGAGTTTCCAAAACCAAACTCGAGTTTCCAACAAAACTTGGAAACTTAGAGAACTCTCTGTTTAGCACAAACTCGAGTTTCCAAATGGAAATTGGAGTTTTGCTAAGTTTAAAATATTAGTAGCTCTCTGTCTTGTCAAAACTCGAGTTCATTAAAACCAAACTCGAGTTTGCTTTGTCTTTGAAAAACTTAGGAGCTCTCTATATAGTAAAAACTCGAGTTTCAAAACCTAAACTCGAGTTTCTCTAAGTTTGCAAAAACTTGAGCTACTCTCTGTCAAGTCCAAACTCGAGTTTTCAAACCAAAACTCGATTTTTTCTTTGACAGTAAGTTTTTCAACTTAACAAAGACAAACTTCAATTTGAGTTTACAATTGTCAGTTATCATCAAAACCAATAGAGAACTAACAAATCCTTTCACCCCTAAGTTACAATCTTCTCTTCTACAAGATTATTATCGCCATCAAAATGATTGGCTATAGTCATATTAAAGTATAAAGTCCTAACTATGCCAGGACTATAAGAGGTTCTAATAGAGAGAAGGTTTTCAAATTGCTTTAGCCAAGGAGAAAGATCAAGATTACAGTCTTCCTTGAGCTTAGCAAAGTCAACATAAACAATAGGGCATAAAGTTCTATGAGCATAGCTCTCCCTATACCGTTTAGCTTCAGCATTTTCAAAGAGAATGGGTGTTAGTTTTCTATGTGTTTTGATGATAACTGAAAATTGTAAACTTAAATGAAGTTAATGGTTAAGTTATAAAAATGTTTGAAACCTGTTAAACTTAACCAGTAACTTACTGTCAAAGCTTAACTCGAGTTTAGAGTTGCCAAACTCGAGTTTTCTCAAGATAGAGAGCTAGTAAAGCTTTTTGAACTTATCTAAACTCGAGTGTCTATTTGGAAAACTTGAGTTTGAGCTTGGCCGAGAGTTTTTAAAGCTTTTACATTTTAAAGTAAACATGAGCCATTTTTGTTTGACTTGAGTTTCTGTCAGACCGAGAGCTTTCAAGGTATTTTGAACATTAAAGTGACTCGAGCCTGATCTCTAAAACTCTAGTTAGAGTTTGTGAACTTAAACTTATTTTCAAATTAAAAAAGTCCTAAACTCGAGTTAGTCACTTAATGACTCGAGTTTCCATGATCTCAAAACGTTTTCAAAATGCTTTCGCGAAGCTCATTTCGAAAGAAGATTTAAACTCGAGTTTACGCCAAATGACTCGAGTCATGCACTTGAGTGAAACTTTCTAAACTCCAGTTTCAATCTTACAGAGATATTTTCATTTAAACTTCAAATCTATTTTCAAAGAAGATGATCATGAGACTCGAGTCTAGAATATCAAACTTGAGTCATGCACTCCAATTTGCTTGAACAAACTCGAGTGTAAAACGTCTCTGTTTTTGAAATCACCGTGTCTGAATTTGCGAAATCTTCATGTATGATATATATACTCCATATCATCACTCATTACTTTCCTAACTATGTTTAATCAATTTGTTAGTGAGTTTTAGATGATCAAGCAAATGTTAACTGAAGATTAAGCATAAAGCAAAAGGTGATGTCAGAGCATTAAATGCTGGCCCAGATAACTAGGCACAATTTTGGAAAATCATTTTCTACACATTCCAAAGGTCTTAATGTTCTCTTTCCTCATTTGGATGCCAGATTATCCAACGGATATATCGTAAGGAGTGTCAACAAGAATGTTTGGGCACATTGGTAGAATCAAAGCATGAGTGAGAATAGACCTGGTTTCAACCTAACAACTCATTTAATGCTTCCAACGAACACATTATTGTCTCCAACTGTCATTAAATGCCTCCAACATATATAAGCTAAAGCATTCAATTCTCAAAAACTACCAAAATACAGAAAATGAAAAATGCTCAAAGTGTTACTTGCATTTACTGAAGCATTCAATTCTATATAGTATCTTTTGATACATTGAACTTCAGTGTTTATTCATCTGCTCTTTTAGAGAGTTTAATTTCAGATTATTAAATCATTGTAAGAATCTCAAGTCGTGAGACTTAGAGATTGGGTTATCAGTTTACAACTTGTAAGGGGGAGTGTATCCTAGTAAGATGATAACTTTCGAGTATAGAGTATGTAACTGATTGAAGTAATAGTAAAAATCCTAGAGTGTCTGGGGACTGGATGTAGATCAAGAGTTAAGGCCGAACCAATATAAATCCTTTTGTTCATCTTTTTGCCTCTATTTTGTGGTGAAAATGTGATCCAATCGAAAAAGTTTTTAAATCCCCAATTGACTCCCTCTTGGTGATATTCTGTCATCTACATTTGGTATCAGAGCAAGGTCTTCTTAAAAGAGTTTAACAACTTGAGAAGGATCAACATGGACAGAATACTACCAGATGGTGCCTCTATCAACAGACCCCTCGGTTTCAATGGTGAACATTATTCCTTCTGGAAAGTCAAGTTCAGAGTCTTTGTTATGGCTACTGAATATGGCTTATGGAGAGTGTTCAAGAGATAAGATTATGCTCCAGCTACTATAGAAGATGGTGTGAGAACTCCTAAGCTAGAAGAATAATATGACGAGAATGATAGAAGGCAAGTCACTTTCAACAGCAACGCAATCCTCATGCTTCAAAGTGCTATAAGTCAAAAAGCGTATTTTCGTATCTGTACTTTGTCATCTGCTAAAGCTATGTGGGATGCTCTTGAGATTACCATGAAGGGATGATTGGAATCAAGGAGAATCAAGTAAATACCCTGATGACTGAATATGATTTACTTTGTATGAAGTTTAAGGAATCCATTGGCGAATTCTAGCTTAGATTCACTTATATGTTTAACAAACTTACTACAAAGAATATGATCAACCTGTCCAAGTGAGGAAAATTCTGAATATCCTCAGCAAGGAGTGGGAAGCTAAAGTCACTGCAATTAAAGAGGCTCGTGGAGAGTCAATGGCATCAGTGGCAGCTCTGTTTGGTAGCTTGTCTGAATATGAAGGCAAACTCAAGTTCAAAAAAGGACTTGATGAGATTAGCAGCAAAAATAAGGGAATTGTCCTTAAAAATGTCAAAGAAGACAAGGAATCAGATGATGATGATGATGATGATGATGATGATGAAGACGAAGATAAAGAGCTAGGCATGATGGTCTGGAGATTCAAAAAATTCTACAAGAAGGACCAAGGATTCAAAAAGTTTCACAAGGGTAGCTCCAGCACTGAGCCTAAGAAGCCAATCATATGCTACGAATGTGAAAAGCCTTGCCACATCAAGTTAGAATACCCCCAGCTGAAGAACAAAGATTAAGAAAGGAAGAGATTCAATAAGTTCAAGAAGAAGACTTATGTTTCTACTATATGGGGAGATAGCTCATCCGATGAAGATAAAGCTAATGAAGAAGAAAGAGCCAACATCTGTCTTGTGGCTCAAGAAGACGAATCAGAGAATGAAGAGGTAAATGACTCTGATCCATCTTTCGATGAATTTTTATTTGAATACAATTCTCTCCATACTAAATTTTGAAAGATTGCAAAATAACTTCTTTCTACAAAAATAAAAATAAAAGCTCTTGAAGAACAAGTTCAAAATACTTCTTCTCCTACTTCAGCTGGTGAAAATGTTTCTGGAAAGATTTATGAAAAATTTTTAGAAATGGTTTGTGACAATTGCTGTGTTTTAGAGAAAAGAAATGCATATCTTACAAAAACACTTGAGAAGTTCACTCAAGGTAGTGAAATGCTCAATATCATTTTAAAATAGCAAAGGTTTACAAATGACAAATCAGGAATTGGTTATAAACTTGATTTTGATAAAAGGAAAGGCAAAAAGAAATCTGGAGAAAGGAATTATTTAAACTACTTTTGAAAATCGCGAGCATTCGATCGTTGAGCTATTCTTCCAGTTTGTAATATGACCGTTGCAAGTAAGCGTTGAAGCTTTTGTTACTTTTTTCCCGCTAAGCTCTAATCCAACTTTAATCATAGAATGTTTATCGTTGACTTCCTTAATGCTCCGTCTTGAGTGTTGTATTAATGGTCGTTGCAAAGATTCAAGCTTTCTGTTAGAATGTTCAAACTATCTGTTAGACTCATAAGCTTTCCTCTGTTTTCTAACGTAGCATTTAATGTTGTCTGACACACAAATTGCTTTATCTCAATTTGATGTCAATCCATGATATAATCATTTGAAACTCATTAGCAAACTAATGATATGTAGAAATGAAATCACACACGATGATTTAGGATTTATGAAGACGGTGATTTTGAAAGCAGAGGAAGATCATGCTCGAGCATGACTTTCAGTATGCTCGGGCAACAGTGGAGAAAATACATGAAGAGTAGTAGATCATCCCATGCTCGAGCAACATCGAGCTCTTGCTCGAACACCCTGCTCAAGCACTCAACTATGCTTGCTCGAGCATGCTTCGGAAGAAGTATTTAGAGTAAATACCCTTTTTGGTCCCTGAAATAACACGCGCTACCCATTTTGGTCCCTGAGTAAAAAAAATGTCATTTTTAGTCCTTAAACAGTAAAAAAGGTCCCTTTTAGTCATTTTTTGTGGGCATTTTAATCCCTCACAAATCCCAAAAAATCCTTTTTAGTCCCTAAAAAGGACCGAAAATGACATTTTTTTTACTCAGGGACCAAAATGGGTGGAGCGTGTTTTACCAGGGACCCAAAAGGGTATTTACTCAAGTATTTAAAAGCCTCATTCATCATTGATGCTCGAGCAACTACGTCTTCATGCTCGGGCATCATTGAGCTAGTGTCGCCAATGCTTGAGCATCCCAGAGACCATGCTCGGCATGAGGCATACAGAGGTGATGATACAGAAACTCAGCGATACTGCTCGAGCATGTCATAATCATGCTCGGGCACAAGCCATTCAAAGTCAAGAAGTAGAGAGTATGTTGTGAAAGTGGAGCTGAATCACCAAGAGGGGGGGTGAATTGGGGATTCTAAAAACTTTTCCGTATTGCTCTGTTTTTAGGTAATGAAAACAGGGATAAACAGAGTATAGGGAAGAAAAGCAAGACACAAAAGATTTATACTGGTTTGATCCAATCTCTTGACCCACGTCCAGTCCCCAGACTCTCTGGGATTTCTCACTATCACAATTGATTACACACTCTACAACTCAAGAGCAATTCTCTCACTAGAACTTACTCCCCCTTACAAGTTGTAATCAATATCCTAATCTCCACGTCCCCAGACTTGAGATTCTTTACAATGAATGATTTACAATAAATGAACTCTCTCTAAGAATGGATAAGAATAAACACTGAAGTACAATGTATCAAAAGATACTTCTTACAAGAAAATTCAAAGAGTAGTTGAAACTTGAATGATTTTCGTTTTCTCACAGATTGGTTGTTGAGAAGAATTGAATGCATCTATATTTATAGCAAGAGATTGTTAGACCTCGCTATCACCCAAGAGGGGGTGAATTGGGTGTCTGATGAAAACTTTGGAACTTTGAAAATCTTTTCACAACTTACTGAAAGTAGTTTATATGACAGTAATGATTTATAAAACGATAAACAGTCATTCAAACATGTACGTTGGAAATATAAGAGTTTAGGGAAGAGAATATGCAAACTGTGATTTATACTGGTTCGGCCTGATCCTTGACCTACATCCAGTCCCCAAGCTCCACTTGAGATTTTCAATCTACTATCTCCTTGTTTAACCGGGCACAAGAGAGAAGCCTTTACAACCTCACAAGTTTAGTCGGGCACTTGTGCAGCCTTTACAATATCTAACTGAGATACTCCCCCTTACACACTGTAAGGATACAATTACACGTTCTGTACTCAGGACGATCCTTTCACACTCAGACTCACTCCCCCTTACAAGCTGTAACTCTACATCCACACTCAAAGGTTCCACAACCTTGAGATTTAATCACTAAATGGAAAATCAAATAGGTGTTTAGACTCTCTCACAGAGAAGATGAATAATACTCACTGAAGTACATAATTGATCATCACACTCTCTATTGGAAACTATAAAACATTGTGAAACAGAGAGTATATGAATTGAGCGTTGGATTCATAATGTTAACATTACGACAGTGCAAAACTGTTGTCTCTTAGTCTATTTTGAATCCTTCTCCTTTTATAGTTGATCGTCACTAATGACCGTTTAGAAGCTTTGCAAACTAGCCGTTGAGTCTCGTTGCTTCTTCTGTTTTCCATTTTTTGCTCGGCATTGAAAGTTTATGACCGTTATGTCATTTAGTGACTTTGCTTCGTCTGTGTAGATAATTTCTCTGAGTGATAGCTTTATCAAATGTTTCCAAAATGAAGGACTTCATCTTCTTGACTATTGCTCTGTTCGTTGACGCGTGAAGTCAATGGTCTAATTTTCTTTTCCGTCAATCAAGGGTTGATACCTGAAACTCACTTAAATAGAATGATGAAATATGTATTTAAACAAGTCTGAATATGATCAGTAATAATGGTAAGGTGACCCAATAATTATCGGAGATAATTAATCATTTATAGGATAGCATATCGCTGTTGCTCGAACAAGCTATAAGGGCATGCTCGGGAAAACCTTGCACAGAGGCGAGAATATCATTTTTAACAACGCTGCTCGAGCAAGCCACTACCTCTGCTCGAGCATGGTGCTCGAGCATGACAAAGTCATGCTCGGGCAAGAGTTCTCCAGAGACTGAAAATGAGAAGAGACTCGATGCTGCTCGGGCATGCCAAAAGTTCTTCTCGGGCACACTTCTATTCTTGAATCTTCTGATCATGTGTTAACAAGAATAATTCTCTAAACCTCAAGTTCCAGAATGTAGAGACTTTCAAGAAGCAACAATATTGAAAGCACAATAGTCAATTTCCCATGAGCGTAACGTCTTTGATATATCTTCAATTTTGGCAAGCCACCCATGCTCATAAATATCTTCAAGTCTTCTTTCCAATGCAAGAAGAATCAGCTCCAAACTCATTATATTTCGTCCATTATCATCAGATGATTGGAGGTTGTTCTTGACCAACGTTTTTTGTAACATTCTGAATTGACCGTCCACTTTTGAGGGCCATATCTCCTTGGTCAGAACTCCATTTTAGTTGGTACAACTCTTGATGGAACTCCATTTGAGTCTAATTTCATATGCCACCAATTTCAGCTCAATTGGATTTGTAATATATGAGATACACTCAAATTACCGAAGCTTGGTCTGCTGTGTGACGTTGATTTCACTGTCATCTTATAAAATTCATAGATCTTTCATATAACCTCTTTTGAGATTTAATATTATTTCAAAATGACGCATTGTAAGTCTAGTTTCAAAAAAAATTGGTTTCATCTCAATCGGACTTCTGGTTTGAGAGATATCGTTGAAATACCAGAGGTCGCTAGGAACAGAGCTGAACAAAGTAGCTGAAGATTACCTTGCTCGAGCAAGGAATTTACTCTGCTCGAGCACCATGCTCGAGCATGACATTTTTCTGCTCGAGAAAGAGCGGATTTTTGCGAAAATAGGGGCTGGAAGTGTACCTTGCTCGAGCATGAAATTGGTGTGCTCGAGCATGACTTCAGGAATGCAATTGTAGCTTATTTTAAACCCGATTTGAGTCATTCCAACTTCCATTTGATCGTGGAGACTTCTAGAATCAATCTAAAAACTTGTATAATGATTTTCTCATTCCATTTAACAAGTTCTTCTTTCTTTCTTCTTCTCTTGATCATTTTCATAATTTAATTATTCAATATCTCATGTTCTTCTTGAACTTGACATTCTCTCTAGTTTCTTCTTTCTAAAATCTCTTATCTCCTTCTTGATTAATCTCTATAATTATTCTTGAACTAATCTACATTAAATACATAGTAGTTAGTCAATGTATGAGATAAATATATTATACAATATTTTTGCTCTTAATAATGACATCTATATAAAACATCATCAAAACTAATCATATATAACATTTTCCCACTTTTTGATGATGACAAATACTCTAAGAAAAATATGTATGAATATGAAAATATATTAGGCCCAACATATTTTTCTTCCCATTCTCTCCCCGTTATTTGTCATTAGCAAAAAGATTGAAGTAAAGAAGAAATAGATGTGAAGAGGCAAATATGAAAACAAGTTAGAAATGACTTGTCTCTCCTTAACCATATGTCAAGAAAACAATTTTCTCTCCCCATTTTTTTTGAAAGCCTTTTGATATTGAATGTGAAGCAATTTGGAATGTTTTTATGAAAACAAATTTGAGAGATTTTGGAGAGATTTTTTTTAAAAAAACTCGTTCATAATCAAATTATATAGATACCAAACATGTGCAAAATATTCATTGAATATAAAAGGATAGAGATTAGAAATGCTCATGTAGGTTCTGCAAATTGATGAATGAGCGATGAAGTCCATTTGCTTTCTTTCTTTTTGTGTGAGATTCGTGATGTGCTCTGAATAGCCTTTGAGATGTGGAATGAGACTAAAGTACTAGCTTCTTGAGTTGTATCTCATATGAATGAATATGGTCAGTACTCAGCTTCCATCTTTTGCCATTTCTTCATGGAGCTCTTCTATAAAGCATATCTCAACTTCAATGATGGAACGTGTAAGCATTATTTCTCAATTTGATAGTTTCTCCTTGTAGTGCATCAAGGAATATCAGCGTACATAATGAGATCTCTAGCTACAAATTGAAAATTTTCTTTGCAAAAGAGATTTTTCAGTGCAACCAGATATCAAAGTATCACTTTCTATATGATATTTTCAAATTAAGGGAATGAAAGGAGAATATAAGATATTTTCAAATATGAAATTAATTCATCATCAAAACTAATAAAACATAGTGAATGCAAATGAGCAAATCTAAAAAGAGTTTTCTTCAAATAAAGAGATGAGCTTTTAACATATAAAAACACATATGAATGTAAAACTCCCCCTTAATGAATGCATGACTAAAAATATGAAACTCCCTTTAATGATACCAAATAATAATATGACACCAAAATGTTATGAGGTTTGGAGTTATCATTGCTCCAAAGGACACAACAAGGTATCTCAGAATTAAGAGCTTTCAAGTTCATTTGGGTGGGTTTGAAATTGGTATTTAAGAAATCACTTATACTTTTATGATGATAAAAATGTTTAAAGCATAAGGATCATTTTAAAAATGAGTTTGCTCAGGCTAAATTTCATAAAATAAGATGGAGTGAATCAAGTTAGCCTAGCATGATTATGATATATGCATATTACAATACCTTGCTCAAGTAATATTGTAATTACTTGAGTCATAATCATCTATAATCCATAGATGCATCACTGGCTAGCCATTATCTAATGATGTGACCAATATTGAGGCTCTCCAGATTAGATGCATAAGGATGAGTTTTCCTTTGAGAATTACTTCATTAGATGATTACTCGAGTGGTTACTCACGTGATGTCATGACTCTATAGTCATCACTTGTAGTTCACACGGGAGGATCTTACAAGCTTATCTTCCTCTATTTATCCCTGTTTCCCAATGCAAGAACAGAGGATTCTGCAAAACAAGTATATGCTTTTTGGTACCCAATGTTTCTTGGGTCCACACAAGATTAGACATGACAACTCTTATGCTCTTATATAATTTACCCATATGATATTTGAGCAAAGAGAAGAGCAATCAGAGATCAAATCCCAATCAAATAAATTCAAAACAATGAATCGTAAAGGATAACAACTAAATGATACCCAGAATGTTATTTCTCAATGACAATTTGGAATTACACTTTAAGTAGAAAAGATGTCATTGATAAAATGTATGTAAGTTTGATCAAAGAACATATAAAATCTTATCCCTAAAGATAAGCATCTATCAACTCACAGTTCATGAATGAGATCATATTTTTCAAGAATGATAATGAAATATGCAAATAGTTTCAAATCTCAAATGTTATTTCAAACATTGATGATGTATTAAAAAGTTGTATGAAATCAAAATTTTCTTGAATGAAAGATTCATTTTTGAAACATGTTTAAAATCGATGCTCACTCTAAACATGGTGGAAGTCAACATATTAAAGAATATATCAGAGTGTATCAGAATGCTTCAGATTTGGAGAACATGTGGAACATTGAAGTTTATATGTTGAAGAATTTTTTCAAGAGCAAAAGTCATAAGGACAATGAATTATATGTAGACACAATGACTTTGCTATAGAGAGATAATCTTGCCTTTTAGAATTAAATCTAGAAATATATGAATAATCAAGGCAAGAATTTGAACACACGGCTATAGTTACTCAAAAATGGATGAAGACATAATTGATGTATTTGAGTAACAAAATGACTACTAGGATTCATGAATGGTGAAGCACATACTGATCATTAGTCCAAATGACTAGATTTCCAAAATAACATCCTAGTAAGTTATTCCACTAATAGTTAATGCATCAACATTCAATGCATTAATGAATATTCATAAAGTTTGGAATAACATGGCCAACCTAGAATTTAATTTATGCAGTAGGCATAACACTCACAAATTGAATTCTTTTATAAGAGATAAGCTTGAAACTCATAGATGTTTAACTTATTAGACATGAGATCCAACAAGTTAGAGAATAAAGAATGAGGAGTTCAAGAAACATATTAAATACCAAAGATCAATATGTGAATGATAGGGAAAATTCTACCAAACAGATTTGAAGCATATCGAACATTCAGTATACCATCATATTAACTTCCAATTTTGAAACATCATTTGAATGTAGTATGAATATTTTTCAAAAACACTTGTATGCATTTTTTTATAAAAAAAAAAAAAAGTGAATTGAAATGCAAACAAATTTTAGAATTTTGCATTTCAAAAACATAAACTCAGAAAATTATGCACATATTCTCTTACAGTCTATTTAGCAATCTGAAAAACATTTTGAAAACCATAAATGATTGATTGCTAATGGAATACAATGATGGACAAGTATTTATTACCCATATATGAATTACATATACGCACAGTGGAGGCTAAGATTAGATATCATCATAATTCCTCTTGTCCTTTGTAATAGCTTGCTTGGTTAAGATAGTTTGATGTAGATGTCTCCTTGTTCACCATCAACAACAAGCATAGCTTCTTCAGCTTCCTCAAGAGTCGAATTATTTCTCTATGTAGTTTCTCTCTTGAGAAGCTTTCTTTGATCCTACAACACCGTATAAATCTTTTTCTTCCAATGTATCCAACATTACTTGGATCCAATCATTATTAGCTTGTAGGAATCATAATAGAATTCATATGCTCTTAAGAATATAATCAATTTAGAACAACAAAGCATAGTGAATTAATCATGACTTTATGCATAAAAGAATTACTTTCTTTTCAAATCATTATAAATGCATAAAGAGTTAAGCTATTGAACATTCAATCCCTTTATGAATTTACTAAGTAGATTTTTAAGAGATGTGAAAACTCAATTTCAAAATAGTTTGCAATGCTCATTCCTAAGGTTACAAAATATAAAACCTCAATGAATATTTCAGATGATAACTTAGGAGGTTTTACCATTGTATACCTTTACCTTAGGCACTTGGAGGATTGGCTTTGCTTACCCACTGATTCTTCATATATTTTCTTGTGGTTGTCGGCAAAGCTTTCTCAAAGAATATAGACTTCAATAGTCTTCTGTTTCTTCTCTTCATGTTCTCCTCAAGATAATTGAGTTGTATTCTATGGTAGTCTGTTCTTGAGGTGGAACGTACTCCTCTTGCTTGTATCCATTGCTTCTTTTGATGTTTAGACCTTGTAGTTCTAGCAACGGGTGCACTGAGAGTTCTCCTGTTTGATGTGAGTCTCCTTTTAGGCTCATGAGAAACTCTTGGATTTTTCTTCATCTTCTCTATACACTTATATCCATTGCTTTTCAAATCATCCTGCACACATGAAGCACTAAATGGACGTTTTGGTACCCACTTATACTTGGGTCCTTGATTGTTAGTAATGGACCTTACTTGTCCTTTAGGAACCCAAACAAATTTATTTCTCATGTTAGAATTTCTTCTAATATAGCAGGTATGAGAAATATGTCCAGTTTTACCACAATAATTGCAAACAATAGAATGATGCGTATTATGAGCATTCTTGCAAGAATTGTACTGGTCAAGGGGATGCAATATCAAAAGACCCATATTTGTAAATACTTTCTTCCCACAAGATTTTCCAACATGATTTTCGAAAACATTTTTGCTTTTTAAATTAGAATCAATAATCGGTTGAAAGACAATTTTATGCAAATGTTCAAAATCATTTTTCTTAACTACACAAGAAGAAATGGAATTGTTTACCAGATGTGCATCTTGAGCTCCAAATAATGATTCACCATAATCGTGCATAATGAACTCCTGGGAATTGTCTTCCTCTTGTTCTGTGTTGACTAGAGCGTGGAAGCATTTTTTGATTTCACCTTCTTCATTCTCAACTTCTGTTTGTTCATCAATCGTGGATATGCACTTTATAATACTAGATGAACTGTCAACACATTCAACTTCAACACACTTGTTAGAACTATAAATAGAATCAAGAGTATCCTAAATATCTTTAGCACTAGAGCAATATTTGATTTTCTCAAAATCATTTTCGGTCAAAGCACCGTATAGGATTTTTATTGCTCTAATTTTCAACGAAAACATTTTCTTTTCCTTCTCTGTCCAATCATTTCTTGGTTTGAAATCAAAGACATTTATAAAAACATTCCACATATCAAAATCAATGCATTTTATAAACGATGTCATTCTACCTTTCCAAAACCAAAAATCTATATCTTTGAAAAACGGTGGAACAGTATAATCAAAACCTTCCGAAAACGAACAACACCCAGAGTCAGCCATTAATAACTCTTGAGACTGTTAAGTCCTTTAAACAAGAGCCTTGCTCTGATACCAAATGTTAGACCTGGCTATCACTCAAGAGGGGGAGTGAATTGGGTGTCTGATAAAAACTTTGGAACTTTGAAAATCTTTTCACAACTTACTAAAAGTAGTTTGTATGACAGTAATGATTTATAAAACGATAAACAGTCATTCAAACATGTATGCTGGAAATATAAGAGTTTAGGGAAGAGAATATGCAAATTGTGATTTATACTGGTTAGGCCCGATCCTTGACCTACGTTCAGTCCCCAAGCTCCACTTGAGATTTTCAATCCACTATCTCCTTGTTTAACCGGGCACAAGAGAGAAGCCTTTACAACCTCACAAGTTTAGTTGGGTACTTGTGCAGCCTTTACAATCTCTAATTGAGATACTCCCCCTTACACACTGTAAGGATACAATTACACGCTCTGTACTCAGGACGATCCTTTCACACTCAGACTCACTCCCCCTTACAAGCTGTAACTCTACATCCACACTCAAAGGTTCCACAACCTTGAGATTTAATCACTAAACACGGCCGTCCAAGCATGGTCGCGCGAACGAAAGAAGTCGTTCTTAACGTGTCTGATCTGAATGTCTGAACGTTGTCAAGTCGAACATGACCATCGTTGAATCTGGACAACTCAAAAAGACAAAGTTGAAGGACGTCCCTAACGTCCCCAGCGTGGTCAAGTCTGATCTTGATCAGTGTCTCTGAACTTTTTAGAACATGACCGTCATTGAACGTAATCGTGCTTCAGAACGTCGTGCGATTTGAACTCTTCAGAACTTCACGGATCTGAACGTTTCAGACCCACAAAAAAACTATAGTAAATCTTATATGAACAATTCAGAAACGGCTACCGAAATCTGACTAGCTATCCGTAAAAACCCTAATGCGAACTACTTTTTCAAATGCATAACAAATCTGGTTCTAGCATATATATATATATATATATATATATATATATATATATATATATATATATATATATTTCAACGCATACACAGATTTGGTTTTAAGCATATATATCACATATTTAATCGCATGTTAAACCCAATTTAAACACTCGGTTGATCTGGCTCTGATACACTGTTGGGATCCGTACACGCAGCGGAAGGATTCTCATCATCAAAACTTACGGATCCCTTGATAGGATCCATCAACGACGTTTAAATCAAGGTTCATTAGAAACTGTACCTATGCAAACTCGTGAGCTTTTCATTCTTGTGTGCGTCTCGAACGTCGAGCACCTCGGACGTCGTACGTCTCAATCGTGGTGCCATCTTGTTTGATCAAACAGGAGCTGACTTTGCGTGTCCACTCTCTCTACCGGTATCCACACGAACAGCCTCCAACACTGATGGCAGCATGCTAGCGCCTTCAATATTTTCGTGTCTCTCTCTTTTCTCTCTAGGGTTTCTCGCGGCTTTTCTAATTCTTCTAGTTTTTTTAATACGACTAGATCAATATCTCTTATTGAGTTTCAAAAACCCTAATGAGTCGTATTAAAATATTCAAAATTGATCTAATTAATCTTGAAATTCGAATTTGAATTAAAATGATATATTAATTAAATCTGTCCAACAGACCTAATCTAATATATTTATTTAATCCGAATTATAAGCTTACAGAATTAATTTATCTTTATAAATTACATCTGAGATATGATGTCTTTCTATTTAATTAAATCTGAGATACTATCTCTTTATTCGAAAATTAAATCTGAAATACAATATCTCAATTTATTATAGTTATTTAATTTATCAAATAAATTAAATACTATATATAATAATATTATTATCTATAAATAATATCATTATTATTTTCGAATTTAATAATATATATATCCATCCTAGATTAAATACAGTATACATTAAATCTTAGACATATCTAAGATTCAATGAATCTGGACACTTTTGCTCGTGTTGAGCTATTCTTGTGTGCGACCCTGCAGGCCCACATAAGATTGGCAGCGGGACAATACTGTACCAGCCCACAAGTCGCAAGCGGCCCCTAGCAATACATTGCGACTACCCAATTCATATGGGGATCGATGATACAATACAACCTATCGTACAACCATGTCACGTCCCTTTTGTCACATGATAATTTGTCAAGGATGAGGCATGAATAATGTCAACTTCCTGTTCTTGACCATTACTTTCTCGATTCTTGAGTAGCATGGCCATACATTTCTCAGACTCACTCATCGAGGGGCCCAGTATTATCTCTTTACAAATGTGAGGGACAAATTCCATCTTGACCATTCTCATTCCTCTGCATGAAAACCACTGATCCCGATCTAAGCTTTTATCATCACCCGGTCAAAGGTGATTTTTGACTAGGTTAAAGAGCAATGACTCATCATGTAGGAATCCATGTTGATCTCAGGTCAAAGGGCATTGTGACGCGGTTATACATGAGAAAAACTTATGACTTAATCCATGCAGCTTTCTCATAGTAGGTTGGTCCAGCACCTTCTACCCTTACAAGTGACTATAACTTTGATTCGTATCTTCATACCTCATCAAAGTCATACTGGTCTTATTTCATCTACGCGGGAGCGTAGATGACTGACCTAGGACATTTAGGATAATCCAAAAAATATATCCAAGGATACAGTTATCACTATAAACATGCAAATGAAATCATAACTAAATGGAGAATACTTTAAATGACATCAACGTTTAAAGTACAAAGATTTTCCCCTAGGGCATAATTTCCAACAAGTATAACAAGTGTCTAGCATGGTAAATGATGTCCAATGATTATGAAATTTTCTAGAAATAAATTAGACATCATAAGCTTTAATTTGATAAGTGATTTGCTTATTTTGGATTTGTGTACAAAGATAAATGAATTTTTGAAAATGACCAATGATTCTGGAACTTAAATCTGGACAGTGGTATTGTTTAATTATTCTAGGAATGATAGGAATATTCCTTGCTTTTAATGGTATTTTTCCTTGAAAATAGACTCACTAATTTTTTACATAGCCTTTGGAACCATCCCATTTGGACACTTGTGCAATGAGATATGATTTTTCAAAGATTGTGATTAACTTCTAGAGATTTGGTTAAAAGGGCGAAAATGATTTTTATTAAGCCCTATGGTAAATAAATTATCCGCAAGGGTTAAAATGAATTCTTGGAGTTAGTATAGGCCTTTAGCTTTATGTTGGATGTAATGTGGTACTGAATTTTAGTTTTGAATAACTTGTAATCCATTGTCCGTGAATATGTAATTATAAGTTTCGGTATTTGCCAAGATAGTAGAAGGATCGGGAGCTAATTTGAGAATTGGTAAAGCATCCAGGTAGTAGCTTTAGTCTCATATGCTTTGTATATCTGTGTATGCTTGTTTGTATCATGGTTGTGGTCCATGTTTGAGACATGCGTTTATTGTATTCAGTTGTTCTGGGTTCGAGGCCCAGTTGTTGTATTGGTCTTAGCACTGTGGATCCGGGACTTGTAGGGTCCTACATTTCACAGTCAATGTTGCATGTGTTAATATGCTGTTTGATGTTGCTGCGTGTGTTGTTTGCTAAATGTTGTGTTGTTTGGTCATGATTGTTGTTAACTATCATATATTAAATATGCTTTGCATAAGAGATTAACCTATTACTTTGGGATCCTTCAGGATTCCAACCCCTGTTACTGTTGGGATCCGTACAACGCAGCGGAATAAAACTCTTACGAATCCCTTAGGCGGATCGCTCAATAGCGTTTAAATCTGGATTTGGGATTTCCGAATCATACCTTTGCCGAACAATTTGAACTGGTGGGCTACCTTCTCGTGCTTCTTGATCACGTGGGCTAACTCCTTCTTGTTCGATCAGACAGGAGCAGACTACGCGTGTCCTCTCCCTCTACCGGTATCCGCACGAACGGCCTTCAACACTGATGGCAGCGTGCTAGCGCCTCAGTATTCTTGTGTCTCTCTATTTTTTGCTCTAGGGTTTTTCGCGGCTTTCTAATACGCTCGACTAAAAGTCCCGTAGGTTTTTTTTTTCTAAACCTAGCAGGCGTATTATATTCAAAACAAATTTTGAATCTGGATTAAAAATTATATTAATTAATTCTATCTGATAGATCTAATCAAATCTATTTATTTAATCCGAATTAAAAGCCTTCTGATTTAATTTATATTTATAAATTAAATCAAGATATGATATAGTTATTTTTAATTTAAAATGAGATATGATATCTCAATTCAAATTAAATCTGATATGCAATGTCTTTATTCAAAAAATAAATCTGAGATACAATATCTCAATTTATTATAGTTATTTAATTTATCAAATAAATTAAATACTATATATAATAATATTATTATCAATAAATAATACCATTATTATTTTCGAATAATGTATTTATATATGTATGTATATATACACACACACACACACATCCTAGATTAAATAAGTATTCATTAAATCTTAAACACATTTAAGATTCAATGAATCTAGACCTTTTGCTCGTGTTGGGCCATTCTTGTGTGCGACCCTGCTGGCCCACATGAGATTGGCAGCGGGCCAATACTGTACCAGCCCACAAGTCGCAAGTGGCCTCTAGCAAGACATTGCGACTACTCAATTCATATGGGGATCGTTGATAAGTACAATGACTTGCCCCTAGGGCATAATTTCCAACAGTTACTACCGTGAATTGTACATCATATTGGACGTGGCCCCTAAGGCAAGGTAGCGGATGCCGAAAAGTGATAGTGTCAAACCTATTTTGAGTAAGTCGTAGGTTATTTGTCGAGGAATTCTGTAATTAGTTTAAAAATTGTAATGATTTTGTGTGAACCTTGTGGATTATTTTGTAATGTAATCAAGAGTTTTATATCAGTATATTGAACTATTTCTATTTTGCCACACAACAACGCATGATTATGGTAACAAATGCCAATACCCTAGTAGGGTGTTACAGTTTTAGTATCAGAGCAAACAGTTCTTGTGGCAAAAGAATAATATATTGATACTTGATTACATAGTAATAGAAAACAGAGCAGTAGATATATATACCCTGAGGAAGAGTGTTCAGGCTCTAGTAAGTTAAGGCTTTGGAGATAGATGAGATAGTACAAAATACGGATTTTGTTGTTAACTCTAGGGTTAGAACCCAACATTTTTGGGTAGACAGATATGTCATACTAGGGTTAGTACGTGTGTGAATTGCCGGTACTCAGTGATATGAAGATTTGTATCAGTACTAGTACCCCAAATTTGATTGGAACTTTGAGGTTAAGCGTGCTAGGTGAGAGAAATTGTTAGTTCTCTAGGTGTTTTGATGATAATTGACAATAGTAAACAAAATGGAGTTAATGGTTTAAGTCAATATTTTTTTTTTAACTTGATCAATTTCTAAACTAGAACCTTCTGTCAAAGCTTTGTCGCTTGACTCGTGTTTGGAGTTGCAAAAACTCAAGTTTACTCAAGGAAAAGAGATGTCAAATTATTTTTACTTAACTTGACTCGAGTTTCGGGTTGATTAACTCAAGTTAGTACAAAACAGAGAGCTTTCAAAGTATTTTTAACTCAAAGTAAACTCGAGCCTATTTCTATTAACCCGAGTGTAAATTTTGGAACTCATTTTGAAATGTATTAGTTAACTCAAGTTAGTCATTTAATGACTCGAGCTGACACGATTTCCAACCATTTCCAAGATGCTATTTCGAAGCTCGTTTTTTTATCAAAGAGCTTGACTTGAGTGCACCTTTAATTAACTCGAGTCATGTAGTGGAGTTAAATGTTTTAAACTCAAGTTTTAGTCATACAAAGACATCTTCACCCAAACTTCAAGTCTATTTTCAAAGAAAATGATCATGTGACTCGAGCCTGGAATGCTTAACTTGAGTCATGTACTCTAGTTTGCTTGAAATTAACTCGAGTGCATTATATCCCTGTTTTACAATCACCGTGTCCCTAAATGTGAAATCTTTAAGTGTGATTTGTATACTTCATATCTTTACTCATTATTGTCTCTAACTATGTTTAATCAGTTTGTTAGTGAGTTTCAGAAGATCAAATGTATTATTAACTGAAGATTAATAGAAAAGCAAGTGATTACGTCAGAGCATTAAATGTTGGGTTCAGAAAACAAAGCAAGGATTTGGACAATCTCTTTCTGCACATTCCAAAAGCATTTATGGGTTCTTTCCATATATGAATGCCAGATCATCCAACTGGAAAATCTAAGAAATATTAATCAACAATGACTGGGCACCTTGGACAAATCAAAGTGTCTAAGAAAATACATTTGGTTCAAGTCTAACGGCTATTTATTGTTCTCAATGGTTTTATTGAATCTTCAAACGATCATTAAATGCCTTTCACCATATATAAGCTGAAGCATTCAATTCGTCCAACTACCAAAACAACCAAGAATATCATAAACAAAGACACTCAACGTGATATAAGCATTTACTGTTTCTACTCATTTGTATAATATCTTCAGATATTCTAAACTTCAATGATCATTCATCTGCTCTTTTAGAGAGTTTATCTGTTTGATTATATATCTTTGTAAGAATCTCAAAGTATTGAAACTTTGGGATTGGGTTATCAGATTAAAACTTGTAAAGGGGAGTGTATCCTAGTAAGAGGATAACTTTCAAGTACAAAGTGTGTAATCAATTGAAGTAATAGTAAAAATCCCAGAGAGTTTGGGGACTGAACGTAGGTCAAGAGTTAAGACCAAACCAGTATAAATCCTTTGTGTTAATCTTTCTTCTTCTATCTTTGTTAACCTCTATTTTTTGTGTGAAATTCTGGGTTTATCTAAAAACATTTTAAATCCCCAATTCACCCCCCTCTTGGTGATATTTCGCCATTTACATTTGGCATCATAACAAGGTCTTCTCAAAAGATATTAACATCTCAAGAAGGATCAATATGGATGGAATACTACCAGATGAAGCTTCTATCAACAGACCCCCTGGTTTCAATAGCGAACATTATTCTTTCTAGAAATCCAAATTCTGAGTCTTCGTTATGGCTACTGAGTATGGCTTGTAAAGAGTGTTCGAGAGAGGAGACTATGCTCCAGCTACAATAGAAGATGGAGTTAGAACTCTTAAGCTAGAAGAAGAATATGATGAGAATGACAAAAGACAAGTCACTCTCAACAGCAAAGCTATTCTCTTGCTTCAAAGTACTTTAAGTCAGAAGGAGTATTTTGGTATTTGCACATTATCATCTGCAAAACAAATGTGGGATGCACTTGAAATTTCTCATGAAGGAACAACTGGAATCAAGGAGAATCGTGTAAATACCCTGATGACTGAATACAATTTACTTCCTATGAAATCTGGGGAATCCATTGGCAAATTCCAGCTCAGATTCACTCATCTGATCAACCAACTTGCTGCATTGGGAAAGGAATATGATCAACCTATCCAAGTGAAGAAAATTCTCAGCAAGGAATGGGAAACTAAAGTCATTGTGATTGAAGAGGCTCATGGAGAGTCAATGGGATCAGTGGCAGCTCTCTTTGGTAGCTTGTCTGAATATGAAGGTAAACTCAAGTTCAGAAAAGGACTTGATGAAATTGGCAGTAAACATAAGGGAATTGCCCTTAAAACTTTGATGGAAGACAAGGATCCAGATGATGATAAAGATAATGACTATCCCTAACTGAAAAACAAAGAGAAAGAAAAGAAAAGATTCAATAAGTTCAAGAAAAAGGCTTATGTTTCAGTTATATGGGGGATAGCCCATCTGATGAAGATGAAGCTGATGTAGAAGAAAGAGCTAACATTTGTCTTGTGACTCAAGAAAAAGAATATGAAAGTGAAGAGGTAATAGATTCTGATCCTACCTATGATTATTTTTTTTTCCTAAACATAATTCCCTTCACTCTGAATTTAAAAAAGAGTAAATACCCTTTTTGGTCACTGGAAAAACACATTTGACCCTTTTTAGTCCCTGAGTAAAAAAAATGTCATTTTGGTCCTTTTTAGGGACTAAAAAGGACCTTTTTGGGAATTTCTGAGGGATTAAAATATGCAAAAAAAATGATCAAAAGGACTAAAAGGGACCTATTTTTCCATTTTAGGGACTAAAAGTGACTTATTTTTTTTCAGGGACCAAAAAGGGCATCCGTGTTTTTTCCAGGGACCAAAAAGGGTATTTACTCTTTAAAAAATTGACAAAAGAACTTCTTGCTTCAAAAAGAAAAGTGAAAACTCTTGAAGAACATGTTCAAAATATTTCTTCTTCTCCAACTTCGAATTATGAAAAGATTTCTGAAAAGATTTGTGAAAATTGTTGTGTTTTAGAGAAAAGAAATGTTTATCTTACTAAAACGCTTGAGAAGGTCACTCAAGGCAGTGAAATGCTCAATGTGATTTTGAAACGACAAAGGTTTAGGAATAATAAATTAGGAATTGGTTAAAAATTTGATTTTGATTAAAAAAAAAAGGTAAGATGAAATCTGGAGAAAAGAACTATCTGAACTATTTTCAAAAAAAGATTCATTCTTCTAATCCTTTTGCCCATTGTAATTATTGCAATCATAAAGGTCATACTACTTCTTCATGTTTTCATAAAAAGAAAAGAAAGAGTAAGCCTGTAAGTAACTATAAATTGGTGCCCAAAGGATCCTATAAGGTTCCTAAGACACAAACTAACCCAAAAGGACCCAAGAAAAGATGGATACCTAAGACTTGATCATTTGTGTCTTGTAGGTTTTTCTAAGAGCATCAAAATCCAACAAGTGGTACA
Source organism: Acacia pycnantha (assembly GCA_025563575.1). Classification (NCBI taxonomy): domain Eukaryota; kingdom Viridiplantae; phylum Streptophyta; class Magnoliopsida; order Fabales; family Fabaceae; genus Acacia; species Acacia pycnantha. The sequence goes on along the minus strand of JAMWYP010000021.1, from coordinate 5,679,602 downwards.
TTGATAGTGGATGCTCTAGACACATGATGAGAGATCAATCTAAGTTTGCAACAATCAAGCCTAAGGATGGTGGCAAGGTGACTTTTGGTGGAAATCAATCCAAAAGAATTGCTGGAATTAGAGAAGTTGGAGGAAACGATGGACCACAAATCAAAGATGTCTACCTTGTGGAAGGCCTATGCCACAACCTCGTTAGTGTGAGCCAAAGCATAGATAAAGGTAACTTGGTTATCTTCGATTCTGAGGAATGTCTGATTGTGAGCAAGGATGATTCACCCTTGGATAACATTAAATCCGAAGCCTTATTCAGGGCTCCTAGAGAAGGTTACTGTTATACCCTTGATCTTCCTAGCAATAGCTCTATTTCTAAGAATTGTTTTATTGGTAACTTGGATGAAAGTTGGCTATAACACAAGCGGTTAAATCATGTCTGTTAGTTCTCTATGTGTTTTGATGATAACTGACAATTGTAAACTTTGGAAGTCTGTCTTTGAAGTTGAAAAACTTACTGTCAAAGGCAAACTCGAGTTTATATTTCTCAAACTCAAGTTTGGTCAAGACAAATAGTTACTCTAGTTTTTGAAAACTTAGGCAAACTCGAGTTAATAAGTGATAAACTCGAGTTTGAGTCATACATAAAGCAATCAAAGTTTTTCAAGGAAAGACAAACTCGAGTTTGTATGTGAAAACTCGAGTTTGTATTACTCACAGAGCTTCCAAGGAATTGTGAACTTAATCAAACTCGAGTGTGGTCTTGGTAAACTCGAGTTTGTGCATGGACGAGAGTCTTAATCCTTTTTCAACTAAAGCATACTCGAGTTTGATATGTCAAACTCAAGTTTTCACTTGGCCAAGAGATTTCAAAGTTTTCCATGTTTTGGGGAAACTCGAGTTTAGCGTAGTAAACTCGAGTTTAGTCTTGACAGAGTTTTTCAAAGGTTCCTAACTTTGGAAAACTCAAGTTTGAATTTACAAACTCAAGTTTGCTCTTGGCAGAGAGTTTTCAAGATTTTTCATCTTTCAAGGAAACTAGAGTTTGAGTGAGCAAACTCGAGTTTGTGCCAAGCAGAGAGCACCCAACTATTTTGTGTCTTTTGAAAACTTAAGTTTACTTTTGGAAACTCGAGTTTAGAGCTTTGAGGACTTAAAGTTATTTTCATTTCAAAAGTGTCAAACTTGAGTTTGCTCTCTTACTCAAAATGTTTTTCAAAGTTCAAATCACGACATTCTTCTCTGGATGGAGAAAACTTGAGTTTGAGTTTATAAACTTGAGTTTGGTTCCTGAAGAAGAATTGCAAACTCCAGTTTGTTTGAACAAGCTCAAGTTTGCTTCGCTAAGTTTGAAAATCGAATTGCATGATTTTGTGAAATCTTCATGTTTGATCTAGATACTTCTTATCATCACTCATTACTATGTTGGATGTGATTAGTTTTGATGATATCTTATATAGATGTCATTATCCAGAGCAAAAAATTTGCATACTATATTTATCTTCTACTTTGACTAATTCTTATATTTAATGTAGATGTGAAGTTTAATACAATGAAGAATGATCAAGAATGGAGATTGAAGAAAGAAGAACTTGTTAAATATCATGAGAATATCAATATTCAAGTCTCTGTGATCAAACAAAAGTTGGAACGACTGAATTTGGAGTTAAAATAAGCAAGTTCAAGCTTCTGGATGAATAGTAGTTTGATACAGTAACTTGCTACAATTCCAGCTATTATTTTCGCATGAACAATGTCATGCTCGAGCAGAGAACTGTGCTTGCTCGAGCAACAATGTTTTTTCAGCACTCTGTTCACCTCTGTTTCGCATTTCAGCTGGCGACCTCTAGTAATTCGATGATATCTCCCAAACCAAGAATTGGATTGATGTGAAATTAGTGGCATATGAAAATAAACTCCCAAAGCATCATTTTTACATAACATTCAGGAGAAAATGAGTTCATATGAGAGATCTATGAATTTTGGAAGATGACAGTGAAATCAACATCACACAACAGACCAAGCTTTGGTATTTTGAGTGTATCTCACAAACGACAAATCCAAATGAGCTAAAACTGGTGCCATCGGAAACTAGACTCAAATACCTTTCCAAACGCATCAAGATCACAGAAAAAAAGATCAATTTCAGGAGATGTGATGTTTTGAAGTTGACAGTCAGTTTAGGGTGTTGCAAAAAACGTTGATCAAGAACAACCTCCATTCATCTAATGATAACGGACGAAATACAACGAGTTTGGAGCTGATTCTTCTTGCATCGGAAATAAGACTTAAAGATATTTCTGAGCATGGATGGTTTTCCAAATTTGGAGCTATATCAAAGACGTTACGCTCACTAGAAATTAACTATTGTGCTGCCAATATTCTTGTATCTTGAAAGTCTCTACATTCTGGAAGTTGAGCTTTGTATCAGAGAGTATTATACTTATTCACACATGATCAGAAGCCTCAAATACAGAAGCTTACTCGAGAAAGGCATTCTTTTTGCCCGAGCATGATCGGGCAGCATCAACATGTTAGTTCTTTGATTGGTTTTGATGATAACTGACAATTGTAAACTCAAGATTAAGTTTTGTCTTTGATAAGTTGAAAACTTACTATCTAAGACAAAACTCGAGTTTTGATTTTGCAAACTCGAGTTTTGGCTTGACAGAGAGTAGCTCAATTTTCACAAGTTAAGAAAACTCCAGTTTGCATAGGCAAACTCGAGTTTGTATCATACAGAGAGCACTCCAAGTTTTCACTTCAAGAAAAACTCAAGTTTAGGTTTTGGAAACTCGAGTTTGTACCTTACAGAGAAACTTCAATATTTTGTAAAGAGAACAAAACTCCAGTTTCCATTTGGAAACTCGAGTTTGGCCGATACAGAGAGTTCTTTGAGTTTTCAAAGTTATTTGAAAACTCGAGTTTGCTTTTGTAAACTCGAGTTTACAAGTCACAGAGAGCTATGCTCATTTCTGAGTTTATGAAAACTCCAGTTTCGATTTCAAAACTCCAGTTTTCAATTGACATAATATTTATCAAAGTTTTCTCTTATGAGGAAACTCGAGTTTGTATTTGGAAACTCGAGTTTCCACAAGACAGAGAGTTTTCATGTTTTTACTCACTTTGAGAAAACTCCAGTTTGTATTTGAAAACTCCAGTTTTCACTTGGCTTAAATTTCCAGTGTTTTCAAACTTAAGAGAAAACTCGAGTTTTGTATTGTAAACTCGAGTTTGTGCCAAGCAAAAAGCTTTGTTTTATTTCAATGTTTTGAAAACTTCAGTTTACTATTTGAAACTCCAGTTTTGAGGTTTTGGACTTAAACATGTTTTTCACTACAATAGTCCAAAACTCGAGTTTGTCATTAATCAACTCGAGTTTTGGCTCAGCGCTCAAAGCATGATTTTAAACTCAAAAAACGACTTTCTTCTCTTGAAGAAGAAAACTCGAGTTTACTAATGGAAACTTGAGTTTCCACTTTGAGCACACTGACAAACTCCAGTTTGGATAAATAAACTCGAGTTTTTGCCGTTGGTTTTGAAAATCAAACTACACGAATTTGCGAAAGGATTAGCATAAAGCATAAAGTGATGTCAAAACATTAAATGCAAAGTCCAGAAAACTTGCATCTTTTTGGACAATCATTCTCCACACGTTTCAAAGGAATTAATGTTTCCTTTCACATCCAGTAGCTGCTCTTCCAATGGATTAAAAGTAAAGCCTAAACTTCTGTGCAGCTAGATTAACCAAAGAGTAGAGAGAGAAGAAGATCAAACCTTTGCTAATCAACCTTCAATGTTGCCAACGATCACATTAAGGATTACAACGGTCATTTAATGATCTCTGTTAGATATGATTAGTTTTGATGATGTCTTATATAGATGTCATTATTAAGAGCAAAGAGATTGTATAATATATTTATCTCCTACATTGACTAACTACTATGCATTTAATGTAGATTAGTTCAATAAGGGTTATAGAGATTAATCAAGAAGGAGATAAGAGATTTTAGAAAGAAGAAACTAGAGAGAATGTCAAGTTCAAGAAGAAGATGAGATATTGAAGAATTAAATTATGAAAATGATCAAGAGAAGAAGAAAGAAAGAAGAACTTGTTAAATGGAATGAGAAAATCATTATACAAGTTTTTAGATTGATTCTAGAAGTCTCCATGATCAAATGGAAGTTGGAATGCCTCAAATCGGGTTTAAAATAAGCTACAATTGCATTCCTGAAGTCATGCTCGAGCACACCAATTTCATGCTTGAGCAAGGTACACTTCCAGCCCCTATTTTCGCAAAAATCCGCTCTTTCTCGAGCAAAAAAATGTCATGCTTGAGCAGAGTAAATTCCTTGCTCGAGCAAGGTCGTTCTTCAGCTACTCTGTTTTGCTCTGTTTCTGGCGACCTCTGGTATTTCAACGATATCTCTCAAACAAGAAGTCCGATTGAGATGAAACCAATTTTTTTGGAAACTAGACTTACAATTCGTCATTTTGAAATAATGTTAAAGCCCAAAAGAGGTCATATGAAAGATCTATGAATTTTATAAGTTGACAGTGAAATTAACGTCACACAGCAGACCAAGCTTCGGTAATTTGAGTGTATCTCATACATTACAAATCCAATTGAGCTAAAATCGATGGAATATGAAAGTAGACTCGAAGGGATTTCCATCAAGAGTTGTACCAACCAAAACGGAGTTCAGACCAGGGAGATATGGCCCTCGAAAGTGGACGGTCAGTTCAGAATGTTGCAAAAAACGTTGGTCATGAACAACCTCCAATCATCTGATGATAATGGACGAAATACAATGAGTTTGGATCTGATTCTTCTTGCATTGGAAAGAAGACTTGAAGGTATTTATGAGCATGGGTGTCTTGCCAAAATTGAAGATATATCGAAGACGTTACGCTCACGCGGAATTGACTTTTGTGTTGTCAATATTGTTGCTTCTTGAAAGTCTCTACATTCTGGAACTTGAGCTTTAGAGAATTATTCTTGTTAACACATGATCAGAATATTCAAGAATAGAAGTGTGCCCGAGCAGAACTTTTGGCATGCCCGAGCAGCATCGAGTCTCTTCTCATTTTCAGTCTTTGGAGAACTCTTGCCTGAGCATGAAAAAGTCATGCTCGAGCACCATGCTCGAGAAGAGGTAGTGGCTTGCTCGAGCAGCGTTGTTAAAAATGATATTCTCGCCTCTGTGCAAGGTTTTCCCGAGCATGCCCTTATAGCTTGCTCGAGCAACAGCGATACGCTATCCTACGAATGATTAATTATCTCCGATAATTATTGGGTCACCTTACCATTATTACTGATCATATTCAGACTTGTTTAAATACATATTTCATCATTCTATTTAAGTGAGTTTCAGGTATCAACCCTTGATTGACGGAAAAGAAAATCAGAGCATTGATTTCACGTGTCAACGAACATAGCAATAGTCAAGAAGATGAAATCCTTCGTTTTGGAAACATTTGATAAAGCTATCACTCAGAGCAATTATCTTTACAGACGAAGCAAAGTCACTAAATGACATAACGGTCATAAACTTTCAATGCCGAGCAAAAATGGAAAACAGAAGAAGCAACGAGACTCAACGGCTAGTTTGCAAAGCTTCTAAACGGTCATTAGTGACGATCAACTATATAAGGAGAATGATTCAAAATAGACTAAGAGACAACAGTTTTGCACTGTCGTAATGTTAACATTATGAATCCAACACTCAATTCATATACTCTCTGTTTCACAATGTTTTATAGTTTCCAATAGAGAGTGTGATGATCAATTATGTACTTCAGTGAGTATTATTCATCTTCTCTGTGAGAGAGTTTAAACACACTGTTTGTAGTAGGGTTGATCAAAAAACCCGTGGTCTGGTTGGTCCGACCCGGTCCGGTCTGACCCAACCCGAATTGTCCTGGACCAAAATTGGTCCAGGACAATTTGATCGGACCGGACCGGACCAAACAGCTCGGGTTGGACTGGACCTCGGTCCAGGGACTTAAAACCCCTGGACTGGTCCGGTCTGACCCGAGCTCTCTTTTTTTTAAAAAAAAAAATTCACTTCTACACTGAGTCACTCACTGGAGTCTGAACATCTTAATATGCTTTTTAATTTATAGAAATCACTTTTCACTAAGTCACTTTTTATTACTTTTGGAAATCAAGTGAAATTAGAGCTAAAATATTGTCTCCCAAGAAGGCAAAAAAAAAAGGAAAAAAATATTGGGAAAAAAATGAAAAAAGCTGGAGTGCTGGTGGTCCAGGCGTCCAGCGTCCGGTCGGTCCGGCCCCGAGCTCGGGCTAGTACCAGACCGGACCGGACCTCGGGCTGAATTTTCCAGCCCGAGGTAAAATCGGGCTAGACCTCGGGTTACCCTCCAACCCGGTCTAGCCCGGTCCATGATCATCCCTAGTTTGTAGCACGAAAATTTAAATCAAGATATTATATATGTGTGGACCAATATCTTGATTATAGCTTAGATGAGCCATGTTGTATTACGTTTTAATTATGTTTTGATTTGATCACTACATGATTAATTTAGAGTTTATATGAGATACAACAGTGATTGCATTCATATAAGTATAATTAATAGGATTAATTAGATTATATCAAATATACCCTCTAAATAAAATATTAAGTCGTAATTCCGTCAATTAATGAATACTTGTCAAAACCTAGATCGCCCATTTGTATGTTCCACCAAAGTGGATGCACTTAAGTTATCTTGGTAAGACAAGAGTGGGTAATGGCGATACTCAACATTCATTATTGTCTTGACTTAATTGAGATTATCAAAATGGTTTTGGATCTCAGGGCATTAGATGAGATTAAACGTGTCATGTCATGTGATGATCGAATCCCATAAAGATCTAAGAGTTACATGTGATGTAATTGGCAAAAAGGTTGCCTACCTAAATAACTTGATTTTAAGCTTCTTGCCAAAGCGGACTTAAATTTAAGCCAAATATGGATCTTAGCCCACTAATTATAACGAGGGTTGTTAATTCAGTGGGAGATTACTAACTAACTTTGCATATCTTTTAATTGTAGAATCATGTTGACTAGTAACACCGCTACACTATCACTATGATCAGTCCTTGAGAAGAACAAACTCAATGAGACAAACTTTCTTGAATGGTTTAGAAACTTGAGAATTGTTCTCAAGCAGGAAAGAAAGGTTTATGTCATTAATCAACCCATTCCTGATGAGCCTGCAGCTGATGCTCCAAGAGCTCAGAAAGATGCTTACATGAAGCATAATGATGACTCTGTAGATGTAGGAGGCCTGATGCTTGCCACTATGGTTCCCGAGCTCCAGAGAGATCTGGAACATATGGAGGCTTTTGAGATGCTTGCTCATCTCAAGGAAATGTTCCAGCAACAGGCAAGGCAAGAGAGGTATGAAACCACAAAGGCCTTACATTCCTGCAAGATGGCTGAGGGTGCATAGTTAGTCCTCATGTTTTGAAGATGAAGGGCTACATTGATCACCTTGACAGGCTTGGATTTACCATGAGCCAGGAGTTAGCTACATATATGATTTTGAACTCACTCCCGGATAGTTATGACCAATTTGTCATGAACTATAACATGAGCAACATGTAGAAATCAATTTCTGAATTGTATGAGATGCTCAAAACAGCTAAGTAGAGCATTAAGAAGAAGCTTATCACTGTTTTGATGGTTCAGAGAGGAAAGGGTATGAAAAAGAAAGGCAAGGGCAAAAGAAAGGGTAATGGCTTAGCTGGTAAGACCAATGAGTCAAACAGGCCCGAATCTAAGCCTGCATCCACGAAGGCAAAGCCTCCAAAGGATGGGGTGTGCTACTTCTGCAATGAACCAGGTCATTAGAAGAGGAATTGAAAACCCTATCAAGAAGGTCTAAAAACGAACAAGAAGGATAGCGGGGCTATCGCTTCAGTTATCTATGTCATAGATATTCATTTTTCTACTTCCTTAATATGGGTATTAGATACTGCATGTAGTTCTCACATTTGTTAAATGTGCAGGGTCTCAAGGATAGTAAAAAAATTGAAGAAAGGCGAAGTTGACCTACGTGTTGGAAACCGAGCAAGAGTTGCTGCTTTAGCCGTAGGAACTTATGAATTTGTTCTACCCAGTGGGCTTTTGTTAAATTTGAACAATTGCTTTTATGTTCCTGCTTTGAGTAGTAACATTATTTCGGTTTCTTATTTGGATAAGGAAGGTTATACTTCCATTACTAGGAATCGTAAATGTTCAATTTATCGTAATGACATTTTTTATGCTCATGGTGATTTGCATTCTGGTCATTATGTACTTAATTTAGAACATCTTGATAATGGACATATCTATGACATAACTACTAAAAGGATCAAGTCAAATTATTTGAATCCGACCTACCTTTGGCATTTTTGTTTAGGCCATATAAATGAGAAATGCATTTTAGAACTCCATTAAGATGGATTTCTGAACTCATTTGATTTTGAATCATTTGATACATGTGAGTCTTGTTTATTGGGAAAGATGACAAATGCACCTTTCACTAGGCATAGTGAGAGAGCCATGGATTTATTGGGCCTCATACATACTGATGTGTGTGGACCAATGAATACATCTATCAGAGGAGGTCTTTTGTACTTCATTACATTCATAGACAATTTTAGTAGATATGGGTATATCTATCTAATGAAACATAAGTCTAAATCTTTTGAAATGTTCAAAATATTCCAAAATGAAGTGCAAAACCAACTTGGCAAAACAATTAAGGTACTTCGATCTGATCGGGGTGGTGAATATTTGAGCCAAGAGTGCATTGACCATCTTACGAGTTGTGGGATCATCTTACAACTTACTCCTCTAGGAACACCTCAATGGAATGGTGTTTCTGAGTGGAGGAATCGAACTCTATTAGATATGGTTCAATCTATGATGAGTCAAACAAATCTTCCTCCTTCCTTTTAGGGCCATGCTCTAGAAACAACTGTATTCACACTAAATCGTGTTTCGTCAAAGGCAATTGAAAAGACACCATATGAGATATGGACTGGGAAGAAACCTAGTTTGTCATTTCTTAAAATTTGGGGATGTGAGGTTTACGTTAAACACCAAGCCTCTGATAAATTATCATCCAGATCCTCAAAATGCCTTTTTGTGGGGTATCCTAAGGAAACTACTATGTCTACAATTCTACCAATCACAAATAAGCTTAATCTAAGGAAATAAAATATGACAAGTCTACCATTTTTAATATTTATTTTGTGCAATACTTTCTAATTCAAAATAATCATAATAACAATATTTAAGAACAAAAGCAATGATAAAATTCCATAAATAAATATAAAAATATATAATAAAATAAAGACATATCCAATTCCTACACACGTAAACCTTTGCACTCCTGAGCAAAGTGACCAATCATAGTATTATATCAGAATATAGATATTTGTAATTGAAGAAATCTGTTGGATATGATTATTTTTGATGATGTCTTATATAGATGTCATTCTTAAGAGCAAAAAGGTTGCATACTACATTTATCTTATACTTTGACTGATTCTTACATTTAATGTAGATGTAATGTTGATATGAAGAAGATGGAAGTTGGAATGGCTAAATTCAGAGTTAAAATAAGGAAATTCAAGCTTCCCGATGAATAGAAGTTGCTACAATTTAATTGCTACGATCCTGCATGAATAGCTCTTCGTTGCGTTTGAATCTCGTCAATACTCAAGTATCAAACATGTACTCGCAGTATCAGGCTTCAATTGTTGAGTATGAGACTTCAATACCCGAGTATGTCACTTATATACTCGAGTATGGTGCATAAACAGGTGCTTCGCGCTTAAATCCCGACAATACCCGAGTATGGACCATCAATACTCGAGTATGACACACTCTGTTCAGCTCTGTTTCACGTCCAGCACTGGCGACCTCTGGTAATTCAATGATATCTTCCTAACCAGAGATCTGATTGAGGTGAAACTAATTTTGTTGGAAACTAGACTTCCAAACGGTTCTAGTCGCACAAGATTCAAGTCCAAAGGAGATCAGATGAGATAGATATGAATTGTTGAAGATGACAGTGACATCACCGTCACACTGCTGACCAAGCCTCAATGTTTTGAGTATATCTCACAAACTAGAAGTCCAATGAAGCTGAAATTGGTGCCATTTGAAAGTAGACTCACAGGGATTTCCAACAAGACTTTAACCAATCAAATCGGAGTCCATACCAGGAAGTTATGATCTTCGAAAGTGGATACTCGAAATACTGGAAGTAACAGAGTTCAAATCAAAACGTCCGTATACCTTAAACACTTAGACACTCGAGTATGAGTATTCAATACTCGAGTATGATCGGAAACATGCTTCGCTATGTCGAGATTGCAGATTTCAATTCTGTTATTAATTACTATTAATGATGATCTTTAATGCTCCAATTCTAACCGATTCGCTCATAGTTTTGAAAATCTGAAATATAGAACAGGATCATTTGATATCATCATGGGCCAAGCAAAGATTCCAATCTTCATTTGAAAACGAAGCAAATCGGGTAACTCACTGAAAAGTGGAAATCATCTTCAAACGGTCGAAGGCATAAGTCATGACATGTTAGAGCTATCTTGACAAAAACCGAATCATGGGCTAAGATTATGGTCATCACCGATCCTCCAAACGCTCCAACGGGAAGAATTCCGATTAATATCAATTATGCAGCAAACAAATATGGAATGGGTTTTTGAATTCAAAAGCTGCAACGGTCACCTACAAAGTAGTATAAATAGGTGAAGTCTTGGCTCCTCAAATCACCAACACACAGTAGAACAAACACGCAAAGAAAGATACTCTCTAGAGCTTAGTTTCGCTAATCTCTTGACTGATACTTTCTAATACTTTCTGCCAATACTTTCGAATACTTCCGGCTCTACTTTGCCTTGATATATATCTGTTGTGTGGGTGACCGAGTAACTAGCAAAAAGAATTTTTGTAATCACCTATTCACCCCCCCTCTAGGTGATATTCCACCTTCAAAATCAATTACGTTCGAGCATAAAAGTAATGAGTTTTCTTGGTCACATTCTTCAAATTTGCAAAAGTCACACGTAATAATGCTAAGAGATCGTGATATGAATGTAGTTAGGAAAAAAGGAATATAACAAAAGATAGTCTCTCAGGGATATATCTGTTAAACTCATCTCACCTTTTTGTGGGTTCTTTCTCTCAAACCATCATAGGCTAAGCTCTACCATAGGCTTATCAAAATTCTAATTATGCCATCCATACGTGTGCATTCTATAATCAAGAGGTATATTTGACTTGTAATAATGGATTTAGGCCATGTGAAATGGATGACAGGGTTGCTAAGTATTATATATGTAAATAGAGAAATATAACACTCAAGATGGGTTGGTAAGTATTATATATGTATATAGAAAAATATAACATTTAAGATTTGTCATATATGTTTTAATAAAGGGTTAAGGTGCAAAAATAGACATGTGCTTTTGTCAAAAGAGCGCCCAGTAGCAAATACTATTTTTAGGTGCAAAAGTGACTATGTGGTTACAAAAGTGGAGCAAAATTAGCATTGACCGTTAGTTGACTTTTTCTGAACTGAAAATGATGACATGGACGATGACGTGGATTTAATGCTTTGTAAATTACAGTTCAGCCCCGGATGCATTTAAAAAAATTTCAATTTAGTCCCTCTATAAACTTTTAAAACTTTCATTTAAGTCCCTGGTCAAACTTTCAATTTAGTCCTTCTTCCTCCTCCAGATCCGAGAGGCAAGAACTCAGGAGGAAGCACTTACTGAACCGCCAGACCTGCAATCGGCATGCATGAGGAAGCACTTACTACAATGGCTTCTGTACTTCAACTTCCTGACATGAGTGATCCCACAACTCCGGCTATGAGAACCGTCGGATCTCCCAGCACCGCCGATATCACAAACTGAACCGCCAGACCTGCAATCTCACAGCACTTCCTCAACTCCCCTTACTCTTCCCACCACTTCCATGGCTGCTCTGAAGCGTGTTCTTCAACCTCAGAATCCTCATCATCCCCAATCCCTTCCCCTTATTCCCTTCCCTATATATCTCATACCAACTCTCCACAATCATCTCCCTCACACAAGCCACATGTAGACTGTACTTCTTGTATTCAGATCTGTAACTCCAGCTCCGTCCCTTTCTCTCGCACCGGTGACACGCCAATCTCGCCTTCCTGTACAGATACAGCTTGATTTCTCCGTCGTCAAGCACCATCGGCAGCTTCGCACAGCAAGGGTGGAGATCGTAACCGCAAGATCTGCAGTGGTACACGAATCCGCTCACGTCCTTCTCGCACACGTTGCAGTAACGTGCAAGATCCCCTGGCGGCACGGTCAGGAACTGGAACGAGCATTTCTTGTAGAACGCGTGGCAGATCGACGGCGATTGTACGGCTCAATGGACGTGAAGGTCGTAATCGCAGATCGAGCATTTGTATCGCAATCCGATCCCGACTTCGTTGCATCCGTCGCATTTGAAGGGGAATTCTGAGTACTCGAATTTGAGTTTGTGTTCTGGGTGGCTGAAGTGAGAGATCTCGCTGTATTTCATGGCCGCGCTTCAGAGGATTGAGGTCGATCGGGGGGGTTGTGAGGTTGAAGGAGGAGGGGAAGGGGTGATCGATTCTTCATCAAGGGAGAGGGGGTTCAGATCGCCGGGAGGGGGGTTGAGGTCGACGGTGGGGGGGTCGTGAGGTTGAAGGAGGAGGGGAAGAGTTTTGTTTTTTTTTTGTTTTTTATTTTCAATTACACGTGTGGGAAGAAGAAAGAAGGGAAGAGAGAGGAGTGACAGGTGGCTTAATTTTAATGGAGAAGTCATATCCCACTGCCACGTCAGCATCAGATAACAGTCAACTAACGGTCAATGCTAATTTTGCTCCACTTTTGTAACCACATAGTCACTTTTGCACCTAAAAAAAGTATTTTCTACTGGACGCTTTTTTGACAAAAGCACATGTCTATTTTTGCACCTTAACCCTTTAATAAAAAGAGTAGTAATGTTGCTAATAAAGGAAGTTTAGTGAAGATGCCTTCTTTTTCATTTTCTTTTATCTTTCTTGGCATTATTGATTCTCTTTTTGCCATCTTCTTTTTTTTCCCCTTATGAACTATATAAATTTCCTTTATTTTCTTGCTTCTTCTTTTTTTCTTTCTTCTTTTCTTGAGCTATCTTTTCTTTTCTTCCTTTTGTATGACATCCTACAACAAAGAAGAATAATAGCAACGATACTACAAGATGTAATTTTAATATATGATAAATTATCGAGAAAATAGATTTACATGCACAATACTATACCACAATATAATGGAATTTTAAGAAAAGTGATGTGCTCAAATGGGTAGCAAAGATAATTATAATGATAATTTTGTGGTGGCTTGTGTTTGGGATATAAGGGTTTAGAATATGAATGCCCCTATCATTTTAAAGTTTTCACATGTGAAAAGTAGCTGTAAAAAAAAATTGAGACAAGTTCTATAGAGTTGCATGTGTAGGAGGCTAATCACACAATTTTAAGAATTTAAGGCTAAAAGAATCCTTCCAACAAGGCTATCTCTCTTTTTAGATATTCATAGTATCCAACTGAAGACTAACTGACCACTGACCGCAAAGTATTTTTCTTACCTGTTTCTTAGACTAATTCTAAAAATATAACTAGTCAAAACATCATAATCAACAATCAATATGGAAGATTTATAGTCACATAAGAAAAATCTGTATAATCTCTATAATTTTATTTTAAATAGGAGCACAACAGTTTAAATATGGAAAAATATCAATAAAACTTGATTATCTTGGGTTTTAAAAAGTTTGAAAATTTTCAAAAATTGCACAAATATCACCAATCAATCCAAATTCTCCCCCACACTTACCCTTTGCATTGTCCTCAATGCAAAACAACAATATATATTATGGTAATTTCGAAAATTCACATAGGGATCGAACAGAGGGTGTGGCATGAGGAAAAAAGTAAGGAGTTGTAACTAACCTAAAACTAAGATATGATAATGTGATGTTTGGAAATGAGTTTCGATGATTGATCAGTTTAGACTATTTCCTAAGCTTGATTTTATCAAATGTGTATTTTGATGTGGAACCCTAAGTGTGAAATTGGAGATTTGAGTTAATCGGAGTAACATAGAGTTGGTGATTGATTTACATGAGTAAGTTGAGATATTTTACATGGAGGTTTAATGTTGGGATTATTAAGTTGGAATCTTTTTTAGAGCTGGGATGTTTAGAGACACATAGAGCCTCTAATTGCCTTGTTTAACCACTCAATTAGTTGAATACTAAATTGTGGTTATAATTGATTGTTATAACCATTTTCCTCTTGTTGTGCATACTTGTGTGATGTTTGGAAGCGATTTTTAATTATATAGAACTGTAAATTTGCTATTAGTTTGTGAGATGAACTATGAAACAATGTCGTTAATAAAATGTCTTGTGGAACTTATTTTATTGAGAAATTTCCTCATGATATATATCTCTTGAGTATTGATATGAGAGGGGATGGTGGAAGTTGATTTGATGGGATGTTATTCATAGAGGAAATATGGGGATGAATAATTGTACAGAAAGAGGAAATAAGGTTGTGAGCTTCTAGATATACACCGATGAAAAGATCAAACCTCAGTTGAAGTTTTCATGCTAATAACGTGTTACAAAATAAGAAAAAGATGAGAAGAGAATGGAAGAAAGAGTAATTTTCAATCACTATTCAGTGTTGTATAAAATACATAACATGTGTCTCCTATTTATAGGTATAACTTTCTAATTTACAATTAATTTGATTTAACAATCATAGGAATTAAAGGGTGAGAGTAGAAAATTATGGAGAATATGAAATAATAGAGGATATGAACATCCACAAATATTATATTTGTAATACCCTAAAATCTGACTTAGGGTAAATATCATAAATTAATAAAATATACCTATTGAGAATAGGTGAATATGAGGTTTCAAATAATATGTTATAATTATCTTATTTTAAAGGTAATTTCTAGTGAAATTGGAAGAAATAGAGTGTTAAAGGGCCCTAAATGAATCTAGGAGCCACAAAATAATGTGATAAATCCTAAGAGACAATAAAATAATTATTAAAAATAGGAGAATATGTTGTCTCTAATTTAGATAATTTTTGGGATTATTTCCTTTGAAAAATAATGAGGAAAAAATCAAAAAGTATTGTGGGGCCATAATTGACCCCATGATTTTTAATATTTTATGTGAGGCATAAAATACCAATGTAAGTCCAATAGTTGTGAGAAAATAATTAATCCTAATTAAGAAAATTGTCAACAATTAGTAAGGGATTAATTGAGTAATTTTTGGTTAATTGTTAAGCTTGGATTAAGGGAAAATTTAAAGATAATTATGTAAAAAACCCTTTAATTAGTGGTTTATGACTAAAATTAGCATAAAATATGTTTTCTAATTAATTGGAAAATATTAAGAAAAATATATGAGATTGAGTAATCTTAAGCCTAAAAACATGTATGGACCAATAGGAAAATTTTGTAAAAAAATTATTAAATAACTATTTTATATAATATTAATTAATTAAAAAATAAAATTATATATATATATAAAGCTGGCCGAAATTTTTGGATAGGAAGGGGATAAGATTTGCAACAAAATATCATGATATTTCTATGCAAGTTGCAAATTTAATATTAATATAAAATTGTGATATTTTGTGTAAAAAGCAAATAGGATAAATGACCACCGATAGAAACTAAATCCTATCTAGAAAACCATGAACAAGGTTTCTAAGGTCAGAGTATATTATGGACAAGTGTAATTTTATCTCGGAGTAGACTGTCTCCGAAGCGATTTCCGTAACCGGCGGAACGGTTAGGGAATAAGACGAAAATCTTCGGCAGGCAACGGAATGCCCTGAATGGAATCAAAAATTTAGTTAACCAAGATATTTCCAAAGAGGAAGAATAGACCTTCAGGGCTATGTTCCCGGATTTCTAAGATTCTGTAAGATTACGCGATTAGAACACCGAACCGGGACTTTATCGGTATGAAACTTCTAGGGCAAGTTGATGACATCATGAGGATGACATGGATGATGCAATTTTTTGGACTTTTGGGGCCAAAGAGGTCGGCCAAGATGATCCAATGGCCAAGATGAAGCCAACTCAATGAAGTTTGATCCGACGGTCAAGAATTTGTCTGATAAAGCATGAATAGTGCACCGAAATCCTCTATAAATAGCTTGAACCTCCAAGCATAATCCTCACACCAAATGCTCTTGCATATTTCAAAATTCTAGAGGGAAGTTAGAGAGAGAAGCTCTGGAGGAAGTAGCAGCGAAGTTCTTCGAGGGTAAGTTCTTCGGTTCATAGTTTTAGTTCGGTAGTTCTTGAAGTTCTAGAGTAGATGTTATTTTGATCTTTAATCTTCCAAGTATGATTAGATATCATGTTTTAGGGGTAATTAAGGTATTAATTTAGAAAATATATGTGGAGGAAGAGTTATGGCAAAATTTTGGAAGACTAAAGTCAAAGTAACGAAGTGTTGGCGAAATTCCGCCGATTAGGGGGTCAGGGGTAAAATGGTCATTTATGACTAAAATGTCCGTCATAATGACTGATTTCTAATAGATGTGATATTCTCTTTATAGGATATCTCTGATTACGTTCTGACCTACTGTCGTACCGTATTCCGACAGAAGTACCGTTTACCGTCAACAAAGGTACGTTCGCGTACTGTAACACTAATCTGATGTTTATTGTATGCATAAATGTACTATGTGTAATGTATGCCTATTGTGGTAGCTGATAGCTCTGTGATATGTTTATGTACTTTGGTTATGCTTGCTGGGTATTGGGATACGATTGCTAGGTGTGAAAAGCTAGATGTGAAATGATTGCTAGGTGTGAAACGACTGCTAGGTGTGACACGACAGCTAGGTGTGACACATGTACTAGGGGTTATGTGCTGTTGGGATATGCTTGTTTGCTGTATGATTATCTGTAATGCATATGTTGTGTATGTAAATATGAGGTTAACCGTTACCTGAGATCCGGTGCGGATCTCAGCTCTTAACATAGCGACAGGGTCAGAAGGACCGAGGACCGAGGAGAGAGGAAAGCAGCAAGTTCAAGGATCCGACTGAACACTTTCTGTTGTTGTCTTTACTTTTGAAAACTCTCGGTTACTATACCGCTTCTGTAATTAGCCAGTGGACATTTTGAATATATATCAGTTACACTCTTGCTCCGATGCTCTACACTGATGAAAAAATTTTATACTGCTTTTGAAAACGGGATGTTACAATACTCATAATACAGACAAAATTATATTGTTATGTTTGTTTTTATAAAAAGACACTAGTGACTTAAAAGTTGAGGTGAAATGGAAGAGTGGAGAGAGGTTAAATTTGTAATACCCTAAAAATCACACATATGATAAGTATCATAATTTAGTAAGAATACCTATTGGAAAGAGGTGAATATGTGGTCTCAAAATTAGGTATTATTTCTAGGGCAAAATCTATGGAAAATAGAAGGGATAAAGTGTCAAACGAACCCAAGTTGAATCTATGAGTCATATAATACAATGATAAATCCTGAGAAGCAATTAAATAATTATTAAAAATAGGAAAGTATGTTGTCTCTAATTTAGATAATTTTTGGGATTATTTTCCTTGGAAAATAATAAAGCGAAATTAAATATTATTTTGGGGGACATAAGTTGTCCAATGATTTTCAATATTTTACATGAAGCATATATGACCAATGTCAGTAAAATAGTTGTGAGATAATGATTAGTTCTAATTAATAAAATTATCAACAATTAGGAAGTGATTAATTAAGTAATTAATTGCTAATTATTTAAGTATGGATAAAGGAGATATTTGAAGTTAAACCCTAATAATTATGTATGGACCAATGAGAGAATTTTATGGAATAATATAAGATAATTAAAAAGCAACACATTTTGTCAAAAATGCTCCATGAATTTTGAAAATAAGGGGAAAAAATAAAGAAGAAGAAAAAGATGTGTAGGTGTAAAGTTTTGTAGAAAATATCATGATATTTTACTAAGAGATAAGAGATATTTTGGATGAAAAGCAAATAGGATAAATGAGAACCGATAGAAAATAAATCCTAACTCAAAATCCTTGAATTAGGGTTCAAACACGTGGACATATTATGAATCAATGTAATTTTGTCCCGAAGTTGACGTTAGCCGAAGCGATTTCCGTAACCGACGGTGTTTGGCCTAAGATCTTCTGCAGGCAAGGAAATACCCTGAATGGGATCAAAAATTTAGTTAACCCAGATACTTTTAAAGAGGAAGTTTAGATCTTCAGGGCTATGCTAAGGGATTTCTGAGATTCTTCAAGATTACGCGATTAGAACACCGATCAGGGGAATTTTATCGGGTAAAACCATAAAGCAAGAGTGTGACATCACCTAGGTGACATCACTTTGTTGAATTTTTGGGCATGGAGATCGGCCACCATGGTTGAAGGGAAAGGATTTGAGTTTCAAAAAGGTTCTAAATCCGAAGGCTAGAAATAAAGATGAAAGGTGCAATTTTGCCCTTGGAAAACTCTATAAATAGGCCTTCAATGCTCTTCAAATTTTCACACCATTTCCTCAAGAGCATTTCTAATATAGAGAGAGGTTAGAGAGAAGGAGGAGTTTAGAGAAAGTGTAGCGAAGTTCTGGGTAAGTTATTCGGTTCCTAGTCTTAAGTTCTAGTTTATAGTTCGATAGTTATATATAGTAGAAATTCTAGATTGATCTTTAATCTTCCAAGTATGATTTAGATATCATGTTGTAGGGTTAATTAAGGTATTTATTTCGAAAATTATGTTGGAGTTAGAGTTATGTTGAAATTCTGGAAGATTAGAGTCAAGGTAACGAAGTTCTGGCGAAACTCCGCCGATTAGGGGAGTCAGGCGTAAAAGGGTCATTTATGACTAAAATGTCCTTCATGATGTTTGATCATTAATGAATGCGCTATTGTCCTTATAGGATATCCCTGATTACGTTCTGACCAACGGTTGTACCGTATATCGTCAACGGAGGTACGTTCTCGTACTGTAACACTAACTCTGATGTTTATTGTATGCGTATATGTGCTATGTGTATTATATGCTTGTAGTTGGTATGTTGTTTGAGTACTTATGGATGTTAGAAGATAACTATGTGCATGCTATGGGCGATATATCTGCATGCTAGGGGCGATACATATGCATGCTCTGGGCGATACATGCTATGGGAAATACGTTTGCATGCTAGGGGCGATACATTTGCATTGGTTGCATGCTCATATACTGTTTATATTGTGATTGTCTATAATCCATATGCCGTATATGTAAATATGAGGTTAACCGTTACCTGAGGTACGGTGTGAACCTCAGCTCTTAACATAGCGTCAGGGTCAGGAGGACCGAGGAGAGAGGAAAGCAGCAAGCTTAGAAGTCCAGTTGCAGACCATCTTTTGTTGCCACGACGTGAGGATCGCCTGGGAGACACTTTTGTCGTTTTTTTTTCAGAAACTCTCAATGTACCGCCAGTTGGCATTTTGGAATATAAATATCAGTTACTCAATCTCTCCGGTGCTCTACTCTGATGAAAAAAAATATACTGCTTTTGTAAACGGGATGTTACATTTATGGTATCAGAGCAGTTGTCCTGGCATAGATCTGACTAAGTTATTCCAAACCTTTTGGTTTCAGTAACGGAGTTTGGCTCTACGCCTTTTTAAAGAGCGTGTTTTGAAAATGAGTACTGATATAAGCCTAGGTCGGTGTACCACCCTATTTCGGTATACCAGTTTGATTCGGTATATCATCCTGAACCGGTGTACCACCCTCAGTCGGTACATCACTCTAACCCAGAGCCATATGAGAAGCTGGGTCACGCCAGACGAAATTCTAAGACCAACAAAGATAAGTACATGCAGTATTTGACTCATGTAGAGGAACTCCCGATACGTATTTCCGTACCCGTTTCTGAAAAGAACGAACCAACGAAATTCTAAACGAGGGAAATAGTGTGGATGTCTGTTTGTTTGTAGTATAAACACTAAGTGTGATAAGGTCTAAGTGCGGTGTGATAGAGTCTGTGATATACTAATCGTTATCTTCCTTGTATCTCTAACGTTTTCCCTAATATAAAGAACTAGACATGACAAATGTAAGAGGAGCCGGAGCTCCCAGATGCCGAGGCAAAGGCCGAGGCAGGGGTCAAGGCAGAAGGCGAGGTAGACAACCTCGGATGATTCGGGTACCAGTAGTAGATCCTGAACAGCCAGTTCAAGAACCAAATCAACAGATTGCCTTACAAGAGGCAATGGCTGTAATACGTGAACAAAGAGAGATGATGGAGGAACTTCGTGCAGAAAGGCAAGCTGAGAGGCAAGCAAGACATGAAGAGGAAGAACAAAACATTGAGGAGGAAGAAGAAGAAAACGAGCAAAGTGACGAGCACGATGAAGAAGCTGAGGGATCTGATAGGTTCCAGTCACCTCCGACACTAGAGAGGGTAGTGGAAACCACACAACACTGGGTCGCCCAGTTTTGCAAGCTCAAGCCACCAGCTTTCCGTGGTAAGAATGAGTTAGCGGAGGACTGGCTGATGAGCCTAGACAAAATCTTTGAAGTTATGGAATGCCCAGGAAACCGAAAAGCTCAACTGGCAATTTATAAGCTTGAAGGAGATGCGCACAGATGGTGGAAAAGCGTCGCTACGACGTTGCGGACCCGTTTTTGCCCTGTCACTTGGGAGAAGTTCATAGAAAAGTTCAATGAACAGTATTTGCCTCCCTCGACACAAGTGATTAAGGAGGAGGAGTTCCTTCACATCCAACAAGGTTCCGAGGAATCCTTTGACGATTACTTTGCCCGGTTTACCAACCTGTCGCGATATTCGTCGTACCTTAGGAGTAATGACAACGAAAGCTGGAAGGCGAATAGGTTGATTTACGGGTTGAAGTATGAGATAAAGAAGAAGCTGGTATCCCAGCGGTTTCCTGAAATGGCTCAAGCTGTGGAATCCTGCCGATTGATTGAGCGCAACCTGAAGGAGCTACGTAGATCACGAAATTACAACAGTAGCAGTGCGGGTCGTAACGAGTCTAGCCGCGGAAATTCCTTGTGAAAGAGAGAGGCACCATGGAGTAACTCTCAAGGAGAGAGTAAAAGGCCATTCTCGACGGAGCAGTAGCACAACCCAAGAATGTCGGAGACCCGACCATGTCCAACCTGCGGGAGTACCACCTGGGTGAATGTATTAGGAGACGGGTTTGCTACAGATGTCGGCAACCAGGAAACATTATCCGAGACTGTCCGGAGAAACCTACGAAGTTGAGGCCACAGAACCCAGGCCGAATGTACACACTAACTAGTGCAGTAGACAGAGAACTTCCGGAGATGGTCCAAGGTACTATCTCTCTTAAAAGGAATTCTTCTCTAAACATTATATGAACTAGGCGTTAGCTATTCAGTTAAGTCATATGATACGTGAACCATCTCTTTGATGTATTCCATGTTATTACAATCCAACCGCGAACATGTCATTGAGTAGGAGGTATTTTGTGTTACCATGATGTGTGGGCGCCATGGAAACATTTAAATTATCTTGTGTTGCCATAGTGTTGCCATGGAGACATTTTGGTATCTGTGGTGTTGACCGAGGTGTATGGGAGCCACGGGAAACACTATATATCAAAGTACGATATGACAAGATCTCTGTAGTCGAACCTGAGATAGAGTAAAGATCTGAAGTTAATAGTTCGAAGTTTAGATAGTACGGAGTTTAGACGATAGAGTGCAAATTTCGAGGAAGAAATTTTATTTAACGGAGGGAGAAATTTAATACCCTAAAAATCACACTTATGATAAGTATCATAATTTAGTAAAAATACCTATTGGAAATAGGTGAATATGTGGTCTCAAAATTAGGTATTATTTCTAGGGAAAAATCTATGGAAAATATTAGGGATAAAGTGCCAAACGAACCCTAGGTGAATCTATGAGTCATAAAATACTATGACAAATCCTGAGAGGAAATTAAATAATTATTAAAAATAGGAAAGTATGTTGTCTCTAATTTAGATAATTTTTGGGATTATTTTCCTTGGAAAATAATAAAGCGAAATTAAATATTATTTTGGGGAACATAAGTTGTCCAATGATTTTTAATATTTTACATGGACCATATATGACCAATGTCAGTAAAATAGTTGTGAGATAATGATTAGTTCTAATTAATAAAATTATCAACAATTAGGAAGTGATTAATTAAGTAATTAATTGCTAATTATTTAAGTATGGATAAAGGAGATATTTGAAGTTAAACCCTAATAATTATGTATGGACCAATGAGAGAATTTTATGGAATAATATAAGATAATTAAAAAGCAACATATTTTGTCAAAAATGCTCCATGAATTTTGAAAATAAGGGGAAAAAATAAAGAAGAAGAAAAAGATGTGTAGGTGTAAAGTTTTTGTAGAAAATATCATGATATTTTACTAAGAGATAAGAGATATTTTGGATGAAAAGCAAATAGGATAAATGAGAACCGATAGAAAATAAATCCTAACTCAAAATCCTTAAATTAGGGTTCAAACACGTGGACATATTATGAATCAATGTAATTTTGTCCCGAAGTTGACGTTAGCCGAAGCGATTTCCGTAACCGACGGTGTTTGGCCTAAGATCTTCTGCAGGCAAGGAAATACCCTGAATGGGATCAAAAATTTAGTTAACCCATATAATTTTAAAGAGGAAGTTTAGATCTTCAGGGCTATGCTAAGGGATTTCTGAGATTCTTCAAGATTACGCGATTAGAACACCGATCAGGGGAATTTTATCGGGTAAAACCATAAAGCAAGAGTGTGACATCACTTTGTTGAATTTTTGGGCATGGAGATCGGCCACCATGGTTGAAGGGCAAGGATTTGAGTTTCAAAAAGGTTCTAAATCTAAAGGCTAGAAATAAAGATGAAAGGTGCAATTTTGCCCTTGGAAAACTCTATAAATAGGCCTTCAATGCTCTTCAAATTTTCACACCATTTCCTCAAGATCATTTCTAATATAGAGAGAGGTTAGAGAGAAGGAGGAGTCCGGAGAAAGTGTAGCGAAGTTCTGGGTAAGTTTTTCGGTTCCTAGTCTTAAGTTCTAGTTTATAGTTCGATAGTTATATATAGTAGAAATTCTAGATTGATCTTTAATCTTCCAAGTATGATTTAGATATCATGTTGTAGGGTTAATTAAGGTATTTATTTCGAAAATTATGTTGGAGTTAGAGTTATGTTGAAATTCTGGAAGATTAGAGTCAAGGTAACGAAGTTCTAGCGAAATTCCGCCGATTAGGGGAGTCAGGGGGTAAAATGGTCATTTATGACTAAAATGTCCTTCATGATGTTTGATCAATTAATGAATGCGCTATTGTCCTTATAGGATATCCCTGATTACATTCTGACCAACGGTTGTACCGTATATCGTCAACGGAAGTACGTTCTCGTACTGTAACACTAACTCTGATGTTTATTGTATGTGTATATGTGCTATGTGTATTATATGCGTGTAGTTGGTATGTTGTTTGAGTACTTATGGATGTTAGAAGATAACTATGTGCATGCTATGGGCGATATATCTGCATGCTAGGGGCGATACATATGCATGCTCTGGGCGATACATGCTAAGGGAAATACGTTTGCATGCTAGGGGCGATACATTTGCATTGGTTGCATGCTCATATACTGTTTATATTGTGATTGTCTGTAATCCATATGCCGTATATGTAAATATGAGGTTAACCGTTACCTGAGGTCCGGTGTGGACCTCAGCTCTTAATATAGCGTCAAGGTCAGGAGGACCGAGGACCGAGGAGAGAGGAAAGCAGCAAGCTTAGAAGTCCGGCTGCAGACCATCTTTTGTTGCCACGACGTGGGGATCGCCAGGGAGACAATTTTTTTTTTTTTTTTTCATTTTGGAATATAAATATCAGTTACTTAATCGCTCCGGTGCTCTACTCTGATGGAAAAAAAAATATTGCTTTTAAAAATGGGATGTTACAAAATTTACAGAGTATAAGAGTTTAAATGTATCATGAAAAAATTTCCTCTTGAGAATTAAGGAAATGGTATAGTTTTAATGTAGTGGAAGAAAATGGAGAAAAAAGTTAATGGAGCGGTTCGGCTCCATGGAAAATGTATGCAGTTCATAAATTGTTTTGGCCTAATTGCAGTTAATAAAATTTAACCCTACAAATTAAACTAAAAATAAAATAAGATTACAAAACAATAATTCCTAGAGTTCAAAGTAAAAACCTTTATTATTTATCCAAGATGTACAAATTACACTAAACCGCTAGTCTTTTTTATTTTTTATTTTCCGGAAACTAAACCGCTAGTCATACTTCATAAAACTTACATTTTTCTTTTCGGGAATTCCATAATCCTTACATGGTAGTAGAGTCGGGAAATCGAGTCAAGCCCATCGGGCTGGCCCGTTTAAGCCCTGGTCCTAGAGGGCTCGGGTTTGAAAAATAGGCCAAAAATTTGAAATTGGCCCTGCAGGGCGGGCTCTGTAGGGCCTTGGGCTTAATCGGGCCGGCCCTGCAGGCCCGTTTAACTCTAGCTTTTTTTTAAAAAAAAAATTTACCTAGACTTCCACTTAATGAATGTGTTTATTTGTAATTACTTAGATTTTTTTAGTTTAAACTATAACCCTTTTTTATGTTTATTATTATTCTGTATTAAAACACATAATTAGTTATTATAAATTTTAAGGAAGTGATGTTTTCATATTAAATAAACACATACTTTAGTATTACAATATTATATAAGTAATAAATTATAAATATATTTTGTGTAAAATAAGTATAATTATTTTTACCTGTCAGTAAAATCATGCATGAACCGAAGGAATTTACAGACACACACAAAATTACGAGAGGAAAAAACATTTTGTCATAGGCATACATAAAGCAATATCTTTGTTTAATATTTTTTGAAAAAAAATGGAAAAAACATATTCTTTGTGTTTATTTGTTTTTTTACTACGAATTAATGAATGTGTTTATTTGTTAAATGATTTATATTGTTTAGATATTAATGTTAATGTTATTTAGTTGATAGATTAGAATTTTAATGGTTGCAATTTGCTATTTATATTTCTTTGAAAAAAAGTGAAGAAAAAATAGTTAAAATTTGGAATAGTAATTTTCAGGCCCTGTAGGACCGACCCTGGCCCTGGTACTATCTGGTCGGGCTTTGAAAAACCGATGTTTTCTTTACTCCAGGCCCTATAGGGCCGGCCCTGTTAGGCCTTGGTAGAGCCGAGAAATCAGGCCAAGCCCATCGGGCCGGCCCGTTTAAGCCCTAGCCCTGTAGGGCCTCGGGCCGGCCCATTAGACCCGTTTTACTGTAGCATTTTTTTTAAAAAAAAATTAATTACCTAGACTTCCACTTAATGAATGTATTTATTTGTAATTACTTAGATTTTCTTAGTTTAAACTATAACCCTTTTCTTTATGTTTATTATTATTCTGTATTAAAACACATAATTAGTTATTATAAATTTTAAAGAATGGATGTTTTCATATTAAATAAACACATACTTTGGTATTACAATATTATATAAGTAATAAATTATAAATATATTGTGTAAAATAAGTATAATTATTTTTACCTGTCAGTAAAATCATGCCTGAATCGAAGGAATCTGCAAACACACACAAAATTACGAGAGGGAAAGACATTTTTTCGTGGGCATACACAAAGAAATTCTTTTGTTTAATATTTTTTGAAAAAAAGGAAAAAACATATTCTTTGTGTTTATTTGTTTTTTATTACGAATTAATAAATGTGTTTATTTGTTGAATGATTTATATTGTTTAGATATTAATGTTGATAACATTTATTTGATAGATTAGACTTTAATGGTTGCAATTTACTAAGTATATTTCTTTGAAAAAAATCAAAGGAAAAAGAAGGAAAAATAGTTAAAATTTGGAATAGTAATTTTCAGGCCCTGTAGGGCGGCCCCGCCCCGCACTATCGGGCGGGCTTTGAAAACAGATGTTTTCCTTACTCCAGCCCCGTAGGGCCGGCCCTGTTGGGCCCAGGCCCTGTCGGGCCGGCCCTGATTCCCAGCTCTAGGCCCTGGCCCTGTAGGGCTGGGCCCTGTCGGGCCAGGCCGGCCCTGATTCCCAGCTCTACATGGTAGATAAAAGAGATATTTTTTTTTTTCGCCCCGAGATAGAAGAAATATATTAAAAAGGGTTTTATTTTTTGAGAAAATTACGCACAGGTCAAACAATTACAAAAAAGTCCCTTGGAATCACAAAATTACACAGAAGTCTCAAGGGACTTTTTTGATATTATTTGTATTAACAACAGGAAATTACTATATTTACAACATCATTTAAACACCTGATCATTTACAACAGAAAAAGACATATTTACCACAGACAATGACAATATTTACAACAACATTTAAACACCTGGATTTTGAACGTAGAGAAGTCATTTACAACAGAAAACATATATATTGACCATAGGAAGTGTTGTATTTACAACAAATTTTAAAATATTTAAATTTACAAAAGAAAAAGTTATATTTGTAACAAAACATTCCTATATTTACAACAACATTTGAACACCTGGATTTTGAACGTAGAGATGTCATTTACAGCTTAAAAAGACTATATTTACAACATGAAGGGTTGTATTTACAACAAATTTTCAAATCTGGAATTGTACAACAGAAAAAACCATATTTACAATAAGAAATGCATATATTTACAACAACGTTTAAAAACCTGAATTTTATTTCCATATAAATAATATCAAAAAAGTCCCTAGGGACTTCGGTGTAATTTGGTGATTTTAAGGGACTCTTTTGTAATTCTTTTTGTTCCTTAGGACTTGTTCGTAATTTTCCTTATTTTTTTATATTTTATTATTTATTATCAATTAAAATTTGTGTGGAAAAACCGGGTCACCGAACTGGCAGAGATGGACCCTGGACGAGTTCTGGAGAAGTCTAGAGTGTATCTTCGATGACGTTCCATAAATAACACCAAAGAGAAAAGCCGCAGAACGCATCTTTCTAGCAGAGTCTGTTTCCGTAGTCTTCGTTGTCGCTGCTCATCAAGATGAAGAGGAAAGTTTATCAAGATTTCTCCATTTCTTCCTCTGCAACCAAGATTCGCCGTCTGGTACTTTCTTATTCATTGTTATTCTCATCTTTTCCTAAATTCGGGAGGTCTCTCCTCTCAATTTTCATTCCGACTTTGTCTGGTTTTTCACAGGACGCCGATTTGCTGCCGATTGAAGAACCCGAAGCTGCTCAGCAACCCGCAATTATTCCGGAATCTCCCTCCCCTGCATCGGAGAACCAGGAGAGGGCTCTCGTGTTGTTCAAGCCCGTTAGTCACTCTCCGATTTTCTCTCCATCTTTCTCTTTCACTGTCGATTCTGATGTTGTTTCTGCAATTAACAGTATGTGTTCATTCTTCATCTTCTCTGTATGTTTTTCCTTCTTTCTATTGGCATGTGGATGATTCATTCCGATACCTGATTTTCACAGGTCAGCGTCCTTGGTCGAGGCAAAGTGTAGAGGATGAAGCAATATGCAGGGATGAGAATAATCGCGATCGTTTGGCTCTTGTGCCATGGGCACCTTCCCAATTTCAGTCTGCATCAAGTGCTCAAGATTCGAGCACAGAGTTTATGGAAGCTGAACAAATGGAAGGAGAAGAAGCATCCATGGATATAGAAGAACAAGATTATAGCAACTCATCTATTCAACCGACAACACCGCATGGTGAATTAACAGGAACCGAGGGTCTAGAGCCATGGCAGCAACAGCACTGCTTTATACCCCAGCTTCCTCAGAACACTTCCACTCCCATTTCATAGACCCGGTAACAAGTAAAACTGATGAATTCGTTCCCACTTTTTGCTCTGTTTTGTTTTTTTGGAAAGCTTTAGTGGCTGGAGCTAGAGAAGTGAAATGGGTTTCACTTGCTGTAGGCTTTGGCTTAAATGTATTAAACCGCTCTGTTCCTTGTCAGACTCGTGATCATATTCTGGGGAGCGATTTGGGAACTTGGTATGACAGGTTATATGATTGTGCTGCGCTGTATGTAGATTAGTGCCTTTTTTGGTCAAATCATCTTTGTTGTAATTCGAATTAAAATGAGCAGCTTTGCCGGGTAGCTTAGAACTAGTGTTTGAGGTTATTCCCCCACCATATTTAATCCAATTATCGATGGCGAAATGTGGGGCTTTAGGAAAGAAATTCGCGTTCTTATTTTGTCCTTGTTTTAGGTCAGGTAATTAGGTTTCTCTTTCTGCCGTGGAATTTAATTTTTATTTTATGGAAAACCAAATGATAAAGAAGGAAAATTTAAATAAATAGAACTTGAAAACCCCAAAAAGTCATGAAAATGAGAATGATAAATAAGTTCATTACAATATTTTGAAATATTGTGTTTTTAATAAATTGCTCTTTAAGTTTTTTTTTTTCTTTTAAAAGAAAGAACTCTCACCAGTGCTAAAACTCCGCCGCGATAGTTTTAGTAATGAGGTTGACCAATTAACTACTTTAGTTCCATAAAGCATCATTAACAAGTTAAATAAATGCAATGATAAATTAAATATAAGGGTTAAGGTGCAGATTTGTCAACCAACTATT
Organism: Acacia pycnantha; assembly: GCA_025563575.1. Classification (NCBI taxonomy): domain Eukaryota; kingdom Viridiplantae; phylum Streptophyta; class Magnoliopsida; order Fabales; family Fabaceae; genus Acacia; species Acacia pycnantha. The sequence goes on along the minus strand of JAMWYP010000021.1, from coordinate 5,650,885 downwards.
ACCTGAGGAGCATTTGGCACAAAAAACAATTGAAAGGACCAAAATTACTAATCAACAATCATAAAGTGGAAAAAAAAATACAATTTGGTGCAAATTCGCCAACGAATTATTACCCCGTCATTGGTGTTTCCGTCTTCCATTGACTGTCACAGTGTCAGCGACGTCGGCGTTTCCAAAGCTTCCATTGTTGTTGGGTATTCTACTCACCCTCTTGAACTCATCCAGCAGTCCACAACTTTCGACCAGCACGCGCCTTGCACCCTAGTTCCATCCTTCTGATGCCACAAGCAGCACCCGTCGCTACCATGCTCCCATGAGTCCTATCTCTATTGGTGTTTGCCTTATCCAACAAGTTTTCTCCAGTGTCTTCGCCACCGTCCTATGTCAGTACCTCGTATTTTAACTTAATTGTGATAGTTGTTTTTTTTAAATAATTATTTGGTGTTTTTTTTTCCACTTTTTAATTGTTGATTGGTAATTTTGATCCTTTCAATTGTTTTTTGTGCCAGATGCTCCTTGAGTAATAGTTGGTTGGCAAATCTGCACCTTAACCCTAAATATAATGATTGACAAATAGTGCTCTCAAAGCTTATTAATGGCTACAATCAAGACCCTCGTCCTTGAGCTCAACTGGAAAAAGGGTTCGGACAAAGGGAGGGAGTTCAATCCTAGAGCTGGTCAAGACGCTGAGGGAGACATCCTAGCTCCTAGGTGCCTAGGTTAACGCCTGAGGGTAATAGATGACTCGCCTTACCCAACATCGGTATCACCTAGGAGGAAGGGAGATTTCGCCCTGCTCTTGAATGGTGGGTGAACCCAACCCCTTTCCTAAAATTTCGTATAAAAAAAAAAAGGCTACAATCAAGTTGTCATTGTCAATATTCAAGTTATCATTGTTTTTATTGAACTTGTCAATAATGTTTGATAGAGTTTAGGGAATTCAAGTAGTCAATCTTATTACTCAAGATGTTATCAAAGCTCTATCAGAGCTCTAGCCGACGATATGATGGTGCACATCATCAGAACTCCGAGGATGTTATTTTACCTATGTAAATTTAGAGCAAACTAACACAGTTTAAGATGCTACTTTTCACAAATCGATGTAAAAAGCCTCCCACGAGTGACATAAAAAGTTCCCAGCAATAGTGTGCTTTGTGCTCCAAGGAAGTTCTTTATGCTCCTAGGAAGTTATTTTTTCTACTTATGATGTTCATTTTGGCCATGCTGTTTCATTATTATTATTTTTTGGACAAATGCGCTTTTGTCATCTAAAATCAACGATACAACTAATGTAACGATAATGTAGCAAAATTATGTAACAAAAGCAACATAAAGCAAAGCGAAGTGCATTAGCGAACTCCTGATCTGAATTCTGGCATTGTAGTTTCTGCAGAAGACCATTGCCCTTCTTGAGCATCGGAAGTTAGAATTGAAGACAGAGAGTGATGAGTGATGGTTGTGTAACCCACCCTATTCGACACACTTCCTTAAAAGCCTTTTGCTGCTAGTAAATTGCTGCAGCAGTTCCCAGTCTAGCAGTTCGTCTTCACTTTCTTCAAAACTCTAGTTTTGCCCTAGCTTCTCTCTGGTCCTCTCATCTTCTTCTCTCCATTCGACCTTCCCAAACCTAGAAATGGCCTCCAATTGTCCTCCTACTATCTCCCAGGTCTCAGAACCAGACCATGAAGCTTCACGCTCTCCTTCGCCTCCTCCTCTCCAGTGACCCAGGCGAGTGAAGCATACTCCCAGGCGTTTCAGATATGGAATCGACAAGAGTATCCCTGGAATTCCCCGGAATGAGCCTACTGCAAGTGTCCAATCTCCCATACCCAAGAGAGTGGTCATTAAAGAACCATCAGAGACTCCCAAACACAATGTCAACCCAGAAGCTGATTTGGGAAAGGGGAAGCAGAAGAAAGCTAAGGCTGCTAAGCCACCTAAAAGGAAGAGAACTTTTTTTGACAAGGGTCAAGGTCCTTCCTAGGTTGCTAAGTCTAAGCAGCAAAAGAAATCAAAAGGAGGACCTTCAACTGCATCTCAAAGACCCTCTGCTTCTTAAGCCTCATAGCAGCCAGAGCAACCAAGCTCTAAGGTATCGGATGCTATAAGTGAAATTTATAATCATTCTAAAGCACCTGAGGATTTCTGTCATGTATCTGTTGTATTAGAGAATGAGACTGCTGCTAGATTCAAGGATCTTTCCTTAATAAAGATTTATGTCTTGTCGTGTTAGTCAATTTGTCTAAGCTTAAGGATGAGTGCAATCTTGACCTCTCCCCTTGGCTTAAACAATTTGAGTCTCTCATTTCTATTTTTGCCCCTTTTACTCCCAATGTTGTTAAACTTTTCTACTTCAACATGTTTTGGGATAGTTTAGAGGATTCTGAGGGAAATTTGTTTGGGGAAAGAATTTCTATCCATGTGAGGGGAGTCAAAATCACTCTTTCTGCTTCTATCATTAATTCCATTTTGAAAATGGAGAATCCTGTTGGAAATTATGCCCTTGGGGCAAGTCATTGTACTTTAAACGTGAATGTCATTTAAAGTATTCTTCATTTAGTTATCATTTTCATTTGCATGTTTATAGTGATAACTGTATCCTTGGATATATCTTATTGATTATCTCCTAAATGTCCCTGGTCGGTCATCTACGCGTGAGAGAAGATGAAATAAGACCAATATGACTTTGATGAGGTATGGAGATACGAATCAAAGTCATAAGCACTTATAAGAGTACAAGGTGCTGGACCGACCCACTATGAGAAAGCTGTATGGATTAAGTCATAAGTTTTTCTCATGTATAACTGCATCACAATGCCCTTTGACCTGAGATCATCATGGATTCCTACATGATGAGTCGCTGATCTTTGACCTAATTAAAAGTCACCTTTGACCGGGTGATGATAAGGGTTTGGATCGGGATCAGTGGTTAACAGTGGTTTTCATAATGGTCAAGATGGAATTTGTCCCTCACATTTGTAGAGAGATAATACTGGGCCCCTCGATGAGTGAGTCTGAGAAATGTATGGTCATACTACGATGGAAAGGAGTTTCCATTTCAATTGTTAGACTACTCAAGAATCGAGAAAGTAATGGTCAAGAACAGGAAGTTGACATTATCCATGCCTAAACCTTGACCAAGTTATCGCGTGACAAAAGGGACGTGACATAGTTGTATCGTATCATCGATCCCCATATGAATTGGGTAGTCACAATGTCTTGCTAGAGGCCGCTTGTGACTTGTGGGCTGATACAGTATTGGCCCGCTGCCAATCTCATGTAGGCCTGCAGGGTCGCACACAAGAATAGCCCAACACGAGCAAAAGTGTCCAGATTCATTGAATCTTATATATGTCTAAGATTTAATGAATACTGTATTTAATCTAGGATTGATATATATATATATATATATATATATATATATATATATATATATATATATATATATATATATATATATATATGTATATATTAATTATTAAATTCGAAAATAATAATGAGATTATTATATAGTATTTAATTTATTTGACAAATTAAATAACTATAATAAATTGAGATATTGTATCTCAGATTTAATTTTTGAATAAAGATATATATAGTATCTCATATTTAATTGAATTAAGATATAGTATCTCATATTTAATTAAATAGATAGATATCATATCTCAGATTTGATTTATAGAAATAAATTAAATCAACAGACTTTTAATGTGGATTAATTAAATAGATTAGATTATATCTGTTGGAAAGATTTAATTACTATATTTAATCCAAATTCAAAATTGAAGGATTAATTTATATTAGTTTTGAATATTTTAATACGACCCAATTAGGGTTTTAGAAACTCTATAAAGAGATATTGATCTAAGTCGTATTGGAAGAACGAACTAACAAGCCTCGAAAGAAATCCTAGAGAGAAAAATGAGAGACACTAAGCAAGAAGGCGCTAACACGCTACCAAACGTGTTGGAGAGCTGTTCTGTGTGGATACCGGTAGAGGGAGTGGATTCGAGTCGACTCCTAGAGATTGATCGAGCAAGAAGGTGTTAGCCCACGTGTTTGCAAAGGTCGCTCACGAGTTCGCATAGGTACGGTTTTCCTAACGAACCTTGATTTAAACGCCGTTGATAGATCCTCTTTGGGATTCGTAAAATTTTAAATGGATGAGATTCCTTTTGCTGCGTGTATGGATCCCAACAAATCCCCCTCCTGTTCCCTCTATCAAATTCAGTAACCAGGATTTTTTTTTGAATTTTGAGGCCAAATGAACCTGTTCTAGAGGATCAATTGGCTATTCTTTCCTTTAATCCTGTTTCTATGCCCCCTATTCATAGATTTGTCTGGTATATTTACTCTAGGAATTTTTTGCAAAAGGGTGGCAATTATACCCATTTCACAAAGAAGGATTACCCTCTCTTTTCTGTCATCATTAATAAGGTTCCTATTAATGTTGGTCACTGGATCTTCCAGGAGATGGATCATTTTTGCTTTGCTTCGAGAAATCCTTCCTACATTCCTTTTCCTTCTCTAGTGTCAGTCATTCTCTTTTACTGCAAAGTTTAGTATATTGGACACTCTGAGACAGTGAAGACTCTTCCAGTTTTTGGGAAGCAACAACTGAACTTCATGAGAATTAATTTTAAGGAAGGATCTGGCCAATCAAGGGCCCTATCTAGATCCAGAGCATCACATGTTAGAGCCTAAGAGGCACAGTCTGCTCCTCCTCCTCCTCAGTCTTCTATGCTCTCTGACTTTGATGCTAGAGTCAAGGCAATTGTTGATCAAGCTATATCTAAAATGATTGAGAAAATAGAAGTGAAAGTGGGCAAGTTGGTAGCTGAGGTAACCAAGGGCAACCATGATATGGTAGATGCCTAGGATGAGTTGAAGGAGAAGGTAGAGAACCTTACTGGTCACTGTGAAGATCATGATGCCAAGATTACAACATTGATGGTGTCCAATGTTTCTCTCAATGACAAGTTGGACAAGATATTGAAGTTTCTATCACCTATTGGTCCAAGTGATTCTGGTTCTAATTTTGGTCCCTCTGCTGGCCCTAAGCTTGAGCCTGAACCCTCACCTTCACCCCTCCTAACATCCCTACCTCTCACACTTGGGATTGAGATGTCAAACTTGAGTTTGGACTTGACAGAGAGTAGCTTAAACTTTATGAACTTGGCCAAACTCCATTTTTCCTTGGCAAACACCAGTTTGTGTAATACAGAAAGCACTCAAAGTTTTTCAAGTTAAGGCAAACTCGAGTTTGTACAAGACAGAGAGCCTTCAATATTTTGTGAACTTAGCCAGACTCTAGTTTGCTTTTGCAAACTCTAGTTTGTGCTTGACAAACAGTTATCAAGTTCCCAAGCTTTCAAGGAAACTCGAGTTTGGTTTTCCTAACTCGAGTTTATGACAAGTAGAGAGCTTTGCTCTATTTTTGAACTTGAGAAAACTCCAATTGGTTATGTAAACTCCAGTTTGTGTTTCGCAGAAAGTTTTTCAAAGTTTTCTTTATTTTGAGGAAACTCGAGCTTTGTTTTACAAACTCGAGTTTAGATCATATAGAGAGCTCCTCAATTTTCTGAAGTTTTGAAAACTTTAGTTTCCATTTGGAAACTCTATTTTTGAGTTTTGTGGACTTAAACTCATTTTTGCTTCAAAAGTCTCAAACTCGAGTTTGTCACTTATTGACTCGAGTTTGTTCTTATTTTCAAAATGTTATTCAAAACTCAAATCGCGACATTCTTATCTGGATGAAGCAAACTCAAATTTGTGGTTATTAACTCAAGTTTGGTTCCTGAAGAATAGTTGCAAACTCTAGTTTGCTTGAACAAACTCGAGTTTGCATTGCTAAGTTTGAAAATCAAATTGCTCAAATTTGTTAAATATTCATGTTTGATCTAGATACTTCTTATCATCACTCCTTACTATTCTTAACTATGTTTAATCAGATTCTTAGTGAGTTTCAGATGATTTAAAGAGTATTAAATGAATATTTAGCTTAAAGCAAAAAGTGACGTCAGCGCATTTATTGCTAAGTCTAGAAAAGCTTTCACTCTTTTGGATAATCATTCTTTGCGCGTTGCTAGGGGATTAATGTCTTCCTTCCCTATCAAGTAGCTACTCCTCCAATGGATTTATTTCAAGGGGAGTCAATCATAAACTTCTGTGCACTTGGATTAACATTAATCAAGAGAGAGACTGGATCAAGCTTTAACCTAATCACTTCATTAATGTTGGCAACAGTCACATTGATCAATCCAACAATCATTTAATGCTCTCTTCATATATAAAGAGTTGCATTCAAGTCTTCTTAACAACCAATCTGCAAAAAACGAAAAGCATTCAAAGTTTCAATTACTCTTAGTGTTTTCTACTTGTAAAGTATTTGTTGATACTCTTGCACTTCAGTGTTCATTATTATCTGCTCTTAGAGAGAGTTTCATTTATTGAAATCATTTATTGTAAGAATCTCAAGTCAAGGGGACTTGGAGATTGAGAATATCAGTGTACAACTTGTAAGGGGGAGTGTATCCTAGTGAGAGGATAGCTTCGAGTACAGAGTGTGTAACTGATTCTGAGTGATAGTGAAAATCCCAGAGTGTCTAGGGACTAGACGTAGGTCAAGAGTTAAGACCGAACCAATATAAATTTGCTGTGTCTTGCTATTCTTTCATCTCCTTTGTTCTGCTCTATTTTTGTGTTCAATTTCAGAGTGTTTTTAAAAGAATTTTTAAAATCCCCAATTCACCCCCTCTTGGTGATTTGCTCCGCTTTCACAATTATTAATTGAATCTCAAGGTAAAGGTTAATCTTATATTCAAAGTGTTTATCATACATGACAATTATTCTATATAGTGTAGAGAAATAAACAACATTTAGCAAATGCACTACAACCAGATTACATAGCACACAACAAATGTAACGTTAACGGTGAAAGCACATATAGATGCTAAATATGCATGTCTATAGACATGAGTTTTCATCGCTAGGAAAACAAGCATGATACATTATCATATAAAACAATAATCCACAGTAAGTTGAATGTAACAAATGCATGACTTGGGCACACAAACCCGGCCACGAATCCACAATCATGATTATAAGAGACATGTATACAAACACACAAGAAATAGGAGATTAAGTACCAACCTTAACTTTGCATAATTTACAAAATCCCAGGTGTAAGAAACTCAGACTTCCTTTAATATCGTAAAGTAAGACCATTATAAATATTACTACCTCCGGTTCTAATTATAGGAACATTTTTATAGTGTAATTTACACTACAAAAGTGTTTCAATAATTAGGACTGGAGGGAATTTTCATTTTATTCTGTAAGGTATTATATTAAATACCATTTTAAAATATTAAAAGGGTTTTAAAATATTAAAAGGGTTTTCTTTGTCCCTTAAGTCTCTCTTTAATCCATAAAGGTTAAGTATTTCATCTTTGACTTTATTTTACTTTATATTCGGATTATTTATTTTTTTGTCCAAAATTTTCTAGCAACTTTGAAATATATAATTAAATGCACAAAAATCCAAATGATGTGATTCCAAAACCTAAATGACCCTTGTCATGTCTATTTTTATGGAAAAATACCCCCAACAGTCAGAAACTTTTGAATACTTCCCAGAATGATAAAGTTTCACCATTGTTCAAATCATACTTCCAGAAACATTAGACTTTTTCCAAAATCCATAACTTCATGCACGAAACTCCAAAAATTATATATTACCTACCAAAATAAAGCTCTTTCTGTATACTTTAATTATGAAAAGTTTCATGATTAGTTTCATGATTTGACCAAAAAAAAATTATGAAAAGTTTCATGATTTTTGGACTTCCTTTTATTGGTCAAAAAATCACGCACAAGTCAACTGCCTCCTAAAAAATCAAAACTGGCACATTTTGTAACTTGTACAACTTTGATCTTTTGCTTCCAAAAATCATTTCAAACCTTTAAACCATACTATTTTTCATTTTGAACATTTTTGTAACCTTAAAATCATGAAAATAATTCTTCTTCCTTGAGTTTTGGTTCAGGCCGAAACATGGCCCTATGTACAAGGAAAACAACTTTTACCAACTTCACATAAAGTCATGATTTTGACCTTAGGTTTGTCTTGTGTTTAGTGTTTTAGGCCTTTGATCTTGTTGGATCTCTTTTTTTTAAGAATTTGGGCAGCATAACCCCTTAGGCTTTCATGCATCCAAATTCAAAGAAAATATGAAGAAATTATGATCATCTTCCAAAGTTATTTACCTCAAAAAACTCAAAGGAGGGTTAGATATTTACCAACTTGTCTTGATCTTTGTGTTTGTGACAAGCTCTTCACTTCTTTTCCTTCCTCCAAATTTCAGCCTTCTCATCACCAAGACACCAAAGAAAAGTAATTTGTTAGGGTTATGAACTTACACAAGAAGATGAGAAGAAGAGTTAAGAGAACTCATGAACTCACCTTGGCTTGGTTGGATTTCCTCTTCCTTCTCTCTTGAGTTCATACTTTCTCTCTCTTTTCTCCTTGCATTGAACCATCCAAATTCATGCAAAGAGGAGTCTTGAAGTGTCTTACAACTGATGCAAAATTACCTAAAGGTTCTTTCTTGTCAAAAGACCAAAATGCCCTTATAAAATATCTTTGTACTTTTAGCTTTTTGACTAAGTTTTCTATTTTTCTCTTCCCTTCCCTTCTTTGGCCGAAAATTATGGCTTCTTGTTAAAGAAAATAATTTCATCCTAACGACATAAGCCTAATGACATTAGCAAGTGCTTAGGTGTCCCCCCAAGTTGTCATCTTGCTTCCCAACTTGACATATGTCACTTTGACTTGTTGACTTTTATTCACATGTGTTAATTGCTGATCAAGACTTCATCTTTTTCTTCTTCCACCTTGTTTGGCCGAATTCGTGACCTCTTTTGGACACAAAAATTTGTAGAACAAAATATCACCAAGAGGGGGGGTGAATTGGGAACTTAAAAATCTTTTTGAAAGCCCTTGAAAATAGACGCACTATAACATAGTATAACAGAGAGAGAGAGAGAGCTTGACACAGATGATTTATACTGGTTCGATCTTAACTCTTGACCTTGAAAGACAGAATATCACCAAGAGGGGGGTGAATTAGGGATATAAAATTTTCGCCAAAATATACTCTGTAAACGAATGCAATAACAGAGACGAATAGAGTGAAGAGTAGAAAGGTTGAACACAAGAGATTTATACTGGTTCGGTCTAAATCCTTGACCTACGTCTAGTCCCCAGACTCTCTGGGATTTCACTAACTCAAATGATTACACACTCTGTAACTCTTGGAGCAATTCTCTCACTAGAACTCACTCCCCCTTACAAGTTGTAATCAAGTATCCCAATCTCAAAGTCCAAATACTTTGAGATTCTTACAATGATTGATAATCAAAGACAAACTCTCTAAAAGAGCAGATATAGATAAACACTGAAGATTGAAATGACCGTAGGTATGGTGTGTAAGTATTGAACAGTAAAACTTTTAATCGCTAATTGAATGCTCAGTTTCTCGGTGGTTGGAGAATTCAATGCTTCTTCTATTTGTAGTTGAAGACATTTAATGACCGTTGAAGGGATTAAATGAACCGTTGGAATATGATCGTTTGAGTTGCGAACGTTGCTCTATTTTCTTTGAATTCTTCCGATTTCAGTCTACATTCTTCGTTGACATTCTTTGTTCAATTTGTCCGTTGAGATTCAATCAGAATGTTGACTGGAAATAGCCGGAATGCTTTATCATTGCTCTGAGGACCTCTTTCCATTTTCATGCTCTGTTTCTGCTTAGGCAGTAAATGCATCTGACACAAATTTGCTTTATGATAATCTGTTGTTTAAAACTTGCTAAAAAAAAATAGTTCAGTACCGGAGTGATTCTATTTGAGTCAAAACTCGTTGGTGGGTTGTTACCTTAATCCAAAAGCTACTTTTCAGTCTTAGAATAGCATGAAGAGTGATTGATCACATTGGAGAAAGGGGTATGATGAACAATTTAATGAGAGAATCTTATAAATAAAGAGGGATATTAAAAATTGCACATTCTGAACCACCCCGACTGATTGTTAGTAGTGCAAGAATTTAAATCATGATATTATATTATATTCATTATATAATATAATATAAATTAGAGAATTTAAATCATGATATTATATTATATATAGGATATAATATAATTTAAATTAGAGAATTTAAATAATGATATTATATTATATTATATATAGGATATAATATAATTTAAATTAGAGAATTTAAATCATGATATTATATTATATATAGGATATAATATAATTTAAATTAGAGAATTTAAATCATGATAATATATTATATATAGGATATAATATAATTTAAATTAGAGAATTTAAATCATGATATTATATTATATATAGTATATAATATAATTTAAATTAGAGAATTTAAATCATGATAAGTTTAATCATAATATTTTATTTGATAAATGTATGAATTAATGTATGTTGTGATTTACCTTTCAAATGTTGTTTGGGTATGGTGAACAACATGGCTCTAGAGTTTTACAATTGTTGTAAATTTTAAATATGGCTTGCGAGCCATGCCTCTCTCTCTAAATACTCTTGATGTACATTCTTTTCTCATCACACTCCCCTCGTATGTTGAAACGAGGTTTCTCCTGATGTATTTCTTTTTGTTTTTAGAGAAGTCCTCTAATTGGCTTGAGAGGATTTTAGGTTAAGGTTGAGCCATGTTGTGTCACAATTTTAATTATGTCTTGATTTGATCATTGCATGATTAACTTAGAATTTTAATTATGATTTGATTATATCACTCATAATAAATTTAGAGTTTTAATTATGTTTTGATTAGATCACTCATAATTAATTTAGATATTATATGAGATACAATAGTGATTGCATTCATATAAGTAGAATTAATAGGATTAATTAAATTATACCCTCTAAATAAAATCTTAAGTCATAATGCCATCAATAAATGAATACTTGCAAAAACCTAGATTGCCCATTTGTATGTTCCACCAAAGTGGATGCATCTGAGTTATCTTGGGGAGACAAGAGTGAGTAATGGTGATACTCAATATTCATTATTGTCCTGACTTAATTGAGATTATCAAAACATTTTTGGATCTCAAGGCATTAGATGGGATTAAATGTGCCGGTCATATGATGATCGAAACCCATAAAGATCTAAGAGTTACATGTGATGTAATTGGCAAAGGTGTTGCCTACCTAAATAACTTAATTTTAAGCGTCCTGCCAAAGCGGACTTAAATTTAAGCCAAATATGGATCTTAGCCCACTGATTATAATGAGGGTTCTTAATTCAGTGGGAGATTATTAATTAAACTTTGCATATCTTTAGTTGTAGAATCATGTAGTCTGGTAATACTTCAACACCATCAATGCGATCACCCTTAAGAAGGACGAACTCGATGAGACAAACTTTCTTGACATGTTTGGGAACTTAAGCGTTGATCCTAAACACGAAAGAAAAGAGTATCTCATCAATCAACCCATTCCTGACGAGCCTACAGCTACTGATCCAAGAGCTCAGACTAATGCTTATACGAAGCATAAGGATAACTCTGTGGATACAGGATGCCCGATGCTTGCCACTATGCTTCTACACCTCAATAGATATCTAGAACATGTGGAGGCCTCTAAGATGATTGTTCATCCTACGGAAATGTTCCAGTAACAGGCAAGGCAAGAGAGGTATGAGACCACGAAGGCCTTACATTCCTGCAAGATGGCTGAGGGTGCATCAGTTAGTCCTCATGTTTTGAAAATGAAGGGCTACATTGATCACCTTGAGAGGCTTGGATTCCCCATGTCCCAGGAGTTAGCTGCAGATGTGATCTTAAACTCACTCCCAGGAAGTTATGATAACTTTGTCAGGGATTACAACATGAACAACATGGAGGAATCAATTTCTGAACTGTATGGGATGCTCAAAACTGCTGAGTTGAGCCTTAAGAAGAGGCCCAGTACTGTTCTGTTCGTTTAGAAGGGAAGGGGTATGAAACGGAACGCCAAGAAGGCAAAACCTCTGAAGGATAGAGTCTGCTTCTTTTACAATGAACTTGGTCATTTGAAAAGGAATTGCAAACTCTACCTCGAAGATCTGGAGAAGAACAAGAAGGATAGCGGGGCTATCGCATCAAGTATCTATGTCATAGATATTCGCTTTTCTACTTCATCAACATGGGTATTGGATACTACATGTGGATCTCACATTTGAATAAATGTAGGATCTCAAGGACAGTAGAAAATTGAATGAACATATCTATGACATAACTACTAAAAGGTTCAAGTCAAATGATTTGAATCCGACCTATCTATGGCATTGTCGTCTAGGCCATATAAATGAGAGACGCATTTCGAAACTCCATAAAGATGGATTTCTTAACTCATTTGATTTTGAATCAATTGATACATGTGAGTCTTGTTTATTGGGAAAGATGATAAAGGCACCTTTTACTGGACACAGTGAAAGAGCCACCGATTTATTGGGCCTTATACATACTGATGTGTGTGGACCAATGAATACATTTTCCAGAGGAGGTCATTTGTACTTCATTACATTCATAGACGATTTTAGTAGATATGTGTATATCTATCTAATGAAACAAAAGTCTGAATCTTTTGAAATGTTCAAAATATTCCAAAATAAAGTGCAAAACCAACTTGGCAAAACAATTAAAGCCCTTCGATCTGATCGGGGTGGTGAATATTTGAGTCAAGAGTTCATTGACCATCTTAGGAGTTGTGGGATCATCTCACAACTTACTCCTCCAGGAACACCTCAATGGAATGGTGTTTCTGAGCGGAGGAATCGAACTTTATGAGATATGGTTCGATCTATGATGAGTCAAACAGATCTTCCTCCTTCCTTTTGGGGCCATGCCCTAGAAACAGCTGCGTTCACACTGAATCGTTTTCCGTCAAAGGCAGTTGAAAAGACATCATATGAGATATGGACTGGGAATAAACCTGGTTTGTCCTTTCCTGAAATTTGGGGATGTGAGGTTTACGTTAAACACTAAGCCTCTGATAAATTATCATCCAGATCCTCAAAATGCCTATTTGTGGGGTATCCTAAGAAAACTAAAGGATACTATGTCTACAATCCTACCGATCACAAAGTGTTTGTTATTCGGAATGGTGTCCTTTTGGAGAAAGAGTTCATCTCTAAAAGAGCCAGTGGGAGTAAGGTGAAACCTCGAAGAAGTTCAAGAGTTACAGGACAATGTAGAACCACAAGTGGAAACCGGAGAAGACTCACAACAAGTTGTTGAGCCTACGCTAGTAACACAAGGCCCACGAAGGTCCGATAGAACACAGCTACAGCCTCAGAGATATGGATTTCTGATTACTAGAAGACGTGATGTTTTGCTCATTGAGTAGAATGAGTCAACTACCTATCGAGAAGCTGTGGTGGGACCAAACTCTGAAAGATGGCTTAATGCCATGAAGTTTGAAATGCAATCCATGTACGACAATGAGGTATGGACCTCAGTCAATCCACCTGAAGGTGTAAAAACCGTTGGGTGCAAGTGGGTTTTCAAAGAGAAAACTGACATGGATGACAAAGTAAATATCTTCAAGGCACGACTGGTTGCAAAAGGATTCACTCAAACTCATGGTGTAGACTATGATGAAACCTTTTCCCCAGTTGCAATGGCCAAATCAATCAGAATCCTTCTGTCATTGCATCATATTATGACTATGATATATGGCAGATGGACGTCAAAATAGCCTTCCTTAATGGAAAGCTCCTTGAGGATGTGTACATGACACAACCTGAGGGTTTTGTGCGTCCAAAGGACTCTGGTAAATTTTGTAAGCTTCAAAGGTCCATTTATGGATTGAAGCAAGCATCTCAGAGCTAGAATCATCGTTTTGATGAAGTAGTCAAAGAGTTTGGATTCATTCAAAACATAGATGAACCTTGTGTTTACAATAAGTTAGTGGGAGCACAGTTGTATTTCTAGTACTTTATGTTGATGACATCCTACTCATTGGGAATGACATTCCTACCTTGCAGAGTGTCAAGTCTTGGTTAGGAAAGTCTTTCTCAATGAAAGATTTAGGCGAAGCCACTTATATCCTTGGGATTAGTATCTATAGAGATAGATCTAAGAGGCTGATAGGCCTAAGTCAAAGCACATACATAGACAAGATACTGCATAGATTCAACATGCAGGATTCAAAAAGGGGCAACATGCCCATGTCTCATGGCATCCATCTCAGTAAGAATCTGTGTCCTAGTACACAAGATCAAAGAGACCGCATGAGTAAGATTCCATATGCCTCCGCTATTGGATCTATCATGTACGCCATGTTATGTACTCGACCGGATGTCTCATGTGCCTTGAGTATGACCAGCACATATCAACAAGATCCCGGTGAGGGTCACTGGACTGCTGTCAAGAATATCCTTAAGTACTTAAGAAGGACTAAGGACTTATTCTTGGTATATGGTGGCTTGGAGGATGAGCTCTGTGTGACTGGTCACACAGATGCGAGTTTCCAAACTGACCAAGATGATTCAAGATCACAATTAGGGTATGTATTCCTGTTGAATGGCGGTGCGGTGAGCTGGAAGCGCTCTAAGCAGAGCACTGTAGTTGATTATGCAATAGCAGCATTAGATGCAGCTGAGGAGGCCTTTTGGATTAGTAAGTTCATTAATGAACTAGGGGTGGTTCCTACCATCTGCAAAGGTACGATTCGAAAACTCTAAACCTTGATTTAAATGCCGTTGAACGATCCGCCTAAGGGATCCGTAAATTTTTTTTTACTCAGTTGCGTGTACGGATCCCAACAACAATGTCTTGAGCTAGTTAAGTATACGACTTATGGTTAGTCATAGAGGAATGAAAAGTGGATGGTGGATAGATTGCTACAAAAGGATAGATCAAAGTTTAGGAGGCAGTTAAAACCCTTAGGACTGCTTTTTTTTAGGATATGTGTACACGAATCCGTCTTTTAGATGCAAAGATACGGGGTTATAGTTATGAGCTCAATCCTAAGAGGGACTCACAGGGCCGATTCTCATCTTATACCAATTCTACATCCTCATCTTATACTGGTCTTATTGGAGGTTTTAACAAGATGAGTGGTTATAGTTTTGGAGGCTAGATACTCAAAAAAGAAGAAGAACAAGCGCCCAAAGGGATCATTTAAAGTTTGTCAAGTTTGAGGACACAAGCTTAGAGGAGCAAGGGCGGGGGCAACTAGTCATCCTATAAAGGCTCTAACTGTTAGTAAGTAGGTGTCCTAGATACAATCTATTTCGACAGATGAATACCTTTCTGTATTTTAGTATTTCATGATTAATATAAATGAGAACATTTTATCTTTATCATATTTGTGTCTCGTCTTTATTTTAAGGTAAATATGCATTTAAAGATAAAAGATCTAGGAATACAATAGGTGTTCACTTGAGGATCTATGATAGGGATCATGATCATGAGGACTCGAGGACACTACATATCTATTGCCTGAAACTTGTTCCTAGTCTTGAATCACCAAGAAAGGGCATTGGTGATATCAATAAGACTAGCACGACATTATTTACTTGTATAGAGATACAAGGTAGGGACCTCATGGAATACAAGCATAGTGATACCTTAGCTAATGTTGTAGGTGGATTTGTTGGAGAACAGATAGAACTGAACTGACCCACTGAGAGACTCTACAAAGATTCATTGTAGAGAGTCTCATTGGATATGTAAAGTCTCTCATCGTTTGGTAGTGCAGATCGTCCTAGATTTATGGGTGTAATCAAACACTATGTCTTAGAGTTATACTTTGACTGTACAACTCTATTCACTTGAGAATGGGGAGAACGATGTACTCTTGAGTGTAACTCGAATACATGGGTATAAATGGACATGCCAAAATGACTCACAGTCTCCTTAAGGGATTAGTCGTTCACAAGACCATTAGAGCTTAGATGACTTCTAGTTGACTTGAGAGTTTGTGGACAACAAGCAATTATGAAGAGTCATGATCCGTCTTAAAGTCAATGGAAGAAGATTCATAGTTCTATGAATTAACTACATTTAGTCAATCAAGAGAGATGATACTCTATTGGGTTAAGGTGCGATTTGGCCAATAAACTATTGGCTCAGAAGCGTCCAACACAATTAACTATTTAGTGGACCAAAAATACCACCAAACTTTTAAAAAGGAGCGCCCAACACAATGCCGTTAGAAAAAAGTTAACGTCCGTTATCTAAGGTGCAGATTAGCCAACGAACTCTTACTCCAAGAGCGCCCAGTACAAAAAAGTTTTACTCAGGAGCGCCCAGCACAAAATTCTAAATTTTACTAAATTAAATAATTTTTTTTTCTCAATTGTTATTATTCAAAACTACTTGTATAGATATCTATGGACAAAAATTACTCATTCTTCAATTTTGTCAAAATTATAATTTGCTAAAATAAACAAACATTTTAATTAAAAATATAATTATATGATTTAAATAAAACTCAAGGTGTTTTATATTTTATTATAGGGTTAAGGTGCAAAAATAGACATGTGCTTTTCTCCAAGGAGCGCCTAGTAGCAAATGCTTTTTTCAGGTGCAAAAGTAACTATGTGGTTACAAATTAGGTGCAAAAATAGCGTTTGACCGTTAAGTTTGACTTTTGACCGTTAAGTTTGATTTTTTTTTGCTGACTGGACGATGACGTGGCATTTCAAATATTTTTTCAGTATCGGTCAATACCTGAAATATTTTTTCAAGATCCTAAAATAATTTTTCAAAATTATGAAATATTTTTTTTGTACCAATCAGTATCCTGAAAATACTTTTTAGTACCAATCGACTCGGTACCACGAAATATTTTTTTCAAGATCTTTTAGTACCGATCAATACCGAAATATTTTTCAAGATCGTAAAATTATTTTTGCACCTTTGAAATGCCATGTCATCATCCAACAAGAAGAAGTCAAACTTAACGGTCAAAAGTCAAACTTAACGGTCAAACGCTATTTTTGCACCTAATTTGTAACCACATAGTTACTTTTGCACCTGAAAAAAGCATTTGCTACTGGGCGCTCCTTGGAAAAAAGCACATGTCTATTTTTGCACCTTAACCCTTTATTATATATGTTAAACAAAAAAAATAAGATTTATTTTTATTTTAGAAGAAATTTATGTGAGTTAAAAAAATCATTTAATGTTAATAAAATTTAAAAAATCTATTATATCTTGAAAGAAATGAAATGAGTTTAATTTTTATAAAAAGAGCTTAATGCATATCAACGTTGATTATATGAATATGGGACTTGTTGAAAAAAAAAAAACTTAAGAAGCTTGAGGAATGACAATTTAATAATAGGTTAAGGAGCAATTTGGCCTATGAAAGTCTCATATCCATATAAGCAATAGATCATTTAATTAACAAATATATCATCAAGTTGCCGGATTTATATTATTAAGTATCAACGTTGATATCCATTAACCTCTTTTTATAAAAATTAAACTCATTTCATTTCTTTCAGGATATAATAGATTTTTTATATTTTTTAAATTTTATTAACATTAAATGATTTTTTTAACTCACATAAATTTCTTCTAAAATAAAAATAAATCATATAATTTTTTTAGGGTTAAGGTGTAGATTGGCCAATAAACTTTTACCCTAAGAGCGTCCAAAACAATAAACTTTTAAGTGGACCTTAAATACCAAAAAACAATTAAAAATGTAAAATGAGCACAACTCCATAGATATCTATACAAGTAGTTTTGAATAATGACAATTGAGAAAAATTATTTAATTTAGTAAAATTTAGAATTTTGTGTTGGGCGCTCCTGGAGTAAAAGTTCGTTGGCCAATCTGCACCTTAGATAACAGAAGTTAACTTTTTTCTAACGGCGTTGTACTGGGCGCTCCTTTTTAAAAGTTTGTTGTGCTGGGCGATCCTTTTTAAAAGTTTGTTGGTATTTTTGGTCCACTTAATAGTTGTGTTGGACGCTCTTGGGTCAATAGTTTATTGGCCAAATCGCACCTTAACCCTACTCTATTTTTGCTCTCAACTAAATATGAATGACGATGTGAGGGATGATGCCAGCACAGTATCCAAATTAGAAAGGTAGATTACTTGATCAACATAATTAGTTTTGGGACCTAGAGTATTGCTAGTGCCTTATGTGGTCATTACATAAATTGGGCCCATTAAAAGAGTTTAATTGGTCCAAGTTTATTTATGTCAGTGACTAATTGGGCCTAATGAGTCACACACAAAGGTTATTCTTGATTGCTTAAAATTAGCAAACTTGAGCCAATAATTGTTATTGGGCTTTCTCAAGAGAATAGGTGTATTTGGTTTGGAGTGGGACTCCAAGCCCAATATATAAATATGGCACCATATATGGTTCTTTAGCGTGAAATTAGTTTCTCCACTAATAGGCCCAAATGTGTTAGAAGGCCCAATAAGGTCTTAGGCCAATTTGAATTTGGAATTTCAATATTGAATTTAAAATAGTAATTTAAATTCAAATTTTAAATTCAAGAGGTTAGGTGATAAAAGATAATTCTGAATTATCTAAAACAATATCCAATAAAGATTGGATAAGATCCAATAAAGAAAATATAAGGATTGGGATTCTTGGAATGCGTCATTTTTGGATTGGGCATTTCTAGTTAGATTGGGTCTCCTTATAAGCACTAAAATTAGGGTTAAACCTTACTTTTGGTGACTGATTTTGGCGGTCAATTTTGTGTACGTTTTTTGAAAGAAATGTACAACTCTTGAAGGGTTCAAGAAGGCAAAAAGGTGCCACTTTTGCACATGCATGCCATAATACAAGAAAGGTAAATCCTCCTATCTTGCCCCATACCTAACCTCAAGAAACCATCACCTTCTTAAGAAAAAGAAAACCCAAGAACTTGAATCCTCAACCTTGTCATCGCCTAGCAAGCATCCAAGGAGAAGGAGTTCTTAAGGCAATCTGGAGATAGTCGTGTGGATCCGTGTTATTGGACATCATAAACTTTGAGGTCTTCGAGTGATATAAGGTAATCCTAAAACCCACATGCATTTTAATGAGTAGATCCTAAGCACACATAAAGAGTTACAGGGTCCATAATGATTAATATGTCTGAAATCATAATTGAAATCATAACTCATAAGTACCGTAATAAGTTATGGGTTATCATAAGTACCGTAAGTAATTATGGGTTATAACTCATAAGTATCGTAAAAGTTACGGGTTCTCATGAGTGCCCATAAAGAGTCACAGGTTTCATAATGATTACAAGTTTTTGATATTCAGTTCCATGAGCACCTGTAAAGATGAGTTATGGGTTCTCATATATTAACTCATTGGTTAAGCAATTATACTTTTAAGTAACTCATAAGTACTGTAAAGAGTTACGAGTTCTCATGAGTACCGTAAAAAGTTATAGTTATAAATTCTAGATTCCACAGTCATTAGTAGAGAACAAAAAATTGTTGTTTTTCCACCTCAAGAGTTTATGCTTGAATGTCAGGCAACACCCAAAATAACTAACACTAATGACCCTGTGCCTAGTACTGCATAGACCTCAGCTTGCTCAAAATATGGAAGGTATGATCATGAGTACCATAAAGAGTTACGGGTTCTCATGAGAACTGATGAGCTGCTTTTGTAGCTAAAGCAATCAATTAAACCAGGACCAACTAATAATGCAATATAGTGGCAACCTAGGTCATTTTCCCAAGGAGCAAGCTGTGGGTTTTTCTTTAGGTGATGAAAATGCAATGGAATGAACCTAACTAAAATGCAAGACACTACTACCTAGATGCAAATAACTAAGTAAATGCAAGATGAAAATTGACTCTAAGACCTATATGAAAATGAGACTAATCTATATGAATTTGAATGCAATTTGGGGGGGGGTTTTGTTATGAGAGAATAATTAAAATCCTAAGAAAAAAATTGATCAAAAGTAAATCAAACAACAAAGATCTAGTTCAGTTATGATGATGAAGGGGACAACTTAGGATTCACTTGGAGTTAACTTTCTTAGCCCAAATTAATTAATTAGACCAAAGGGAGATTAATGAAAGATTGAAATTAATGAATTTAATCACCTAATTGAAGCATGGGAAACCCTCAAGCTCAATAACACAAATTCCACTAGAAAACTCATAATGAAATAAGCGGTGGCTAATTAAAGTTATTAAAAACCAATCACATTTAATTTCAAAATAATTTAAGAAATCTTTTTTACAATTATCCAATTGAACAACTAGACAATTTATCAACTCAATTAAAAAATTAAATCGATAAACACAATTGACAATTAAATTAATAACGAAAACTCAATTATTAATTCAATTGACAATCCAAAGGTTGCAAACAAAAATCCAACAATTGTCTCAGGCATGAAAGCGGAGCTGAATCACCAAGAGGGGGTGAATTAGGGATTCTGAAATATTTTTCGAATTGCTCTGTTTTAGGTAGTGAAAAACAAGGATAAACAGAGTATAAGGAAGAGAAGCAAGACACAAAGGGTTTATACTGGTTCGGTCCAATCTCTTGACCTACGTCCAGTCCCCAGACTCTCTGGGATTTCTCACTATCACAATTGATTACACACTCTGTAACTCAAGAGTAATTCTCTCCCTAGAACTTACTCCCCCTTACAAGTTGCAATCAATATCCCAATCTCCAAGTCCCCTGACTTGAGATTATTTACAATGAATGATTTACAATAAATGAACTCTCTCTAAGAGTGGATAAGAATAAACACTGAAGTACAATGTATCAAAAGATACTTCTTACAAGAAAACTCAAAGAGTGGTTGAAACTTGAATGATTTTCGTTTTCTCACAGATTGGTTGTTGAGAAGAATTGAATGCATCTCTATTTATACTAAGAGATCATTAAATGACCGTTGTAATCCCTAATGTAACCGTTGGTAACATTGAGGGTGGATTAGTTGAAGGTTTGGTCTTCTTCTCTCTCTACTCTTTGGTTAATCCAGCTGCGCAAAAGTTTAGGCTTGACTTCTTGACTTTTAATCCGTTGGAAGAGCAGCTACTTGATGTGGAAATGAGACATTAATCCCTTTGAATTGTGCGGAGAATGATTGTCCAAAAGGATGCAAGTTTTCTGGACTTTGCATTTAATGTTCTGACACCACTTTATGCTTTATGCTAATCCTTCATTTAATCCTTTCCATATCATCTAAAACTCACTAATAAACTGATTAAACATATTTAGGAATAGTAATGAGTGATGATATGAAGTATTAGAATCAAACACATGGCTTTCGCAAATTTGTCCAACTTGAAATTCAAATCCAGCGACACAAACTCGAGTTTGTTATTCAAAACTGGAGTTTTCATTTTTCATTAAAAGCCTAAACTCGAGTTTCCAAAACTTAACTCGAGTTTTCTCCTTCTAGAGAAGAATGTCGCGATTTGGTCTTTGAAGCAGGTTTTGATAATAGTTCAAAACTCGAGTCATTACGTGACAAACTCGAGTTTTGGACTTTTTATTAGAAAACATGTTGTAGTCCAAAATCTCAAAACTGGAGTTTTCAAAATGTTCAATTTTGGCAGAACTCTCTGCTTGGCCTAAACTCGAGTTTCCAAACTGAAACTCGAGTTTCCATAATTTTTTGAAAAATGGAAACTTCTGTGCTTATTCAAAATTGGAGTTTTCAAATTGAAACTGGAGTTTCCAAAACTTT
Source organism: Acacia pycnantha (assembly GCA_025563575.1). Classification (NCBI taxonomy): domain Eukaryota; kingdom Viridiplantae; phylum Streptophyta; class Magnoliopsida; order Fabales; family Fabaceae; genus Acacia; species Acacia pycnantha. The sequence continues at coordinate 5,629,168 of JAMWYP010000021.1, read as the reverse complement.
AGAAACTTTGATTTCTTCTCTGTAAGACCGAAACTCGAGTTTCCAAAACCAAACTCGAGTTTCCTCATTTATGAGAAAAACTTTGAAAAATCTTGTCAAGTCAAAACTGGAGTTTTCACAAGTTCAGAATTGAGCATTGTTCTCTGTATGCTGTAAACTTGAGTTTCCAACAAAACTTGGAAACTTAGAGAACTCTCTGTTTAGCCCAAACTCGAGTTTCCAAATGGAAACTGGAGTTTTGCTATCTTTGAAAAATTGGTAGCTCTCTGTCTTGCCAAAACTCGAGTTCATTACCAAACTCGAGTTTGCTTTGCCTTTGAAAAACTTAGATGCTCTCTGTATGATCAAAACTCGAGTTTTCATACCCAAACTCGAGTTTGCCTAACTTTGCAAAAACTTGAGCTATTCTCTGTCAAGTCCAAACTCGAGTTTCCAAACCAAAACTCGAGTTTGCCTTTGACAGTAAGTTTTTCAACTTAACAAAGAAAAACTTCAATCTGTGTTTACAATTGTCAGTTATCATCAAAACCAATAGAGAACTAACATTCTCCCCCTTTTTGATGATGACAACACTTGTAAACCAAAGTTACTACTAGTTTGAGAGATTTGGGATTTTAAAATGATTTTACTCAAACATGATTTGAAAATGCAACAAGACAGTTTATGCAATTTGACAATTTCAAGAACTTGACAGTAGTACAGAGTTATACATAGCAAAAGCGAATAAAACAGAAAAGTATTGCATTCCATATTAATTCAAAGCTTTTACATCAACGGTTAGTCAAAAGAACATATCTATAGCATATCTGTCACACAGGAATTACAAATTATAGCAACAGATTACTTGCAATACAGGAACACAAAAGAAAATCAATACAGCTCAAAACTCTCAACTCAAAAAGTTTTCAAAATTCTAATGCTCTGGTTTCTCTGGTTCTTCTCCCCCTTTGTCATCAACAAAAGAGGATGGAGCTGAGATAGAAGGGTCATCCAGAGGGGTAGAGAGTTTGACAGTAGAGGCAGGCGTTGGAATTTGGATTGGAGAGGGAGTAACAGTGGGAAGAACCTCAGTGGTTGGGGTAGAAGGGATAGGTTCAGTGGAGGGAACTATGGGAGTAGTGAAGGTGAGGCAGAAGGTGAAGATGGTTCAGTCTTCAACCCAGTTGGAGTCCCAAAACCAGAAGAGGAACCAGTGTCCAGCTTCTTGATAAGAGCATTGAGGCGATCATCCATCCTTTCTTGGGAGACTAGCAAGGTAGACAACTGAGCATCCTGATCTGCCATGTGGCCAGAAATATTCTTAATCCCATCCTTCATTTCTTCCTGGGCATCCACCACATCTGAATTGCCCTTGGTCACTTCAGAGACCAATCGATTAACCTCCACTTGAATCCTTTCAGTCATATCGTCAATGGCCTTGTCCACAATGGCCTTGAATCTGGCTTCAAAATCAGGAGGGAGTGATGATTGAGGAGGAGTAGATTGAGCTTCCTAAGCTCTTGCAGCTAAAGCTCTTGATCTAGTAGGAGCTCGAGACTCATCTGAGCTTTCAGCTTCAAATGTGATCCTCATCAGATTAAGTTGAGCTTTCCTAAAGACAGTGGGAGTCTTCATTGTGTCAGGAGCACCCACATACCAGATTTTGTGATAAAATAAGATCATAGACACAAGAAAGGAGAAATGAACATGGGAAGGTCGTCTAGAGGAGAATCTGAACTTGGTGATCTCTTGAAATATCCAATGGCCAAGGTTTATAGGAGCTTTATTAACTATGGCAGCAAAGAGTGGGTAATCTTTTTGAGCAAAGTGGGTGAAATTCCCACCTTTCTGAATCATGTTCCTAGAATAGATATACCACAAGACTCTGTGAATGGGTGGCATAGACACTGGAGTAAAATATAAATGGGCCATTTGATTTTCAGGAACATGTTCATTTGGCCTCAAAATTTCAAAAATTTCTTGATTTGAATACTAAATTGTAGGAGGAGGAGGAGGATTGGTAATTTTCAAAATAGAATTTATGATAAAGGCTAACAAGGTAAACTTGATTCTCTTAACTTGAGTAGAAACTCTTTCTTCTACCAAGTTTTGGTCATTATCCTCCAAATTGTCCCATTCCATATTGAAATAGAACAATCGAATGATATTAGGACATTATTGAGCAGTTATGGACAAGAAAGATTCATAAGGTTTCAACCAAGGGGAAAGATCTACATTACAAGTTTCCGTAATCTTATCTAAGTCTACAGAGACTATGGGACAGAACTCCTTTTTCAAAAAGGTTTCTTTGAATTTGATAGCTAAATCATTTGTAAGGAAAGTGTTTTCAAAGACAAAACCTTGAGGTGCAGATGTATGGAGATAGATTTCTGATATAGCATCTAGAACGATTGTGGGGTTTTGTGAAGATTGAGAAGGATTGGAGGTAGCTTTTGACGATCCTTCTTCTCTGCCTGCTCTTCGCTTCTTGTGAGACTTGGGAGGTTCACCTTCCTTTTGTTTCCCCTTTGCTTCTTCGTTCAGAGAATCAAAGGCTCGTTTGGATTGAGTCTGGGATGGTTCTTGAAACGAAACACTCTTAGGTTTGGGCGAAGAGGCTGTCTGGTACGATGGAATTCCATGAATTTGTTTTTCGACCCCACAGTGGAATCGTCTGGGGGTACTCTTCATCCTCCTAGGTCGTGTGAGTGGAGGAGGCGAAGGAGAATCTGAAGAAGCTTCATAGTCGGCATCGTCTTGAGAGGTTTTGGTGGATTTCTTGGGAGCCATTTTCGATTTGAGGTTCAGAGAGTGAGGAAGAAGATGAGAGGTTCAGAGAAACTCTAGGGAAAACTTGATTTTTTAGGAGAGTTTGGTCGTACAATGAACATTCAAGTTTAAATAGGGTGCGAAATACTGACCTGGATTTCAAGGATGCATTGTGAACCCTTGAACTTCCGCGACCAAAACTCGAGTTTTGATGTTGCTTCAACAGGTGTGTTGCTTTCTGTCTGACCGAAACTCGAGTTTCATACTTAATGACTCGAGTTTCCAGTTTTTCAAAACTCAAAGCTTGCTTTCTGTCCCCGATAAACTTGAGTTTTGATTTCAAAACTCGAGTTTGCTTCCTCTGACAGCAAACTTCAGAATTTTAACATCAACTCATTGGGATTTACCATTCCCAATTCTCTTCTAATGAAATTGAATTGCTCCTTAGCCAATGGTTTGGTGAAGATGTCAGCAAGTTGAAGATGTATTGGAATGAACATGACTTTGACATTCTTCTTTTGAACATGATCCCTTATAAAGTGATGTCTCACATCAATATGTTTGGTCCTTGTATGTTGAACTGGGTTCTTGGCCAAGCTTATTGTGCTTGTGTTATCACACAATATTGGGATCTCCTTCAAATTGATTCCTAAGTCAGAAAGTTGTTGCTTGAGCCATAGGACTTGAGCACAACAACTTGATGCAGCAATGTACTCAGCTTCAGTTGATGATACAGAGACGGTTGTTTGCTTCTTGCTGAACCAGGATACAAGTGAGCCACCAAGAAATTGACATTGGCCACTTGTGCTCTTTCTATCCGTCTTGTAACCAGCATGGTCTAAATCTGAGTAGGCCACCAAATGCTCAGGTTGAACTTTGGAAAACCACAATCCAAGAGTCTTCGTGTCAGCAAGGTATCTAAAGATTCTCTTCACATTTTCAGCATGTGACTCCTTGGGAGCAGATTGGAACCTTGCACATATCCCCACACTAAATTGGATGTCTGGGCGACTTGCAGTAAGATAGAGCAATGAACCAATCATTCCTCTATATCTTGTAATGTTGAAATCAGTGCCCTTTTCATCAGCATCCAAAGATGTGGTTGAGCTCATTGGAGTGTCAGCTTCATTGCATGGGTCCATTCCAAACTTCTTTAGCAGATCATTGAGATACTTGGTCTGAGAGATGAAGATCCCATTTGACCTTTGCTTGATTTGAAAACCATGGAAATAGTTGAGTTCTCCCATCATGGACATCTCAAACTCTCCCTGTATGTTCTTTGCAAATTCTTCACACAAAGCATCATTAGAGGCTCCAAAAATAATATCATCAGCATAGATTTGAACAATTAAAATTTCACCAATCTTATTACTTTTAATGAAAAGAGTTGTATATGTTTTTCCTCTAACAAATCCTTGATCAAGAAGGAATTTTCTTAATCACTCATACCAAGCTCTAGGAGCTTGCTTAAGACCATAAAGAGCTTTCTTAAGGCGATAAACATGATCTGGATGATGATCATTTTGAAAACCAGGAGGTTGTTCAACATAAACTTCCTCTTGAATAAAACCATCTAGAAAAGCACTTTTTACATCCATTTGATAAAGCTTGAATCCTTTGACACAAGCAAAGGCTAGAAGAACTCTTGTGGCTTCCAATCTTGCCACTGGAGCATAATTTTCTTCATAATCAATTCCTTCTTCTTGATTATAGCCTTTAGCAACCAATTTGCCTTATTACGGACTATGATTGCTGATTCATCTCGTTTGTTCTTAAATACCCATTTTGTGCCAATGACCGAATGATTCTTAGGCCTAGGTACCAAATCCCAAACTTGATTTCTATCAAATTGATGTAACTCCTCTTGCATTGCTATCACCCAATCATTGTCTGAAAGGGCTTCATCAATCTTAGAGGGTTCAATATTTGAAATAAAGGTAGAAAATGTAACTTCATTCAAAGTACTACTTCTGGTCCTTACTCCTTGATTAACATCACATATGACTTGGTCTAAAGGATGATTCCTTATAAATTTCCAAGCTCTAGGTTGAGGTTGATCAGGGTTTTCTAAATTATTTTGAGGATCAACTTCGAAAACATTTTCAGGGTTTTCAATAGAAGCAAGAGTAGTTTTCGAAAAGAATTGATTTTTCAAAACATTTTCCTCATCATCATCCTTGGATTTGTCAGACTTGGATTCACAGAATGCAACATGCATAGACTCTTCTACAATGCGAGTACGAATGTTAAAGACTCTATAAGCTCTACTTCTATTAGAATGACCCAAAAATATACCTTCATCCGCCTTGGGATCAAACTTTCCCAAGTTATCCTTACCATTGTTGTGGATGAAGTACTTACATCCAAACACATGCAGATGACCCAGATTTGGCTTTCTTCCTTTATATAGCTCATAAGAAGTCTTGTTCAGCTTCTTTCGGAGGTATGCCCGATTTGAGATGTAGCAAGCCATACTCATTGCATCAGCCCAGAACACTTGTGAAGTGTTGTTTTCATCCAGCATAGCTCTTGCCATCTCGGTGATGACTCTATTCTTTCTCTCTACAACACCATTTTTTTGAGGAGTCCTTGGGGCTGAGAAGTTGTGATCAATCCCCATATTGTCACAAAACTCAGCAAAGGCATGATTTTCAAACTCACCTCCATGATCAGCACGAATTCCTGAAATAACAAAACCTTTCTCGTTTTGGACCTTCTTGGCAAAAACAACAAACTGATCAAATGTTTTATCTTTAGATGACAAAAATATAGTCCATGCAAATCTAGAAAAATCATCAACTATGACCAAAGTATAAAGATTGCCACCGAGGCTTCTTACTCTATCTGGTCCAACTAGATCCATATGAAGTAGTTGGAGAGGTCTAGAAGTTGAAATCTCATTTTTAGAGTTGAAAGATGATTTAGTTTGTTTTCCTTTTTGACAAGCATCACAAATCATATTATTTTTGCACGAAGTTTTGGAACACAATCACCAAATCCTTTTTGAGTAATCTGTCATGTTGAATCATATTGACATGAGCTAAACGCTTGTGCCATAGCCAACTATCATCCAAATTACTAACAAAACATTTTTCAAAAGGAGAACCATTTCTAGAAAGGTTGAGTGTATAACAATTGCCTTCTCTAGGGGCTCTAAAAATATCTTTCAACTTTATATTGTCTAAAGAGAGAATATCCTTACTTACTATCAAGCATTCCTCAGAATCAAAGATAACTAGGTTACCTTTATCTGTACTTTGGCTTACACTGAGGAGATTGTGACAAAGTCCTTCCACAAGGTAGACATCTTTGATTTGTGGTCCTTTATTGTTTCCAACTTCACCAATCCCACAATCTTTCCAGATTGATTTCCACCAAATGTCACTTTGCCACCATCCTTGTGCTTGATTGAAGCAAATTTGGAATGATCTCTCGTCATGTGCCTAGAGCATCCACTATCAATGTACCATTTGTTGGACTTTGATGCTCTTAGACATACCTACAAAACATAAGCAATCAGGTCTTAGGTACCCATTTTTTTCTTGGGTTCTTTGGGGTTAGTTTGTGTCTTAGGAACCTTGTAAGATCCCTTAGGCACCCATTGATAGTTTCCGATAGGCTTACTTCTTCTTTCCTTTTTATGAAAACAGGAAGAAGTAGTGTGACCTTTCCGATTGAAATAATTGCAATGAGCAAAAGGATTTGAAGAATGAACGGATTATTTTCTAAAGTAGTTCATGTAAGATTTTTCTCCAAATTTCTTTTTGCCTTTTCTCTTATCAAAATCTGGTTTGTAACCAATTCCTGATTTGTCATTTGTAAATCTTTGTTATTTCAAAATGACATTGAGCATCTCACTACCTCTAGTGAATTTCTCAAGTGCCTTTGTAAGATGTAAATTATTTTTCTCCAAATCAAGACAATCTTCACAAGCCATGTTTTCACAAGAAAGATTTTTTACTTGCATTTCAAGAGTCACATTTTTCTTTTTCAAAGAAATATATTTTCTACAAGCTTTTCAAATTCAGATTGCACAACAATGTATTCAACAAATAATTCATCATAAGATGGTTTTGAATCATATACCTCATTGTTGTCATGTTGCTCTTCTTCTTCAGCAAATAAGCAAATATTAGCTTTTTCTTCCTTATCAACTTCATCTTCACCAGATGAGCTATCTCCCCATATGGCTGAGACATAGGCTTTCTTTTTGAATTTGTTGAACTTCTTCTTTTCTTTATCCTTGTTCTTCAGCTGGGGGCATTCAGACTTGATGTGGCTAGGCTTGTCACATTCGTAATAGATGATTGGCTTCTTTGCTTCGATGCTGGAGCTACCTTTGTGAAACCTCTTGTACCCTTGGTCCTTCTTGTAAAATTTCTTGAACCTTCAGACCATCAAGCCCAGCTCTTCATCTTCGTCTTCTTCTTCATCATCATCAGATTCCTTGGCTTCTTTAACAGTCTTGAGAGCAATGCCTTTGCTCTTGACATTCATCTCATCAAGTCCTTTTCTGAACTTGATCTTCCCTTCATACTCAGACAGACTGCCAAACAAAGCTGCTACAGAGCTCATTGATTCCCCACGGGCTTCCTCAATGGCTTCCCATTCTTTGCTGAGGATATTTAGAATTTTCCTCACTTGAACGGGTTGCTCGTACATTTTACCCAATGCAGCAAGTTGATTGATGAGGTGGGTGAATCTTAGTTGGAACTCGATGATGGATTCTCATGTCTTCATATGAAGAAGATCATACTCAGTCATGAGAGTATTGACCCTATTCTCTTTTACTCCGGTAGTTCCTTCATGAGCTATATTCAAAGCATCCCACATGGCTTTAGCATATGGTAAGGTGCAAATACGGAAGTACTCTTGTTGACTTAGAGCACTTTGCAGCATGAGGATCGCTTTGCTGTTGAGAGTGACATTTCTTCTATCATTCTCATCATAGTCTTCTTCTGGCTTAGGAACTCGAAGTCCATTTTCCAGGACTGTTGGAGCATAGTTGCCAATTTCAAACACCCTCCACAGGCCATACTCACTAGCCATGACAAAGACCTTGAACTTGGCTTTCCAGAAGGAATAATGCTCTCCATTGAAGCCAGTAGGTCTGTTGATCGAAGCTCCATCAGGTAGAGTACCTTCCATGGTGATCCTTCTCGAGATGTTAAGCTCTTAAGAGAAGACCGAGCTCTAATACCAAATGAAAGTGGAGCTGAATCACCAAGAGGGGGTGAATTAGGGATTCTGAAATCTTTTTCGAATTGCTCTGTTAGAGGTAGTGAAAAACAGGGATAAACAGAGTATAAGTAAGAGAAGCAAGACACAAAGGACTTATAGGTTTGGTCTAATCTCTTGACCTACGTCCAGTCCCCAGACTCTGTGATTTCTCATTATCACAATTGATTACACACTCTGTAACTCAAGAGTAATTCTCTCACTAGAACTTACTCCCCCTTACAAGTTGCAATCAATATCCCAATCTCCAAGTCCCCTGACTTGAGATTCTTTTCAATGAATGATTTACAATAAATGAACTCTCTTTAAGAGTGGATAAGAATAAACACTGAAGTACAATGTATCAAAAGATGCTTCTTACAAGAAAACTCAAAGAGTAGTTGAAACTTGAATGATTTTTGTTTTCTCACAGATTGGTTGTTGAGAAGAATTGAATGCATTTCTATATATACTAAGATATCATTAAATGACCGTTGTAATCCCTAATGTAACCGTTGGTAACATTGAGGGTGGATTAGTTGAAGGTTTGGTCTTCTTCTCTCTCTACTCTTTGGTTAATCCAGCTGCACAAAAGTTTAGGCTTGACTTCTTGACTTTTAATCCGTTGGAAGAGCAGCTACTTGATGTGGAAAGGAGACATTAATCCCTTTGAATCGTGTGGAGAATGATTGTTCACAAGGATGCAAGTTTTCTGGACTTTGCATTTAATGTTCTGACATCACTTTATGCTTTATGCTAATCCTTCATTTAATCCTTTCTAAATCATCTAAAACTCACTAACAAACTGATTAAACATAGTTAGGAATAGTAATGAGTGATGATATGAAGTATTAGAAGCAAACACAAAGCTTTCGCAAATTTTTCCAACTTGAAATTCAAATCCAGTGATACAAACTCGAGTTTGTTCTTCAAAACTGGAGTTTTCATTTTTCATTAAAATCCTAAACTCGAGTTTCCAAAACTTAACTCGAGTTTTCTCCTTCTAGAGAAGAATGTCGTGATTTGGTCTTTGAAGCAGGTTTTGATAATAGTTCAAAACTCGAGTAATTAAGTGACAAACTCGAGTTTTGGACTTTTTATGAGAAAACATTTTTTAGTCCAAAATCTCAAAACTGGAGTTTCCATTCCAAAACCGGAGTTTTCAAAATGTTCAATTTTGGTAGAACTCTCTGCTTGGCCTAAACTCGAGTTTCCAAACTAAAACTCGAGTTTCCATAATTCTTTGAAAAATGGAAACTTCTGTGCTTATTCAAAACTAGAGTTTCCAAAACTTTACAAACTTTGATTTTTTCTCTGTAAGACCGAAACTCGAGTTTCCAAAACCAAACTCGAGTTTCCTCATTTATGAGAAAAACTTGAAAAATCTTGTCAAGTCAAAACTGGAGTTTTCACAAGTTCAGAATTGAGTATTGTTCTCTGTATGCTGTAAACTCGAGTTTCCAAAACCAAACTCGAGTTTCCAACAAAACTTGGAAACTTAGAGAACTCTCTGTTTAGCCCAAACTCGAGTTTCCAAATGGAAACTGGAGTTTTGCTATCTTTGAAAAATTGGTAGCTCTCTGTCTTGCCAAAACTCGAGTTCATTACCAAACTCGAGTTTGCTTTGCCTTTGAAAAACTTAGATGCTCTCTGTATGATCAAAACTCGAGTTTTCATACCCAAACTCGAGTTTGCCTAACTTTGCAAAAACTTGAGCTATTCTCTGTCAAGTCCAAACTCGAGTTTCCAAACCAAAACTCGAGTTTGCCTTTGACAGTAAGTTTTTCAACTTAACAAAGAAAAACTTCAATCTGTGTTTACAATTGTCAGTTATCATCAAAACCAATAGAGAACTAACATTCTCCCCCTTTTTGATGATGACAACACTTGTAAACCAGAGTTGCTACTAGTTTGAGAGATTTGGGATTTTAAAATGATTTTACTCAAACATGATTTGAAAATGCAACAAGACAGTTTATGCAATTTGACCATTTCAAGAACTTGACACAGTAGTACAAGGTTATACATAGCAAAAGCGAATAAAACAGAAAAGTATTGCATTTCATATTAATTCAAAGCTTTTACATCAACGGTTAGTCAAAAGAACATATCTGTAGCATATCTGTCACACAGGAATTACATATTATAACAACAGATTACTTGCAATACAGGAACACAAAAGAAAATCAATACAGCTCAAAACTCTCAATTAAATAAAATCGTAGGATCTTCTAATATGCTTTTTCTTGTCCTGCAAGAATTAAATAAAATCGTGATCTATCATATATTCGGAAATATTATTCAATCACAAGATATCAATTAGAATATTGATAATTTAAGCCCAATAATCTCATAATTAATTATGATTTATATTATTTCCTAAAATTGGCTAACAATCCAAATATTTTTATCTAATAGATCCAAATTAACCTAAAATAGTCCTCAAAATAAATGAATAAGGTGGGATAAAATATATAAAATTAGGGTTTATCAAGAACCGTAAAGAGTTACGGTTACAAATTCTAGATTCCGCTACAATTAGTGAAGAACAAAAAAAACTCGTTTTTCCACCTCATGAGTTTATGCTTGAATGTCAGGCAACACCCAAAATAACCAACACTAACGCACATGTGCCTAGTACTACATAGACCTCAGCTTGCTCAAAATATGGAAGGTATGATCAGAAACATTGTTTAACTTTTTTTCACTTGGGTAAGGTGGGAGGCATCTCTCGCTTTTGTCAAGAACGCAAGCAAGATTCTCATGCATCTAGATCTACTATGCCAGGACAAGTCTTTGGCTTAATTCAAGAGGAGGCAAGTGCTTCACCCAATCTCATTAAAGGTAGAATTAAATTGTAGAGTTGTGATATTCTTACTTTATTTGACTCCGGTGCCACATACTCCTTCATAGCTTTTGATTGTGCCAAGAGATTAAACTTACATGTTTTTGAGATACCATTTTGATGTAAATGTATCAACACCTGCTAGATCTTCTGTTAAAACTTCTAATCCATGTTTGAATCTTATGTTGGAGTTTGAGAGTCGTAAAACAAAAATTGATTTTATTTGTTTGCCCCTTAAGGCTCTTAATGTGATTGCAAGTATGTATTGGCCTATAGCTAATGGTGACACACTTGAGTATAAAGCAAAAATTGTTTCTTTGCTTGTAGAGGTGCCTAATGGCTCTCTATTGTTTTTAGTTGTTCAAGTTGAAAGCTATATCAAACAAGGATGTCAAGTATATACATGGTTTTCTTTTTTGTTCAAGTTGAGATTGAAGAAGGGATCGATAGAATTGAAATTGTGAATGAGTTCCCTAATGTAATCCCAAAGGAAGTGTCTAGATTATCTCTTGAGTAGGAAGTACAATTCTCAATTAACCGAGTACATGGGACGGAGCCTATCTCTAAGGCTCCCTATCGGATGGCTCCAGCATAATTAACAGATTTGAAGAAGCAAATGGAAAAACTACTTGAGAAGGGATTTATCCGACTGAGTGTATCACCGTGGGGATCACCTGTTCTATTTGTGAAAAAGAAGGATGGGACCTTGTGATTGTGCATTGATTATTGTCAAGTAAACAAAGTCATCATCAAGAACAAATATCATCTACCAAGGATTGATGACTTGCTAGATCAGCTTGTGGGGTCAACAGTATTTTCCAAAATTGACTTAAGGGCAGGATATCATCAATTAAGAGTTAAAGCAAGGGATGTCTCTAAGACATCCTTTCATACATGATACGTTTACTATGAGTTTCTAGTAATGTCATTTGGTTTGACTAATGCTCTAGCGATATTCATGGACTATATGAACCAGATATTTAGACCATATTTGGATAAGTTTGTGGTGGTTTTCATAAAATGGTATTCTCATATACTCTCAAAATGAAGAGGAACACAGAAAGCACCTTAGAATAATGTTGTAAGTGTTAAGAAAGCACAAGCTTTATGCGAAATTGAGTAAGTGCGAGTTTTGGCTTAAAGAAGTGAAGTTCCTTGGCCATGTAATTTCAGCTGAAGGGATTGCGGTAGACCCTACCAAAGTTGATATAGTTCTTTAGTAGGAACAACCAAAGTGTATGACTGAGATTAGAAGTTTCCTGGGATTATCTGGATACTACAGAAGGTTCATACAAGGATTTTCCTTATTAGCAATGTCTCTTACTAAGTTAACCAAGAAGGATCAATCTTTCATTTGGACAGACTAGTGTGAAGCTACTTTTGAAGAGTTGAAAGTTGACCTCTACGCTAGTGTTAGTTATTCACGATCTTGATTTATCGTAGACCTTGTACACTGATGCATCTTTGAAAGGGTTGGGATGCGTATTGATGCAAGAAAGGAAACAAAAATTCTTATGCTTCAAGACATTTGAGGCCACACGAAAAGAATTACCCCACCCATGACTTAGAATTGGTAGTAGTTGTATTTGCACTAAAGATTTGGAGACACTAGCTCTATGGTTCACAGTTTGAAATTTTTAGTGATCATAAGAGTTTGAAGTATCTTATGGATTAGAAGGAGCTTAATAATAGGCAAAGGACGTAGATGGAGTTTATAAAAGATTATTACTTTGAACTAAAGTATCACCCTGATAAAGCCAACATTGTTGTAGACGCGTTAAGCAGAAAAGCCAATCATGTATTTCACTTGAGTCTTTGTGAGAACCATTGATTAGAAAGGTTGAAGGACATAGATATGCTAGTTGGTAAGGAAGTTATGATGCAATCTGTGCGAATTGATAATGAATTTTGGAAGGATATAGAGATGGCTCAGTTGGAGGATGAATCTCTATTGAAAATTAAGGAAGAATTGGAGGAAAGAGGAGTCAATGATTATGACGCAGGTGATGATAGTATCTTGATATTTAAAGGGAGGGTTTGCATCCCTAATTGTAAAAAATCTAAGACTTTCATTTTAGAGGAAGCACATCGAGTAAATACACAATCCATTCAGGGATCACCAAGATGTGAAGAAAGATGTGACAAAATTTGTCTCCTGCACTTTGACTTGTCAGAAAGTCAAAATTGAACATCAGAGGCCACCAGGGCTATTGCAAAATTTGGAGGTGTCGACATGGAAGTGGGATAGTATATCTATGAATTTCATTATGGCGTTGCCGATGAAACCTTAGGAATCATAATGCAATTTGGGTTATAGTTGATCGTTTAACCAAGTCTGCTTATTTCTTGCCCATTCGAGCTCATTATACAATAGAAAAGTTTGTTCATCTATATGTAAAAGAGATTGTCAGATTACATAGAGTGCCAAAAAGCATTATTTCTGTACTCTATCCAAAGTTCACATCATGTTTTTGGAGAGCTTTACACTGAGCTATGGGTTCTAGGTTGAAATATAGCACAACTTATCATCCACAAATCGATCAACAGACCGAGAGGACAATCCAAACCTTGGAAGATATGTTGAGAGCTTATGCTATTGATTTGAAAGGCATTTAGGACAATCACTAGACATTAGCCAAATTTTCTTATAAAAATAGCTACCACTCAAGAATTCAAATGATGCCTTATGAGGCATTATATGGCAGGAAGTGTTTATCTCCGATGTGTTGGATAAAGTTAAGTGAAAGGAAAATCACGGGCCCAGATTTTATGGATCAAACCACTAAGAAAATTGAAATGATTAAGAAGAAGTTATTGGCGGCTTAAAGTAGGCAAAAGAGTTATGTGGATAAACAATGAAGTCCCTTGGAATTTCAAGTTGGCGACCATGTGTTTTTACGTGTCACACCAATGACAGGCATTGGAAGATCTATTAAAGCAAAGAAATTGAGTTCAAGATTCAAGGGTCCATATGAGATTCTTGCAAAAGTTGGTGAAGTGGCATACTAAATTGCTTTGACACCACAATTGAAGGGGTTGATGATTTTGGGATTTGTACAAGCAGCAAAAGAAATTTACCAAAAGAAACATTGAATCCCAATCATGGATCTATCCATGGTGCTTAATTCGAGTAGTCAAAATTGTACCTTTCGTATGCATCTTGTTCAATCACTAGGAGCCAACTGAACGAACCAGCTCCCTCTACTAGTATCCACACGAATAGGACCCCAACACAGGCAGCGTGCTAGCGCCTCTAATGGTTTTTTCTCTCTATCCTCTAGGGTTTCTCTTGTGGCCTTTCTAATACGTCTTTCTCACTGTCTTAAGGTTTTCCAACCCTAATGGGCCGTATTATATATTCAAACTTAATCTTAATTACTTTTGAAATTTGAATTGGATTAAAATAATACTCCTTCTGGTCCTAATTATAAGACCTAATTGACTTTTTTGGAGAGATTAAGGAAGCTAATTAAATTACTTTCAAGTTTGCGGCATGTATACCTCTGTTTTCTTGCTCAAAGACAGAGCACCTATCGTTGGTTGGAAAATGATCATGGTTGATGCACACACACAAAAACGCTATATATATTAAAGTTGCATGATGAGCGTGTATATATATTATGATATGAATATAGTTATTCTTTTCCTGATACATTGCAACCTTAGGAAAGAAAGGAAACCTATGTCATATAATGATATTTCAAATTTGAAAACTTGCTTTTATAAGTGTGTGTGTGTGTATACTGTACGAGGGAAAACAAAAATAAAATGTTGTATTATATATATTTATATAGCTGCATTAGGAAAAAAAAAAGGAGGAGGAGGAGGAGGAAAACACTAACACACACAAATATATATATATATATATATATATATATATATATATATATATATATATATATATATATATATATATCAACGTTACACATGGTAAAAGATAACCAACGCTGCACTTGGGAAAAATAATAGGAAATATTTTGATGTATGCATAAGATAGAAACCAAAGCTTACTGTCATAGATAAAGATATATATATGTTGCTGTATAAGGATGCAAGAAGGAAAAGCTTACATATACACACACAGACACACAACGTGGTACAGGAAATAAATGGGAAAAGCAAAAAGTGGTTTTATATATTTATATACATGTACCATGAAATCAAAAGTAATTAGAAGTGTGGTCTTATTCACTGTACAGAAAAAAAAAAAAACCTTACTAATATATATACACTTGTAGTCATAAATAAATAAATAATATCATTGTTATTATTAGAAAAGGGAATAAGTGATAAATTAAAAAAAGGTATTATTAATTAGTAATAAATATAAAGAGAATTAATAGTTACAATGGTTTTACTGATTTTTTCAGTCCTGTCATAAGGTGCTCACTTCAAAATATATCATTATTAGAATTTGTAGTTTTTTTTTATTTCATGAAATTATAAGTTATAATTTCAACTATGTAGAGTTTTAGAAGAGTTATTAATGGTTAGTAAATTTGTTGTGGTAGATTAATTTTTGGCTTGTGTTTAAGCACTTGGATTAGGAGCAGTGTGATAATAGTTAACTTTGGCGAGAGGTAACCACTTTCTACTTGTTATGCATATTGATATGTTGTTGTGAGTATTTTGTGAAAATTATTATAAATATTTTAATAGAAATTTCCTTGTGGAACCTTATGATTTGAATTGTGAAATATATACCTATTTTTATATATGATTGAGAATTGTGATAATTATGGAAATGGTTGAATTGGGAAGGAATGAAGTAGTTTATTCCACCACGTGGTGAGGCCTCCATTGGTGCACGGTGGTTGGCTTTCTATTGTCCCACCTGTTCAATGAGGGATTGGCCCACTAGTTCAATGAGGGCTTACGACACCCCACTAGTTCTATGAGGGGAAAAGACCCATGGTCTGGGACATGTGCTCTGAGGATTTTGGCCGGTCCTCATCACATGACCAGTGAGCTTTTGAGTAACCAGTAACATGAGTGTAACTTAGCCTATGGGTCTAGTCGAAGGAAATAAGGCGGTTCGGTTGGATTGGTGGGATGCATATTGGGAATTGTGTAAATGAAAATTGTGATACAGAATTTTGATACAGAATTCATGACATGAAATTTTGTGTCGTGTATATTGGTGAATTATATTTTAAATATTTTGTTATATAAATTGTTCCACTTGGCACCTCAATAGCACATATTAGTATTCGTAATAAGTTGGATTGATGGTTACCACATTTTTCAGGTGATAGTTCCCATGCGGGTCCATCAAGGAAGACCTCGGAAGCTTAGGCTACTTCTGCCGAAAGTAGTGCTTTCGTCTTTTTGGTATATGTTGGATGGTTGTATATTGTCACGTTAAGGTTCATTTTGCACACTCTGACTTATTTTGTATATTTTGGCAAGTGATGAAGCATTACTTAGTTGTTGATCAACCCTTAATTAGTGATTATGTTACATTTCTCATAGTGGGTCGGTCCAGCACCTTGTACTCTTACTAGTGCCCAAGACTTTGATTCGTATCTCCATACCTTATCAAAGTCATACTGGTCTTATTTCATCTTCGCTCCTGTATAGATGACCGACCAGGGACATTTAGTACAATCGTTATGATACATCCAAGGATACAGTCATCATAATAAACATGCAAATGATATGATAACAAAATGAAGAAATACTTTAAAAAGTAAATACCCTTTTTGGTCCTTTACAAAAAACGCGATCCTCATTTTGGTCCCTGACAAAAAAAAAAAAGTCTCGTAGTCCCTCACAAATTCAAAATACACTCAATTGGTTGACATTTTGATCCCTCACAAATTATCAAAATGTCTTTTTTAGTCCATAAAAAGGACGAATAAGGGTTGGTTTTTTTGTAAGGGACCAAAATGGGGATTGCATTTTTTGTAAAGGACCAAAAAGGGTATTTACTCTACTTTAAATAACAATAATGTTTAAAGTACAATGATTGGCCCCTATGGATAATTTCCAACAGAAACTGTGTTCCACGTGTTTCAATTGAAGAAATACTAGCCAGATCCCTCACACATCATTGAGCCTAAAAAAGTTAAACTCCGTGAGAATTTGAGCTATCAAACAAAACCAGAACGAATAGCCGATGTGAAAGATAAACAATTAAGAAACAATACTATTCAACTTGTGAAAGTCATATGGAAGGAGATGGCTCCTAGAGATGCTACTTGGGAAAACTAAAGAGCAGATGTGACAATCCTATCCTTACTTATTTGATCAAGTAAGCAGAATTCTTACTTTGATTGAATTTTGGGGACAAAATTTCTATTTTGGAAGGGAGAGTTGTAATATCCCAATTTTTTAAATTAATATTTTTAGGAAAGATTAATTTACGGTAATTAAAATTTACCATGAATTTACTCGGTATGAGAATAAATTTTGTACTGTGAAAATAAATTGGGTGTAAAATTATGTTAGAATCGGCTGATACCCAAGAGGGGTGATTTAGGTGGAGAATCTTTTTCGCATCTTAGTAAAAGCAATCTGTATGAAAGTAATGAATTATAAAGTCATAGTGAGTTGTTCAAAAAGTATAAGCTGCAAATATAAGAGATAAGGGAAGAAAATATGCAAAATGTGATTTATCCTGGTTCAATCCAATCTGTGATGACTTACGTCTAGTCCCCAGGCTCTTCCTGAGATTTCAAATCCACTATCTTCCTCAAATTTTAACTTGGTACTTGAGAACCACTACAATCCCACAAGTTTAGCTAGGCACTTAGCTGTTGGAGTTTTTGTGCATTATGTTTTGTTTTCCATTTAACCTTGTTTAATTTCCATTGCGAAGGTTCAGGCTTTCTATTGAGCGTTCAAACTATTGTGAAGCTTTCCATTGGAAACATATTGGAGTTGTTGGCAGAATTCGAGGTTCAATCGTTTTCGCTTTGCTGCAATGTATCTTCACACAACATCCCTTTCATCTACTCTGGGATTGCTTAAGGTTGAGTTGCTTTTGCCTTCACCAGAATAGGTGTTTCAAACAATGATCATTTGACCTACTCTGAAAACATTTCCATGTGATCCGTTTGCTCTATTTCTAATACTGTAATTAATGTTTTGACACATGATTTGCTTTTGAGATTTTGCACTTAATTCTTCAAATTAAACATCTGAAACTCATTAACAAATGTGTTTAATACCATTGAGAAGAATAATGAGTAGTAATCAAATTTAAACATGAGTTAAACAATAAATTTGAATTCTCGAACATGAATGTTCAATGCAGGAAGAACTAACACTCAAGTATTGTTTTAGTCACACTCGAGTGTGCAATTTGCCATACTTGAGTGCTAATAAATTATGTCTCTAGTAGAATACTGTTCAAAATAGATTTTAGTTGACAAGCTATCAATTTCTACCAGACACTCAAGTGTCATAAAGACACAGTCGAGAGCCACATTTGTGACACTTCAAGTATGCCTCCAAAGAGGCAACACTCTTAATTCATCAGCGACTGTCATGCACTGAATTTGCAAGTATCTTACCTTGCATTCGAGTGTCAAAGATCACTCGAGTGTTTACCTTGATACTTCTAGTAATGAGCGCGAGTGTCAGGAAAAATCTTATGAGTGTTGAACCAGCTCTCAAGTGTTCATTAATACACTCAAGTGTCCACGTTCTTTTCTTTTTTTTGTCATGCCATGTTGCTTTTGCACTTTGAGTGTCAAATTGCCACACTCAAGTGTAATTGTCTTGCACTTCGAGTGTCAAATTGCCACACTCGAGTATGATTTGTCTTGTACTTCGAGTGTACAATATGTCTTGTAAAGATCTTTCATATTTTCTTCACCACTTTAAGTGCCATCTTCCACACTTGAGTGTACTTTTTATGCACTTCGAGTGCATGATGATCTGACTCATTTCTCAGGTTCTAGTGTTTCCGCACTTCGAGTGTTTGCAGGCTACACTCGAGTACCTCAGTCAAGTGTTACATTTCTACACTTTGAGTACCTGTATTGATAGAGTTTTGAATTACATAAAATTCTCAACATTCAAGTTACTTGTGGCTTTCAAACCACAGGTACATTGGCAACACAAAGATCAACTTCCAGTGAGTCTTTAATATGACTCCAAATTTGGAAAATGTAATATCCCTAGAAATATATTTAAGTCTTCTTTTATATTTATTTGGTACTAAATTCATACTAGAATCAAATGGAGTAGAAACAATTCAACAATCATAACTGAAAGACTTGGCTATCACCCAAGAGGGGGGGTGAATTGGGTGTTTGATTAAAAACTTAGAACTTTAAGAACTTTTCTTCACTTGCTGGAAATAGTTTGAATGTCAATAATAATTTATAAAGTGATAAGCAATCATTCAAACATATATGCTGGAATGTAAAAGATAAGGGAAGAGAATATGCAAACGGTGATTTATCCTGGTTCGGCCCAATCCTTGACCTACGTCCGGTCCCAAGCTCTACTTGAGAATTTCAATCCACTATCTTCTTTCAACTTGATTACACGTTACGTACTTGAAGTAAACCCCTTACTAGGATTGACTCCCCTTACAAACTGTAATCAATACACTGTTTGATTACACACTCTACACTCAAGTAATCCTCTCACTAGGATACACTCCCTTACAAGCCGTAATCAACACAATGTGTTTCCCACTCAAGATCACCCAATCTTGAGTAACTCACGAATATAAAGATAGGATGTTTACAATGAATCTTCTCTCTCAGAAGTGTATGGATGAACACTGAAGTACAATACAAAACATTTCACTCTCTATGATATATAGACATTGAAAAACAGAGAGTAAATGATATAAAGATCAGAGTATTAGCATGTTGAAGATGTAAGCTTGTTCTCTGCTTGTTGTTGTCGTTGTATTTGAAGGTTTGTATGCAGCTCTATATATAGCGGCAAATCTTCATATGACCGTTGCTTCTCAATTCTGAATTCTAGCTGTTGTGGAATATAGCCGTTGGGTCATTATGTTTCCAGATATTCGGATGATTGCTCTGCATTGATGATCATTTAGTGCTTTTTATTTGATTTGTGCAACAAATCATTCTGAGTAAAAGTTGTAGCAATTGTTTCCAAATGAGGGAATTCATCATTTTGACTGATCCTCTGTTTGACGCGTGAGATTAATGCTTTTGATTCTTTCCAAGGCTGTCATCGACTTGCTTTAATTGACTTTAAAGCAAATTCAAATCTGTCATAATAGAAACTTTGAATGATGATTCCGTTGAGGCTTCTATTTCATCTTCTGAATGCCTGAACGTATTGGAGAAGCATTACACTTGAGCATTTGTCCAAGTTCCTCATTCAAATCTGTCATCGCTCCATTTCTGGAAATGTGCAGCAAGTTCATCTTCACAAATCTGTCATTTCTTGATTTGCTTCTAATCCTTCATTTTAATCACCTGTAACTTATACATAAATGATATAAATAATGTTAAGAAGAAGTATAAGTTATTGGGTAATCATCTGGATGAGAAATGAGACTTTCGGAATGATGTTTTTCCGCATCAGACATGAACTCGAGCTTGGTTGAGTAGGCTCGAGTTTGCCAGGTATTTTGAATGTCAAGTTCAGGTGCAAACCGGAGGTTTTAAAGCAAACTCTAGAGTTTGCAACATTTTTAGGATCTAGGCTCGAGTCTATAATTATAGGCTCGAGTTTGGTTCTCTTCAAAACCATATTTTGCTCTCTGTCTTGTCTAAACTCGAGGGTGTAACTTATAGGCTCGAGTTTGCTTCTCAGCGAATTGTGCAACACCCAGAACAGACTGTCTACTTTTGGGGGCCATATCTCCCTGGTATGAACTCCTTTTTGGTTGGTTCAACTATCTATTTTAAAGCCCTTTGAGTCTACTTTCCAATGCCACCGATTTCAGCTCAATTGGATTCTCCGTTTGAGAGTTATACGCAAAACATTGAAGGTTGGTCTGCTGGGTGACGTGAATATCACTGTCAACTTCATAAATTCATAGCTCCTTCACTTAAACTCCATTTGGCTTGAATTATATATCAAAATGATGCATTGGGAGTCTAGTTTCATATGCCACTGGTTTCAGCTCAATCCGATCTCTAGTTTAGGAGATATCATTGAATTACCAGACGTCGCCCGAGTGAAATGTGGAACAGAGTAGCTGAAATGTTGAACACCGCTGTAAACTCGAGTTTGCCAACTAATAGGCTCGAGTTTGCCTTGTCCAGAGACACCGAAATGCTGAAGACACTACAGGCTCGAGTTTGCTAATTATGGGCTCGAGTTTGGAGTTCCAAACTGCAGGTTTGTGTTCTAAGCTCGAGTTTGGCTTGTCCAGAGGCGCCAGAGTTGCCGAGGACATTACAGGCTCGAGTTTGCAAGTTATGAACTCGAGTTTGCTCATCCTGGAACTGATTTTTGATGGTTTAAACTCTGAATTGATCCGTTCCAGCTTCCATATGATCTTGGATACTTCTAGCATCAATATAAGAACTTGAATAAAGATATTCTATTGCATTGCAAGTTCTTCCTTCTTCAATTTCTTCTCTCCTTCTAGATTATCCCCAAAAATCATTTGATAACCTCTTGCTTCCTTAATATTATGATATTCCCATTATATTGTGCAAGAGCTTCTTTCTTCAATCAACATTCTCCATTATTTAAGCTTTGCATCTACATTAAATATAAGAATTAGTCAAAGTAGAAGATAAATGTAGTATGCAACCTTTTTGCTATTAAGAATGACATCTATATAAGACATCATCAAAACTAATCAAAACTAACAATAACAATAAAATTGCTTTTATATTTTCTCGATGCAATGAGATTGAAAAAGCCCAAGACAACTGTTATCTCTAATAATCTTGATTCCTAGTAATGCCTCTCCCATATCTTTCACGTCAAAGTTATCAGGCAATAATTTCTTTTTTTATTTATTTCATTTAAATCAGTACTAAAAATTAACATATCATTTACATATAAAAAAACATGACACGTTTTCCATTCAAATTAAAATTAGAACTCAACACAAAAACTATCAACTCGTCTAATGGACAATAAACTTTCTCATGATAATTATCAAGCCAGTAAATTCAAAATCTCTTATGCTTCTTACCAGTTTCTAATTATGATTAAGAATCCATGATTCCACAAGCCAATAAAACCACATAATTTAGGGGAAAATAATTGCATTACAACCAAATCATGAATGAACCATATGAATCTATAAACCATATCCAATAAAGAGATGCAAATAGATACTTATCTCTCTCCTTTGCCATTGACCAAATGAGGTAAAGATGACTCCTTTGCAAAGTTCCTCAGTCAAGCCATCCATTTCTTCTAGCAAACAATACTGGTGTCATCTTAGAAAGTTTCCTCCTTCAGATTTTTCCAACTTCCCCAAGGCTTGTATTCATGAATTTAAGCCTAAATATTATTGGAGGGTCTGGATCTCTAACGAGTACAAGAATAAGAGATGAAGAAGAAAGTAGTACATAATGTCTTCAAGAAGTAAGCAACACTTTCTTTTTAGTTTAATTCGCCCCCACCTATACCTATCGTATAGGGTGCAGTTTGGATTGACAAACGAATTACCTACAAGATACAATGAAGATCATTGAGTACGGATTGCTCTCCCAACACTCAAGCCAAGACAACAATGACTTTTACAAAGTAATAATTTAACTTTATCTTTGTGTGCACTCAAGGACAAAAGAAATGAGTTTGATCTGATTTTTTATGTTTCATATGTTACAAATGAAGTGATGGTGCAAGGTATTTATAGATCATGAAGTGGTGTCTCTTTAAGCAATACCTCTTCAATTAAAAGTCATAACCATATGTTAGATTTATGAACTCTCATGAACCAACATAACTTGCATAACCAATAGTTATTTAAAATAATATTTTCAAGAAGAGTTTCACCAATATAGTGTTGGATATGATTAGTTTTGATGATGTCTTATATAGATGTCATTCTTAAGAGCAAAAAGTTTACATACTACATTTATCTTATACTTTGATTGATTCTTATATTTAATGTAGATGTAATGTTGATATGAAGAAGATGGAAGTTGAAATGGCTAAATTCAGAGTTAAAATAAGGAAATTCAAGCTTCCCGGTGAATAGAAGTTGCTACAATTTAATTGCTACAGTCCTATGCATGAATAGCTCTTCCTTGCGTTTGAATCTCGTCAATACTCAAGTATCAAACATGTACTCGCAAGTATCAGGCTTCAACTCTTGAGTATGACACTTAATACTCGAGTATGTCACTTATATACTCAAGTAGGGTACATAAACAGGTGCTTCTGTGCTTAATTCCCGACAATACCCGAGTATGCATCGTCAATACTCGAGTACATCACTCTGTTCAGCACTCTGTTCTACGTTCAATTTTCGGACAACCTATGGTAATTCGATGATATCTTCCTAACCAGAGATCAGATTGAGGTGAAACCAATTTTTTTGGAAACTAGACTTCCAAACGGTCCTAGTCGCGCAATATTCATGTCTAAAGGAGGTCATATGAGAAATCTATGAATTGTTGAAGATGACAGTGACATCACCGTCACACTGCTGACCAAGTCTCAATGTTTTGCGTATATCTCACAAACTAGAAATCCAATGAAGCTGAAATCGGTGCCATACAAAAGTAGACATCAAGGGCTTTACAGGGATATATAATATGATAATTTTGGAGTTCATATCAGGAAGTTATTATCTTCGAAAATGGACACTCGAAATACTGGAAGCAACAGAGTTCAAATCAAAGCTTTTGATATAACTGAACAGCATAGATACTCGAGTATGAGTATTTGATACTCGAGTATGATCGGTAAAAATGCTTATGCTCTGTCGAGACTTCAGATTTCGATTGTGTTACTCAATGCTATTAATGAGGATCTTTAATGCTCTGATTCTAACCGATTCTGCTCATAGTGTTCAAATATTCTAGTTATAATACAGGATTATTATGGGTAACGAAATATCCGCATATACACTCGATACGAAGCGAAAAGGAAAACACACAAACGCACAAGAAGCAACGAAGAAACATTCGTCTGTCTATCATGAATCATAGGTCGAGAATCGATGTCATTACAAAGGAATGATTTCAAATGAATGAGAATTAATGCAGCAAAGAACGAATAAGGAATGTTCTGCATTTGAATTCAAACACAGAAGCCACAGCTACAACGGACACAAACCAAATCAGTATAAATAGGAGAAGACTTGGCCGATCAAGCTACCCAAAATATACAGCAGTGAAAAAGCACAAACAGAAAGATACTCTCACGAGCTTAGTTTTGCTAATCTCTTGTCTGATACTTTCTGAATACCTTCTGCTAATACTTTCGAATACTTCCAGCAGAGACTGTGTAATACTTTGTACTTCAGTGCTTCTGGTTATCTGCTCTTACAGAGAGTTATTCTTCAATCATCATTTCCTTGTAAGAGTCTCAAAGTGTTGGGACTTTGGGATTGGGTCATTTGATTACAACTTGTAAGGGGGAGTGAGTCCTAGGGAAAGGATCATCTCGAGTGCAGAGTGTGTAATTGAGATTGTAAAGTCCCGGAGTGGTTCTGGGCAGTTGTAAAGTCCTGGAGTGTTTCTAGGCAAGAGTGAAATCCCAGAGTGTTTCTGGGTAAGTTAGTGAAATCCCGGAGTGTTTCTGGGGACTGGACGTAGATCAAGAGTTAGACCGAACCAGTATAACTTCTCTGTGTCAATCTCCTTTTCCCTATCTTTACTTTACCTTGATATATATATCTGTTGTGTGGGTGACCGAGTATCTAGCAAAAAGAATTTTTGTAATCACCTATTCACCCCCCCTCTAGGTGATATTCCACCTTCATTTGGTATCTGAGCACAGGTTTCTCAGTTGGGCTTAACATCCCGAGATAAAGATCATGAACGGAATATTACCTGAAGGTGCATCAATCAACAGACCACCTGGTTTCAACGGCGAACATTATTCGTTTTGGAAAGCAAAATTCAGAGTATATGTGTTAGCCTCGGAGTATGGTCTTTGGCAAGTAATAGAAAATGGAGATTATGTTCCTACAAAAATTGTGGAAGGAAATAACGTTCCGAAGGCTGAAGATGAATTTAACGAGGATGAAAGAAGGAAAGTGACGCTTAACAGCAAAGCCATCCTGATGCTTCATGGTGCTCTCAGTCAAAAGGAGTATTCTCGTATCTACAATCTATCTACTGCCAAGGAGATGTGGAAAGCCTTAGAAACTTCATACGAAGGAACCTCCGGCGTAGAAGAAGAAGAAGAAACTTCAAATATCTATTTAGTTGCAGAAGAAGAGCAATCAGAAAACGAAGAAGAGGTATTTGATTCTGAACCTTCTTATGATGAATTGTTTTCTGAGTAAAATGAACTGCATTCTGAATTTAAAAAGATTGCGAAAGAACTTATTGCTTCCAGAAAGAAAATCAAATTGCTGGAACAACAAGTTAAAGATTTACCTCCAGTTTCAGTTTGTGAAAATCCAGTTTGTGAAAAATGCCTTGATCTTGAAAAGAAAAACTCCTACCTTACTAAAACACTTGAGAAGTTCACTAAAGGTAGTGAAATGATAAATGTTATCTTGAAAGCTCAAAGGTTTACTAATAATCGGTCAGGCATAGGATACAATCCTACTTTTGACAAGAAGAAAGGTACAAAGAAAACTGGTGGGAAATATTATTTGAATTATTTTCAGAAATCAGTTCATAGCTCAAATCCATTTGCTCGCTGTAATTATCAGAACCGAAAGGGACACAGTACCTCATCTTGTTTTCACAGGAAAGATAGAAGAGATAAGCCTGTTGGTAATTATCAATGGGTACCAAAGGGAACTTATGTTTTACCTAAGGATCGAACTAACAGTGAAGGACCCAAGTATAAGTGGGTACCAAAATGTCCATCTATTACCTTATGTGTGTAGACTGATTTCAAAAATAATAGACACAAAGGTGCAGAGAAGATGAGGAATCAAAGAGCTTCTTATGAACCGAAAAGGAGATCCTCTCAAGTGCCAAGCAGAAGACTCATGAAGTCTATACCCTTTGAGACAACTTTGCAGAAACCCATCGAAAGACATAAGATGCAGTGGATAAGCAAAATCGATCCCCTAAGCATCTAAGACTTATATGGTTTTGTAGGAAGAGAAAAAGCTTCTCAAGAATGCAACATAGAGAAATAATTCAAGTCTTGAGGAAGCTAAATAGGCTATGCTTGATGTTGATGATGAACGCCAAAAAGGGAGACATCTATATCAATCCACCTTAATCAAGCAAGCTTCTATAAGGACGAAAAGGAATTACGGTGATATCTAAACCTTGCCCTATACTGTGCCTATATGAAATTTGGGTAATGAATAATTGTCCATTATTGGATTCCATTAGCAATCAATTAGTTATGTTATTTTCAAAAAGGTTTTTTAGATTGCTAAATGGACCAAAAGTGAATTTGTGCATTACTTTCTGATTTCATGTTTTTGAAATGCACAATTCTGAAATTGGTTTGATTCACTTTGTCTTGTGAAAATGCATACACACATTTTGAAAAATATTCATACTTTGAAAGTATTTCAGATAGATTTGAAAAATACTTTGAGTGCATTCAAATGATGTTTCAAATTAGAAGTTAGTATTGTACACTGAATAACAGATATGCTTCAAATTTGTTTAAGTAGAATATTTTCTATCCCTCACATATTCATCTTTAGAATTCAATGTGTTGCTTGAACTGTCTAGTTTCACTCTTGAACTAGTTGGACTTCATATCTAATAAGTTATTCATATATCAGTTTCAAGCCTATCTTCAAGAAAAGAATTCGATTTGTGAATCATTATGCTTACTACATAAATTTTTCAATGGCCTAGTTATTCCAAGCTTTATAAATGTTTATTAGTGCTTTAAATGATAATGCATTAACCATTAATGGAATAACCTACTAGGATAATCTTCTGAAAGCCTAATCATTTGGATTAATATGTACTTCATCATTCAAGAATCCTGGTATTCTCTTAGTTGCTCAAGTACTTCAGCATTTGTCTTCCATCCTTATTTTGAGTAACTGTATTCATAGTCTTGCCTATAGCATTCATATAATTTTAATTCTAAAATGCAAGATTATCTACTGGTCAATAGCAAAGTCATTGTGCTTATATACTTCTATTGTGCTAAGAATGTCGTTTCTTTAGTACTCTACCTTCATGACTCTTGCTTTTCAGCAAACTCTTCAACTGGAATATTCAACATTCTCTCTAATCCGAAGCATACTGATATATTCAATCTATTGACTTTCATTTTTAGTATGCACTGATTTTCAAATATACTTCAAAATGAATCTTTCACTCATGAAAATTTTGATGCATTATTTCGGTTTGAAAGAACATTCAAGATTTGAAACAATCTGCATGTATCATTATCATTTTTGAAATTTTAATCTTATCCATGGATTACATGAGATGCATTTCAATGACATCTTTTCTACTTAAAGTGTATTTCCAAATTTTCATTGAGGAATAACATTCTTGACATGATTATTACCCTTTTTGATTCATTGGATTAAACTTATTTGTTTGGGGTAAAATTATATGGAAAGGAGCAGCTCATGTTTTAAATATTTTGTATAACTTTCTGCTACCTTCCTTATATTTGCTTTTGAAACTCTACTGCAATTCTGTAATATTTTGAATCCTCTATGGAAGAGAGATTTGTGCTTCATATCTAAGTTATGCAGTGTGCTTATTGCTGCATTCTATTTTTGCTGCTAACTCTGATTATGTTTCAAATCTCTGATCCATTCTGATTGCTAACTCTGATGAAGATTCTGATTCTGTTTCTGATTATGATCCAACCTTTAAATTCTGATTTCTGTTATCTAATTATCATGACTGCTTCTGATCTCAAGAGTTAAAATGAAGTTATCAAGTGAACTATCATGAAGCTTCTATTCGTTCAAATGGATTAAACAGAAATAAGTCAAATGAATCAAATCTTATTCAAGAATTTTAGTGTTTCTACAAAAGTTTTGGCCAAACTAGTTTTCATTGATTTCAAATGTTCAAATCCTTATTCCTTGAAAACAGTTAATTGTTTACGAGTGTTGTATGCTCTTTGTTCAAATATCATATGATTTATTTCTATAAGAACATGAGAGTTGTCTTGTCTAATCTTATGTGCATTCAAGAAATATTGGATAGCAAGGAGTATCTAGTACTTTGTTTTGCAGGATGTTCAACAAGTAGCTTTGAACTGATAATACCCGAGTACTATGTAACAATACTCGAGCAATATCGGGATTTTCATATTGCTGACAAAGGAAACAGACCAATACTCGAGTATCCTGGATACATACTCGAGTACCTGTTGTTATGCAAGTAGTGGGGCAATACTCAAGTATTCAAGTGGAGTACTCAAGTACTGTCAGAATGCCTCTCTGATTTAATGCAGCATTTGACAAAGTTGTGTGTCATTTATTCATTCAAAAGAAAATATATATATGTTGCATTGAATTAAAACATCATTCTTCTTCATTTGATAAAGTACTTGAATTGCATCGTTTTTCAAAAATGAAGAATTTGAAAAAGTATTACTGCAGTATAGATATATGACGAGTTGTATCATTTAATCAATAATGGTTGCTTGGCATTTCATCTAGTATTGTACATGCTTGTTATTTATTTAATGGTCAAAGCATCATATATGACTTGGCACCACTGTGATTCAATCTTCATTAATTTGAAAAAATATCACTTAATAACCAACATTCTTTTCAAATGGAACAACTTCATCAATATATAGCTATTTGGAATCAGACTTTCAATATTATATTAAAGCATTGCATTCAATCAATATCTTGAGCCCTGACTTTTTTAATTGATGCTTCAAGTTGTCTTAAAAGAGCATTGTTGCAGCATATATAAATAAGTCATGGCATCATTTACTCAAAAAAAAAAAAAACTTCATTTGCTGATCCATATCTTCATTTATTGGTGACCTTGCAAAGGCTTCATGTGCGTCATCTATTTACAGGTCATTGCATCATTCCAAAAAGTTGTTCACTCAATGCACTCCTTTTCTATGTGCATCACTTAAATCAACAAGCATTCTATTCCAATTAAGAAAGATGTGTGCATACTGTATGTGTCATTCATTCTATTTCAAGCATTCAAAGAAATCTTTCACAGTGCTTAATCTTCATTGAACATTGGCTTCACATTATTATTTGGTACTACTAGAGAGAATGCATTCATTAAGGGGGAGTTTCACATTAACATGTGTTTTATCTTAAAAAGCTCGTCTCCTTGATTTGAAGAAAATTATCTTTAATAATGCTCATCCGCACTCCCTATGATTTATTAGTTTTGATGATGAGTTAATATCATATTTTCCTTTCATTATCTCAATTTGAAAATATCATACAGAAAGGAATATTTGGATATCTGATTGCACTAACAATTCTCTCTTGCAAGAAAGTTTTACAATTATGACAGAGAACTCGGTCAGGCAAAGACTTTCCTAAATATACTAGGAAAAACTATTACATTGATGAAAGATGTTTTGATTACACTGAAGTTGTGATATGCTCTACAAAGTAGAAGAAAACTTCTTGAAGCCAACTGAGACATATTCTATAGAAGAGCTATATAAAGTAAAGGAGAAGGATGGAAATGATCTCATACAAGAAGAAAGCAAGCAAATGGCCTTCATTGATCATTCATCAATTTGCAGAACCTACATGAGCATTTCTGAACTTTATCTTTTTATATTCAGTAAATTTTGCACATGTTTGGTGTTTATATGCTTTAAATGTAAAAGATTTCTTGAAAACCTCTCCAAATTCTCTCAAACTTAAGAATGAAAACAATTTCAAATGGGGGAGAGAAAATCAGTTCTTTGATTCTGTCTAATTTGGTTTCACATTTGCCTCTACAACCATCTCTTCTTTACTTCAACTTTTTGCTAATGACAAATAAGGGGGAGAGAATGGCAAGAAAAATATATTGGGTTTATTAGCTTTTCAT
Organism: Acacia pycnantha; assembly: GCA_025563575.1. Classification (NCBI taxonomy): domain Eukaryota; kingdom Viridiplantae; phylum Streptophyta; class Magnoliopsida; order Fabales; family Fabaceae; genus Acacia; species Acacia pycnantha. Next base: position 5,599,342 of record JAMWYP010000021.1, on the reverse strand, counting down.
ATTCATAAATATTTTTCTCAAAGTATTTGTCATCATCAAAAAGGGGGAGAATGTTGGATGTGATTAGTTTTGATGATGTCTTATATAGATGTCATTCTTAAGAGCAAAAAGTTTACATACTACATTTATCTTATACTTTGATTGATTCTTATATTTAATGTAGATGTAATGTTGATATGAAGAAGATGGAAGTTGAAATGGCTAAATTCAGAGTTAAAATAAGGAAATTCAAGCTTCCCGGTGAATAGAAGTTGCTACAATTTAATTGCTACAGTCCTGTGCATGAATAGCTCTTCCTTGCGTTTGAATCTCGTCAATACTCAAGTATCAAACATGTACTCGTGAGTATCAGGCTTCAACTCTTGAGTATGACACTTCAATACTCGAGTATGTCACTTATATACTCAAGTAGGGTACATAAACAGGTGCTTCTGTGCTTAATTCCCGACAATACCCGAGTATGCATCGTCAATACTCAAGTACATCACTCTGTTCAGCACTCTGTTCTACGTTCAGTTTTTGGACAACCTATGGTAATTCGATGATATCTTCCTAACCAGAGATCAGATTGAGGTGAAACCAATTTTTTTGGAAACTAGACTTCCAAACGGTCCTAGTCGCGCAATATTCATGTCTAAAGGAGGTCATATGAGAAATCTATGAATTGTTGAAGATGACAGTGACATCACCGTCACACTGCTGACCAAGTCTCAATGTTTTGAGTATATCTCACAAACTAGAAATCCAATGAAGCTGAAATCGGTGCCATACGAAAGTAGACATCAAGGGCTTTACAGGGATATATAATATGATAATTTTGGAGTTCATATCAGGAAGTTATGATCTTCGAAAATGGACACTCGAAATACTGGAAGCAACAGAGTTCAAATCAAAGCTTTTGATATAACTGAACAGCATAGATACTCGAGTATGAGTATTTGATACTCGAGTATGATCGGTAAAAATGCTTCTGCTCTGTCGAGACTTCAGATTTCGATTGTGTTACTCAATGCTATTAATGATGATCTTTAATGCTCTGATTCTAACCGATTCTGCTCATAGTGTTCAAATATTCTAGTTATAATACAGGATTATTATGGGTAACGAAATATCCGCATATACACTCTGATACGAAGCAGAAAAGGAAAACACACAAACGCACAAGAAGCAACGAAGAAACATTCGTCTGTCTATCACACTTTCGAATACTTCCAGCAGAGACTGTGTAATACTTTGTACTTCAGTGCTTCTGGTTATCTGCTCTTACAGAGAGTTATTCTTCAATCATCATTTCCTTGTAAGAGTCTCAAAGTGTTGGGACTTTGGGATTGGGTCATTTGATTACAACTTGTAAGGGGGAGTGAGTCCTAGGGAAAGGATCATCTCGAATGCAGAGTGTGTAATTGAGATTGTAAAGTCCCGGAGTGGTTCTGGGCAGTTGTAAAGTCCTGGAGTGTTTCTAGGCAAGAGTGAAATCCCAGAGTGTTTCTGGGTAAGTTAGTGAAATCCCGGAGTGTTTCTGGGGACTGGACGTAGATCAAGAGTTAGACCGAACTAGTATAACTTCTCTGTGTCAATCTCTTCTTCCCTATCTTTACTTTACCTTGATATATATATCTGTTGTGTGGGTGACCGAGTGTCTAGCAAAAAGAATTTTTGTAATCACCTATTCACCCCCCTCTAGGTGATATTCCACCTTCATATAGAATTTAGGGTTTTCTTAAAATCCAATACAACCTTGCACCAAGAACCTTTGGTCATAACCCTTCATATCTGTCTCTAGGAACCTAAAGAGACGTAACATTGGCTGGCGACCTTTGGTGTTATAATTCCTTACACAACTCTTCATATAAAGTTCTTAATTTAATGGACATGACTTTACAACAAAACACATATCACACAAAGCAACAAATGAAAGAAGGATGTTTCATGAGTTTTCACATGACAAGTCGTTGTCGGTCCTTGTGTGTTATATTTATTTCTTTTTTAATTTATTTGTGGAGAGAGGTATGCAACAATCTATGTAGTATGTCATTAGTGGTCGAATCCTAACCCAAAAATAAGGGATATTCCATCCAATATTCGTATCTTCTCCAATGTTATGAAATTGAATAAGGAACTGTTATTGAGGAAAAGGTATGCATGTGTGGGCTATGTAAGCAATCTAATGAGTTCACATTTTCCTGGGTACACAATCTTAAGTGATTGATGAATAACTTTATTTCAATACCTTTGATTTTTATGATATAATCAGCTGGGTACGTACTCCCAATATTATGCAGAAAATCATGATTTTTTCAGAAGTAGTCAATGTTGATGTGAGGTTGCTTTTCTTTATCTTTATTTTTTACCCAGCCATGATCCTATTTAAAAGATATGGTGTAACGAGTTTTGCTTCTTTTGTAGGTGTGTTGTTCTCGTAGCTGCAAGATTTCCATAAATATAAGATGGTCAAGTCTCCCCGTGCAACCCATGTGGGGAGTAAATGCTCGTTGTTCCTATATAAAGAGCCACTCAAATCAAAATCATCAACACAAAATATAAAACATTAAAATTGGAACTCAGAATCATCCCATTGAAGCACAGCAGATTCCATGTTCTGCTCTCTTTTCAGCTTGTCTTTGAGGAACCAATCACATACCCTCCCAGCATTGAGCTCCTCGATTGAACACCCTTCTTGCTCTGATATCACTCTCAATAGATTTAGCGAAGATATCTGCACCAAAAATAATAAATATATCAGAAACCCATTATATGAAGTGGACTAGAGATAACAAAAAACCGTTTATAAATTTTTTTTTTTTTTAAAGTTTATAGCGTTCATACAATTCTTTTTTTAAAAACTATACTAACAAGTAAATATAATAAGAATAAGTTGGGAAAATAAAAAGAGAAAACATATTTTTGTTTTAAAATTTAGTTTGTAAAACTTGTAATTTGTAACTGAATTTTCATAGTCTATCTGGTCCTAGGAAGAAACAGTTCAGTGGTTTGTTTTTATCATAAATATAAAATTTTAATCAATTCTATCTCCAAAATTTATATTTCTTAAAGAGATAGGATATTATCACTACCACTTTTTCACGATTAGATCAGAATCTCATCTACCCTTTTTTTAAAACTCCCCTTATTTTTTTGATAAAAAAATTTTAGAAGATGGGTTGGGCTCACCCACAGTCTAAGGGCAGGGCGTTTGGAGCCCAGTCCACAGGGCACATTGGGTTAGAGAGTACACATGTCTCCACCTCTTCCCAGCGTTTCCATTGCTTCGTAGACCCCTAGGTTGCCTCCCCAGGGTCTTGACCAACTCCAAGATCGAACCTCCTCCCTTTAGGTGAGAAAGTCTGATCCCTTTACCAGTTGAACCCAAGCACGAGGGGTTAAAACTCCCCATATTGGTAGGGTATAATAGGGGTTTTCTATCAAAATAGTAGTTTCCAATACATATAGAGAAACCAACACATATTTTTAATCTCTGCAAATCAATTATTTAAATCTTACATTTGCGGGCGGCCGGAGGGATAGTTTAAAATATTTTTAATTTAGCTTGTCCTGTTAAATTTTGATAGTATTATATTAAATTATATCAACGCAACTGATTATGCATTATAGTTTATAGAAATAAAAGGAAAAAAATACATATTATACACTATAAAATAAGATTCTACTCAAACTTAACAAAATATTGAAAGTATGATAACAAGCACTACATTAAAAATTAATTAGATCATATAAGAACTTAATCACATATTTTTCAATTATTGACATGTAATAAATTGAAAATCAGGTGAAACAGTAGAAAGTAAAAATTCATTCTTATAACATAATATTTGGCCTTTATATTTCAAAATATGTTTTGTTTTTTTCCCGCTAAAAAACTTAAATGAACTGTAGCTCCCCATTTTTCATGCGACATTCAATTTGTTCCCTATAGGCTATATGCATGCTAACTTCTAGATCTGTTATCGCACAGAGCACATATACTAAACACATAGGAATCATATTGTAGAAAATTAGGATAATAATATGGCAATAAAAATTGGCATAGTCCTATATGTGTTCAATTAGAAGTTTCATATGAGAACTTTGTTCAAGTAGGAGTCATACATAAAAGCTCCCTCATGTCTTCATTTATTCCATTATTGTCTCACCTCAACCTCATGTCATTTAAGCCACTTAATTACAGTGTGTGTGTAGTTACTTTCATTTTTTCCCCTTATTATAAGAACTTTTTTAATTAATAATATAACATACTCCATCTAGTTTATAATATAAAGCACTTAAACTTACTCACAGGGAAAAAATGAGTGATAGTTAACTCATTAAATATATCATAAAATAATTTGACAAAAAAAATTAAATATATCATAAAATTGAAACTTTTTTCCACTTTTACATTTATTGAAAAATGTGTATGAAAATTTAGTTAGTGGGCAAAATTGAAATGAGTATTGATTACAAAGACAAAATTAGAAAACAAATATTAATTATCTTATAAGTGAATTATATTTGGCTTCAGTTATTCTTTTAGAAACGCTATATATTGTAAATTGAAGGGAGAGTATATTGTTTAAAACATTTTTCCCCCCTACTTATCATCGTTCGTTCACTGTAAACCTATAATTAAAAAATTTCCTAACGAACTAATTTAAACCCTTTACTTGATGGCTTTTATTAGCGTAATTTTGACTAACTAATTTTATTAACATATATAAAGCCGTTAATTGAAGTTTATATATAAAAAAGAATAAAGGAGTCTCTAATAAGCAAGGCAAGCAAAACATGATAGATAAGTAATAAGTGAACTTTTTGCTACATTACTTGTTCTATCTAAAATCTCAAAATAGATATGAAGATGCTCAAGTTTGCTATATGAAAAAGAAAAGAAAAGGGAATATTGAGGGAAGATGAATATTATATGTACCGTCAAACGGCAGAGAAAGCGTTCATGAGGGCTGAGTCCAGAAATTTCCACCAAACCAGCTTCCTCCAGAGACAAGAAGGAGCGTCTCTCGCTCTTGTTCTCTCCCTCTCCACCATTATTAATGTTATTACTGCTCCAGCATTTCACTTTCCTTCTTCTGTTCCTGCTTTGGGGAACTATCATCGACCACGTCGCTTCTGGCTTTGAGGTAGTTTCGAACGCTGACGGAAGGCAAGTTTTATGACAGAGTTGCGCCGAAATCATCATCATCGCCTTCTGATTGAATTTGGAAGAAAGAGAAACAAGTAAATGGAATAATGGGGCCAGGAATAGATATGAACCCTTATCTGCTTTATCTTGTGGAGGAGAAACGGTATGTTGATTTGAAATGGGCCGGGTTTGAACTATTCGGTTGACCCGCCCCTTAGTTTGTACTTTGTACTGTAATGCCTCTCTCTCACTTGTCCATTTTTGAGAAATGAGAAATGGAAGTTTTCACTAAAGAATACTCAGCACCGATAGTTTTTTTTGGAGTAAAATTACCCCCTAAGTTTAAAAACATATCAATATTGTTAAATTGTTGCTCTTATTTGTAAGTTTTCAGGGCAAAACTGCAGCTAAAAAAAAAATTTCTGTGACAAAATTGCTCAATTTTGTTAACTTCTGGGGCGAGGCAATTTTACTTCAAAAAAAACTTTCAGATGCTGAGTGCTCCTGAGTAAAAACTTTTGAGGCAAATAAGACCCTTATCCCATTTTGAAAATGACTTCGAGGGACCCCTGGATCCAGGCAAACACCTGGAAAAGATTTGTGATAGTCGATGGTTCTGTTCCTAGTGGGCTTCCTCACTCAATGAATACCCTAGTATCATGTCAAACTCGTCTGAGGAAATGGGTACGAGTAGTGTAATTGCAACAGAAGAGTGGGCATTGTTTGAAGAGCTGAAAATGGACTGGAATTTGGGCTTCAAGAAGGTCATATTAGAGTCTGATGCAAAGGAGTTAATTGATCTCTTATACATCTAGTGGAATTATCAATTCTGGTAGCTTGATGTTGTGTCAAATACAAGATATGAAGCGCAAGGATTGGCAAGTTAAGCTATGCTTCATTCCCAGGCATATCAACAAAGTTGCTGACACACCAACATGTGGTTGGTCCAGCGGAATGTGGCGCTGGATTCTCTTAAGAGGTCTAGGGTTCGAGCTGCGGTAAAACCACTCGTAATCCGCCTTGTATGGAGCTACCACTGTTGGGAGGGTCGTCATTGCCACTGCAATACCCAGAGTGGTTGCACACTTGCCACCATTTTCATATAAAAAAAAAAACAAAGTTGCTGACACACTTGCAAAAATGGGAATCAACAAGTCTTCCATCATGGATGATTGTCCTACCCATTTAAGTACTTGGATTCATCAAGAATGTTTAGGATTAATTTCCCTTCTTACTTAATTTTCTTGGTTTTTTTTTTGGCAAAAAAAAGTTTTGGAGGGGTTCGACATCAGTCCCCCACCAAGGCAAGGGCACGGCCCCGGGCTCTATGAGCACTTACTGGGGACTTACGAGATCGCCTACCAAAGGAGTCCCAGCGACGGCAGAGGGGATCGAACCCACGACCCAAGGGCTTAGTCCTGGATCCCTTACCATCTATGCCAACTCACATTGGCAATTTTCTTGGTTGTTTATGTAGTTTGCCATTTTAGCCTTCTTTTATATGCCCAAAAAAGAAAAATTGCTTGGCCCGCCTTAAATAATGCCCGTTTTTCATTACAGTTCGACCACAAAAGTTCTGAGGGCTTGTTTGTTCATGACCTATGCTATTTTCACATCAACGTTGCATTTTTTACAGTTTATTATCACCAAAATTTTTAATACAAAGATCGGACCCATTAGCAGCATACATGAAAATAGCTTCTAACATGATATACTCCTTTTGTCCTATTTATGGTGCACACAAAAAATGTATAGTATATTTTTACTCTTCATTTATTTACTGTTATGTTGATTTTGTTTTCATATAATATATTATATATTAAACATGCATAAAGGTGAATTGAGTTATTTAAAAACTTTTTCGAATTACCCTAAAACTCACACACAGAAATAGAGCAGAACATAGTAGAGAAGGAAAAGGATTGACACAAGAGATTTATACTGGTTCGGTCTAAACTCTTGACCTACGTTCAGTCCCCAAACTCTTTGGGTATTTCACTATCTCTTTCAACTTGATTACACACTCTGTAACTCTGAATAATCATCTCTCTAGAATTTACTCCCCCTTACAAATTGTAATCAATACACTCAATCTCAAGGTCCCATTACCTTGAGTTTCTTTACAGAAAAGATGAATATAATTTAACTCTCTTACGGAGTAGATAGATAAACACTGAAGATTAGATATCTGAAGATATTACATAGTAATGAATGAAACACTAAATGCGTATAGTTCGTTTGAGTGTTTTTGTTTCCGGTAGATGAATCGTATTGAGTTCTTCTGCTTATATTTGGTGAAGGTAATTAATGACCATTGAGAAACTTCAATGTACCGTTGAGAGTAATGAATATAGCCGTTAGACATTGAAGCTCGTCCGTTACTCACATTCTTTGATTCGACCAATGTTCGCCGTCATTCTGTTGTTTGACATTCTTTATGTTCTTCCCGTTGAATGTTAAGCATTTAATTTTAGGAAAGTGGACAAGAATGCCTTCTGGTTTGCTCAGAGAATGGTTGCCAAAATCGTGCTTGGCTATCTAAGATTGCATTAAATGCATCTGACGTAATCAAATGCTTTTTTATTAATCTGCAGTTAATCCTTCATCTAATCATCTGAAACTCATTAAGAAATTGATTAAACACAGTTAGGAACAATAATAAGTGATGATAAGAAGTAAACAAATTACAAGCAAAGATTTAAGATTTACAAACATGGTGATTTGCAAAACCAGAAAGGTTAACTCGAGTTGATTTCAAGCACACTCGAGTTGCTGACTCGAGTTGACCATTCCACACTCGAGTCACAATTACATCTTCTTTGACAAAAATGTTTGAAAGTAATGGGAAGATATCTCTGTATGAACTTAACTTGAGTCAAATAAGTTCACTTCAAGTTGATGACTCGAGTCACACATATCTCACTCGAGTCAATGGCTTTTACACAAATGTCTTTGAGTTAAGTTTGGGAAAAGATTTTAAACACAGGGCATACTCGAGTCATTAAGTGATGACTCGAGTTGTCAAAATATCTTTTGAGAAAATGTTTCAAGGTTACACTCAAGTCACTCAAGATTAACTCGAGTCAATATTTTGACTGTTAGAAAATATTGGAAATTGGGACTTAGAATTTGAAAAGGTATAATTAAGTCCACAACAAGTCAACTCGAGTCTAACAACATTAACTCAAGTTAATGCTTTTCATAAAGTCATTTCACAAGGTATTTAACTCGAGTCACCAGAGAGTAACTCGAGTTAGTCAAAGTTAAAATACATTTTGACTGAAGTTTCAAAAACACTTGACTCGAGTCTCATAACCCTTAACTCGGTCAAAGTGACAAATACTTAAAATTAGTTACTGATTCAACTTTGATCAAGATAAAAACATTTTTACTTGAATCATTAACTTCCTTTTATTTATAATTGTCTGTTATCATCAAAACACATAAAGAACTAATGCACATTTCATGACTGTTGGCGGAATTCAAAATATTCAAATTTCAATATCACACTTTGTAGTGGTTATTTGCCAAAAACCGCTACAAGTTTCATGACTATTGGTGGGTTCTAAAATATTCAAATTTCAAAACTACATACTTTGTAGCGGTTTATCTACTAAAACCGCTACAAACTTCATGACCGTTTGCAGGATTTAAAATATTCAAATTTTAATAGCACTTTGTAGCGGTTATTTGCTAAAAACTGCTACAAAATGTTCATATTTGTAGCGGTTTAACAAAAATCGCTACTTCAATCGCTACAAATGAAGAAACCCTACCTCATGCATCATGAAACTTTGTAACAGTTTTCTAAAATCGCTATAAAAGTTGGAACTCTTTGCATTCTCTAAGATTCAATGAATCTGGACACTTTTGCTCGTGTTTGGCTATTCTTGTGTGCGATCCTGCAGGCCCACATGAGATTGGCAGTGGACCAATACTGTACCAGCCCAAAAGTCGCAAGCGGCCTCTAGCAAGACATTACGACTACCCAATTCATATAGGGATCGATGATACGATACAACCTATCGTACAACCATGTCACGTCCCTTTTGTCACGCAATAATTTGGTCAACGATGAGGCATGGATAATGTCAACTTCCTTTTCTTGACCATTACTTTCTCAATTCTTGAGTAGTCTAACAATTGAAACGAAAACTATTTTCCAACGTAGTATGGCCATACATTTCTCAGACTCACTCATCGAGGGGCCCAGTATTATCTCTACAAATGTGATGGACAAATTCCATCTTGACCATTCACATTCCTCTGCATGAAAACCATTGATTCCGATCCAAGCCTTTATCATCACCCGGTCAAAGGTGACTTTTGACTAGGTCAAAGATCAGCGACTCATCATGTAGGAATCCATGATGATCTCAGGTCAAAGGGCATTGTGACGCGGTTATACATAAGAAAAGCTTATGACTTAATCCATGCAGCTTTTTCATAGTGAGTCGGTCCAGCACCTTGTACTCTTACAAGTGCCTATGACTTTGATTCGTATCTCCATACCTCATCAAAGTCATACTGGTCTTGTTTCATATTCACTCCCGCGTAGATGATCGACTAGGGACATTTAGGATAATCTATAAGATACATCCAAGGATATAGTTATCACTATAAACATGCAAATGATATGATAACTAAATGGAGAAATACTTCAAATAACAAAAACGTTTAAAGTACAATTACTTGCCCCTAGGGCATAATTTCCAACAGGAGCACCATAAGGTAGCCCACATATGAGGCATGAATTCAACATGTCCTCCTAATGAACAAGTTAGGACATTAACAACTAATATAGTTTACATACTGTAAGTGGGGACTAATGCCTTATACACACAACGAAGACCTTAAACTTAACAACAAAACAAGTATAAAATGTTTATGTAACTTTTTAGCAGCTGCAGTTATAGGGAAACAAAGAATCAATACCTATATGACCATTGGAGACATTAACACAATGCAAAAAAAAAAGGTTTTAACACATAAATTGAATGTTCTCAGATGAATGAATAGATTCCAGCATCAATTTCATGCTCCCCAAGTCAATATGAGCCAAAACATACACCATCAATGGCTACATAAATTAAATAAGATGAGTCAAGGTCTTGATTGAAATTGCAAAAAAACACTGAACTTGACGTTCAAACTACGTAGCCCAGTTCGAACTCCAGTGACAGATGGTAAACCAATACAACAAGAGTTAACCAGGTCTGAAAACAACAATGCAAAATACAAAACTTGGCCTAAGTGATGTATAAAAACCAAAAAAATAGAAATAATTAAGTAAAGTGTCCCAATTCTTCTTCTTCCTCCTAGCTGGGGACCTCTTAGGAGCGGAGCGCCTAGGCGATGATGTTATTGAACCAGGGAGGTTCACTGGGATTAAAATAGGGGAACTAGACCTCACAGGTGGATCAGCCAAGGGTATGTCAACTGAGAAGATATGGGGAAAATTCTCAGCTGCAAGCACAGACCTGAAAATGCTTAGTGGAATAAATCTCAATGGAACAACTTCCGATATTTTCCTTGAAGGCACAGGAGGAGGGTTCATTGGTTGAGGGAGAGGCACCATGGAAAGTGGTTTTATTGGAGCAATATCATCAACCTTAGTAGGTGATATGGGTTGAGGCACATGTTGTTCATCAGGGGAATGAGTACTTGGGGACTGATGGGGGGAGGGTGTACATGTATGTGGAGTTGACTCATGCTAGCCTTTTGATTCATGGGGGGTGTTGGTCAAATTCCTTGTGGCAAGTGAACTAGTCAGACAAGTAATAAAGAGTAAGTAGAGTTATCGTCCCATAGAGACTGTTGATACCAAGGATGATGCCAGTTTCTCATGAAAGTCGTATGTGTTGAGAGTAGATATTGGTTGTTTGTTTTAGCTATTAATAATGGAAAATAAATAAATGAGTGATTGGAAGTCATAGGAAAATATCAGTTTAAACATAGGCTGAGTTTGGATTTCATCGTAAGTCGTATTATTCCCCCAGTTTGCACATGACGCATTGCTATAGTATTTTGCTGCACAGCTTCCGCAATGCAACAACAAAATGCCTTTCACAATGTTATTTAGCTAACCCACCACTAACCCATATAGAAGCGTCAGCAATCCTTGGAGTACATTCCTCGCTCTACTTCTCCCATATTCCTATGGTGATTTTCCAATTTAGAATGTCAGTTTAACCTAGGTGTTTCGGTTATGAACGGTAGACCCATTCCTGTAGCCTACAATTTAGGTCAAGCCATGCACAAGCTCGCCCAGCAAATACTATCTAACATAGGTCTAACCTCAAATCCCTTCTAGTAAGCTGAGGCCACTGATTTTAGCCCTTAGCGTCCTCTAACCGACAAGATATTAAATCAGTATTAAACAAACTAAATATATTGAATTAAAAATTTAGCAAACTAGGTTTATTTTACAACTTATAAATCCATCCTCACACAGGAAATGGAAGTTTAGTTCGTGACTGATAAGGGAAACACAAAGCAGAGTAAAGCAGAACAACCCAAGGAAAAATTAAAATAAGAAAACAGAAACAAAACAAGGAGGCTCGTCGGAATAGTCGACGGCGTAGGGAACGTCCTATCACGTGACGTCTCCACGTCTTCTATAGTCTGGCTGATCTTCCTGGACAAATCGGGTCTCTTCTACAGCTCTCTATCTCTATGATTTTCTTGTTCCTTTGGTGTAAGTCCAGTCAAATTGGCATTGTGCTGACTCTCTGACTCTTACGACTTCAACGACTCTTTAGGTTTGGCCACTCTTTCCTCTTTATAGTCAAGTGATTTCATGCCATAAATCCAATGAGCTAGGCCTTCCAAATCTGTCAGGTTCAAATCCCTAGATTTAGTTTATTGATCTTCTTTTAATTCTGCAGGATTCTTCAAACCTTCTCTTCAATTCTCCACATCTTTTATTTCAGCCTCCGTCAATTCAACCACCGTCTAAACGTCTATCTTGATGACCAGTCATTAATTCCTGAAAAACCCTCGAGGAAAGGTCAATGAAAGTATCATGTAACTCAGTGTCTCTTACTATGCTACAGCATTATGGTTACATCTATTGCTAACACAAAACATGGCTACCTTATAAAGGAAGAATGTGTTAGTTCTCTATGTGTTTTGATGATTAATAACAATTGTAAACAAGTATGAATGTTTTAATAAGACAAAAGAGTCAAAAACATTCTGTCATCGCAAAACTCGAGCCTAACTAGGCAACCTCGAGTTTGCTGCAAACAGAGAGCATATCAGGCTATTTCAGCATGACGAACTCGAGCTCGAATAAATAAACTCCACCTAAACTCTCCATGGTATAATGTTAAAGAGTTTACAAATGAGTAAACTCGAGCCTGTATAGACAAGCTCGAGTTTGCCTCTGGCGGGAAATATTTTCCAATTGAAAACCATCTCTTTAAACTTCAGAGTTTATATTTTTGTGTAGAGTTGACTTATTCCTATGACTGTAAATTGATGAACACTCGAGCCTAAGTATATGGACTCGAGCCTAATACTTTTGTGTAGAGTTTACTCTATGGTTTGACAAACGAAGAAAAGTTTACAAAACAGGTAAACTCGAGCCTGTTATTTCAAGCTCGAGTTTTCCCCTGGCAGAGAGCTCCCAAGGTTTCCTTCATTCACAAACTCCAGAGTTTAAGATCAAACCTCCAGTTCACTCCGATAAGTCCTGAAATAAATAAAGTCGAACTCGAGCCTGTCAATATGAACTCGAGCCCTTCATTGAAAAAGAGTAAAGCAAATGCACAAACTCCAGAGTTTATATTTGTGCTCCATCCCACTCTTTCGAATGATCAAATTTCTTAGGCATGAATAGTGTTAAACTCGAGCCTAATCACTAATGGACTCGAGCACGCTGGTTTGTGAAATATTATTTCGGTGCTCGCCCGACAAAATGCTCGGCGATGATTCGAACTCGAGCCTACCTTTACGAACTCGAGTTTACATGATGAGACAATTTACAAACTCCGAGTTTACATCAAACTCCGAGTTTGCTCCTCACGAAGATGAACCCGATACTCAAAGTGCCTTACGAAAGAACCCAACGGCTATAATCCTCATCAACCTGAATTTCAAATGAAGAACATGCAGAATTGAGAAGTAACGGTCACATGGCAATTGACCACTATATATAGAACAAGATTACAAACTCCAAAAGCAGAGAATTCAAGCAGAAACGAAAAGGCAAGCTCAAGAGTTACATATACATTCAGTTTTTCTTTCTGTATTGTATTTGATATAAAGAGCCTCAGTGTTTATCAATATTTACTCTGTGAGAGAGCTGTTATACAAATTATTCATTCATTGTAATAATCTCAAGTCAAGGGGGACTTGGAGATTGGGATTTCAGATTACAACTTGTAAGGGGAGTGTATCTTAGAGAGGATAATCCTTGAGTACGAGTGTGTATCTAAATTGAGTGATAGTAGAAAAACCCGAGAGTCAGGGACTGGACGTAGGTCAAGAGTTTGTACCGAACCAGGATAAACTTTCTGTGTCAAGCTCTTCTTCCCTATCTCTTTACATTTAGCTTCAGCTTGGGTGCAAGGTTATTTTAAAAGTTTTTAAAATCCCCAATTCACCCCCCTCTTGGTGATTACCTTTCGTTTTCATTTGGTATCAGAGCAAGGTTGTCTATTTGAAGGATTAACATCCTAGACAAAAAGATCCAATGGAAGGAATTCTACCCGATGGAGCCTCAATCAACAGACCCCCGGGTTTCAATGGAGAACACTACTCATTCGGAAGGCTAAGTTCAGGGTCTATGTAATGGCCTCTGAGTTTGGTTTATGGAAGGTCTTTGAGAAAGGAAACTATGTTCCTTCCTCAGTTGTAGCTGATGTCAGAACTCCCAAGAAAGAAGAAGAGTACGATGACAATGATAAAAAGCTAGTCACTCTCAACATGAAGGCAATCCACATGCTGCAAAGTGCTCTTGGGCAAAAGGAGTATTTCAGAATTTGCACTTTGCCATCTGCTAAGCAAATGTGGGATGCTCTTGAGATAGCCCATGAAGGAACGGCTGCAATCAAAGAAAATCGTATCAAGTGATAGGTGATGCAAATCAAGGAGTAAGAACCAGAAGAAGCACCTTGAATGAAGTTACTTTTTCAGCTTTCATTTCTAAAATTGAACCCTCTAAAATTGATGAAGCTCTTTCAGACAATGATTGGGTTATAGCAATGCAAGAGGAGTTACACCAATTTGAAAGAAACTAAGTTTGGGACTTGGTACCCAGACCTAAAGACCATCCGGTCATTGGTACTAAATGGGTATTCAAGAATAAATGTGATGAATCCGCCATAATCATTCGTAATAAGGCAAGGCTAGTTGCAAAAGGCTATAATCAAGAAGAAGGAATTGATTATGAAGAAACTTATGCTCCAGTAGCAAGATTGGAAGCTATAAGGGTTCTTTTAGCCTTTCACCTCAAGAAAGCCTTATATGGTCTTAAGCAAGCTCCTAGAGCTTGGTATGAGCGATTAAGCAATTTCCTTCTTGATCAAGGATTTGTTAGAGGTAAAGCATATACAACTCTCTTTATAAAGAAAAATAAACTTGGTGATGTCTTAATAGTTCAAATTTATGTTGATGACATTATTTTTGGTGCTACTAATGATACTATGTGTGAAGAATTTGCTAAGACAATGCAGGGAGAGTTTGAGATGTCCATGATGGGAGAACTCAATTACTTCCTTGGACTTCAAATCAAGCAACGTCATGATAGAATTTTCATTTCCCTGACCAAGTATTTGAAAGATCTATTGAAAAATATGGTCTAGTTGACTGTAATGGAGCAGATACTCCAATGAGTTCAACTGCAACTCTGGATGCTGATGAAAAGGGGACTGACTTCAACATCACTAAATATAGAGGAATGATTGGATAATTACTCTATCTTACAGCAAGTCGTCCAGACATTCAATTCAGTGTTGGAATGTGTGCTAGATTTCAATCTGCCCCCAAGGAGTCTCATGCCGAACATGTTAAAAGGATTTTCAGATATCTTGCCGATACAAAGACTCTTGGATTGTGGTTTCCCAAAGATCAACATGAACATTTGGTAGCTTATACGACTCGATCATGCAGGCTACAAGACTGACAAAAAAGCACCAGTGGCCAATGTGAATTCTTTGGAGGATCATTAGTATCTTGGTTCAGCAAAAAGCAGACCACAGTAGCTGTGTCATCCACTGAAGCTGAGTATGTTGCTGCCTCAAGTTGTTATGCTCAAGTTCTTTGGCTCAAACAAAAATTGTGTGATTTGGGAGTTCATCTCATAAATCCCAATTCTTTGTGACAACACAAGCACAATAAGCTTGGCAAAGAATCCTGTTCAACATACTAGAACCAAGCATATTGATGTTAGACATCACTTCATAAGAGACCATGTTCAAAAGAAAGATGTCAAAGTCATGTTCATCCCAACCCACTTACAACTTGTTGATATCTTCACCAAACCATTAGCCAAAGAACAATTTGTGTTCATAAGAAGAGAATTGGGAATGGTAAATCCCAATGAGTTGTGAGTAAATCTCTACCCAATTTAATGTTAGTTATGTTTTTAATGATTATTATTTACTAACTTAAGCATCGGAGTATGTAGATATGTTTTGTGCAGGATGTGTATTGAAATCAATATTCCAAACCATCGACTGCGAGTTAGATGTCACAAACTCGAGCCTACCAAGTTAGACTCGAGCTCGAGAGAACCAGAGAGAAATGCAATTATCTCAGGTCTCCAAACTCGAGCCTATTAGTTGAAGAACTCGAGTTCGCAGGAGACAGAGAGCAACTCAACTCAGAAAACCTGACAGACTCGAGCCTATTAGTTAAAGGACTCGAGTTCGCGAGAGACAGAGAGCAACTCAGTTCAGAGCACCTGCCAAACTCGAGCCTATTAGTTGACAGACTCGAGTTCGCGAGAGACAGAGAGCAACTAAGTTCAGAGAACCTGATAGACTCAAGCCTTCAAGTTTCTAGACTCGAGCCTAGCAAGAAATTTCAAGGGTTCACACATACACTCTTGAATTCCAGGTTAGTACCGTTACACAAAACTCGAGCTTACACTTGTGAACTCGAGTTTGTGACACTAAAATTTTTTTTAAAAACCTGACTGCTCGTCTTCACTTTATCTCACCCTCGAGCCTAAACCTAAGTTCCTCCCAAATTTCTCTCAATCTCCTCAACGAAAACCAGAGAGTATGGCTTCCAAACGATCTGCAACTCAAGATTCCCAAAGCTCTGATCATCAAGAATCCCAATCAAATCCACCGATCGTTCCTCAGCGTCCTCCCAGAGCGAAATCATTTCCCAAACGATTCAAGCACGGAATTGACAAGCAAATTCCTGGTATTCCTTCGACCCAGGCTACTCCTATAACCACAGTCAGGATGGACAATCCTAAGAAACCCCCAAAGGCTGAAACACCATCCAGAAGGGGCAAAGAGAAGGTCTATAAAACTAGAAAGACCAAAATGAGTCCTCTTGCAACCGGTCAGGCTAGCTCTCAAGCTCAATCATCCTCCCATCATCAAGAACACTCTGTTCCTTAGGTATCTAGAGACACCCCGGCATTATTAGAAATATACAATCACTCTTCAATTCCTAGGGGATTTTCTAGTGAGTCTGTAACTTTAACGGGTGAGGATGCCATTCGATTCCAGGAGGATTATGAGTCTAAGAGTTTTTGTCCCTCAGTTTATGTCAATTTAGATACATTAAAAGAGGAATGTAGTCTTGATCTTACTCATTGGTTTAGACAATTTGAACCTCTCATATCCATTCGAGCCTCATATAGTCCATCCTTTGTCAAAGCTTTCTATTATTGCATGAAAAGTGACAATCTATTGGATAATGATAGAACTCTAATTGAGGAAAGGATTACCACTACCATTAGAGGAAAACAGATTACCATCACAGCTGAATACCTTAATTCCCTCCTTCAAATACAAAATCCTCCACTCTTGCATCCCCAAACTATACCGATAAAGCGAGATATACTCACTCCTCAAACCCGATGAGCCTGTCCCGATGGTTTAGAGATTCTAAATTTCACTCCGTATCAATGCCCCCTAAGAAAAGAGCTGCTGGTACATATATACAAGAAACCTTGTCCAAAAAGGAGGTAACTTCACCCATTTTGCAAAGAAGGACTCCCTATCTTTGCTTCTATCATAGATCAAGTTCCTCACAACATAGGAGATTGGATCTTTAAAGAGATGTTCAAATTTCGTTTTCATGGAAGGAAAACATCTCAAATACCCTTTTCTAGTCTTATCTCAGTAATCATGTTCCATGAGAGAGTATGGTATCTACCTGCCAATGAGAAACCTGAAAAACAGAGCCAATCAGTCTAGAGTTCAAGAGGCTCAGAGTGCACCACCTCCACCACAATCATTTCCTTCTGATTTGGATGAAAGAATCAAGGCTTACATTGCCCAAGTTGTTTCTGATCTTTCTTCCAAGATGGAATCAGAATTCAAGAAAGTGAAGAAAGGATATGAGGAGTTGACCGATGCACAAGAAGATCTAATTCTTGAGCATGAGATTATCAAAGACAAAGTGCAAGGTCTCAGTGAACAAATTGGAGATCATTCAGTGAGCATCTCCACCCTTTTGGTGTCTATGGCTAGCCTCCATGACAAAATGGACAAAGTCTTACAACATTAGTCCATCACTTCTGCTGGCCCTAGCTCCTCGGACCCTCCACCTACTTCTGCACCTTCTATCACAATCCCAATCCAACCAACCACCTCCATAGCCCCTGAACCATCTACACATGATCCTGCTCTTCAGACAACCTCTACCCCATCTGATCCTCCCTTGTTTGCTGATGACAAAGGGGGAGAAGAGTTGAAGTGAAGAAGCAGTCAATTTAAATGTCTTTGATCATTTCATCTTGTAATCTATTGAATACTCTAGTTTATGCAATATGACAATATGTATTATGCTTATTTGATTCATGTTTATGACTGCTGCTAACTCTGATAATCAGAATCGATTTCTAATGTTAACTTCCAATTCTGATGCATTTACACTGAACATTTATGCTTCATTGATTTCAAATGATCAAACAATGTTTTTAAAAGGAGTTAATTGTTTACAAGTGTTGTCATCATCAAAGGAGAGAATGTTAGTTCTCTATGTGTTTTGATGATTAATAACAATTGTAAACAAGTATGAATGTTTTAATAAGACAAAAGAGTCAAAAACATTCTGTCATCGCAAAACTCGAGCCTAACTAGGCAAGCTCGAGTTTGCTGCAAACAGAGAGCATATCAGGCTATTTCAGCATGACGAACTCGAGCCTGAATAAATAAACTCCAGCCTAAACTCTCCATGGTATAATGTTAAAGAGTTTACAAATGAGTAAACTCGAGCCTGTATAGACAAGCTCGAGTTTGCCTCGCGGGAACATTTTCCAATTGAAAACCATCTCTTTAAACTTCGAGTTTATATTTTTGTGTAGAGTTGACTTATTCCTATGATGTAAATTGATGAACACTCGAGCCTAAGTATATGGACTCGAGCCTAATACTTTTGTGTAGAGTTTACTCTATGGTTTGACAAACGAAGAAAAGTTTACAAAACGAGTAAACTCGAGCCTGTTATTTCAAGCTCGAGTTTTCCCCTGGCAGAGAGCTCCCAAGGTTTCCTTCATTCACAAACTCCAGAGTTTAAGTTCAAACCTCTAGTTCACTCCGATAAGTCCTGAAATAAATAAAGTCGAACTCGAGCCTGTCAATATGAACTCGAGCCCTTCATTGAAAAAGAGTAAAGCAAATGCACAAACTCCAGAGTTTATATTTGTGCTCCAGCCCATTCTTTCGAATGATCAAATTTCTTAGGCATGAATAGTGTTAAACTCGAGCCTAATCACTAATGGACTCGAGCCTGCCTGGTTTGTGAAATATTATTTGGTGCTCGCCCGACAAAATGCTCGGCGATGATTCGAACTCGAGCCTACCTTTCGAACTCGAGTTTACATGATGAGACAATTTACAAACTCCGAGTTTACATCAAACTCCGAGTTTGCTCCTCACAGAAGATGAACCTGATACTCAAAGTGCCTTACGAACTCGAGCTTGACTTGGCGAACTCGAGTTTAAGACGACAGCAAATATGATCGTTACTGTTTTTATCCTGATTAGTTTGAACAACAAAATTACCATTTCTATGCGAATTGATTACATTCATTTAGAGGATTCATATCTGTATTTAACCACTCTAAATTAAGAATGTTTCAGGTATTAGTTGGATCAACCAAGACATTGAATTCACGCGACAAATCGAATGAAGAAGGATTTCACGCGTCTGGAATTAAATCAGCTGAAAATCAGAACCCAACGGCTATAATCCTCATCAACCTGAATTTCAAATGAAAAACATGCAGAATTGAGAAGTAACGGTCACATGGCAATTGACCACTATATATAGAACAAGATTACAAACTCCAAAAGCAAAGAATTCAAGCAGAAACGAAAAAACAAGCTCAAGAGTTACATATACATTCAGTTTTTCTTTCTTTATTGTATTTGATATAAAGAGCCTCAGTGTTTATCAATATTTACTCTGTGAGAGAGCTGTTATACAAATTATTCATTCATTGTAATAATCTCAAGTCAAGGGGACTTGAGATTGGGATTTCAGATTACAACTTGTAAGGGGAGTGTATCCTAGAGAGAGGATAATCCTTGAGTACGAGTGTGTATCCGAATTGAGTGATAGTAGAAAAACCCGAGAGTCGGGGACTGGACGTAGGTCAAGAGTTTGGACCGAACCAGGATAAACTTTCTGTGTCAAGCTCTTCTTCCCTATCTCTTTACGTTTAGCTTCAGCTTGGGTGCAAGGTTATTTTAAAAGTTTTTAAAATCCCCAATTCACCCCCCCTCTTGGTGATTTCCTTTTGTTTTCATAATGGAATCTTCATATCTTAGACCAAGTATCTCAATGATCTTCTAAAGAAGTATGGAATGGATCAATGTAATGGAGCTAATACTCCAATGAGCTCAACTACTTCTTTGGATGCTGATGAAGAGAGCAAGGATTTCAACATTACAAGATATAGAGGAATGATTGGATCATTGCTCTACCTAACTACAAGTCATATTGACATTCAATTTAGTGTGGGAATGTGTGCAAGATTCCAATCGGCTCCCAAGGAGTCTCATGCTGAAAATGTGAAGAGAATCTTCATATGTCTTGCTAATAAAAAATCCCTCGGTCTTTGGTTTCCTAAAGGGAAAGCAGAATATCTAGTGGCGTATTTAGTTTCAGATCATGCCGGATACAAAACGGATAGGAAGAGTACAAGTGGCCAATGTTAATTTCTTGGTGGCTCACTTGTCTCCTGGTTTAGCAAGAAGAAAACAACCGTCTCAGTTTCACCAACTGAAGCTGAATATATTGCGACATCAAATTGTTGTGCTCAAGTGTTGTGGCTCAAGCAGCAACTTCAAGATTTGGGAATTCATCTCAAAGAAATCCCAACCTTATATGACAACACAAGCACAATAAGTTTGGTGAAAAATTGTGTGCAACATACTCGGACCAAGCATATTGATGTTAGACATCACTTCATAAGGGATCATGTTTAAAAGAAGGATGCCAAGGTGATGTTTATACCAAATCATCTACAACTTGCTAATATATTCACCAAACCGTTGGCCAAAGAACAATTCATGTTTATCAGAAGAGAATTGGGAATGGTAAATCCCAATGAGCTGTAAGTTGTTCTTACTCAATGTTAGTTATATATTTTTTATGATCAATAATCATTGACTTAAGCTTCGGAGTATCTAGATATTGTTTATGCAAGTTTCTGTATTGAAATCAGTTATCAGAATCTATCAGAGTAGGAATGACTCGAGTCATTAAAAGGGCAGCTCGAGTCATATTGAGGACTCTTCATGATGAATGGCGTTGACAATGAAGTAACTCAAGTCACTTAGTAAATGACTCGAGTCACGATCAAACAAAGAGCAATTGACATTATTTGACTCGAGTCAAGAAAATCTCAACTCGAGTCACGTGAAGACAGAAAGCAAGAACATTTATGATGACTCGAGTCATTAAGTCATAACTCAAGTCACATGTAAATGGGTTTCGTTACAGGTTAGTATTCTTTCATAGCTGACTCGAGTCACTCATTAAATGACTCGAGCCATGTATCTGGTATATATACTACTACTCCTGTTGCTCATCACTTCTCTTTTTTGCAAACCCTAACCCTATTTATTCCTCCTTCAATCTCTCTTCTCTTCTTCTCAATCCTTCTAAAATGCCTCCTAAAACCCTGAAGGAATCATCTTCCGATTATGAAGCAACTTTCTCAACATCTCCTCCTGCTTCATCAAGATCGAAAATGAAGAGAAAGCCATGGTCTAAGGTTTCTGAGTCACCATCAAAGAAACCAAAAAAATGGAAGATCGAGAAACCTTCAGCTATTCCAGTTCGCAAAGAAATAGATCCTGCTACTGCAACTCAAAGAGACAAGGAGCCAATAGTGGATCCTCTCAAGAAAAAAAAAAGAAGGCAGTCACAATTTCTGAAGCTCATGGCTCTGGTTCAAAGGCTCAATCTGGTTTCAAACCAGGTGGTTTTGGTTCGAAGGTATCTGGACTCCCTAAATATGTTTTGAATCCTCCTGTTTTAGTCAAACCTCCCAACCATGAATTCCTTTGCACTCCTACCCCTATGACTGATGCTCAGATGAAAGAATTTAAAGAAAAATATTTTTCTCGTGGTTTCTATCCCACAGTCTATGTGGATTTGGTCAAGCTAAAGGATGAGTGTAATCTTGACTTGTCTCCTTGGCTAGATCAATTTAGAAATTTGTTAGCCATTAATACTCCTCATTGTCCCTCTTTAGTCAAACATTTCTATTTCAATATGTCTTTGGCTATTGTGAAAGATAGTAAGGGTAATACAATTGAGGATAAGTGTGTTACCTCTGTTAGGGGCAAACCAATTACTATCTCTGCTGATGTGATAAACTCACTTCTTTTTATTAAAAATCCTCCACCTGTGCCTAACATTGTCTATGATATAGAAAAAATATTCAAAATTCTTAGGCCTGGTGAACATTTAGGGGAACTTAAGTTTTCTCCTGCTGTTATGCCTCCTATTCACAAAGCCCTATGGTATATATATTCTAGAAATCTAGTTCAAAAGGGCAAAAATTTCACTCATTTCAACTCTACTGATTATGGTCTTTTTGCTTCTCTGGTAGACAAATTACCTTTCAACATAGGTCACTGGGTCTATCAAGAGATGAAGAGGTTCAGATTTGAGTCTTCTCCTTTAGCTATAATTCATTTTCCCACTTTGGTGTCCCTTCTGTTGTACACCAATAAAATCTGATGTCTTGACCTCTATGAAAAACCTATCAAACCTGTTATGTTTTGGTCAAGTTCATTTAAAATTTATGAGAATATCTTTTAAAGAAGGTTCAGGGCAGTCCAGAGCCCCTTCTAGATCCAGAGCATCAATGTCTAGGCCTACTAATGCTCAATCTTCTCCTACTTAGTCTCAGCCTGCTTCTCAGTCCTCAAGCCTACATGCTTCAATTAAGAGCATTGTGGAAAAGGCAATGCAAGAGACTTTTGGGACCCTTCAAACCACTATGATAGCTAAATACTATGAGTTGATTTGAGCACAAAAATGCCATGCTCGAGCATGGTGCTCGAACAACAACGTTTTTTGAGCACTCTGTTCACCTCTGTTTCGTGTTTCAGCTAGCGACCTCTGGTAATTCAATGATATCTCTTAAACCAGAAGTCCGATTGAGATGAAACCAATTTTGTATAAAACTATACTCCAAATGAGTCATTTTGATATAAAATTAAAGTCCAAAGGAGGTCAGATGAAGGAGATATGAATTTTGGAAGATGACAGTGAAAATCACGCCACACAGCAGACCAAGCTTCAGTATTTTGGGTATATCTCACAATCTACAAATCCAATTGAGCTGAAACCTGTGCCATTTGAAACTAGACTCAAATACCTTTTCAAAAACATAAATATCATGAAAAAAATATAAATTGAAGGAGATGTGATGTTTTGAATTTGACAGTCAGTTCAGGATGTTGCAAAAAACGCTAGTCAAGAACAACATCCATTCATCTGATGATAATAGACGAAATACAACAACTTTGGAGTTGATTCTTCTTGCACTAGAAAGAATACTTAAAGAGATTTGTGAGCATGGGTAGTTTACCAAATTTGGAGCTAATTTGATGACGACATATTCACTGGAAATTGGCTCTTGTACAGCCAAAGCTATTGCATTTTTGAAAGTCAATGGACACTGATATTTGCGCAAGATCATAGTAGCGAGCAACCTGACAATCGAAGACAGTTACTCGAGCAAGGAGATTGGAATGCCCGAGCATCATCGGGCTAAAGCGAAGATTTTCAAATCGAAGAGTCATGCCCGAGCAGAGTGATAGGCTTGCTCGAGCACTATGCTCAAGCAGAGGTAAAAGGGTGCCCAAGCAGCATCAATCGACTCTTCATTCTTCGTCTCTAGATGACGCTTGCCCGAGCATGAAAATGTCATGCTCGAGCACCATGCTCGAGTACAGGAGAAAGCATGCTCGAGCAGCATCGTTATAACTGTAAGTCTTCACCTCTGTTTGCTTCTTGCCCGAGCATACTTTCTGTGTTGCTCGAGCATTGGCAATATCTTGCCCAAGCATGAAGATTCTCTTGCTCGAGCATCAGCGAAGCAAACTTTTTTTGAACACATCAGAAGAAGCTTGCCCGAGCATACAAACTATCTTGGTCGAGCATGATCATCCCTGTTTTTCAAAATCACCGTCTTCGTGAATCCTAAATCATCTACTGTGCATTCATTTCTACATATCATTACTCATTACTATTTCTAATTGCTTTTAACCAATTTGCTAATGAGTTTCAGATGATTTTATCATGGATTAACAACAAATTTGCATAAAGCAATTTATGTGTCAGAGCATTTAATGCAATTACCACTTCGAGGCACTAAACCAACTGTCATAACTCTGAACATCTGAAAGACGTTTTGGGCAAGATTATTTCATTCCTTCTACCTGCTTCTCCAACGGTAATAATCACCGAACAAAGGAATTAAAGAATATAATGACGATGATTATACAGACACTTCACGCTTCAACTCTAACGGACATTTTCAAAGTGACTCAATGGCTACTATTCACAACGGCCAAAATGCAACGGATGAATGCTTCCAACAACACCAATACTAATGGCCTATAAATAGAGGAAGAGCGACGGAAGAAGGTGTACACGCGAACACAAAGACACGAGCTTACATCTTCAAAATGCCAATATTCTTATATTCACTTACTCTCTGTTCTCAATGCTTACATAGTTTACTGTAGAGAGTAAGATGAACAATTATGTACTTCAGTGTTTATTCATACACTTCTGAGAGAGAAGATTTATCTGTAAACTTTCTATCCAAGAGTTACTCAAGATTGGGTGATCTTGAGTGGGAAACCCATTGTATTGATTATAGCTTGTAAGGGGAAGTGAATCCTAGTGAGAGGATTACTTTGAGTCCGAAGTGTGTAATCAAGTGGGTTTATAGATTACAGCTTGTAAGGGGGAGTGAATCCTAGTGAGAGGATTACTTCGAGTACAGAGCGTGTAATCGGATTGTAAAGGCTTCTCTTGTGCCCGGATTAAACAAGATGATAGTGGATTGAAAATCTCAAGTGGAGCTTGGGGACTGGACGTAGGTCAAGGATTGGGCCGAACCAGTATAAATCACAATTTTCATATTCTCTTCCCTTATCTCTTATATTTTCAGTATAAGCTTATTCGAATATCAAACTGTTGATTTAAAAGACGTGAAAGGATTTTCAAAGTTTCAAGTTTTTAATCTTCACCCAATTCACCCCCCAAGAGGGGGGCTCTTGGGTTCAACCGGTTCTCCATACCACACCGCCATAATGTTGACCGATGCTTTCTAAACTTATCAACATTGTCCATTGTTATGACCAATTGCTTCAAGCTGTCGTTAGTCATTTTTGTCCTTGCCATTACCAAGTCACTTTGTTGCCTTCAATAGACAGAGCAGAGTCAGGATCTTTAGGGTTTTTTGGTAGCGCATAGGTGGGAAGAACAGAGGAACAATTGGGATTATTGTGAAGGGATGAGTTTTGGGAAGGAAAGGATTGTATGGAGTAGTTTTTCTTCTAGTGGGAAGAACAGAGGAACAATGGGGATCTTTGGCAGAACGAATAACACAATGTCAAAAGCCCTGGGTGTCGGTTTCAAGATCAAAAATGCCAAACGTCACTTTTCAGGTTGGAAAAGACAATGTGAAAGGGCTTGGGTTTGTGTGTGAAGAAGAGAAAATGAGATGGGTTAGTTTTCATTTCCAAGAACAGAGTGGGTGGTGGGGATAATTACCAATTGTCTGTCATTTGAACTAGTACATAAATGATGTCAAACCAATCATATTATTTTTGCAATTATATTAATGACTGATGAATGTTTAACAGTTTCAAAAATCAAAACACAACGTTCGACCTTCAGATATAAAAAGTAGGTAATTAAAATAAGGGGAAAAACAAAACACACTGTGGTTAATTACACAGTCATTAAAAGATCCACTCACAGGTGTGTCAACTCACCCGTGGACGTTCGAACTAAACTCCCATGTTCAAACGCTGACAGACATTGTGTGTGAACAAGATAGACCTTTCAATGAATACGTTCAAACGACGGCGTTTAGTTTGAATGTAAGGCACAAAAGTGAGAACGCGTTCAAACAAAAAATTTGACAGTAACCAAACTTCTGCATTAGTTTGAAGGTGGAATATCACCAAGGGGTGCATTGGGTGATTTAAAAAACTTTTTGATTAACCCCTAAAACTCTACCAGAAAATAGAGAAAGAGATGAAGAATAAATGACACAAGAGATTTATACTGGTTCAGTCTAAACTCTTGACCTATGTCCAGTTCCTAGACTCTCTGGGTATTTCACTATCTCTTTCAACTGATTAGACACTCTGTAACTCTGAGTAATCCTCTCTCTAGGATTCACTCCCCCTTACAAGTTGTAATCAATACACCCACTCTCAAGGTCCTACTACCTTGAGTTTCTTTACATAAATGATAAATATAATTTAACTCTCTTAAAGAGTAGATAGATAAACAATGAAGATTAGATATCTGAAGATATTACACAGTAATGAATGAAACAGTAAATGCAATTAGTTCGTTTTGAGCGTAAGTGTTTCCGATAGTTGAATCGTATTGAATGCTTCTGCTTATATTTGGTGAGGGAAATTAATGACCATTGAGAAGCTTCAATGAACCGTTGTGAGTAATAAATGTAGCCGTTAGGTGAAGAAGCTCCTTTGTTATTCACAAGCTTCCATTCTGCAAATAATCGCTGACATTCTGCCGTTTGACATTCTTTCTATTCTTCTCGTTGAGTGTTGAAACATTTAATTAAGGAAAGAGGACAAGAATGCCTTCGGATATCTCAAAAAATGGTTGCCAAATCCATGCTTGTTTTTTTGCAACTGCATTAAATGCTTCTGACGTAATCAATGCTTTTTGATTAATCTGTAGTTAATCCTTTATCTAATTATTTGAAACTCACTAATAAATTGATTAAACATTGTTAGGAACAATAATGAGTGATGATAAGAAGTAATCAAATCATAAGCAAAGATTTAAGTTTTATGGACATGGTGATTTGCAAAACCAGAAAGGCTAACCCGAGTTGCTGACTCAAGTTGATCATTCCACACTCGAGTCACAGTTACATCTTCTTTGAAAATAAGTTTGAAAACAAATGAGAAGATGTCTCTGTATGAACTTAACTCAATTCTAAAATATTCACTTCAAGTTGAGCACTCGAGTCATGTATATTTAACTCGAGTCAGTTTCATTTTCTCAAATGTCTTCGAATTAAGTTTTGGAAATATTACAGGGCATACTCGAGTCATTAAGTGACGACTCCAACATATGACTCGAGTCATTAAACCCTTAACTTGATTTTCCAAGATAAGATTTGAAATAGGTTTCCAAGTGACACTCGAGTCACTCAAGATCAACTCGAGTTAATATTTTGACTGTTAAAAAATATTAGAAACTGGAACTTAGAATTAGAAAAGATAAGATTAAGTCCACAACAGGTCAGCTCGAGTTGATGCTTTTCATAAAAGCATTTCAAAAAGTCTTTAACTTGAGTCATAGAGAGGTAACTCGAGTCAATTAAAGTTAAAACACATTTTGACTGGAGTCTAAAAACACTTGACTCAAGTCATGATCCTTAACTCGAGTCAATTTGTGACAGATACTTTAAAACAATTATTGATTCAATATTTGATCAAGTTAAAACATTTTTGCTTAAATCATTAACTTCCTTTTGTTTACAATTGTCTATTATCATCAAAACACACATAGAGAACTAACACAGCTCATATCAGAACATTCCACAAACAACAATATGACAGTAACACAATTTTGTTTGACAAAAACAAAAAAACTATAAATGCATGACAGTAACTGATAAAGAAATAATATATGATAGAACTTAGTGAGAAATAGTATAACAAAATGCCATTTCATATTAACTTCATCAAACATTACAATGACACACAGTTGAACCCCTGCATCAACCTATATACATATGGCCCTGAACTACAAATGTTACACCCCTACCGGCCTCGCCCTTTCGGGTGGCGGGTTAGAGGGATCCCTTTTAAACTATTACCTTTCCTTAGTTATTAGTCCATTTCATTATATATCAGAGTACGCACAACAGATCATCGGTTCGGTTTGGACAACTACTGTACTGGTAAAAAGCATAAATAACATAAAGTAAATATCCACGGAGGGTTAGGTTACAGTCATCCAAATATAAATACCAAAATAAAATACAATCATCCCAAAAATTAAAGTACAACATATGATAGGGCATCCCTATCCTTCACCAGCACTGTCATGCCCTACCTTTCCAAAAAGGCTTTTATAACCGTCAGGCATGTCCCCCTGTGTCTATAGAAGCTTCTGGAGTCCAACAATGGCCCCCAGAGTAACTATCAATACTCATACACTAAATGTGTAAAGCGAATGCATGAAACCATGTGATATATGTAAACACATATAATATGTCAAATACACCACAAATGCAAACAAAAACATATACCATAACCTGTCTTCGTACCGTCAAGCCGCCTCACCAAGGCAGGCCCCGAATTTACCAGAATCACAATCCTGTCTCCGTTGAGCTGCCACTCAAGGCAGGCCCCAGACCAAGCCACAGTGCTAGAACACAATCATTAGCATGCTCTATATGCATATTTGGCAAAACACATACAAAAACACATATGGCAAGCAAAACATACAACAAAACACATAAAAGTGCCGGAGTAAAGTAGTTACTACCTGGCGGGGGTATGTACCGTCTTATAATTTTATTCGGCCCACTAGCTCCCAAAAGTATGGTCCAAACCTAAAAAACACCAAAAATCCTTATTTTAGCATTTTCCAAAAATACCCTTACAATTTTCTTCAAAACCGAGCTCCCTTTAAATTTTCCAGAAATTCTGGCCCAACTTCAAACTTTTTTAATACATTCCAAACAAATCATATTTGCATGAAACTAGATCCATCTGAACCATTAATATGTATATTGTTCATGAAAAATAATTCCAGAGATCAAGAGTACACATATTGTGGCTTGTAGCCCAATTTCCACACTCTGGTCAGAATTATTTTGTTGTCTTCTGAACCAACTTTACCAATTTTTATCTTCTAGTAGAAAAATCCAAATAACATAAAATTATACATCACGGTGAGCCTTAGGAAGTTTAATTTATGCATGTAAAATTTAATATTAATTCAAATTCATTTACTATTTTTAAAACCCAGTTGAATGTTAGCTACCCAAAATTCCAATTTGGCAGCAAGCTTGTTCTTAAGGTTTTTCAGTGATTTTGAGTTCGGAAACTTAAACCATGGCTTAATCCCATACAAAATAAAATTTTGAACAACTTGAGACCATCAAAAACATAAAAATCAGATCATAACACCAAGACCTAACCACTTGAACGAAAACCTTAAGTTTAACCTTCAAAAGTTCGAGCTTTCGGTGTTTACCTGAAATCAGAGTTCAGCTTGATGATCTTGGTGGCTTGGCTCTTGATCTTGGCTACAGAGAATTTTCTGATCACTCTCCCTCTCCTCTGAAATTCCACCCCTTATGGCTAAGAGAGAGAGTGTTTGGTCTTTTAATAATAGTAAAAAGTAACTGAGCAATCCAAAATAATTGAGGTAAATTCCTGTCCATTAATTAATGAATTTGATCTGGCTTTTTGACTTAATTCCCAAGAAAATACAGAAGGGTCTAGGGTCTGGAAAAGTGGCGCGTCCCCCTCCATTCAGGTCAGATTTTATTTTTCAAATGGAGAAAATTACCTACTTTGGCCCAGAACTTATGAAAATTACCAGTTTTGGCCCGAAACTTCTTTATTATTCTTTTCTTTTTCCCAAAGCACTCTAGATGATTCCTAGGGCTATTTTGTGCCATATTGGGCCCAAAAATACGATTACTTGATTTTTATTTTATTTTTCCCAATTTATTTGATTTATCCCTTTTTATCCTGAAAGTGGGACCCATACTTTGACTTTTGGATTGATTTTGCTTTTCTTTTCCTCCAAGTAATTTTTTAATGATTATAAGGGCTGGGTGGCACCATTTTAGGCCTACCAAATCTTCCCTCAAGCTTTTCCTCTGTCTTTTCCACTTTATTCGGTCCAAACTCCTTCTACTGGTTCACTCTGGGCCTCGCTAGTTAACAGGGTGCTTTCTTTTGTACTTTTTTCAACTTTTTAGATATTTTCCCCTGAATGGACATACATATGTGGTGCCTCCTTGAATACCCAACATGGACCCACACTTGTCTCATTCAAGCCAAAAGAAACCCCTAACTGGTCCCTATTGGTCCTCTTTCTACCGATCAATCACCTGTAGGACCCGTATTTTGTGTTTGGGCCTGAATAGGGATAAAATCATCTGATTCCTCCTTCTCTCTCCTGGGGGACGAATTTAATGATTTAAGGGGTTAGGATTTGACCATTTTTCCCTTACTTTTTCTCCTTTCTGACCATGGATGGCGCATGGTCACTGTCCAAAGGCAGGAATCTGTGTCTGGTCAATATTCCCGGGCCCCACCTCATTATTCCAACTTATGTTACACCAATTTTTTGTCCTGGGCTTGGTTTTCCTCAAATCTAGACACCTTCATGATCTCCTTTTCCTTGTTTGCATTAGGCGACATTTTGGTCCTTTTTAAGTCCATCATCCGTTTCCCATTATTCTGACAGCCTCTTAATAATTATTATTCAAATAAAATATTACAGAAAATAATGATAATTAAATCAGCAAAAAATACTTCTCATTAATTCAACAATGCTTACTGTTAGTTCTCTATGTGTTTTGATGATTAATAACAATTGTAAACAAGTACGAATGCTTTTAAAATGACAAAAGAGTCAAAATCACTTTGTCACCGCAAAACTCGAGCCTAACTAAGCAAACTCGAGTTTTCTGCAAACAGAGAGCTCATCAGATATTTTCAGCATAACGAACTCGAGCCTCGAGTAAATAGACTCGAGCCTAAACCCTCATGATATAATAATAAAGAGTTTACAAACAAGTAAACTCGAGCCTGTATAGACAAGCTCGAGTTTTCCCATGGCGGGAAGTTTTCTAATTAAATTGTATCTCTTTAAACTCCAGAGTTTATTCTTTTTGAGTAGAGTTCACTTGTTTCTATGGCTATAAATTAATGAACACTCGAGCCCAAGTATATGGACTCAAGCCTAATGCTTTTGTGTAGAGTTTACTCTATGGTTTGACAAACGAAGAAGAGTTTACAAAATAGGTAAACTCGAGCCCGTTATTACAAGCTCGAGTTTTCCCTCGCGAGAGCCAGAGTTTAAGCTCAAACCTCCAGTTCACTTCAATAAGTCATGGAATTAATTAAGCTGAACTCGAGCCTAAGAATAATGAACTCGAGCCCTTCATCTGAAGAAAGAAAAGCAAGTGTACAAACTCCAGAGTTTATACTCATGCTCCAGTCCACTCTAATCGAGCAACCAAAACTCTTAGGCATGAATAGTGTTAAACTCGAGCCTAATCACTAATGGACTCGAGCCTGCTTATCCTGTGAGATATTACTCCAGGTGTTCATTCGACAAAAAGCTTAGAGAGTATTCGAACTCGAGCCTACCTTCGTGAACTCGAGTTCACATGGTGAAACAAAATACAAACTCCATCTTTTAAACTGCAAAACTTACCATGTTTATACGAATTGATTGCATTCATTCAAACGTATTTAACTACTCTATATTGAGAATGTTTCGTATTAAATTGGATCAAACGAATCATTGAATAAACGCGAAGAATCGAAGGAGAATGATTTCACGCGTCCAGAATTGAATCGGCTGAAATTCAGACCCAACGGCTATAATCCTCATCAAACTGAATTTCAAATGAAGAACATGCTAAGTTGAGAAGTAACGGTCACATAGCAACTCACCACTATATAAGGAGCTGATTACAAACTTCGAAAAAAACGAAAGATTAAGCAGAAACGAAAAGCAAGCTCAAGAGTTCTTATACATTCAGTTTTCTTTCTGTATTGTATTTTGATATACAAAGAGCCTCAGTGTTTATCATTATCTTCTCTGTGAGAGAGATTTTATTCAAACTATTCATTCATTGTAAAAGATCTCAAGTCAAGGGGACTTGGAGATTGGGATTTCAGATTACAACTTGTAAGGGGGAGTGTATCCTAGAGAGAGGATAATCCTTGAGTACAGAGTGTGTATCTGAGTTAAAGTGATAGTAGAAAACCCAGAGAACTGGGACTGGACGTAGGTCAAGAATTTAGACCGAACCAGGATAAACTTTCTGTGTCAAGCTCTTCTTCCCTATCTCTTTACGTTTAGCTTCAGCTTGGGTGCAAAGTTATTATAAAAGTTTTAAAATCCCCAATTCACCCCCCTCTTGGTGATTTCCTTTCGTTTTCACTTACAAATACATTATGTACAGTAGTGGGGTGTTACAACAAAAGGTTCTACATCATACATGTACAAGTTGAGAGACATAAACTTTATCCCATGTCCAATTTTAAACTGCCCCTATATAAACATGGTACAAAGTTTGCATTCATGCATTTACAAAAGTCAGAATTGTGTCCAAAAGTTAACTGACACTTGACTATAGTAACTACTGCTAAAGAAGGCTATAAATCCATGAAGGCTTCAACTGTGGAGGAATCTTGTAAAAGGCATTCAGCAGCTTGTCACAACCAATGATCTTTATGTGAGCAATGTTTCTCCCATTCCATGTCAAGTCCTCAACTTGTAGCAGCTCCATGAATAGGTCAAATCCCTTTGCATCAAGTTCATATTGTTTTTCTTGAGTTGACATCTTATTCGCTAGTTTGTCAAACACACTAACGATGGTCTTGTCCAACGAGGTAACTGTGTCTCTCAAAGTAGCAGCCATTACTTCAGAGTTGTTAAGGTGTCGCCTCTTCTTTGGACAGAATGAGGCATCTCTTAGATTGATTGGAGTGGGTGCGGTGTCCTGGATTGTCTCTAGTAAATCATTTTTGCCAGCATGATTTTGGAGTGTTTCTAGAATATCATCATCTTCAAGGTTAACTTCCTCCTCCATTCCACCAGGGGAAAGTCCTTCGTCACCAATAGCGATGTCCCTTCCCCACACCATGAACAAGGAGTCAAAGTTGGGTAAGCACTTGCTCCAAAATTCCTTAGCCTTTGGATTAACCTGCAATATGCACAAGTATGTGAGTGCTGCAAATAGAAGGCATGTCACAATTAATAGTCAATTAGATCGAACACAATGCGGTTGCATATACCTTGAGATAGTTATCCCACACCTGGTTATCTACAGTTACAAGTTTTGTCTCCAAACCCCAACCAAATCCAAAAGTGTAACCATTTTAATGTCTTGATTCTTGAGGTTATGTGCGGACTTGCTTTTATCCCAAAACCAGGTAGCTTATCTTCCATCAATGACTACAGGGCATTAGCAAATCCATATCTGAACCCATTATTCGCCATGAACTTTTGCTCCAATCTCAAAGCTATTAGGCAATCAACCAGGACTCTGTCCTCTTCTGCAGTCCACATTTTGATCTTCCCCTTGCTTCCCTGATCAGACAGGTCCATCTAAAACAAAAATCATACACACAAAATTGAAGTTATCCAAAATTGTAACATAACAGGAAACTAACTAACAAACACATGAAGCACAAAGTGTCACTTCATTTCATTCCCTAAAATTATTCCACACATAACTGGTTTACATAAGCACCAAGGGAGTGTTCTCAATCATTGCAAGTCCAGTCTGAAATGACTCAAGCTGCTCATCAAGGGGATCTTGAATACTCTCCCAACGAATTAGATTATGTAACAAACAGCATGCAACGATATATCTGTTTTGAATCTTCACTGTTACACCCCTACCGGCCTCGTCCTTTCGGGTGGCGGGTTAGAGGGATTCCTTTTAATTGTTAGCTTTCCTTGGTCATTAGTCCATTTAATTATATATCAAAGCACGCGCAACAGAGCATATGAGTGGTTTGGACAAACTACTGTACTGATAAAAGTGTAATAGACAAAAAGTAAAAGTCCTCGAAGGGTTAAGGGTATAGTCATCCAAAGATAAAATACCAAAAATATAGATAAAGTCATCTCAAATATAGATACAAAATATATAGGGCATTCCCTATTCTTCAATCTGCATCGATATGCCTTACCTTTCTAAAAAGGTTCTTCTAGCTCAGGCACGATCCCTTGTAACTTCAGATCTACCTGGAGTTCAAAAATGAACCCCCGAGTAACAGTCAATACTCACGTACTATATGTGTATAGTGTATGCATGTATCCATGACAAGTAAAGCACAGATAAATGGGATCCGTACACGCAGCGGAAGGATTTCATCCATTAAAACTTACGAATCCCATAAGAGGATCTATCAACGGCGTTTAAATCGAGTTCATTAGAAAAACCGTACCTATACAAACTTGTATGCGTCCTTTGCGAACTCATGGGCTAACGCCTTCTTGCTCGATAAATCTCTAGGAGTTGACTCTACGAATCCACTCCTCCAACCAGTATCCACACCAAACAGCTCTCCAACACGTACGGCAACGTGCTAGCGTCTTCTTACTTTGCGTCCACGTCTTTTCTCTCTAGGGTTTTTCGCGACTCGTCAGTTCGTTATTTTAATATGACTAGATCAATATCTCTTGTAGAGTTTCTAAAACCCTAATTGGACCGTATTAAAATATTCAAAATTAATCTCAATTAATCTTGAATTCGAATTTTAGATTAAAATAACATTAATCAAATCTGTTCAACAAATATAATCTAATCTATTTATTTTAATCCAAAATAAAAGCCTGCTGATTTAATTTATCTTTACAAATTAAATCTAAGATATGATATCTATTTATTTAATTAAATCTGAGATCTATATCTCAATTAAAATTAAATCTAAGATACTATATCATTTTCGAAAATTAAATATGAGATACAATATCTATATTTGTTTCAGTTATTTAATTTATCAAATAAATTAAATACTAAACAAATATTATACAATAATATTATAATCTATATTAATAATATCATTATTATTTAATTTCGAATTTATATTATACACACGCACACACACACACTAGATTAAACGTTGTATTCATTACATCCTAGATATATCTATGATTCAATGAATCTGGACAATATTGCTCGTGTTGGGCTATTCTTGTGTGCGACCCTGCAGGCCCACATGAGATTGGCAGCAGGCCAATGTTGTACCAGCCTACAAGTCGCAAGCGGCCTCAAGAATGAGGCATGGATAATGTCAACCTCCTGTTCTTGACCATTACTTTCTTGATTCTTGAATAGTCTAATAATTGAAATGGAAAATCATTTCCATCGTAGTATGGCCATACATTTCTAAGACTCACTCATCGAGGGGCCCAATATTATCTCTTTACAAATGTGAGGGACAAATTCCATCTTGACCATTCACATTCCTCTGCATGAAAACCACTTATCTCGATCCAAACCTTTATCATCACCCGGTCAAAGGTAACTTTTGACTAGGTCAAAGATCAGCGACTCTCATGTAGGAATCCATGATGATCTCAGATCAAAAGGCATTGTGATGTGGTTATACATGATAAAGTCTTATGACTTAATCCATGCAGCTTTCTCATAGTGGGTCGGTCCAACACCTTGTACTTTTACAACTGCCTATGACTTTGATTCGTATCTCCATACTCATCAAAGTCATACTGGTCTTATTTCGTCTTTGCTCTTGCATAGATGACTGACTAGGGACATTTAGGACAATCTATATGATGTCCAAGGATACAGTTATCACTATAAACATGCAAATAAAATGATAACTAAATGGAGAATACTTTAAATGACATTAATGTTTAAAGTACAATGTGTTAGTTCTCAATTGGTTTTGATGATAACAGACAATTGTAAACATGATTGAAGTTTGTCTTTGTAAGTTGAAAAACTTACTGTCTAAGGCAAACTCGAGTTCCAGTTTGAAAACTCGAGTTTTGGCCTGACAGAGAAATGCTCAAATTTTTATAAAGAAAGGCAAACTCGAGTTTAGATTAGAAAACTCGAGTTTCCATCATACAGAGAGCATTTGAGTTTTTCACAGACAAAGCAAACTCGAGTTTGATTTTGAAAACTCGAGTTTTGACAAGACAGAGAGCAACCAAGTTTTTCAAAGAAACCAAAACTCCAGTTTCCATTTAGAAACTCGAGTTTGGGTTATACAGAGAATTCTCTAAGTTTCCAACGTTTTCTGGAAATTCGAGTTTTGTTTTGAAAACTCGAGTTTACCTCATCTGAGAACAATGCTCGTCTCTGACCTTGTGAAAACTTCCATGATTGAATCGACCAAAGCTGTTGACGTTTTCTCATAAAAGAGAAAACTCGAGTTTCCGTTTTGAAACTCGAGTTTCGAACTTCCAGAGAAGTTTCCAAAGTTTTCAAAGAATATGAAAACTCGAGTTATGTTTTGAAAACTCGAGTTTTGACAAGGCAGAGAGCTCTGCCAATTTTGAGCCTTTGAAAACTCGAGTTATGTTTTGGAAACTCCAGTTTTAAGCTTTTGGACTAAAACATGATTTTTCATTCAAGAGTCCAAAACTCGAGTTAGTCATTAATTGACTCGAGTTTTGCACTGTTCACTAAACATGTCCAAAATGCCAAATCGCGATGTTTGTCTCTGTAAAGAGAAAACTCGAGTTTAGTTTGAAAACTTGAGTTTCGGTCTTTCGTTAAAAGTTCTCTGAAACATGAAAACTCGAGTTTCGAAGAACCAACTCGAGTTTCCATCGCAAAATTTGAATTTTGATTTGAACGAATTCATGAAATGTTTCTGTTTAATCTCAATATTCTTTACCATTACTCATAACTATTCTTAACTATGTTTAATCAGTTTGTTAGTGAGTTTCAGATGGTTAAAGACAGGTTTAAATGGAGATTAAGAAAAAAGCATAAAGCATGTCAGCACATTAAATGCAAAAGTGCAGAAACTTGCATGCTTTTGGGAAAACATTCTCCACACGTTTTGGAGAAGTTAATGTTTGCCTTCTACATCCAGTAAACTGCTCTTCCAACGGATTAAAAGTCAGAATGTCAACTCTGATTATCTGCAAAACTGGATTAACCAAAGAGTAGAGAGAGAAGAAGACCAAAGCTTCATCTAGTCAGCTCCCAACATCACCAACGGTTATCTGAGGGATTACAACGGTCAATTAATGATCTCTACCTATAAATAGAGATGCCTTCAAGTCTTCTCAAGAACAAACCTGTGCAAGAACGAAAATCATTAAAGTTTCATTTACTCTTTGAGTTTTCTTGTAAAAGTATCTGTTGATACATTTATTCTTCAGTGATTATCATATCTACTCTTAGAGAGAGTTTTTCTTGATTGTAAATCATTCTTGTAAGTTACCTCAAGTCAAGGGGACTTGGAGATTGGGTTCATTGATTACAACTTGTAAGGGGAGTAAGTTCTAGAGAGAGAATTACTCTTGAGTGCAGAGTGTGTAATCAATCTTGATAGTGAGAAATCCCAGAGAGTCTGGGTACTAGACGTAGGTCAAGTTGTTGGACCGAACCAGTATAAATTCTTGTGTCTTGCTTTCTCTTCCTTCACTCTGTTTATCTTCAGTTTCATATTCCAAAACAGAGTAATCGAAAAGTTTTTGAGAATCCCCAATTCACCCCCCTCTTGGTGATTCAAGCTCCACTTTCACAATGACTTGCCCCTATAGCATAATTTCTTACAATAAAATGCTAAATATACCATATATGCAAACAGGAACATACTCAAATATCTGTCTTTGTACCGTTGAGCTGCCATACCAAGGCAAGCCCCTGATTTACCGGAATCACAAACTCGTCTCTGTTAAGCCGCCACATATGGCAGACCTCAAACCGGTCCTTAGCGCTAGGAATACCATAGTTAGGGACTCGAATCTGAACATGCTCTGTATGTATATTTGGCTAAAAACAACACAAACATACACATGGCAAGCCAAAACATACAACAAACACATAAAAGTACTTGACTAAAGCAGTTACTACCTGGTGGGGTATGCACTGTCTTAAAATTTTAATGTGCATGTACGCTACCCAAAGTAGGCCTTAGTCCTAAATAACACCAAAATACCTTACTTTTAGTATTGACAAAAATACCCTTTCATTTTTGCTTAAAATCGAGCCCTTCACAGATTTTCCAGAAAATCCAGAAATTATGTCCCAACTTCAAACATTTTTAATAAATTCCAAACAAATAATTTTTTACTAAATAAGTTTCATCTGAACCATTAAGATGTCTAGTTTACTGTAAAAATATTCCCAAAGTCCAAAAGTGTACCTAGTTTAACGTGTGGTCCAAACCTTGCTCTCTGGTCCAGAAAATACTGTAGCTTCGAGACCCTTTTTCAAAAATTTATTTCTCCCCGTATATTCATCAAAAAGGTATCAAATTATATATATAAATGATGCCCTAGATGTCTAGTTTATGCTTGAAAAATTTCATGGAAAATTGAGGTCGTTTACAAGATAAAAGAGAGTAGTGTATGATCGTGATGTGTGCTTGGTAAGCATGCATAGCCTCGGAATGAATGAAATTATGTCTTACGACTATGTTACATGTTTAGTAAGCATGCATAGGAAAGAAATAGGTGGTGTGGCTAGAATGATTCCCAAGGTATGAACGTTCAAATTTTGAGTACGAAATTTATTGAACGGGGGGAGAAATGTAATATCCTGAATTTTGGACCCTGAGAATTGAGAATAAGCCTAAAGTAGGCAAACGACTAAGCCCAGTTTGGGTAGAGTATCAAGAATGACAAGAGATAGGAAGCCTCTTAGGGATTAAGTATACGGGTCAGTGGACCTAGTATGCATAGCCGTGGAACTAAAGTGCCAATGGAAAAGGGCATAGAGGACTTATACAGTGTTAATCAGTTGGTAAAAATGTTGTTTAGCTATGTCCTAAGATATGGGACAACTAGCTAAGCAAAAATGTGCTAAAATAAGTGTGCACATGACATTTCCTGGTCAGGTGAAGATTTCCTGCGTTTTTTAGGAAATAAGAAAAGTAAAAGACAGTGCAAAAATCACATGCTGAAAAGGAAAAGTCAGTGTAATCATTACATAGCAACACGTGTCACTACAGGGTTAAAAATCAAAAATTAAGTAATGATTACAGGAGTAGAAAAGCCAAATTCCAAAACCTAGAAGGAGAAGCCAGATCAACAAGTAAAGCTCCGATTTCAGGTAAATACCGAAAACCTAGACCTTTCAAGTTTGAAGTTAGGGTTTTCATTCAACTGGTGGGGCTTGGAGTTGTGATCTTATTTTGGTGTTTTAAGGGTTCCAATGAGTTTAAAACATTATTTTTCATGGGGTTAGGTCGGAGTTAAAGTATACGAACCCGAAAACACCGAAAACCTAGGGAATAGCTTGCTGCCAGCAACAGGATTTTCTGGGCAGCAAAGCTTCAACTGTGTTTTTAAAATAGTTAATGAAGTCCGTTTTCTCTGAAATTTTATATGCATAAATTATACATCTGGGGATTAATTTTGATATAAAACTTTGTAATTTTTCAAGGTTTCAACCGAGAGAAATAAATTTCACAAAGTAGCTCAGAATCTGAAACTCTGTTCTGGACCAGCGAGCGGTAGTTTCAAGTGATAAATTTATGCATATGTTTTTTACCTCTGTAAGTATTTTTCCCATAAAATAGGAATCCTGATGGTTCATACGGAACTGATTTCACATCCATTGGAGTTTTTTGGAATTTATTAAAAATGTTTGAAGTTGGGTCAAAATCACTAGAATTTCTGGAAAGTTTGACTATGGCTCGAATTTTAGAAAAATGCAAGGGTATTTTCGTAAATACTGAAAATAAGGTATTTTGTTGTTATTTAGGGTTAAGACATATTTGGAAAGGGTACCAGGCGCAGTATAAATATAAGACGGTACACAACTCACAAGTAGTAACTGCTTTACTCAAGTACTTTTATGTGTTTTGATGTATATTTGTCTTGCTATATTTGTTTGTGTATATTTTTGCCAAATATGCGTACAGAGCATGTTGGGGTTCAAATCCCTAACTATGGTATTCCTAGTGCTGAGAACCGATCCAGGGCCTATCATATGTGGCGGCTCAACTGAGACAGGTTTGTGATTCCGGTAAATCCAGGGCCTGCCTTGGTAAGGCGGCTCAACGGTACGAAGACAGATTGTTGTGTGTGCTTCTGTTTGCATATATGGTATATTTGGCATATTTTTCTGTGATGTTATATGTGACATGGTTGTATGCATACACTCTACACATTTAGTACATGAGTATTGACAGTTACTCTAGGGTTCATTTTTGAACTCCATATAAACCTGAGTTTTCAGGGGATCGTGCCTAAGATAGAAGTACCTTTTGGAAAGGTAGGGTATCAATGCAGGATGAAGAAAAGGGAATGCCCTATGACTATTGTATATTTACTTTTGGGATAACTGTATATTGTATTTGGTATTTTCTTTTGGATGACTGTACCCATACCCTTCGAAGACTTTTACTTTTGTTTATGGAACTTTTACCAGTACAATATGTAGTCCAAACCGGATTATCTGGTGTTTATTTCTGTCCATTTGTTAATAAGTTGGATTAGTCTTTTTGGCTTAATCCCCAAGAATATCTAGAGAATTCCAGGGAACTCCAAAATAGGAACATGTGCGCATCCCCCTCCATACATGGAAATTTTTTACTTTTCAAATGGTGAAAATTACATGTTTTGGCCCAGAATTTATGTAAATTACCAGTTTTGGCCCGGAACTTCTTTATTTTCTCTTTCTTTTTTCCCATGCGCTCTAGATAATTCAAGGGGCTAGGTGGCGCCATCTTGGGCCCACAAATATGCTCCCTTTGACTTTTATTTAATTTTCCCAATTATCTGATTTATCCTTTTATCCACTAGTCCTTGTTGGGCTCCGCTAGTTAAAATGGTGCTTTCTTTTACACTTTTCTTCAACTTTTCAGATATTTTTCCCTATTTGTACATACATATGTGGCGCCACTCTACTCTCCAATGTGGCCCCACATTTGTTTCATTCAGTCCAAAAAGAAGCCCCTAATCGGTCCTTATCGGTTTCCTTTTTAGCAGTTAACATCCTGTGGGACCCGTATTTCGTATTTGGGCCTGAATATGGATAAAATCATCTAATTTTTCCTTCTCTCTCCTGGGTGGACGAAATTAATGCCTTAAGGGATAAGGTTTTGACTATTTTTCCCTTACTTTTTTCTCTTTTATCCCTGTGGTGACACGTGTCCCTATGTAATGATTACACTGACTTTTCCTTTTCTCATTTCTTCAAAAACGCAGGAAATCCTCACCTAACCAGGAAATGTCATGTGGGTACCTATTTTAGCACAGTTTTTCTCAGCTAATAGTCTCATACCTTAGGGCACAACTAAATATCATTTTTACCAACTAGTTAACCTTGTATAGGTCCTCTATGCCCCTTTTCCATTGGCACTTTTAATTTCACGGCTTATACATACTAGGTCCACTGACCCGTATAGCTGAGTTACTTAGTACCTAAAAGGCTTCCTATTTCTCAACATTCTTGTGACTCTTCTCAAACCAGGCTTAGTCGTCCGCCTACTTTAGGCTTATTCTCACTTCTCAAGATCCAAAATTCAAGATATTACATTTCTCCCCCTGTAAAATAAATTTCATCCTTGAAATTTCGGCTATACACTAATCATATTCCAGGACATGAAATCAAGGTAGTAGTTCTTCATGTTTGCAACTGTTTCCCATGTCACTTCCTGGGGAGACAATCTCTTCCAAACCATTTTAACAGAAGGAATACTTTTCCAACATGAAAGATGTCATGTAATCTGCTAAGATTTTGTGGTAATGCTAATTGATATGCCACTAGTTCTTGTTTGGCCAATATTTCAAAAAGAGATTAAACCGAGGACTTATTTTTCTCCACTTTATCGTTCTTCCAATTCCAGTAGCAGGAGATAATTTAAGAACAACATGTTCTCCCATATTAAATTCTAGAGATCTCATTCTTTTATCAGCATAATTATTTTGTCTATTTTGTGGATGCTCACTATGCACACATCACGTTTGTTTACTTTTCTCTTTTATTTTCTACCCAGGTGTAGTATTCAACCATACAAGACTTACTGGTCCATTTTCAGAGCATTTGGTTATGCAGGTCTCACTATCTTACTTATTTTGCCTCTCGGCTTATCACATCCTGGCTTTCCAGCTCATTCTATTATCATAACGCTATATTTTTTAGCCCTATTGTCCAGGGGATCACCCTCAGACCTTGGGCATTTCATTATCACCTAGTATAGATCAAATGTTTTGCTAGTCCCAAGATGTACTCTAGACACACCAGTCTAAAGTCACCATGCTAATCAGCATTCCACACAGTACTAAGCATCACAGGTCTTACAGCTCGGGGACATTGCCCCATGCATACTTGCACATCGAGTCTTACTGTCTCGATCCTTTGCTCATCAATTATGTCTGAGCTTCCTCAATTTAAGCTCTCAAACCATTTTCCTCTCACTTAGCACTATTGCTGGCAGGTTCTATTTGATTTACACAATTTAGATATCCAGGCCATTCTATCAGTTTCTATTCCTGTATCAATATATAATCACCAACTGCATCGCTTTTCATTCCAGTACAACAACGACGATAGTCATGTCACCGCTTACTATGTTGTCTCATATTCAAAAAATTTCACATATCTAAAAATCTTTGTGGGTGCAGTACATTTCACAGTTCACTCTATACGAAAAGTAATAGGGCTGTTACATTTTCAAATTCAATTGTTGCTAGCTCAAATTTTCGTGAAAACAAATCACTGCCGGCTATTTTCAGAAAACATTTG
This sequence comes from Acacia pycnantha, assembly GCA_025563575.1. NCBI lineage: Eukaryota > Viridiplantae > Streptophyta > Magnoliopsida > Fabales > Fabaceae > Acacia > Acacia pycnantha. The sequence goes on along the minus strand of JAMWYP010000021.1, from coordinate 5,556,644 downwards.
TTACTGGCACACATTAATGAGCGAGATTACTCATTTCACAAATTTAACAATCGGAAGCCCTCACCACCACTTCAACCTCTCGGTACAGCGGAACATCCCAATCCTTTCATACACAAACCACCGAAGTGGCAACGCACCTGTCGGCCAATGTAGGAGAGTTTCCGTCCCTTCCCAGGAACCAGTGTCCGCACTGGCACATACATTAACAGGCCACCGACCGGAATCCCATACCTGAGATAAAGGACCATCGTCCACGAAGCCCTACTCCAAACGCATGCGTGGATGCCAGCCAGACAAGGCAAAACATATGCCTCTACAAGGCGAAACTACTCAGATTGGGAGCATACACTGTTGGTGCGAGTATCTTCTAATCAAAAACTAATCCCCTTAAAAGAACTTTCAACAATGGCTAGCGATTTCAAAAACATTTTCAAACATCTAGCAAAATCCAGCAAACTGAGTAAGTTTACAACATTTTCTGGCCTCTTTCAGTTCCGTACTGCTTCCACCATAAAATATGGTTCACAATTCATTTCAAATCTGGGTTCTCTCAGGACCCTATCTATGAGACAACATGATTCAAAAACAATCATTTCAAACTGTTTTCAAATTCTAAAAAGCATTTCATTTGAGAATTTAGTTCAGAAAATTCAATTTCGAAAATTCACAAGCATAGCAGGTGCATTGGTAAGTTCAAAATTCAATTTTCAATCATACCAGGAACCAGACAACTAATATTGAAGGTCATCATCTCCAATCACATCTCAGGCTCTATCCTTGGCTACTCGAACCGTCCATAGGATACTCAGCCCATTCCATCCCATTTATCCAGCCATTTTCAGAAATTTCTCGTAATTTACAGACTTCAGAATCTCTTCGGTACACAGCCTAATATTTATGGTCTAATAGTTGTGTCCTTTTGCCAACCTATCATCATACTAGTCACATAGAACGTAGGGCTTCTCATTGACCTCATCCAATTCAACGTCCTATGGTCATACCCATTTGGTAAGTCTCATTGCCCACTGTATATTTGTATCACAATTTCCCTCATAGCGCTAGAGCAACCCTATGGCAATACCTTGATATCGCATCAAATAATCCTCATTTGGGGTTATTCTGTATATGATATTTCCCTATGCTGATACAGCAACTATCAACCTCTAAGTATCCCATATAAAATAGGTACTATCCTCGAACATACCTCAAATAACATGCTAACAACATCAATCAATATCATCAAGGGTTCTACTCTCAATCATTCTTTCTAAAGGAAATATCATGAGATTTAAAATCATTCCCTATTAGCTAGTAACTTCCAAATACCTCATACATGTGGGTATTATACTCTAGTGCCTTAATGTATTCAGATCAATCAAATGCCTAAAGAATCTCTCGTTATCAGATCAGATTCTTGTTGGGATCCGTACACGCAGCGGAAGGATTCTCATCCATTAATATTTTACGAATCCCATAGAGAGGATCTATCAACGACGTTTAAATCAAGGTTCGTTAGAAAACGTACCTATACGAACTCGTGTGCGTTCTTTCCCGGACACATGGGCTAACACCTTCTTGCTCGATCAATCTCTAGGAGCCGACTCTATAAATCCATTCCCTCTACCGGTATCCACACCGAACAGCTCTCCAACACGTACAGCAGCGTGCTACGCCTTCTTACTTGGTGTCTCTCATTTTTTTTCTCTCTAGGATTTCTTTCGAGGCTTGTTAGTTCATTCTTCTAATATGACTTAGATCAATATCTCTTTATAGAGTTTCTAAAACCCTAATTAGGCCGTATTAAAATATTCAAGACTAATATCAATTAATCCTTGAATTTTGAATTTGGATTAAATATAGTAATTACATCTGTCCAACAGATCTAATCTAATCTATTTAATTAATCCACATTAAAAGCGTGTTGATTTAATTTATTTTTATAAATCAAATCTGAGATATGATATCTATCTATTTAATTAAATCTGAGATACTATATCTCAATTCAATTAAATATGAGATACTATATCTTTATTCGAAAATTAAATCTGAGATACAATATCTCAATTTATTACAGTTATTTAATTTATCAAATAAATTAAATACTATATAATAATCTCATTATTATTTTTGAATTTAATAATTAATATATATATATATATATATATATATATATATATATATATATATATATATATATATATATATATATATATCATCCTAGATTAAATACAGTATTCATTAAATCTTAGACATATATAAGATTCAATGAATCCAGACACTTTTACTAGTGTTGGGCTATTCTTGTGTGCGACCCTGCAGGCCCACATGAGATTGGCAGCAGGCCAATACTGTATCAGCCCACAAGTCACAAGCGGCCTCTAGCAAGACATTGCGACTACCCAATTCATATGGGGATCGATGGTACGATACAACCTATCCTACAACCATGTCACGTCTTGCGACTACCCAATTCATATGGGGATCGATGGTACGATACAACCTATCCTACAACCATGTCACGTCCCTTTTGTCATGCGATAACTTGGTCAAGGATGAGGCATGGATAATGTCAACTTCCTGTTCTTGACCATTACTTTCTCGATTCTTGAGTAGTCTAACAATTGAAATGGAAACTCCTTTCCATCGTAGTATGGCCATATATTTCTCAGACTCACTCATCGAGGGGCCCAGTATTATCTCTCTACAAATGTGAGGGACAAATTCATCTTGACCATTCACATTCCTCTGCATGAAAACCACTGATCTCGATCCAAGCCTTTCTCATCACCCGGTCAAATGTGACTTTTGACTAGGTCAAAGATCAGCGAGTCATCATGTAGGAATCCATGATAATCTCAGGTCAAAGGGCATTGTGACGCGGTTATACATGAGAAAAGCTTATGACTTAATCCATGCAGCTTTCTCATAGTGGGTCGGTCCAGCACCTTGTACACTTACAAGTGCCTATGACTTTGATTCATATCTCCATACCTCATCAAAGTCATACTGGTCTTATTTCATATTCGCTCTCGCGTAGATGACTGACTAGGGACATTTAGGATAATCTATAAGATACATCCAAGGATACAGCTATCACTATAAACATGGAAATGATATGATAACTAAATGGAGAAATACTTCAAATAACAAAAACGTTTAAAGTACAATTACTTGCCCCTTGGGCATAATTTCCAACAGACTCCACTTGCACTAGGTGCAATCAATAATTACTCTAATTCTCATTGTCCTAACATGACGTTCATGTTTTGCTTGTGCAAGCGGCTTAGTAAGAGGATCAGCAACATTGTCTTCTCCTGGTACTTTGCATAATTTTATATCACCTCTAAGATACAATATCTCAATTTATTACAGTTATTTAATTTATCAAATAAATTAAATACTATATAATAATCTCATTATTATTTTTGAATTTAATAATATATATATATATATCCATCCTATATTTGAATACAGTATTCATTAAATCTTAGACATATATAAGATTCAATGAATCTGGACACTTTTGCTCATGTTGGGCTATTCTTGTGTGCGACCCTGCAGGCCCACATGAGATTGGCAGCGGGCCAATACTGTATCAGCCCACAAGTCACAAGCGGCCTCTAGCAAGACATTGCGACTACCCAATTCATATGGGGATCGGTGATACGATACAACCTATCCTACAACTATGTCACGTCCCTTTTGTCACGCGATAAATTGGTCAAGGATGAGGCATGGATAATGTCAACTTCCTGTTCTTGACCATTACTTTCTCGATTCTTGAGTAGTCTAACAATTGAAATGGAAACTCCTTTCCATCGTAGTATGGCCATACATTTCTCAGACTCACTCATCGAGGGGCCCAGTATTATCTCTCTACAAATGTGAGGGACAAATTCATCTTGATCATTCACATTCCTCTGCATGAAAACCACTGATCTCGATCCAAGCCTTTCTCATCACCCGGTCAAATGTGACTTTTGACTAGGTCAAAGATCAGCGAGTCATCATGTAGGAATCCATGATAATCTCAGGTCAAAGGGCATTGTGACGCGGTTATACATGAGAAAAGCTTATGACTTAATCCATGCAGCTTTCTCATAGTAGGTCGGTCCAGCACCTTGTACTCTTACAAGTGCCTATGACTTTGATACATATCTCTATACCTCATCAAAGTCATACTGGTATTATTTCATATTCGCTCCCGCGTAGGTGACCGACTAGGGATATTTAGGATAATCTATAAGATACATCCAAGGATACAGTTATCATTATAAACATGCAAATGATATGATAACTAAATGGAGAAATACTTCAAATAACAAAAACGTTTAAAGTACAATGACTTGCCCCTAGGGCATAATTTCCAACAATTCTTAGGTCACGGTTCGGTTGGTAGCAATCCCTCTGGATTCCCAATCCAATTCTTAGGTTCATCAACCTAATTCTAAAACCTCGACCATACCCAACAATCATGCTATAATCATCATAATTCATAGCTTACAACATTCAAGCACTATCATCAAATAACCTCAAATCAATAATTGTAAAATTCATAATTGACTCCTAGAACCTCAACATCAGTTAGGCTAAGGAATCATATCACCACAACAATACCCAAAATACAAACTAGGATCCTAATTTATATTCCTAGTCTAAACCTCAAAATATTCAAATAACATCAACACTACTCTCAAGGTTCTAATTTCATCTCAATCCTCAATATCACAGGGGTATATCCTAATATCATTCTATTACCTCAAGGTTATATATCAATCCTCAATCATACCCAAACATTCTTACAATTTAGTATCGATTAATATTCACTAGGTTCCTATTTCCTATTCTCAGGTATTGGAACTTTAATACAACCTTAATCACATTTAACCTAGGCGTTAATTCTGCTTAAGATCATATTCAAGCCTAGTCTCAATCATATCCTTACTCAATCTAACATCCTCATAGCATCTCTAAGGATCATCATAAGTAATACCTTAAAGTACTATGCCTTAATTCAAGGAAATCTCAAATTCCTATAATACTTCCCAAGAGGTCATCCATCCTGAGATTTTCCTCGCCTAAGCATGATTAAAGTACTATGCCTAAGCACGCTTAACTTTAAAACTTTGATAAGATTTGGAGATTTAAATCATATCCCAACTTATCATCAAGAGCCCTAGGATTAGAAACAGAGTCTTTATTCTGTGCTCTCTAAGTTATCCTTCAAAGTCTCAACTTTCGGAGCTTGAACTTTTCTCCTCAGGGTATATCTCTACTGCTCCATTTTATGATACAACAGTTGTTTTCAATTTTGTTTCAGGAATTTAATCCAGACCCTGATTTTCAAATCAAATATCCTAAAGTTAGCAGCAAAATCCACATTTTGTGCTGCCTCATCCATCTGAGGAGTTTTAACTCCCCGGAACTTAACCCTCTTCCTTAGGGTATATGTCCTTCATTTTCCAGAGTGTATATCAGTACCCTTAACCATATTAAATTACTTTTTACCAGTACTATCCAAACCTTGCTCTGATACAAAAAATTGTTACACCCCTACCAGCCTCGCCCTTTCGGGTGGCGGGTTAGAGGGATTCCTTTTAATTGTTAGCTTTCCTTGGTCATTAGTCCATTTAATTATATATCAGAGCACGCGCAACATAGCATATGACTGGTTTGGAAAACTACTGTACTGGTAAAAGTGTAATAGACAAAAAGTAAAAGTTCCCAAAGGGTTAAGGGTACAGTCATCCAAAGATAAAATACCAAAAATATAGATAAAGTCATCTCAAATATAGATACAAAATATATAGGGCATTCTGTATTCTTCAATCTGCACCGATATGCCTTACCTTTCTAAAAAGGTTCTTCTAGCTCAAGCACGATCCCCTGTAACTTCAGATCTATCTGGAGTTCAAAAAAGAACCCCAGAGTAACTGTCAATACTCACGTACTATATGTGTATAGTGTATGCATGCATCCATGACAAGTAAATCACAAATAAAATTCCAAATATACCATATATGCAAACAGGAACATACACAAATATCTGTCTTCGTACCGTTGATCTACCTTACCAAGACAAGCCCCGGATTTACCGGAATCACAAACCCGTCTCCGTTGAGCCACCACATATGGCAGACCCTGGACCGATCCTCAACGCTAGGAATACCATAGTTAGGGACTTGAACCCCAATATTCTCTGTATGCATATTTGGCTAAAAACAACACAAACATACACATGGCAAGCCAAAACATACAACAAACACATAAAAGTACTTGAGTAAAGAAGGTACTACCTGGTGGGGTATGCACTATCTTAAAATTTTAATGTGCCTGTCCGCTTCCCAAAACAGGCCTTAGTCCTAAATAACACCAAAATACCTTATTTTTAGTATTGACAAAAAGACCCTTACATTTTTTCTTAACACCGAGCCCTTCACAAATTTTTCCAAAAAATCTAGAAATTCGTCCCAACTTCAAACATTTTTAATAAATTCCAAAAACATCCTTTTGTACGAAATAAGTGTCATCTGAACCATTAAGATGTCTATTTTACTGGAAAAATATTCCCAAAGTCCAGAAGTGTACTTATTTTAACATGTGGTCCAAAACTTGCTCTCTGGTCCAGAAAATACTGTAGCTTCGAGACCCTTTTTCAAAAATTTATTTATCTCAGTATATTCATAAAAAAGGTATCAAATTATATATCAAAATGATGCCCGGATGTCTAGTTTATGCTTGTGAGATTTTATGGCAAACCTAGGTTTTTTACTTTTTAAACAACGTCGATGAAGCTTCACTTCCTAGAAAACTCGAATATGGCAGCAAGCTTATCTTCAGGTTTTCGGTGTTTTTGAGTTCGGAAACTTTAACCATTACCAAACCTCATACAAAATCACATTTTAGACCCATTGAAACCCTCAAAAAGACCAAAATCAGATCATATCACCAAGCCCCAACTCCATGAACGAAAACCCTAACTTAAACTTCAAAGAGTTGAGTTTTCGGTGTCTACCTGAAATCAGAGATTTGGCTTGGTGTTCTTGGTGCTTGTTCTAAGTGTGGTAGACTTGCTAGATTCTCTCCTTGACTCAAATGGAGCACATCCCTTAGGGTCCAAAATGAAGAGTTATAGCCCTTTTTAAAATGATTAAAATGAGTCTAGGCAGTACGGATTATCTGGTGTTTATTTCTGTCCATTTGTTAATAAGTTGGATCAGTCTTTTTGGCTTAATCCCCAAGAATCTCTAGAGAATTCCAAGGAACTCTAGAATAGGGACATATGGCACATCCCCATCCATACATGCCTATTTTTACTTTTCAAATGGTGAAACTTACCTGTTTTGACCCGAAATTTATGTAAATTATCAGTTTTGGCCCGAAACTCCTTTATTTTCTCTTTCTTTTTCCCCAAGCACTCTAGATAGTTCCAAGGGGCTAGGTGGCGCCACCTTGGGCCCACAAATCTGCTCCCTTTGAATTTTATTTAATTTTCCCAATTATCTAATTTATCCTTTTATCCACTGGTCCTTGTTGGGCCCCGCTGGTTAAAAGGGTGCTTTCTTTTGCACTTTTCTTCAACTTTTCAGATATTTTCCCCTGTTTGGACATACATATGTGGCGACACTTTGCTCTCCCATGTGGCCCCACATTTGTCTCATTCAGTCCAAAAAGAAGCCCTTAATTGGTCCTTATCGGTCTCCTTTTTACTAGTTAACATCCTATGAGACCCGTATTTTGTGTTTGGGCCTAAATATGGATAAAATCATCTAATTTTTCCTTCTCTCTCCTGGGTGGACGAAATTAATGCCTTAAGGGATAAGGTTTTGACTATTTTGCCCTTACTTTTTCCTCTTTTATCCCTGTGGTGACACGTGTTCCTATGTAATGATTACACTAACTTTTTCCTTTTCTCATATCTTTTACCTGACCAGGAAATGTCATGTGTATACCTATTTTAGCACATTTTTGCTCAGCTAATCGTCCCATACCTTAGGGCACAACTAAATATCATTTTTACCAACTGGTTAACCCTGTATAGGTCCTCTGTGCCCCTTTTCCATTAGCACTTTTAATTTCACGGCTTATACATACTAGGTCTACTGACCCGTATAGCTGAGTTACTTAGTCCCTAAAAGGCTTCCTATCTCTCAACATTCTTTGATTCTTCTCAAACCGGGCTTAGTCGTCCGCCTACTTTAGGCTTATTCTCACTTCTCAAGGTCCAAAATTCAAGATATTACATTCACTGGGTAAAAAGATGCGCTCCTCAATGCACCAAGGCACCCCTGAAAACACAATAGCATTATCCCGCTTCAGGTGAAACCACACTTTGTATAGTAAATCAAAGTAATTAGACAACAACATAATGCACGTACCTTGAACCACTTACAACGATTATCATTTGAGTCCTCTGGAATGGCCCAAGTTTCTTCAAAAGCAATGATTGAAGTCTAATGGTAGCATTGAACACTACTTTAAAGTATGTACTAATAGTTTCCCCCAGGACCTTCCAAACTCAAACTAATTAAATGACCTTGTTCTTGACATAATGCGCCAATATGTGAAGGAACATTGCCACTTGCTCATCAACTAGCAAATGTTTAGTTGCTCTTAATTCACCAATTGTGTCTAACATGTGACACAATTTATCAAACGTTGCATGGTACATCCTAATTTGGTTAAGGCAAGTGGTGTCACTACTATATATCATAGCTCTCAAATTCGCTCTCTTGGCATGAAAATCTAATCTAAATGACATATCTGGTAAGTGCCTTGGTCTAACTGCTCCAATTACTACTATCATTGTCACAAATAAGCTCCTCACTGCTAGAAGCAAAGCTAAACACCTAGCCAACATTGCAACCATTTCCTTGACCTTAGCTCCATACCTACAATGATATCCTTTTCATCATTATCTACTACTCCTCTTTACAAAGTACCGCTATTTAACATTCAAACATTTTTACATTTCATCCCAACCTATCAATTTACATCACCACTTATGACTCAACACGACACATCACACTTCACTGAATTAACGTCCCACTTATTCTATAGTTCAAGTATGTTAACTTTGTATTTCAAGGGTTACGCTTTCTCGTTTCCAGTTTACACTTACATATTAAAAACCTGATTGTCATTTTCATTCCATATTACACATTACATATCCAACATTCGATTTTCCTCAACCTGCAGTATGTACACATTCAATTTCATGTCTAACACAATTCACATTTTAGCCACATTTATCATTCACAAAACCAAAGCACACTGTTAAGCAACAAACAACATTTTTAATACAAAATCACATCACAATGTACAGGAACAAACAACATTTTTCATCGCCTATTCCCACTGCCTATGTCATTACATCTCCAAACTCGCCATGACAGAACCCACAAAAATATCCATTCACAAACATGCATTAAAAAGGTCACCCTTGTTGCTTCCCAACACATTTTCAGTCTCTGTGTACCCAACTAGAAGCAACAGGGCATTGGCAAGCTTTATACAAAAACAAGTAAATCAGACATCAATGTATACCCATTGCCACTTACCTCGATTTCAACTTCAATTTCGTGTGGGTTCAACTTCTCGTTTGCCTACAACTACGACTGTTGTTCCAACCTTCTTCAACGCGTCCTTCATCAAGCTCCTCGGTAGCTCTTGCTTTTAAACAAATCCGATTTCTTTAAGGGCATTTTTGTCCGATTATTTCACTCTCCCAGAACATTTGAGCTCTCCCGTCACTTTCATATGGATTGAAGGTTAAGGGAAATTTGCACAAGGTGGGAACTCATCTTCCAGGAAGACAGGCACGCCAAACATGTCTAAAAGTAGAAGGAACTATGTCAAGTTCCCTATCCCCAGCCTCTTATCCGTGTAATAAATAAGGCCTTAGAATGAGAGGAAGTATTACATGGTACATCTATACAAGGACTAATAGGTAGGGATGTCCAAAGAACCCGGTAGTCCAGGTGGTCCGGTCTAACCCGATCCGGTCTCTGGAAAAAAATTTTGGTCTGGGACCATATGAGGCGGACCATCCAGAGTCTTTTTCCCTTTTCAATCTTCTTCTTCTTCCCTTCTTCTTCGATCTGACCCAATAGAATCTTGTTATTTTGTATTTTTGTTCAATGTTGTTGGAGATTCTTATATGTGTAATTGTGTATGATTGGATTTAAGATGTTTGCATGTTTGTATGTTTAATTATTGGTCCAAAGAAGTGGGAAAAAAAACTAAAAAAAAATGAAATAGGTCCTGAACTGCCTGGACCAGTCCATGGAGTCCACTCCAGCCCGAGCTCGGGCTGGTGCCAGACCGGACCAGACCTCGGGTTGGCTTGTCCAGCCCGAGGTCCCTCCTAGACCAGACCTTGGGTTGATCCCCAACCCCCAACCCAGTCTAGTCTGATCCATGGACATCCCTACTAATAATAGGGCTCAATGTAAAACCCATGAAGTCCTCAGTTATATCCCCGCAAATTCCTTTTCTTTATTTATTTTTTTTTTAATTTTTTTTTTTTTTTTTATGAAAACACAAATTCCTTTTCAGCGCCTCTGTTCTTCCCCCTGTTCCTTGCACCCAGATCATCCATTCTGTCCCGCTTGATTTCGTGGAGCTTCAATTTCCTTTAATTAGTGCCATATGCTCGATTTCTTCACATCTCCTCTCTTCAAGCGATACTCATAACAATGTTGAAAACGGCGAGCAGAGAAGGATGTACGCAAACGATGGCAACGGAATAATACAGATGATGAAAGGACGGCGACCATAGATCTCGATCGCAAGCTCTGAATGGCGACATCAGTGCAGAAAGATGAAGAGGGTTGTCGGCCAGATACAGTGAGAAGGGTCTGGACTCTGGAAGACAGGAACAGTGAACGATTGAGGATTTATTTTTGTGGCATGGTTATTGATGGAATACTACAAAATATATGAGGACGAATTGGTCTGAAAATTGGGCTCCCCTCCAAAAATACCCCAATTTGGAGGGGACCAAAATGAGTGGATGTGGTCCATCACGTGTATGGTAGAGGATTGTCCAACGGTGACTGTTCCATTCTCTCACCCACACTTTCCGAGTGTATCATCGTCGTCGCGTAATACGTGTTAGCGAAGGTCCAAAATGACCAGTTTTCTTGGTCTCAGGCTACACTGGAGGCAAACTTTTGTTGGTGGAGTCACTGGAGTATGTACTTGTTCATCCGTATTTCCTGCCGTCACCGATGTGAAGAAACGAAGTAACGGAGTTAAAGCTCTTCGTCGCGCGGTTCTGGGCGTGGGTTCTTCTTCATTCTTGCTTCAGTTTATGAGTATGGCTCGAAATGCGAGTAGTAGGTCCTTCGTTGCGTCTGCCAGGATTAAGGGTAGTTCCTCTGTTGATGAGGTAATATCACTTGTTATTAATTTGCAATTCGATCCCCCACCACCACCCGGGGGGCTCCAATTTTTCTACTTAATTGATATCTCCGTTATCAAATGCATGAATTTACTTTAGGTTGATTCTTTCCTACTGAAAAAACTTCTTTCGAATTTGAGGAACTCCAAATGGGCAAAGTTCTTTTAAGGTGTTTTGTTTGTTTGTTTTTGTTGCTTTTCTCCTTTCTCAATGCTTGAATTGGAGAGGAGTAATTTCCTCTCGTCTGAACCACTTGGTACTGATGCATTAAATGAGCTAGATGAAAATTTGATAATTATGCTTCCAAAAGGGACAAATCAAGATAAATGTATTGATGAATGATGCTTAAACTAACTTGAGCTAAATGTATTGATGAATAATGCTTAAACTAACTTGAGATATTAAAATCGGGAAAAAAAATCCTATTTTCACCTGACCGCTGTGCCACTGTCAACATCTCCTTCAATGTCAAACTTGAATTTTGTGGCAAAATGATGAATGATGCATGTTACAAAATGTTTTTTGTTGAAATTTCTATCTTATTGCCATTTCTTATACTTCGCAACATGTTCCATTCTGAAGTTACTGAAGAATGTGGAATGGTCGGAGCAGTTCCCTTTCAAGGAGGAGGACTTCCAGCGTTTTGATGAGTAAATTTCGCAATTAGTTGATTCATGCTTGAGGAATTTATTAGTATATGAAGAAGTAAATTTGCTTTCTGTAATGTCTTTTACAGTTTTTTAAATTATAATGAAGGGCCTTTATATATATATATATATATATATATATATATATATATATAATATGTATATGGAAATTCTGAATCATATATAACTGAGATTGACCATGGTATCTGAAAATCATGGATCTCACTCTGCAGTTCCATAACATGAAGCAAGAGAAGTTGGCTTATCTGTGAAGGATCTTAAAAATTACTTCCTTCTGTCCTTTTTATAAGAGCCCAGAATTTGAATTGCTTTAGTCCTTTTTATAAAAGTCCGACAAGAATTGTCAGAGCAACTAATGAGTTTTTTCCTTTTTTGCCCCTCATTAAATTATATGTATGTATTGCATTAATTAGAAGGTTGGTAATATTTATATTTAATCTATTTCTCTCTCTTTCTTGCCCCTCATAAATATGGGCATACTTGGTAAAAAAAAAGTTTACATCGGACATACTTACTATTTTTAATTAATTTTAACCGTTTTCTTAAATCACTTAATTCAATTATCAAGCTCTTATAAATAGGAATGGAGGGAGTATTACCCTTTTCTTTATAATGCCTTCCATTTACTTGTCAATGTCGTGTATAAATCAGTTACTAAAAATACTGTGAAGAAAAATAAGTTACACTTGTTAAAACTTATATTTGAGTAGCATCTATGTAAATTGAGTAATGCATGGCAATAAATCAGTGAACGTTCTATTTTATCTGCAACTTTTTGTTCCCTGGATCAGTTTCTTTATTTTTTAATTCTCACTTTTTGTCAGCCAAGTTGTGGATTTTTATTCCTTTCAACTTCCCCCTCTTTTTGATCTTTCTGTGGTATCTATGACATGAATTTTTTTCTTCTAGATCTCCAGATTCCTTCTTCTATGAAGAACCTAGATTTGTGACACACATTGATGACTCTGCAATTGCTGCTCTTACTAAATATTACTCAAAGGTTTTTCCACCTAGCAACACTCCAGGCGTAAGCATCTTAGATATGTGCAGCAGTTGGGTAAGATATTTCATACTGTAATCTAGTTTCTTTTGGTGTTCCATATTTCTATTAAAATCTTCACATGAATTAGGTCAGCCATTTTCCAACCGGATACAAACAAGAACGAGTGGTGGGATTAGGAATGAATGAAGAAGAGCTGAAGAGGAATGCAGTAAGATGATATTCCTATATTCTATGCGGTTGCCACTGGCCTTAACTATGATAAAATTCAGTGCCTTTTAGTCTGACTCTATTTTAGATTGATTACCCATATTCATACATGATCATATCACTTGGGCATAGGTCTAAAGCTTGGGGTATTATTTAGTTTAATTCTTGAACAATATGTATGTATAAAACGCAATAGTTCTACCCTGCAGGAGAAACATAACTGTCTAAGCTATCTTGAACTTGCCAAGTCAGTGGCCTTCTTTTAAATCTGATATCAGGCATTAATCACGTCCATGTAATTTTTGTTTCTTTGGGGTTATGTCAGAAGGGTTTTAAATGCTCCTATACTTATGAAAGGGGTTGATATTGTAGGTTCTCACAGAGTATGTTGTACAAGACTTAAATGTGAACCCCAGACTGCCATTTGAGGATAACTCCTTTGACATCATTACTAATGTGGTACAAAATCTATTCCTATTCATATCAACGGTTGCTGCTTTCGTAAGTGATGCTATTTTGGTATTTACACATGGGATTTATGTCTGCATGTGAGTTTCTTTTCAAGGCAAAAAATTATCTTCTCTTTTACGTAGTAAAAGTTTCTCTTTCTGAATGTTAGTTTAAGTTTACATCATGGATTCTGTCATGAAAATCTTGAGGTACTTGAGTTCCCATATCTTATTCCTTGATGATTGCTAGATCCAACAATGCATGCTGGTCGTACTTATGTAAAAATTATAGATATAAGTGTTCTCAACTTCTCATCTCACAATGGGATCATAAATGATTTTATCATAGCTTGTGAGAGGCATATTTCCTTGAACACTAATTACTCACTAGTTGTATGTAAATGCACCTTCCTTTCAAATAACGTGACCGCTGCTTAACAAAAAATCAGATTCGTGAAGCACTGTAATGCAAAAATCACAAATTTGGAATTGCAATAATGGTCATTATTCATAATTAAATGGCTGATTATGTACAAAACATGACTGTTAAGTGAGTTCAAATTCTGTCATGGCTCATGGAAGCCTTGTATGTTTGCTATGGAAGGTTTGAAAATTGAAATCTTGGAGGGTATTGAGCTAATCTCTTAAATGCTCAATATTGTCAAAGGACTGGACCCTCTTAATTAAAGTTTGTTTTGTTTTTCAATGAAGATTACAGATCTTAACCGTTGGAAGATTATGTTGGGTAGTTTGAAGTTTGACTTAGATTCTATAAGACATCACCCATATATGTTAGTGTTATTGGCCCACATTAAAAACTGATGTGCTTATTTCAGATGGAATAAGAGAGAAAATACTTAAGCATGTGATTTCTACTAGGAAAATACCTCAGTTTTTCACATGTGATTTATAACACTCTCAAGAGCCCAAAACTTTGTCTGGCAGGTCAGTGTTGATTACTTAACAAAGCCTCTCGATGTTTTCAAAGAGATGCAGAGGATACTTAAACCAGGTGGATTGGCCATAATAAGGTGATAATATTCTCTACAACGATTTTAGATTTAAAGTTTATGCACGAAACATGGACAGTTGCCATTTCGATTACTTAATAAAACTTTAAGTTGAAGTTTTAGATTTAAAGTTTATGCACGAAACATGGACAGTTGCCATTTCGATTACTTAATAAAACTTTAAGTTGAAGTGCTTTTGCCTTAGGGTGGTGACATTTTTGGATATTCCATCAACTGAATATGACTGCGTGATCCATTATCAGAACTAATTAATTCCAAGTGCCCAAGTAGAATAATAGTAGCTTAAACCTAAAATGAAATAAACCCGGAGTTGAAAATAAAATCAAGAGAATATAACTTGACGTAAAACAAAGAAAGAGAAATAAGCTAAGAAAGTCTAAACAGAAACAAAATAAAGTCATTTATAAAATCACTAATAATTAATTTAATCCTTCCTAATATAGCATCACTGTCTGTAAAAAATTAAGGCAAATAAATGACTATAACTGTCTTATTTTTCTTTTTTAACTTGAGCAAGTTTCATAGATATATTATTATGAGTCTCACATCAGGAAGCCTCCCAAGTGTATTGTAATTTTTAAATTAAGGGGCTCTCCCTTTCAATATGCTGGTCTTTTGTGGAGGGCTCTCCCTTCGGCCCTATGTTTATTACATATTAGTTCAGCTGCTGATTACTTCATTGTTTCATGGTTTTAGTTTTTCAAATCGCTTGTTCTGGACAAAAGCAATTTCTATATGGACATCAACTGGGGATGCTGATCATGTTATTATTGTCGGGTCATATTTCCATTACGCTGGAGGATTTGAACCTCCCCAGGTAATAGAATCTGCACCCAACTAATTTTCACAGGGCAGTCCTAAATTTTTTAATGTCATTGAGCCTTTAAGACAATTGTTTTGCTGTTTTATATGACGACACTGTTTTCCTAGCTGAGGCATTTTCAACGTTTAATCTTGTTTTTGAATTTCTCTGCAGGCTGTGGATATATCTCCTAATCCTGGACGATCTGATCCTTTGTACATTGTATACTCTAGGAAGCTCCCTTCCGCTTGAGGAATGTTATTTTTTCATATGCATATAATTTATTTTAGAATTATGTATCCTAGATTCTATTCTCATTATTTTTAACTTAGCAACAAGTCTAGCATTCAAATGTTTGAGCTTTGGAAAACTCTCACAGTATAAAGTTGTGTGTGTGTGTGTGTCTACACAGAGGACATTATATGCAAGGATCCTCTCTCTAGAGTCCTTGATTGTGAAGTTTTGTTAGACTTTGAAGAGGGAACAAAAGAGTATAAATTTACTAGTATATTGGAGCTTGCAATTTTTTATCGTCTTATATTTTCAAACTTAACAAAAAATTTCCAGTTGAGGATTTCAGAGCATCCAAACCAAGCACATCATCAAAATTTTACTGGGTCAAATGAGCAAAGCATCAGAAATGGATCAAAACGAACCCTGCTTGTAATGGCGGAAAAGGGACTGTCTTCGGGCCATCTTGTAGGCACAACAGGCAAAGATATATACCCAAATGAGAACAGCCAGAGCCTAAAAGATGATGCAATCTGAAGAGCAATGCCGATTCAAGCCGTGAAAATCTTTTAGGAGATTAAATTTAGATTATCTAGAGTTTTGTAGTGGTAGAAGATCATTTTTTTGTTAGGTGGGGTAAGCACTAACACATGACATTATAAGCTGGATCGAATTTACAACCTCTTATCTATAGAAAAGTTCTCATACAACTATATTGGCGATGATCACTTTCAATGTTTTCCTTCTACCTATGGGATGTTTAAAAAGGAATCGACGTTTTGTAGTATATGAAGTATTTCATATACTACCTCCGTCCCTAATTATAGGAGCAATTTAACCGATTTTGGGAGAATTAAGGAGAAGAGTTAAATTAGTTAATTTTACTCATTTTCCTAAAACGTCCTTATATAAATTTAAAATGACACAAGTTGACATAATTATAAGTGTTTCTAATTTGCCTTACGTTAGATATCCATGACATATTAGTTTATATATGTATATTAGTTGCTTTTTATATAACCATGTGTATACATATATGTGTGTGTGTATATGTGTATACATATAGATCTATCTACATACATAGAGACACACACTCATATATCTACACACACACACACACACATATGTGTGTGTGTGTGTGTGTGAGTTCACACATATATATCTACACATATATATATTGACACACATAAACACAAATATACATATATATGTAAACACACATATATATATATATAATGCTCCTAATAATAAGTATAAATAGGGGTATTATAGGAAAAAATTGACAAAAGTTAAAACTTGCTCTTATAATTAGGACCAAAACCAACTCTAAAATTTGCTCCTATAATTAGGGACGGAGGGAATACCAAGTAACTAATACTTAGTACGCTGGATATAAATTGTCTTATAAGTCAATTATGGTAAATGTAGAGTACTTCTTATGTCCTTCATATAATACATAATACATATTCATCTAATTTTATTATATTAAAGAAATTGATTAAATTAGTTAACATAATATATATTTTTAAGATATCTTAGTTATCTTCCTCAATTCTTTTATTCCCTTTCCTCCTTGATTATTTTTAAAGACGCATTAATCAGGGCAAATTAAAAAAAAATATATGAAAATTATCTCTTATATTAAGAACAGAATAAAGTATTAATTGAAAATCATGTATTTGACGTGCATGATGATTTATGAAGAGTTGCCTAGAGTTCAACATTTACAATATGTGGTGGGGCAGAGTAAAATAAGACAGAAAATTAGAACCCCTTGATTTAATTTTTTTTCCTTTAAAAAACAAAAAGAAAACTCCCCCTCTTAATTGCTCATGCTTATCTTAATCTGACCAATACCCTTGCAATACTAGCCTAGTTAATTTCTCCTATATGTTTAATACTTTTACTTGTTCTTAATCTCTACGAGGATTTGGGAGGGTTCCTCTCCATAGACGGACCTTGGACAATACAAGGGGGGCCATGGCCCCCCCAAAAAAAAATGTTCAGAATTTTTTTATAAGTAAAAACTCAATGAATGCTTTTTTATACTTATGTACAAACTTTACATAGTTGCATCCATGTATTTGATAATGACATCGTCTCCTTTCAATTGTCATTTTTTGTCAAAACTATCAATTGTCATTGAACATACATACTGAACTTCTGTATTTTAATACCAAAGAGGTTGAAAAATGAGTTTTTTTTTCTATATTTATATTTAGCAAGATAATAGTTAATTATATTGTTTAAATTGTTTATAGATTATTTGGAAAGCGATAAAATCTCTGAATAGCTCAATACTTTTATTATAAATCTGAATATTTTAAAAATATTACATAATCAAAAAAATTTTAATTAGTTATATATATACATTTGGCCCCCCAAATATTTATCTCAAGGTCCGTCCCTGTTCCTCTCTAATCCTCTAATCCAGCCACGTACTGAAACTGTCTTAATATTGAACATGAAACATGGTAACGCGACGTGTGTCATTCTCTTTCAAAAAGAAACCAAATACATAAATCGATTATAGAACTAAATCAAAGAGCCATTAAAGTGAAAATTTACCCTCTTGTAAGTTTTCACTCAAAGAGCAAGGTTGCTTATGAAATTCTTTTGATGTTCAAGGTTTCTCTGTAAGAATTGAAATAGATTGATGTTACCAATTACCATTAAAAAATGTTAATAGTTAATGCCAATTTTTCAACATAATAGATCAACATTGGTATATTTTGAAACTATCAGGTTAACATTTAACGCAAAAAAAACATTTTAGGGATAATATTACTAAGGGTTAAGATGTAAAAATAGACATGTGTTTTTTTCCGATGAGCGCCCAGTAGCAAATGCTTTTTTCAGGTGCACAAGTAGCTATGTGGTTACAAATTAGATGCAAAAATAGCGTTTGACCGTTAAATTTGACTTTTGACCGTTAAGTTTGACTTTTTTGCCGATCGGACGATGACGTGGCATTTTAAAGGTGCAAAAATAATTTTAGGATCTTGAAAAATATTTCGGTATTGATCGGTACTAAAAGGATACTGAAAAAAATAATATTTCAGGGTACTGACTGGTACTAAAAGTATTTTCAGGATACTGATTGGTACAAAAAAAATATTTCATAATTTTGAAAAATTATTTTAGGATCTTGAAAAAATATTTCAGGTATTGACCGTACTAAAAGGATACTGAAAAAATATTTGAAATGTCACGTCATCATCCAGTCAGCAAAAAAAGTCAAACTTAACGATCAAAAGTCAAATTTAACGGTCAAACGCTATTGTTGCACCTAATTTGTAACCACATAGTTACTTTTGCACCTGAAAAAAACATTTACTACTGGGCGCTCCTCAGAGAAAAGCACATGTCTATTTTTACACCTTAACCCTATTACTAATGAACAAAAATTTATAGGGAAAATTTGCATATCGGCTCACTAAAGAAAACCAACAAGAAGCCTAGAGAAACACTAATTTGATATGAGGGGAGTTGAGGGAGAGTGTGAGGAGGGATTTTTTTTTTTTTTTTTTTTTTTGAGTTGGGGTAAAAAAAATAGAAAAGTGAGGTTAAAATATTTTAATTAATCTTTCTTACTCTTTTATCTTATATATTTTTTTTATTAAAATTTGAACCCCATTTCACCAGTGTTTTAAAATCCAACTTATACAATTTTCCGGTTTCCTCCCCTCCCCTCGAAACAAAACCTAGAGAAAACCGCCAAGAAGCAGAAAGAGCGAATATGAGGGAAACTCATCGGGTCTCTTTTTAAGAAAGACAAGAGTCTCCAATGGAGAAATAAAAAACTTGTACTATCTAAGAGAAACCAATAATATTTTTTATCAAGGCAATATTTCAGGAATGGAGGACACCTACCTGTAAAGGAGAAATACGATTTGAGTTGAAAAATTCATACGACGTGACATAATCCTCAACAAGCATAGTACAAACATTAGAAGAAGCGAAACACGTACTTATCTTATGCCACCTCCCAGAACTCGTAACATGATTTCTGAGCCAACAAGAGAACATGAAAACTTCCGTCAGGACCGGTCATGACGAAGGAAAACGCGAGGACGAAGCGGAGTAGAGGGATGAGTAAGGCCATACAGAGAAGGTAAAAGGCCAAAAGACCTTGTCTGTTAAAGTAAGCCACAAGGAAACCAGCCAAAGAAACCACAAGAACCATAATCCCCAAAACGACGACGGGCCAACGAAAGTCATGGATACACTCGTTGTAAGGCTAGCCATATTCCTGTAGCTATAATGAAGTTGACCACGCAGTGATGTTATTGCTTAAACCCATGAGTTTTGTTTGTTTGGTGTCTCTCTCTACAGGTAGGCGCAGACACTACTACGTACTAATGGTTACTGCTAGGGCTGTTCCCTCGTGCCCAATGAAAAATTGCCCTATCCTTTCTAAGGAAAAGCCGCCCAAAGAACAATGAGCTCAATTAGGCTGGACATTTTTGCGGGCAGGGCTGGCAATGACGAACCTTGAGATAAATATTTGGGGGGCCAAATATATACTCATTAACTAATTAAAAAAATTATTTGGAGGGCCAAATGTATACCTATTAACTAATTAAAAAAAATATTTAGGGGGCCAAATGTATACCTATTAACTAATTAAAAAAAATATTTGGGGGACCAAATGTATAATAAAAGTATTTTAATAATTCTAATGTATAAGATAACATACATTTTTATATTATATTAATTTTTTTTTAAAAAATTCTGAACAACATTTTTTTGGGGGGGCCATTGTCCTCAAGCAGGTTCGTCCTTGAGGGCTGGGTACTGGGCAGGTATGCCGCCCTGCCCCATTTAGCCCTACCCAATAGTATATATTATATATTTTTATTTTTTAATAAAATAGTATTATATATTTGTTATAAATTATATAACCTATTAGTATTAATATATATATATATATATATAGACACACACACTTTGTTATAATCTATATGCTTCATCCTTTTGACATTTTGGGGCCTTGATGCAACCTCTAGGAGTTTTAGATGTCTACAAGGCTTTAATTTCTATTTTTTGATGTCTTGTATTTAATGGATTATGGACTATTTTTTGATGCCTTGTTAAAACATATGGTTGTCTTTTTAATTTTAAGACTTAATTTCTAGACTTATATTGAAATTTTCGAAAGTGTAGAATTATGGATGTTATTTAATTTTTCAGTTACTTTAGATGTTTTTTTCATATGGGGTATGGCAGGGTATCACTACTTGGGCATGGAAGGGCCGCCTTGCCCAGCCCATTATTGCCCTGCCCAAAAATGTTAGGGCTTCTATCTGGCAGGGCCGGGCACTGGGCTGCATTTTGCTGCCCGGTGATCTTTCAGGCAAGAGTCTCGCCCTGCCCATGAACACCCCTAGTTATTGCGAATAAACGTTTTATATATCGAGGTGGAGGTCACGCAAGAATATATAACGTTAAATCAGGTTAAATATTTTATTCGATGCAACTCTTTATACTCCTTCTCAGACGTTTTTTGAGCTTAACTAATAGGTCTCATACTCTCTTTTTTCATAAGTTTTGTTACTCTTTTTTTCATAAGTTTTGTTATGGCACTGCATATCCTATCCTTTAACCACTACCATGGGTTTTCACTTTACAGGTCATTCTTCTTGTGATTCTTCTTTGGGTAAGATTTCATTTTATTCAGTTAAAGTTTCTATTTTCATTTATTTTTTTATATAATGGGAATTCACTAGCTAGTTGATGCTTAAGGTTGTCGGCCGCGATTACAATATCTAATTTGATGACGGCCGTTGGTTTGAAGACTAAGAGGGAGGAAAAAACGCAAGAGAAAGCCGAGAATGCGGAAAAACCATGGTTATGACACTTGGACTGGATCGGCCGGTTCAGACCAAAAACTGACAACCGACCATGAAACCGGTTCAATGTGTCATAGAAACTGGGGTCAGAGTCATTTTTTAAAAAAACCGTCGATTGAAGAGGAAGACGTTTATAGAGAGAGAGATGGGAGGATGAGGATATTATGACAACGATGTCCTTTGTTGAGAAACTGGCTTTTTCGCCGACTCTGGTGATGGTGTCGAAGACTCCGAGCTTGAAGACGGCTTGTAGAGACATAGAGAGAACATAGGTGGAGGCAGTTACATGGCGAAGATGAAGCTTTATCTGTCCTCTTGCACTTGCTTTGCATGTGGTTGCTTGAGCTTGTATGATTTGCCATTGGTGAGGTCAGAGTTGGACTTCAAGGAAGGAGACATTAGGAAAGAGAAGAGAAGGAGAGGTTACAGAGTATGGGTTTGGGTGGATGATGAAGACGAGGATGAGGGCATCCTTGACGTGCTTCATCAGTTGTTATAAGAAGATGTGAAGGAGCAGGGTCATAAATGAGAAGCAGAGAAGGAGTGAAGGAGGAGACTGCCGCACGACTTTTCTTTTGTTCTTTTTCCAACTTTGTGGGACTCAATTCCCATTAAATAAATATTATATAATAAATCCTAGAGACTTAGCTACCTTGGTTCGACTCCTGTTTGACTCACTGACCCTTAACCCAATATTTCGACCGGTTCAGTGACCGGTCCAATTTTAATAACCTTGGGAAAAATGATGAGGTAAAATACTAATTTTTTATTATTGAGCATCTCACATTCATAAACTTTATCAACCCAAACAATAAGTTGAAATCAAGTTTGTCGAACTAGGTTTGAGAGTTAATTTGCTCAAGTTTTTAATTTGTGAATTTTTGCTATATTCTGTTTTGCAAAGTTATATTTCAAGATTTGTTTAAGTTATATTTGCTTATTTTTATTTTTATATTTTTCTTTTACAGTTAAAGGATATGTAATGTGATCTTAGAGTGCGTTGATACACGTGATCTATGGACATCCTCCAACAAAGGCATGGGAGATTTTGAGGAAATTTTTATTAATTGTTTTTCTTTTAGAATTTAAAATATTATAAGATAATGTTTTACCGTGAGAGTGTTTAAATTATTAATTTTCTTTTAAATAGTATGATATTCATTTATTATATATTGAATTTTAAATCCTATAAATATAATTTTTTAATTTAACATTATTATCTTGTTATTATCAAGTATTGTATTATTTTTTATATAATAAATATTAATAGTAAAAATAAATATAATAATAACAACTATATATGATAAAAAAAATAAAGCCAATACATTATGATTATTAACAAATAACCGTTATATATGCCTTTAAAATATTATGGTTCAGAACCATTATTTATTTACGCAGAGCATATATATTTTCCACATATTTTATGGTTTAGAATCATTATAAGTGGTCAATAATAAACGTCATAAAATACATTTTCTATGGCAGTGAGATTATTATGAAGTTGTGGCTTCATAAAGGAAAAGATGAAACCAAAAACAAGAAGGAATGGGTTATCACGGAATTGGAGAAAAAGTTAGTCTTATAGCACTTTCAATAATACTCTAAGCTAATTTAATTATTTTTCTTAATCTCTTCAAAAAAGTCAACTAGATCTTATAGCCTACATGCTAAAGCTCTGTTCTTTTTTTTTTTTGCCTTATACCAGGTAAATTGTGTGTCCATATACAATTTATGATGCTTTACTATATATGGTTTGTTTGATTTGAGGGTAGGGGAGGGGAATGAGAGGAAATAAAGGGATTTTGGCCCCTCCTTTTGTTTAGTTGATCATATTTTTTAGGTGGAGGGGAAACTTTTTGAAATTTTCCCTCCCCTCTCCAAATCGGACAGATTTAAAGGGATTATAAAAATTGGTGTCTTATTAGATACCTAAAGTTTTTCTATTATTATTCTGAAAATATCCTTATGCCCCTTTTAACTTTTAACTTGATGCATTGGTGCAGAGCTGGGAACCTACTCCTATTCGGTAGCTCAACTGGTTACGATGAGGCGAGAGGGCGAAGACTGACGACGATTGAAGGCGGAGATGATTGAAGTTGGTAATCCTTTCCTGTGAGTACCTCTCGTTGCTATGTTCATCTTGTTTCCTGCTCGTCCCTAGTCTGTTTGTCTTGTTCGTGCATTGTGTCTGTCCTCACTGGTTTGTTTCTCGTTTGTGCTCTGTGTCTGTCGTCGCTGGTCTGTTTCTCGTCCGTGCTTTGGTTTTGTTGTTGCTGGTGTTTTTCTCCTCCGTGCTCTGTTTCTTCACGATAGTGTTCGTATGGTTTTTCACTTTTCGTTGTTCTTGTTTTTGCTTGTGTTTGCATACGTCTTAATATATTTTTATAGCTCTCGATAGCTCTCGTAATCTATGGTTGTCTGACTTGTCTTCAACCTGGTTTTCGACGTTGAATGTTGATATTTTGTTTTGAGTTTTAACATCAACTGATTTAGTCACTTAATCGTGGTTCTTTCTAAAGGAAGACTTATTTAAGTTAAAAATTTGCATATGCTAGCTATGCTATTTGAAGAAACTTTGATCCCTTGTAGAAAAAATGTTTGGTTTATGAAATGATGTTTGAAGAAGTTTGTAAGGTTGTTGATGTTGGGATCCGTACACGCAGCGGAATAAAAACTTTTACGAATCCCTTAGGCGGATCGCTCAATAGCGTTTAAATCTGATTTAGGGTTTCCGAATCATACCTGTGTGGAGGGTTCAACGTTTCATTAGCGTGAGCGCCTGGAACCTCGAGCGTCGCAGACGTCGTACGCGTCGAACGAGGAGGCATCCTTTTGTGCTTTTTGATCACGTGGGCTAACGCCTTTCTTGTTCGATCAGACAGGAGCAGACTACGTGTGTCCTCTCCCTCTACCGGTATCCACACGAATGGCCTCCAACACTGGCGGCAGCGTGCTAGCGCCTTCTTGTTCTTGCGTCTCTCTCTTTTCCGCTCTAGGTTTTTTTTTTTTTTTTTGTGTTTTCGGCTGTCTAATTCATCCGTAGTTTAATACAACTAGATCAGCATCTGTTATATGGTTTCTAAAACCCTAATATGTCGTATTAAAATATTCAAAAGTAAATCAATTAATTTTGAATTTGGATTAAATAATATTAATTAAATCTGTTTATCAATTAAATCAAGATATGATATGCTTATATTTAATTTAAAATGAGATCTGATATCTCAATTCAAATTAAATCTGATATGCAATATCTTTATTCGAAAATTAAATCTGAGATACAATATCTCAATTTATTATAGTTATTTAATTTACCAAATAAATTAAATACTATATATAATAATATTATTATCAATAAATAATATCATTATTATTTTCGAATTGATTAATATATATATATATATATATATACACACACATCCTAGATAAGTATTCATTAAATCTTAAACACATTTAAGATTCAATGAATCTGGACACTCTTGCTCGTGTTGGGCCATTCTTGTGTGTGACCCTGTAAGCCCACATGAGATTGGCAGCGGGCCAATACTGTACCAGCCCACAAGTCGCAAGTGGCCTCTAGCAAGACATTGCGACTACCCAATTCATATGAGGATCGTTGATAAGTACAATAACTTGTCCCTAGGGCATAATCTCCAACAATTGAGTACTTAGGCAAAACTCAAAAGGGGATAAATGAGAAATCTGTGTACTATGCACTTTAAAAGGGGATGGGATCAGGTTGTTGATTTTTTGTTTGATGAAGATATAATAATTTTCATACCTATATATAAGCTCCACTAGCATACCAGAAAGGCCCACTAATTCCATGGACAATGAGTTGCATTTTATTCTTTCTTTTTTTATGTTATTCTCTTTGGTGATTAATTAGCCGATAAGATGCAAATCATATTCTTGATTCCTTGATTGATTCGACAGATACAAGAGTGTTTTTTTAATAATAAATTACTGGATTCTATTAGTCAACGACACATGCTACCCTCCTTCGTCATCTACCACATTAATTGGTGAAGGATGATCAAACAGATTAAGGCTGCCTTCTAGACTATAAGCGGATTTAACCAAAAAAATTTGCTATGGTGTTATTATCCCTAACCACATGTCTAACTGTATAACTTGTCAATTCCCATACAACAATACAGTCAATTTGATAACTTCAATACAGTCAGAGAGAACGATATGTTGGAATATTTAATTCAGTAATAAGTAATCCGTTATTTCTATTTATGGCCCACATTATTGCCGGTTTTGTAACCGTCCATTAATACTGTAACGGCCCAATTAATACGCAATAAATGCGTATTGAATGCGTTTCCTTTTTTAGCTCTGTGATGGCCAGAGGGGAGATGTACGGTGTAATTCATCGGTCCCCGAACTCGCTCTGACTTTGAGGAAAGCACACCATCTGCAGATTCAGAGAGAAGGATCAGAAGGACTGAGACTCGGAGTCCGTTCCTGCTTGCTGGCTTGGATTCGTTCTTGTTTGGAGACTCAGAGTTCGTCTTGTTTGCTTCTGGAGACAAATCAATGGCGGAGGTATTTGTGATCTCTTACTTCAGTTTTCCGCATTGATCTTATGCTATTCAGTTGTCAAGCATGATTAGATCGCCTTTATTTCTAACATTTGGTATCAGAGCCATGATTCCTCTGCCTTGATTTTTGTTCGATGAAATTGTATGCATACATATTAAAATCTGGGTTTTGCATTTCTGAATTTTTGATTATAATATATGTGTGTTTATTTCATCAAGAAATCAGACATATGAATTTTCGCATGAACATATGGGTTTTTCAGTCTGAATATGTTCTTAATGGGTGCAATTTATTTTAATTGTCATAATAAATTGTTAATCATGTTGCTTGTTGCTTTCTGCAATTGGTGAACCGATTCTGTGCGAAAATTTTGTGAATTCGAAATTGCGATTTATGAATACCTGGTTTTTCTGATCTGGGTTTTCCAATTTGCAAAATAATATGTGTTTCAAAAGAAACTACCGATTGTTGAATACGTTTTGCAAATCTGGATGATGCAATCTGGGTTTACGTTTTCAAGCTTTAAGGCTTTTGGCTTTGATCTGGGTTTAGCAAATCGTTGCTTTTTTCGTTTTCAACGGAGATCATGGTCGTTTTCGCGAGTTTTTCATCGGTAAAAACGAAGGTATACGCGATTTAGTTTTGGTTTAAAAATCAAATTTTTAGTCTTGATTTTCATATGGATCCTTGAGGGATTGTTCGAAATCAGGTTTCAATCATTTTTCCATGATTTCCGCTGTTGAAAACGTCGGATTTTGGCCCCCAGATCGCCGGAAAAGTCGCCTGAAAATGCTGGAGATATTGCCGGTCGCGGCTGCAGGAACCGGGTCTAAACCGAGTCGCGGGTCGGGTAGGGTTTCATGAATCCGGGTTGGGAAGAAGGTCCAAACGCCGCTGTTTTGAGCTCGCATGAAACGCTGCGTTTCATTAACTCAGGAGGCGGGCCAGACGCGATTTGGGGCTGGATCTCGGGTCGGATCGTGCGTTTGGGCCCTCGGGTTTTTGTTTTGTTTTGTTTTGTTTTTCGTTTGGTTGGGCTGAAGGTCAGGCCCAAACGTTCTTTACAGAATAATAATAAAAAAATCTTCCCCTTCAGCGAAATAAAACCGAGAAGCGCCTGGTGGGATTCGAACAAGGGACCTGAGGGCGCGTATAAGCCTTAAGCCCTGGCACGTTGCCAGCTGTACTACGCGTGTCCCTTGTGTTTATTTTCCAACATTTATTTATTTAAATGTTGTTTTAATTTCCTCCAGCGAAAATAAAAGGTTTTTAAAGTGTCTTAACTTGGATTTGAACCCACACTCTTTTAGTCCAGAGTCTTAAGAGCAACCTCTGGACCATCCTGCTAAGGTGACACTTGTGTCATTTTGATGGATTTTATATTTACATATAATTATTTTTATATTTAAATATAATAATCTAAAATTTAATTAAAATTGGGATTTCATGTGATTGTTATATATGCATTATATATATTATTTTTTTGCATGAATTAATTATTATTTAATTATACATGCAATATTAAGTTGAATAATATGCAAAACATGAATATCCAATTTTATTTTAGTATTGCTTATAGTTTATTGCAATATTAAATATTAATGTTGAGTGATCTATATGTTTTTAATTAATTAGAGAGTAGCCACAGCATCTTTAATTAGTCAAAATCATATATTGAGTTGTATGATCACATAGTGACATTAGTTAGCAACCTGTTTTATGTGAAATGTATTTTCCTACATCAAGATGAATTGTTTAAATTGAGAAAATTTGATTTTGGCAACCTTCACATATTTGGAAACTTTTGAAAAATTATTCTATTATTTTTGAGTTATTTAATTGTCTAAATATTTGGAAAAATTAACTTTAGAATTATAAGTCTTTTTCAAATTGTTGAAGCCAAATTTTAGATGAATTATGCCAAAATTAATTCTTTAAACAATATTTGGCTACATAAAACAGTGGGAGGATTTTTCCCTTTAATTTGATTATTTAGTTTATCAATTAATCTCTCCATTAAGATGTGCATGTATTGGATTTATTTTGAATGCACAAAATAGTGGGAGAATTTGTCTAAGATGATTATTTAATCACATTTATTTGATTAAATTGATCAATTAAATTCTCATTAAAGATTTGTGCATATTTGGAATCTAAATGCACAAGATTAATTTTGGTGATTAATATTGTTAATATTAATTTAATCAAAGTGGGAGGATTGTATTTAGTCACTTATGTTGATTAAATTAATTAATCAAAATTCCTATAGACATTATATGTGTGTATGGTATTTACATTGTACATATTCGATATTAGTGATTAGCATACATATTTGTTTAAGGAATAGCTACAATACCTTTATGCACAAATTGTATGCATATTTAATCACTTAAGGTTATCCCATATCAAAATTATGATTATATGTGCAATTAGTATACAGAATGGTGTGATGTCTTTGTGATGAATATGTAGAATTGAGAAGCAGTTATCTCGCTAGGTACATACATTCTATTTTGTTCGATGAAACAAAATACATCACATAAAGTTTTAAAGACATCAATTGTAATTAAATATGTGGTTATAATCAATCTTTACCCGCAGGTAGATAATTATAATCATAGTTTTAATTAGAGTGGAATAGAATGACATTATATTTTCTAAATTACCCACAGGTATTAGAAGATATAACTGCATTCTAGTTTCAACAATTCGAGATAAATTCACGTTATGTTAATGTCTTTGCCCACAGGTAGACTTTAGTGATAAGAATTTATAATTGTATGATTAATTGGGATATAATGTCAAATTATGTTCTTAATTTTCCCATAGGAATTAAGAATAAGGAAATAATTTGATAATTGTATCATAAAGTTATATATGGATCTAATTGAATTATAACTTTAGCCCACAGACAAGTTGTATGTCGGAGATTCATGATTTTAAGCATGATTTACATTGGTAAAACATGATATATTTTAGTCTCAAATTTTGGTTATAAGCATGTATGTTCAATACTATCCAGGCATGAACCACTGGAAAGCTGCAAAGAAAGTATTGAGATACCTTCAAGGGTCTTAAGATTACACGCTTAAATACAAACGAACTTATATGGAAGAGACTGGTTACTCCGCTTCAGACTATGTTGGCTGCATACTTAAGAAAATCTACTTCAAGATATATATTTATGCTAGTCAGTGGAGTTATTTCATCGAGTAGTAAGAAGCAGTCTTTATTTACTACTTCCATAATGGAAGCTGAGTTCATATCTTTGTACACATTTATTTGTTTAATTTGAGGAACATCATTGAGTTTGGATCTAGAATAAGCGTAGGGTTTATTCATTAAGTTACTTGGGCTTGGGAAACATGATGCACTGTGATACATGGAAGATATTACTCGCTTTAAGAGGACTTATCGCTATGATCCATGCATTTTGTTTCTCAGAGGTATATACTGAAGTATGTGGACCAAGTGGGAGAATGTTGGAATATTTAATTCAGTAATAAGTATTCCGTTATTTCTATTTATGGCCCACATTATTGCCGGTTTTGTAACCATCCATTAATACTGTAACGGCCCAATTAATACGCAATAAATGCGTATTGAATGCGTTTCCTTTTTTAGCTCTGTGATGGCCAGAGGGGAGATGTACGGTGTAATTCTGTCTGGTCCCCTGAACCTGCTCTGACTTTGAGGAAAGCACACCATCTGCAGATTCAGAGAGAAGGATCAGAAGGACTGAGACTCGGAGTCCGTTCCTGCTTGCTGGCTTGGATTCGTCTCTTACTTCAGTTTTCCGCATTGATCTTATGCTATTCAGTTGTCAAGCATGATTAGATCGCCTTTATTTCTAACATGATAACTTTCCGAAAACCTCTATTCCAACAATTGTTAAAATCATGAATGATTTTAATGACTTTAGCAGTGGTAAAAGGAACATTTGTGAGCTTGTAGTTGTATCCAGATATCCAATGATTGTTACTGTCGCGAATTACACCCCATAGGCAATTCAACCATCTTCTAACACGGATCCGTTCATTTCAATCTAAATTGCACCTTTGATATTAAATTGCTCCATCTCTCTAAGAGAAATATAATCTTTGTAAAATGCACACTTACTTTGTAGATCTTGATCCAAACATGCTCTTAGAGACTAGAGTGTACATTGGTGTTATATTAAGGATCATCTCATCTTTGCTTGTTTTTCAATTCAAGAATCAACCTAGAAGATCCTGCAGATTCTGGATGAAATCTGAGTGATCTCTTTTATCAAAACTTTGAGATTTCCCATGAGGATCATATATCTTCTTCTTCTTCATAATGGTTCTCCCTTGTTAAAATGTTGCATTCTATTTTCATCTTTTTCATATCTCAGAATTCTCTTTTAGCTTTCTCTCTTTCTGGTATGGCTTCACAAACACAGTTCCATGTTTTGGTTGTTGATGATAGTCTAATTGATAGAATGTTGATTGAGAGGCTCCTCAAAGCCTTTTCCTATCATGGTAAATTTAGTGTTCAATTCAGTGTTTTTTTTTTGTGTGAATTTAGAGCTTTGTGTTATGATTCCAAACAATAATACATGTTCATTGTAATATTAACCTTATTTTGCTGTCTAATCATATCAAAGATTATGATTTTTTGTTTGATGAAGATATAATAATTTTCATGCTTGTATAGAAGTTCCACTAGCATACTAGAAAGGCCCACTAATTCCATTTGTTTTGTTGCTACAATTTTTTTTGTTTTTGTTTTTGTTTTTGGATATAAAAATTTTAGGACAGGGGTTGGGCTCACCCACAGTCCCAAGGGCAGGGCGCTTGGAGCCCAATCCACAACATTAACCACAGCGTTCCCGGCCATGTGGCTGCTTCATAAACCCCTTAGGATGTCTCCCCCAGCGCCTTGACCAACGTAGGGATCGAACCCCCTCCCTTAAGGTGAGAAAGACCGACCCCCACGCCAGTTGAACCCAAGGATGAGGGGTTGCTACAATTTTGTTGCTGGTCTGTTTCTTGTAACATTAGAACTTTGCATGATTGCCGCAGCCCATGTCCACTACACAAAACCAATGAGATTAAAAAAAATGTTTTTTATGAGATATATTTACTGTATTTTCTATACATCAATATGCACAATGTTTATGGGGATAAGTTGCTATGTGTGTGCTAATTAATTTGGGATAATGTTGTTTATTTGTTAGATGGATTCTAAAGAGGAATTTGTGAAGCAATGATTCCTAATGTGTCAGAGACTTGTAGCCCACATCGTTGGTCTTGTTGTCTAGTATTTTGTGGCTTAGAAGTGTAATAATAAGAAGAGAATAACTTACCGTATGAATTCTACAAGAGAGGGTATGTGAAGAAGAGAATGTATAGGATTAGCTTATACTCCTAGTGAGTGAGATATTTGTTAGAATGGGTCATGAAGCTTTTTTTTTTTTTTTGGATTGTGTAATATGTTAGAAAGAGATGGTGGCATAAAGCCTACCCGATTCTCAAGGGTGGAAGAACAAGTTCCTACTGCCTTTTACATCTTATCACACAAAACAAAAAACCGTATGGTTAAGTTTTGGTTTAGGTGGTCTGGTGAGACAGTTAGCCTTCATTTCCATAATGTGCTAGAAGCCATTATTATGAAAAGATGTTGGCTCTTTATGGAAATGATAGATCGAGATGATGGTGACACTCCTTCAAATATGAAGAAAAATATGAAGAAAAGGCGTCTCTCAATTCCTCCACCAGCACACTCTAGTCCTCCATCACCAGTTGAGAATATCGGTCAAATTCTATCCCAAAATAATGTGACTTTTCATGATTTTCTTGTCAATTTGGACGATGTGGAAGTTGATGATCCTTCTTATGGAGCACAAAGTGAGAGCTCAAAGAAGACTAGAAGTGTTGGGGCAAACAAGGCAAAAGACACTTCTTCTGATGGAGTTTTAATTGCAGAGCAAATACAAGGTATGGTAAGTGCTATGAGGGAAGGAAATCAAATTTTTCAGGATAGATATGCATCGCAAATTTCAGGGGAGGATACTTTTAAGCTGATTTGAGAGAGAGGTTGTGATGAGGATAAATATCTTTATCATATACTGCTTCCTCATGAATGATGTGAGTGAACTCAGAGTAGTAATTCAATGAGCCCTTCTTATGCACAAGTAAGTTATTATGTAAATAGTTTTTGATGAGTGGTGGAGATGGTAGACACATTACAAGCCTATGGTAGGGGTTGGACTAGTGGAGAGGAGTGAAATTACCTTGAGAGAGGAATGTGAGAAGTGCAAAACAGGACCAAGTTGTATTCTAAAGCATTACTTACTATTGGCTAGGCTAAGTACATGGACTATTTGATTTGTATTTGTACACTTTGCTTGTGATGTTAGTTGAAGTATGATATACTACTATGCTTGCATTTTTTGATTTAAGCTTCCTACATTCTCACATATGTATCTATTCGGTTTTGTATTGGATTTCCTTGATTGAATCTTCCTCTAGGGAGTGCAAAGTGCAAGTGTGGGGGAATTAGATAAACCATTATTTTTATATGGTTAAGTGAGCATTTTTGTTGGATTTTAGGAAGAATATAGAGTATTATTTGCATTAGGCATGAATAAGATAAATGCATATAGTAGGAGATTTTGATTAAAATGATTGTTTTAGCTTCAATTTAGTAGAATTTTCAGATTTGGACACTGGCTATTTGGTTGTTTTTTGTATTGCAGGTGTAATTCTGAAATTAGTGTGGTTGGAAAGCTGAATCCAAAGGAACTCATTTTCATTACTAATGGAATTTGGCTTCCACCTAATTATTGAGGAGGCAAGAGGCTGCTATTGAATATGAGAGAGCAGCAGCGTAACTTATACAACCTCTTTGTCGTGTCAGAACCAAATTATCTTTATAGTTTGAGATATATTTCCATACTTGAAGATGCATCTTAACCCTTTATAGTTTGATGTATTGATTTATTTCTCCTTTCTCCTTTATTATTTGCTCTCATCTCCTTTCTCCTTTATGAGAGCAAATAATAAAGGAGAAATAAATCAATACATCAAATTATAAAGATGCATCTTCCCTTGCCTCCTCAAGAGGTTGTATAAGTTACGTTGCTGCTCTCTCATATTCAATAGCAGCCTCTTGCCTCCTCAATAATTAGGTGGAAGCCAAATTCCATTAGTAATGGAAATGAGTTCCTTTGGATTCAGCTTTCCTCCCTTGTTGGAATTTCTTTCCAGCCACACTAATTTCAGAATTACACCTGCAATACAAACAACAACCAAATAGACAGTGTCCAAATCTGGAAATTCTACTAAATTGATGCTAACAATCATTTTAATCAAAAGGTCCTACTATATGCATTTATCTTATTCATGCCTAATTATGCAAATAATACTCTATATTCTTTCTAAAATCCAACAAAAATGCTCACTTAACTGTATAAAAATAATGGTTTATCAAATTCCCCCACTTTTGCACTCCCTAGAAAGAGATTAAATCAAGGAAATCCAACACAACCGAATAGATATATATATGTGAGAATGTAGCAAGCTTAAATCAAAAAATGCAAGCATAGTAGTATATCATACTTCAACTAACATCACAAGCAAAGTATACAAATCAAATAGTCCATGTACTTAGCCTAGCCAATAGTGAGTAATGATTTAGAATACAACTTGGTCCTGTTTTGCACTTCTCACATTCCTCTTTCAAGGTAATTTCACTCCTCTCCACTAGTCCAACCTCTACCATAGGCTTGTAATGTATCTACATCTCCACCACTCATTATACACTAGAGTAATGAATCAAGAGGTCTTTGCTTTGGCTGTAATGTTGAAAAGGTCTAAGTGGAAATGGAAAAAAGAATAGCACAAAATCTGAAATATACGCAGTTGATGAGCGATAATTAGACAATCAAACAAGTGGCTGAAACATCAGCCTTTGCTGTCATGTACAACAATGTTTAAGCATAAATCTATTGGTTTAAATTATACTCATAAGCTGAAAGAGTACTTTGGACAATTTGTTCTCTCCTTTTCTCTTTTTTTTTTTTTCTGTTCTTTTGAAGACATTTTTGTTTTGCCTTCTTTACCTTTTTTTTTTCCTTTTCTTCTTTCTGCACATATGGCTTTTCCTTTCTCTTCCTTGCCTTTTTCTCCTTTTTTTTGTTTCATATAATTTTTTCTTTCTGGCTTTTCCTGTTTTTTTTCTATACCCTCATATATTTTCCTTTTCTCCCATAGAGTATCATGTATAAATTCAGATTCAGTGCAAATGTAAAGAAGAAATGAAAGTGAAGGGCTCAATGTGGTTAACAAGGATTGATTTAAATGGCTTGTGTTTAGGAAAACAGGTGAAGAAATAGAATGCCTGAATCATATTCATGACTCTAGGGCAATTATGTGGCGTTGATTAAGACGCAAGACAAGTTCTAGAGGAAATTGAATCAAGTGGAGTATGCGCACTGAATTTATGAATGATAATAAGGCTCAAATCCTTCCATCAAGGTTTGTGCATTCTAAACTAACTCACACGAGGCTAAACCATGCACATAACCATTTTCAATGCATGAGAACATTCTACTTATGATACTAATTTTCCAAATGATAAACCACAAAGCTGACACCAATATGTAAACGGTACTTGCTTCATTCATGATAAGTTCAGTTATGCATGTGAATCTCAGAATTAGCAAAGTGCAATGCAGAAAAATTCATAAATCAAGCATTGTTTAGGAAAGGTTTAGTTCCGAACAAGATTCTCAAAGCACTATGGGAAGTTAAAGTCAATAATTCTAGCAAAGATATTATCCAAAATTCCTGTACAAAATCAATGAGCTAAACTCCCCCCACAGTCATACTTAGCATTGACCTCAATACAAGCTTAGGACAACCAAAGAGGGGACAAAATCAACACCCGAAAACTACCTTCTCCTAATGATTTAGTCCCTCCCCCACACTCATTTTAGGCAATCAAGTCCAAAAAGTAATTTCACAAGCAATTCAATATAACCATGTAGACAAAATCTTCTTAAGCTCTTGAAGATGAAAATCTTATCACAGATGAGAATCATAAACCTCTTGAGCATAGGCCTTTCTACTTGACAAATCTTTGTCGGTGGTGGTTCCACTTCCATGGCTAAAGGCTCCTCAATGTTAGGCGGAGAGTGATCCTTTTGGAGTGCCTCCACATCAAGTTCCTTCAAGAAAGAGAAGGAATCAATGTGAGCAGTAGCCACAAAGAAATGGGGATATTCACAAGAAAGAGTCTCATGATTAGAAACCATGCATATGCTTAATACTCCAAATCAAATTATGTCCATGATGTACTCTAGAGTCATGATGTATAAAGAACTCATAATCAACCACACAATCCAAGAGAATCCATTTTAAACAACCCTATATCGGGTTGTAAATCTAGACCTTTAACCTTAACCAAAATGTCTTCTAAAAATCTAGAAGGTTGTCTTGTTGTCCTATCGACCAGTTGGAGTATTACAATAGTGGACTCAATGTTTTTTTATCCCTAATGAGTTTTAAACTGAATATGGCATAACATTAATGGTTGCACCTAAGTCTAACAGAGTATTATTGAAATTTAGCTTTCTTATTTGGCATGGAACAGTAAAGGAATTTGGGGTTTGAGAAGGCCTAAAACATTTGAACCAAGTCGAACTCGTTTGTTGGGTCTTCATATTCTTTTATGAGTGCATATTTCCTTTAAAATATTTTCATAGCTAGGCATTTGTTCAATTAAAACAAGCATAGGCATATTTACTTCCAATTTGCTAAACAAATTCATCATCTCTTTTTCTAACACCACCATTCATCTTCTTTTTGCCTAACAGATATGATTTAGGAAATGGAAGTTATTTCGGATTAGGTTCTTTACCTTCAGCTTCGTGAATCTGGTCTGCAACCACTTGCTTTTGCTTTCAGGAATTTTCTTACTACAGTAAGTGCAGTTTGGACAGTAGCATTACTTGCAGTCCTTCATTCTTGTATGAGTCTGGTCCAGATGAAATTGCTTCAATGGGATGTAACAGCTGGCCTTCACTAAGTTCTGGTTTAGGCTCAAACTGATTATAACGTATAGAAATTTCTGGTTCAGGTGCTGTGACAGTTTCAGCCAGTACTTCTTCACCCTGGGTATCAGACCTCTTGGTCATCTAGCCACTTAGAAAATTCAGTTAATGAAGTGTAAGAAAAATTAAAAGGTTCATGTAAATTCAGTTAGGAGTCTAAACTTGACAACGATCAACATTTGGAACCATTAAATTCACACATCATGTTCATGTAAATTCTTTTCATGCGCTGAAACAGGGATTCTTGAGATATTATATTCTGTGATCTGAATAGAATATCGGAAAAATCTTGCCATATGGAAAATAAATCAAATGCTTTATTAGAAATAGTTAAGAAATCCAAAGAAAATGAAAAAGGTAAAGGTGTTATAAAAATGATGAATGCTTTTGATCAATGATGACAGGGTGTATATTCTGTAATGAGTCAATCACAACAGCAAAATCTCGTAATAAAAATATTCAGGGACTCACAAAAGGTCAAGTCCTGCGAGTAAAAATGTTAAGATTAGCAAGGACACAACAACAATTATGCAGAAAATATCTCAGTTCTGGACAGCAACAGAAGGACAGAAGGCCTGGATGCGAAACCAAGTCTAGTGAATTAACCACAATGGCAGAACAGAATTCCCAACTTTAAGCCACAATTCAATTTCATAAGCTTCAAAAATGCTCTGAGAATGCAGAGAAAGAGTTTATACTTTTTAGTGATTATATGGATGGAACGGCTCCGTTATTCATCATATGAATGTTCAATGATTATATGGATCATAGCATCAGCAATCACACTTAATCTATCACAGCCTCTCTAGTTCACATCAATCCATGAATATACCACAAGCCAAAAGAACTGCAAATAGTACAAGATTAAACCAAAATGACTGAATTCGTACAGCCAAACAAAAGGATAGGTGTTTCACTCAAGTCACATATGAAAGGGTCAATTTATCTCTCATCTACTTGCCCATAATCCTACCATAAGCTTGTAATGGTTCTCACATCTCCACCACTTAATTAACACAAAGGTTCATGCATCAAGAGGACTTTTCCATAAGTTGTAATTTTGAAATAGGCTATATGACATGGTAAAATAGACAATCAATCACTCAAGTAAATATGCATGAGCAAGGAAGAGTTGACAACAATACAGCATTCTATTGCTTCCCGATTAAGCAGCAACTAATCCAATCAATTTTCAATGGAACTTTACTCATAAGGAATTTAATATGAAGTCCAAGGTCCGTAGGGTACATTGCTATGATGGTTGATGGTTATTGGCTTATGCATGATTACACCTTTTATTTTAAGATGTTTTTTCCTCTTCTTTTTCTGTTTCTTTTTCAATATTGGCTTTTTCACTGCAGTTTCTGTTTCCTTTCTTCTTCTTCTTTTCGCTTCTTTCCAATGCCTTTTTCTATTATTTTTCTATTTTTTTCAATCTCTTCTATTTATTTTTTTTTACTTCCAACCAGACTTGCAAGCACTCAATCAATGAATCATTCAGTAACATACAGTCAAAAGTCATCTATGAGAATTCGATCAAAACAGCAATTGGTGCCTACATTTCAGCTGTTACTGCAGTGCTGATATGATTTCAATCTAGAAATTGATGTCAAATTTTGTTTCAACAGGAGATTACCACGCATATTACTTGAGTCCAAAAAGTGATAAATGAAAAGAAAGTGAATGGCCCAATGAGGTCAGCAAGGGAGAAGATGTTTGAAGTTTGTGTTTAAGTCTAAAAGGGTGAAGAATAAAATGCCTCTATCATATGCACAGTGCAAGTGTGTGGTTTTGAAAGAGAACCAGGACAAATTCTAGAGAATGTATGTTACAAGTGATGCTCACACGAAAAATGGAAATATTAGGCCCAAAGATTACCTTCCATCAAGGGTTAACACTGTCCAGAATGGTTTATAAAGGCTAAATAATAACTATCCTAGGAATTAATGCTTATGGAAATTCACTTCATGAGATTGCTTTCAAAACCATGACAAACCAAGATGCAATTGCAACACTTTAAACATGCTTAATACTCCCCAAAAAAATAACAGCAGAAAATGACACTAAAAAGGCTCACCTCAAATCTCTCCCCCTCACTTATCTTTTGCATGTCCACAGTGCTAGAATGAAACTCAAGTTGTAGCAAGAGATAAGGAATGGGAAGACCATGGAATAGGGAGCACAATCAACTAACTACCATTTACTACTAAGTGGGTCACCTCCAACACTTGCTATAAACAATCAATCCAACATATGATTTCACAAGCAATTCAAGAGAGTAAAAGGAGGAAAGGGACAACTGGATGATTGAAATCTTCTTAGGCCCTTAGCAGCAAGTATTGAACTCAAACTCTTAATGACAGATCATTAATGGCTAGTTGTCAACTCAATCTTGTTCCAGCAAGTTTCACAAATTCAGAAAAGTTCTGCAGAAACACAAAGCTCCTTAAATCAGAAATCTTGGCAAGATCAAGGATTTTATATAACAGAAACAGCTTCCATCAACACGAATTTTCTCAAACTTGGAAGAGTTTTAATAGCAGAGATGACTTATTTTTATCCTCAATGCAAGGTTCCAAAAATTCAAACGAGATTTCTCACAATTATATAGCTATCAATTTTACAAAATTGCAAATTGCTCAAGAAAATCCAGCTTCATGCAACATGTAGCAGGTTCTTGATGCTAACATCAACTCCAGTGCATTCACCACAAAAACACATCAACACTAGTGCACTAAATCAGTTCAGCAATAGTTAGAGAATTTTTCCACGTCACTCAACCAAAGCAACAAAATTTTCTTCAAAATGAGAAGAGTTCATGACAGCGCATGAAATGAGGCAAACAAGCACAACTCTCGGGCAATTTTCACACAGTGACAACACTTTGAACTCTTCAATTCTTCTCAGATTCCGCAAGAGAAGAAGATTCACACAAAAGCAATATTTATGAACCAACAATGCACCAATGCAGTTTTTTTTCCTTTTCAAGAATTCCAGTAGTAAATCAGCTTTCACCAAAAACAATGTGACGGTAGCAATCAAATCAGAGACAAACTTAAAGTTCAGCAAGTAACGACCTCAACAGCAGCAAGAAATATCCTTACGAAAATGCAACTAACACTCACCAACCAGCAGGGAAACAGTGCCTACCACAGAACACTAGGCACAACAACAGAAGTAAGCTTCAGTTAAATTACTACAGCACCCTTTTACAGTAACCGAGTTCCTAACAGCCATGACAAATGCAATTATTAACATAGCAAGTAAAATCAGCAAACAAACACTTTATCCACATAACAATTGAATCGCAACAGTCAAAAGAGTTATCACGAAATAATAGGCTAAAAGCCAGAGCCAAGAGCCTGATCCCAATCTCCTCACAGTCACAACAACAAAATCAAGCCACTGACAGTATCAACAAGTCCAGAAAACTCTACACAACTCTATTTTTATTTGAGTTTGTGTTTTTCTTTTTCTTTTTTTAAGCCACTGACATGTTGCATATGTTTATATTTTCACTTACCCCAAAAGAGGCAATTGAGTACAATAACAATGTTACTCATTAAGATTTATGAACATGACAAAAACCAACCACATCTTCTCCTTTATGTTATTTTACCACCGGAGAACCCATTCCAATGTCAATTTAATTCAAATCAAAGATGAGCCCAGTTATTCAACAAAAAATTCAATAATACACAAATAATCTTTGAGCATTAGCAAGACGCCTTAGGTAAAAACTCAAAATCCCAAACAGTTCATCATCAAGGCGGTGTTAAGGCCATCGCAAGATACTCTCGCTAGAAAAAAAAAAAAGCAATTTGATTTGATTATAACTGATTAGTGACTCCTTAAATTATGAAATTATTAATAATAGTTTTTAAAATTTCCATAGATATGGAATCTAAAATAAAAATGTTATTCTATCTCCAATATTGTAAAAGAAATCAATTATTTTAAAATTATAAATTTAAAACTCATCACAATAATAAACACGGGTACAATGAGCATCAAGGTTGATTGTGGACCCAATTAAAAACCATTACAAACTAGAAGGATTTTCAATTTTAATTATATGTTCATTTTATCATAAAATTTTAAAATACGTGGACTGAATTAGAATTTGAGATAAATAATGGGAACTAAGAAGAAGTTAGTTTTTTCTTTATTTAAATGTTCCAAATTGGAGGGCACCGTTTAGCCAAGGCATAAGCTTTATGATTCTCCTCACTCCCACTACACATACACATCACTGAATTGCCTCAACACAATCACTTCTCAAAGAAACCTTTACAGTCCCCGAGCACATGCACAAAATTCTATTAGACACTGTGTACTAACAGACTTATTTTCTATGGAATACACTCCACAATTATAAAACAAAAGAAACTTTTAATAAATTAATGTCCTTTTAAAGGGCAAAAGCTTCTGGTTTGGTAGGTTACATGAATTATATATGAAACAAATACACAATGAAGAACATCGTCACCAATCAGCTAATATTACGTAGAGACATATTTTTTACAGATCTCATTGAGGGAATCATCACCAATTACCTACGGTTACATACACAAAAACAACTTTACTCCATTGTGTGATTGCTGCACCATACAAATTAAAGGACAAAGTGACAAAACATAAGGAATTAGGTAAAGCCCTTCAACCTCAAGATGAAAACGGAATGCCCGTCTAAAATACTTCTGGATTCTTCCTTTTTTGTCTTGCTGAACTCTGGCTATAGATCGGATAAGTTGGCTGCCTTTGTTATACGATTGGGAGAATTAAGATTAGGCTGTAAGACAAGTTTAAGAAAGAATTTCTTTTATGTTTTATTAGAACCCCAGTGTTTGTTTTTAAATGATCTAAATTAGAACTTCAAAAAAGACTAACCCGGGCAAATCTTCATTCTTTTCTTGTTGTGTTGACACTCGGAATAAAGAAAAAGAGAAAGTGACTCTATCAAGGGTTAGCTAGTTGCTTATTCGTCAGAAGGGTTTATAGGGTTCTCACTTTCTTACGGGCAAAAGTAAACTTCACTATTCTATCCCGTGGGAGCTCTCTCTATAACCAGCACGCTTACTTTCTCATCTCAACTTCCGGAAAAAAGGGGGTAATAAACTCACGCTTACTTTCTCATCTCAACTTCCGGAAAAAAGGGGGTAATAAACTCATACACCAGCTCCAGCTTTGGAAGACAATTGCTAGTTGCAGAATAAGCATCAGCCTTCCTTAGAATCCAATGAGCTACCTTCCCATGCTAAAGAATGAGATCGAAAACAAATAGAATCAATCAAAAAGGCCTAAGGCAAAGAAGGCAATAGCCTCGGTTAACGCAAAGCCTAGAATGGTAAGGTTTGACATAACTTCTTGGAAGGATGTTGACTTGCTTTGTCTTGCTTACAGGCTCGCAATTTTAAACCGACAGGGTAACAACCGAGTGGTTTGGCCAACCTCTATTTGCAAGAATCAATGGCAACCAGTGGCGGATCTAAGTGTAAGACTTGCCCCCCTTAAAATGATGATGTTTCTTAAAAAAAAAAAAATTAAGGTAAAATTCAAATACTAGAGAATCATTTCGCATCGTATAATCAAATAGCCAGATTTTCTGAATCAAACTTTCGCCATTTGTTTAATGCTTTTGTTCTGGTGTAGAACACAGATTGTCTAGCCCTGAGGGGCTAGGATGTTGGTGTAGATGGGGACTTGACCTAGGAGAGATTCCTAGGGCCTACGTACCCTGAAGAGGGATCAAAGTCCACGTAGTTCGAGGATTGATGGATGAGGCGTTTAGCCGAGAGGGGTCTGTATGCTCGAGGCGGCTACATCGTGAATAGCGGAGCGTAGACCGTTGTAGAAGATAGATGTAGAAGACAATAGATCGATCACGATCTCTTAGGTTCACGCTCTATATGTAGATGGCTCCCACGTTGTGCGTGTCCAAGGATCGTGCAAACCGCCCTGGTCATGGCTGGGTCCCACAGTTAGTGGGTTGTGATAGTGAGATAGTGGGCCTTGACTAGGTCCATAACGATTGCCTTCAAGCTCGGTAGTTCGGTCTACGAACTAGAGATTAGTTGTTTGATTGACTGCGCCATACGGACTTGGCCGAGCTATATCCAGTGTGCGCAAACTGTGGAGTTTGCTCATTTCAAATGCTTGTTCGAGTTTGCTTTAATCCGGTTATTGACAATCGTATAGTAACGGAGTGGATCTGTTGTTAAATCCGGATATCGTATCGGAGTTGCTACCACTCGTTTGATTTTGATAAAGTGTCTATCAGAGTTTCAAAGAACTTCGGAGTTACTTGTCTTGATTGAATTGCCCCAGACATGTAGTCTGAGTTTGCTTTGAAACTATGTTGACTTGATCATTAATGAAAGTTTGTTCACTTCCCAATCAATTCGAATATTTATGTAGAGTTTCATCCGTGTCCACGATGAACTGATATAGTGAACTCACATTTATTTTTGGAGTACTATTTCGTGGCCGGGCCGGGGTCATAGACGTGATATGCGAGAATCTGCGAAAGTGCGAAAGTGCATCCGGTAGTGAAACCGTAAAGTGGTGAGGGGTCAGTATTCTAACTGCCTCGTATAATTCCGGGTTCGTTGGCCGGGTCATCCTAGGATAAAGGGAAGTTGTCACTGCCGGGTTTGGTTTTTCACCAACTGGAGTAAGTTAGGAAGCGTCCGGGCTGCGATAGCTCTACGGAGACAACTCCCTCCGACTGAAAAGCCGGGTTTTAGTTCGTATTTGAATTTTAACTGTACTTTAGAAGGAGCCCGGACTTTAACTGTATTAAGTGTAACCGGGATCCTTCTGCCTTTTGCGTCCTTCAACAATTTACATGGAGCCCAGGTTTTAACTGTATCAAGTGTAACCGGAGCCCGCCTTCTTTTCCTTTGCCGCGAAACTTTACACGAGCCGGATGGTCACCGTATTAAGTGTAACCGGGTCCGCCTTCTTTTGCTACCCGCGAATATGGGTGTCGTAACTCTGAATTTGTTTATCCAGTATATATTTGGTAGCCGTAGCCGTCTTTACCCAAAACCCGGATTTTAACCAGATTCGGTGTAACCGGGGTTATTCTTCAACAATTCAAACGGAGCCGGGATTTTAACCAGATTTGGTGTAGCAGGGTCCGCCTTCAAAATTCAAACGGGTAGGGATTTTAACCGATTTGGTGTAACCGGTTGATATGAAAGAAATTGGCCAAGTGCAACTCAGGAGTACCATTCAAAATAAATTGATAAATGGAAATATCAGAATCAAGGGATGGTACCATAATAACACTCAGAATTGGTTCGGTGTAAATTTCAATCAACACCAATAAAGGAAGTCTTAGCCAATCTGTTCAGTGGCTTGACATCCTCATTAAGATCCATTAAGAATCTTTGTGGTTCAGCTCCACAAGTGTCCAAGAAATTGAATTCAACTAAGACAAAAAGCTATGTTGCAGTGACATGCTTTGCACAAAAAGCCAAAAACTCTTCAATGACTTCCCTCAAATATGGTTTAAGCTTTATTGCACAGCATTTATTTCAGCAATCAAATCACTAATTTTTGACTCACAATTTCCAAGCTTTCCACGAAGTTGAACGTCTTGATTTAAAGCTTGATAAAAATAAAAATAGTGAAGTAAATAATGGACCTTTTTCCTCCAGATGCGTCTTTGCTTTTAATGTC
This sequence comes from Acacia pycnantha, assembly GCA_025563575.1. Taxonomy (NCBI): domain Eukaryota; kingdom Viridiplantae; phylum Streptophyta; class Magnoliopsida; order Fabales; family Fabaceae; genus Acacia; species Acacia pycnantha. The sequence goes on along the minus strand of JAMWYP010000021.1, from coordinate 5,512,679 downwards.
TATTGAATGCCTTATAGACGACAAGCGTTCCTTTGTCTCCTGGAGCATTTCACTTCATTCCTTTGTTCTCTTATCATTAAGATAAAATCCAAAGGACTAAGAATGCCAACAAAGTGCCCCTTGCAGAAGTCCCAAAGAGGAGTCATAGGTATTCCATGCTCATGCAATGTCAGCACTTTTCCATGTCAGCAAGAATAATTGAGACACCTCTTTTCCATTACTTACACACGCATTTTCCTATACATGTCAGCAAGAATAGTTCCCACACTAACATCCTGCAAAAGTCCAGACTTCATACATTGACAATGTACTTGCCTACCCACAAGGTCATGAAAAGAACTTGCACAAACTTTGAAAACGTTGGACAAGATGGGCCCTCCATGGGTAAACCACTCCCGAGTTTCTTGATGATTTTTATCTTCTGCCTCTTCCAACTTCTTACAAGGAATGAAGCTGATGTAAAGGCATGAAAAGAGTAGAAGGAATGACGCTGATGTAGAGGCATGAAAAGAGTAGAAGGAATTACGCTGATGTAAAGGCTTGGCAACATCCTCTTGGTTAAAATCTGAATCACTCGCACCTTTTCCTTTAGACTTGTGCAAGGTAGAAGCATTATTAGACAGATTCTTCTCCCAGAATCCATGACCACTGATGTTATACCATTACTCAGGACCACAAATGGTTTGCTGAAAATCAACCTCAATAGGCATTTCTATCGAAAATATATATGCATGAGGAATACCCATAAAAAAAAACTATGTCTCCAACATTGAAACTTATACATCAGGGTGATAAATGGGCAAAGATCAAATCAACTTTTGGAATCATAGCTGAATCAATCTATTTGACCTTACTTCTTGGAGTACAACGAGAACTGCTACAAACAAACTCTAGATAGTGTGCAGTCCTTTAAAGAATGTATTTGAAGTGCCTTTGGTAAATAGGCTACCTCGTGAATATAGGAACTCATTCACATTCATATCACAGCTATCAAATGATTTCATGAAGATGTTGGCATTTGGAATTGGCTTCTTGACAGCATAGAAAATTTTCTCACCCAACATGTAGAATTTGATGACAATTGAAATAGCAATCCAGTCACGACATGAACAGATTTAATGAAGAGCCCTCACCAGAGATTAAGTATAGAAGTAGGTGGAGAGAGAAGCAGGCCTGTGATAAGGCTGTCAAAGTAATTTGGGAATCAAATGAAACCCTCTGCCATAGAATTTTCTCCCCCTTAATTTAAAATTTCTTCGTTCTGAATCAAAGCTCAACCAAGCTTTCGAACATAACCCAACAATTGATAGTAATGACATATGAGCCGTTTAGTAAGCATATTGCCATCATTAATAATATCCCATGCGACATGGGCTTGCAGCAAAGAAACTCTGGAAGCAATTGTTTCACCAAGATAATAATGCTTGATGGACCAATTGAAAAGGAGTCAACGTTAAACTCATTGCCCACACCCATTTCCTTGGCCAGGAATAAGAAATACGAGAGAATGCAATCCTCACAAATGCAAAGTTTCAAGTGTGGGTAACCAAGGGATTAAATAATAAGAATTCTGTTGAATTTCTGGACTAACCGAGTTGGAGCCAAAAGTGGATTAGTGCAACGAATTTCCTCAATTTGCCCTGGTGTTCGAGAGTTGATGGCATAGCAATTGAAGATCCAGGGAGATGTTAATAGACGCCATACTCCACCGCAAAGGTACTGTCTCGGCAGTCTGAAATTAAAATAGATGGAAATGTAACCCGGCAAAAACCTGGGAGTTACCCTTGGGGTACATTCAAAGACAGCAATCATAGTATCCTCCTCCAAAGAGATTTCTTCATGTATGACGTGATAGAGTACTGGAAACCTGGACCCAATGGAGCTATTCATATTTCTTGTGGGTGTAATCGACGGTGTGTCTAGAGACCGGAATCATGGATATATACTGCCGTAGAATTCTTGATGCCTTTCGAATACCGCAAGGCATCTCAGCATCTCGGGATGATAAAAGGTCCAAACCTTGGCATCCAAGACCATATTAAATGTATACCTCGGCCTTCATTTCTGTCCGAAGCCCACATCTCGGCAGTTCGGGAATCTCGGCGATACACTCCTCCAAAAACCACATCTCGGCCACCTCATGAAGAGGATCCCGGCCATCTGACGTGATAATCGGCGATCCGAAGAGTCTGTGTAATCCTAACAGCAATAACGTCATAACGGGTTTGAGCATACAGAATCTCCTGCAATCTGGTAATTACAGGGAAATTTAATCCCCGTAAGCTCTCCGAAAATCTCCAATTTAGAGGTTTGACGAACAACACCTTGCAATTTGTTAAATCAACGTGAACCCTAACTGCAAAATTCCATGATTGTTTGTCTTGCAGTTAGGAATCGGAATCATTTACCATCTTTGGTCATGGGAATCGAAATTTACGGATCCCCACGGTCGGCGCCACTGTTCTGGTGTAGAACACAGAGTCTAGCCACGAGGGGCTAGGATGTTGGTGCAGATGGGGACTTGACCTAGGAGAGATTCCTAGGGCCTACGTACCCTGAAGAGGGATCAAAGTCCACGTAGTTCGAGGATTGATGGATGAGGCGTTTAGCCGGAGGGGTCTGTATGCTCGAGGCGGTACATCGTGAATAGCCGGAGCGTAGACCGTTGTAGAAGATAGATGTAGAAGACAATAGATCGATCACGATCTCTTAGGTTCACGCTCTATATGTAGATGGCTCCCACGTTGTGCGTGTCCAAGGATCGTGCAAACCGCCCTGGTCATGGCTGGGTCCCACAGTTAGTGGGTTGTGATAGTGAGATAGTGGGCCTTGACTAGGTCCATAACAGCTTTATATTGAAAAAGATGTATTTAATAGCATTGGTAATAGGGCAATTACGATGAAATTCCAAAAAATAAGGTTTAGAATATATGTGCTTGAACTTATATTGTAATTATTTTTATTGTAATATACTTTTGTTATTAAAATATATGTGCTTGAACTTATTTAGTGCCCAGCCTTGTTATTTTTAATAGCACTTATGTTATTTCTAACCGTACTTAGCCTTGTTTTTCCCTTTATATTCTTTTGTTTTTTTAATGTATTTAAAACTTTTCTCTAAAAAAATTTTCGGGGGCGCTGCCCCCGAACCCCCAAGTCTCCCCATAAATTGTGCCCCCCCCTTCCGTAAATTTCTGGATCCGCCCCTGATGGCAACCCCCGTTGAAGAGATGAGAGGAACTGAGAGTTGAGTGGTAAGGAGGAGAGAAAGCAGAGCACTAAAGAAACAAAATCGTGGGAGAAGAAGCAGAAGAGTAATAAAAGAAAAGCATTTGAGAATCTGAAAGAAAAATCGGTTAATTAATCATGTTGCTTACCAATCTAAGAGAAGATGTCAGCTTTCTCGTGACTTAGGAAGTTCAAACCCTATGGCTCTCCTCTGAGGCGATTCTCCCTTAGGTATGTTTGGTTTGAGGGAAGGGGAGGGAGGGGGAGGGGAGGGAGAGAAAAAAGAGGGGAGGGGAAAACTTGTGGGCCCCACTACACTCAATTTTGAAATTGTTTCCCTCCTCTCTCTTTTTTCTCTCCCCCTCCCTCCCTTTCCCTCAAACCAAACATACCCTAAGGATCGCTTTGGGCTTGCGCTTGGGTCCATCTTCTCGGTATTCAGTAGCGTATTCAGTAGCAACGGCTATGAGATGCTAACAGAATTTTTCTTCATAATAAATACAACAAATTTAAATGAACTCATCATTACAGTTTGATCTGATCAAAAAAATTATTACGGTTTGAAAGCAATTTTTAATGAACTCGGAATCAGTAGTATTGAAATTTGAAATGCAGTGAATATTTTTTCATAATAATTATAAAGAAAGTGACTATCTCCCCATTTTTCGATTCTTTTGTTAGAGAGTGAATACTTTTGTTATGATAAATTTTTTTAAGTGTTAAAATAAATATTATTTTTTTAAGAAAAAAATTCTTAATCAAAAAATTATAAATTTAAATGAAAATTATCACACATGATCACTTTTATTTAAAAATAAATTAAAACAAAACCATTTTTTTATTTAGGTCCTTTCATTGTCTATCAAAATTAAATTGTCATGTTAGATACAATTTTTTTAGCTTCTTATTTTGAGGTTTGCATAATTAGACTTTACTAGTTTACCTTATCTTTAGGGTTTGTTTGGTAAAAGGGGAGAAGAGGGAAAGTAAGCGGAAGGAAAAAAATACTTGAGTTGGATTTTTTAGAGAGAGAGAGAGAGAAGTGTGATTAAAAATTTTTAATTAATTTTTCTTTCTCTTTTGTCTTATATTTTCTCTATTAAAATTTTGTTACCATACTTCTCTAATTTTCTTAAATCCAACGCATAAAAATCTCACGTCCCCTCCAAATCCCCTATACCAAACAAAATCCTTACACTATGTTTGGTTTGAGAGGAGGAGAGAGAAAAAAAAATTTCTCCCATCTTTACCAGCCCACGAAAAATTTTCAATATCTCAAAAATACACTCTCAACAAAAAGGAATATTATTCACATTAATGGTAATTTGGTCAATATCCTCCTTAGAGTCTGTTCCCCCTAGAGCCGGGAAATCGGGTCAAGCCCATCGGGCCGGCCCGTTTAAGCCCTGGCCCTGTAGGGCTCGGGCTTGAAAAATATGCCAGAAATTTGAAATTGGCCCTGTAGGGCCTCGGGCTTAATCGGGCCAACCCTGCAGGGCCCCGGCCGGCCCGTTAGGCCCGTTTAACTATATCATTTTTCTAAAAAAAATTAATTACCTAGACTTCCACTTAATGAATATGTTTATTTGTAATTACTTAGTTTTTTTAATTTAAACTATAACTTTTTTTTATGTTAATTATTATTCTGTATTAAAACACATCATTAGTTGTTATAAATTTTAAAGACGGGATATTTTCATATTAAATAAACACATAATTTGGTATTACAATATTATAATATAAGTAATAAATTATAAATATATTTTGTGTAAAATAAGTATAATTATTTTTGCCTGTCAATAAAATCATGTCTGAACCGAATGAATCTGCAGACACACACAAAATTACGAGAAGGAAATGCATTTTGTCGTGGGCATACATAAAGCAATTCCTTTGTTTAATATTTTTGAAAAAACAAAGAAAAAACATATTCTTTGTGTTTATTTGTTTTTTATTACGAATTAATAAATGTTTTTATTTGTTGAATGATTTATATTGTTTAGATATTAATGTTGATAACATTTATTTGATAGATTAGAACTTTAATGGTTACAATTTACTAATTATATTTCTTTAAGAAAAATCGAAGGAAAAATAGTTAAAATTTGGAATAGTAATTTTCAGGCCCTGTAGGGCCGGCCCTGGCCCTGGTACTATGTATGTATATGCCTTAAATAACTATATCGTATTTAGTGAAAAAAAATTATTTTTTCTACCAACTACAATTTCTTATAAATAATTATTTAGATTTTTGTTGGAATTATACGAAAAACTCTTTCTTTTAACAACTTATATAATAAAATAAAAAAATCACAAATCTATCTTTCATGAGACATGTTATTTGTTTATTTTATAATTACTGATTTCTTTATTATAAATATATTACTTGTAAACTACTGAGTTATATCTATTCAGTTTATATAGGCTTGTAGTGTGTCTACCATCTCCACCATGATGTCCTAGGGTTATACTTTGATTGTACAACTCTATCCACCTAATAATGGGGAAAACAGTATACTTTGGGGTGTGACTCAAATACATGAGTGTAGATGGACATGTCGAAAGAACTCACAGTCCCCTTCAAGTCATTCATAAAACCAGTAGAGCTTGGATGACTTCTAGTTGACTCGGGAATCTGTGCATAGTGAACGATCATGAAGAGTTATGATCCGTCTTAGAGTCAATAGAAGAAGACTCGTAGTTCCACAAAAAGCTATATTTAGTCAACCAAGAGAGATTATACTCTATCTTTGCTCTCGACTAAATGTGGATGGCGTTGTGAGGGATGATGCCAGTACAGTATCCAAATTAGAAAGGTAGATCACTTGATCAACTCGATTAGCTATGGGGTCGCAGAGCATTGCTAGTTTCTTATATGGTCATTAGATAAATTGGGCCCATTAAATGAGTTTAATTAATCAAAGTTTGTCTATGTCAATAACTATTTGGGCCTAACGTGTCACACACTAAGGTTGTTCTTGATTACATAACTTAGCAAGTTTGGGCCAATAATTGTTATTGAACTTTGTCAATGCTATATGTGTAATTGGGTTGGAGTGGGACTCCAAACCCAATAATAAATATGACACCTCATTCAGTTAATTAGTGAGAAATTAGTTTCTTCACTTATAGGCCCAAATATGTTAGAAGGCCGAACGAGGTCTTAGGCCAATTGAATTTTGAATTTAAGTTTTGTTCTGGTGTAGAACACAGATGTCCAGCCGCGTGTATGGGCTGGTGATTTGATATTGGATCAAGGGTCTCGGCCTGGGTGCGTATGTGGAAGCACACAGACGGAGACGGGATCACTGAACACAACCAGGCTCTTAGCCGAGGGAGTGGGGTGTGTGCTCAGTGTAACAGTAGGTAAATAGTCTAGGTTAGAGCGTGTATACCTTAGGCTATGCTCTGGCGGTACGTTGCACGTCCCCTCAACTTTAGGGGTGAAATGTCGTGACTACCCTCGTCGGTTGGGCTTCTTTCGTTTTGAATTTCCCCCCTTCCTTTCTCTCGATATAAACTACTGGTGTAGTTCATTTTACCACTTTTTCCATTTGCTCATTCCACTCCTACGTGAAATTTCTTCTGTGCAAGGTTTTCCTGTCATCAGAGAGTGTTGGTTCCTTCTTGTATCCCAGGATTTTCTGGTTAGTCAAGGCTTCTCCGGATTCTCCGTCGATCCTCGTTGTGCAAGCTTCAGGTATTCATCTTGCCTTCTGAGTCTTTTATGCCTTTTCAGTATTTAAATTATTTAAATTCTCCCTCCTCCTTTTTCTTCTCTTCGCTGGTGCGTTTCTGAACTTGGGTTTCCTGTGTGGAGTGCGGGTGAGTTGAGTTATCGAACCCATAGGTCTTGTCTTCTTGAGTTCCTGGTTTTCCTTGTTTTGGTCTTAGTTTTTTCCCCCTCCTTCTTATCCTTGTGTTGGTTGTATAGGTTTGGGCTTTTGATGGATAGGGGAAGTTCGTCTTCACGTCAGCCTTTAGGTCCTAACGACGATGAGGCCCTTCGTGAGCGTTATCCCTTTTTTAGTTATTGGCTGCAAGGGACCTCTTTAACCGAGGAGGAAAAACTGTCTTTGGCCCTCCGTGGTCGGTCGAGCGCACGGAACACTGGGAGGCCCCAGCCTATGGTTCCTGGTCCCAGTCAGTCGGAACCTGGCCCTGCCATGCCAGATTCTCATAGTTTGGCAGTATCCGAGCCTCTTCTAGTCGAGCCCATAAACGCCTACCGAGTGCATCATCCGTCCGAGTCGGGGTCATTACCAGCTGGTTATCACGGTCCCTGTTGGGATTGTGTTGCCAAGAGCTCCTCCCTTATTGCGAGTAGGCAAGACCGTATGGCTGAAGTCGTCTTGGGCTCATGTCGGCATAACTCGTCAGCTGAGCCCGTGTCCAACTCCAAGGGTCCTCCTTTCTCCGATCTGTCTTCATCAGGTATTCTGCGTAGTTCTGACTTTAGTTTTATTTCCTTTTGTTGTAGGTAAATGGAGTCTACGTCTTCGCCTCATCTTTCAGTTTCCGATCCGGAGGCAGACTCCGGTAGTCCTTCACCGGCCCTGCGATCCAAATATCCCTGGGTGACGAGTGAAATGTTAACCATACGCTCGCTGATGACCGACACGGATGTGGCGAAAGTGGGGTCTCCGGGGTCATCAGGATGTTGTCTTGCCCCCCCCGAAGAGGATGAGCCGATCTGCGCCGCTCGGGAACCAGGGTCTCCTAACTTCTTTCTTTTCTATCATGATTATATGACCCGGCTCGGTATTCGCTTTCCGTTTACCGGGTTCCAAATGTCCGTTCTCCACTACCTTCATCTGGCTCCTTCTCAGCTTTACCCAAACGGGTGGGGTTATCTGGCGGCGTTCGCATATCTCTGCGGTACGATGGATCCCGCCATTCCGTGTACCGCTGCCCTCTTCCTTCATTTTTTCTCTCCTTTCACCCCTCGGTCGGGTAAGGAACCGCCTCTTTGAAAGGGTTGACTTCTCTTCGTGCCGAGGCGGACCGGAAACTTATGAACTCTTTCTCCGACTCCTTCAAGCATTTCAAAAATGCTTTCTTTAAAGTTGTTGCATTCCCCGGGGAAGTGCCCTGGTTTCTAAAGCCGCTGAACGTCCCGGCGTTGAGTGGCGCTTCCCTCTTTACTGGACCTTCGAACATCATAGCTTCTCCTCTTCCACATACCAATTCTCAGCCAAGGACCTCTCTGAGGAGAGGGAGTATGCCGCTCGGCTGGCGTCTTACGTTGCCGAACACGGCGTCAAAAGGGCGGCCTTCTATATCAAGAAGGCCGGTGTGGAGTCCGGCTCGGCCTCCAGTATGGCTTTATTGATATGAATTCTGTCGTTCTACTTGCCCTTTGTTATTTAACCAGCTTCTTCTAATTTTGTTTCTGGATGCCTTTCTAACAGGTCAGGGTGCTATGGAGCTGAATCCGGACTACCTTGCGTATACCTTGCCGCCGGCCGGCAAACCGAGAGAGAAAGCTTCCAAGAAACGGTCCGTCGCCGAGCCTTCCAAGAAGAAAACTCCTGCGGTGTCTACGGTCCCGACGCCTTCCTCGGCGAAGCGGGCCAGGATTGGGGCTACCGCCGCTACTCCTTCAGCTACTCCGTCTTTGGCCGTCCAACCCGGAGTAATACCTTCCTCCCCTCCATCCGAGGAGGCCGACACCGGTGTAGTGCCTCCGTCTGCTCCAGCCTCTGCTGCTATCGGGGCCTCTACCCCTACCGATCCTCTTCCGTCTCCTGATAAGGGGAAAAAGGTGGCTGCCTCTGACTCGGCTTCTCTTTTATCTCAATCGGCCGCCGCTGCACGCCCTGGAGCCTTCAAACGGGGCCAAGCTTGGGACGGGGACGTCTCTGAAGAGATCGGTATGGCCTTCTTTCCGCCGCGTCGGTTTTAAGCCCTCGGCCTCTTTCAAACGAGGACGTTCATAAAGTGCGGCACGTTTAGATAGTCTTTGCCGGGCCCTTGGTTTGTCTCGGGCCTATCTGCACCTCCATAATTATTATGTTCGAGCTTCCGGTGAGTCCCGAGTTCTGAAACTGGGATTAGAGTTGGCTGAGGAGAAAGCTAATAGGCTCGCGGCGGATAAGGAGAGAGCCGAGGCTGAAAGGGACAGTCTTAAGGTGGAACTTAAGAGTTCCCAAGATGCCGCTGAAAAATCCGGCGAAGATCTTCTGCTGACCCACCAGGCATTGACGCGGGCCAACGCTGATCTGATGCAGACCCAAGCTGCCCTGGCCGATGCCAATTCTAATCTGGCCGATGCCAATTCTCGTCGGCGAAGCCAACTCTAGCTCGGCGGAGATGAAATCCTCGCATTCTCAATCTATGGATGCGGTAAAGCGGCTTACCAGGGTGCGCGACGAGCTGTGCACACAGTTGGAGCAGACTCGGAAAGACACGGGAGAGGAGAAGGTCGCTCACGAGATGGCGGTGGATGCGGTGAGGAGGACCGCGTCGGGCGCTTCAAGATGGCCACCGGCTCAAATTGAATATCTGAATCCAGGCCTAACTCTGAACCTCGCCGGCTATGGATGTCGCTCTCATTTTCACGCCGGTGTTCTCATTCCTCCACCTCCGTCTCCTGAAGAAGAACCCTCGTCAGATGCCGAGGTCGACGGTGGAGAGCATGCCGGGGAAGGAGCTGCTTCTGGAGCCGAGCCTGCTGGTAGTGGGGCGCCTGAGGACGAGGCGGCCCCTTGAAGATTTGCCAATTTTCTTTTTCTTTATTTATTTTCGGCTTAGGAGGCCGGTTTGTAGTAATCTGCAATGTAGATGTTGTTTGTACTTTGAACGATTAACCTTATGAATGGAGATTCAAATAGTATTTCGTCGTTTATTTTTAACTTTATGCATGTTCTGCATGTAGTCAAGTTGTAGACCGGGCCAGGGTCTTTAAATATTTAGAGTCCGCATAGTACTCTTCTGGTGTCGGAAATCAGGTGCATGAGTAGGGGTGTCTAAATATACCGCGCTACGAGGTTCGGAGTCGTTATCCGTGATTTTTAACCAGGGTAAGGGTGAATGGTCACATGCTCATCCGTGGTCGTCGTCAGGACACACTTTGACCATGTGGACTGATCGGGGTCCGATATGACTATTCACCTTCTTACTTAGGTGTCAATTTCGATGCATCAAAATATTTACGGGTGTATAGACCTCGGTGTCTGTCGGCTTATTTAGCGAATCATTTTAGCCCTCTTAAAATTGAACATTTGGTCAATAAACCATTTATTTATTCAAGAGATGATTAGCTTCACAAAGCTGACAATGAAAGGAAAATTTGCAGAAGAGAAATGACTGAAACCAAAATAAGTTTGTAATAACAAAATCAAAACTTAACTTGGACACGAGGTGTCCATTGCGACATCCTGGCTGTGACTAGGCCTTAACTATAATAGGCCCTCAGTTTGTCGCCATTCCATGTCCTCTTGATGGGTTTTCTTGTCAGTGTTTCGAGAACATATGCTCCTTTTTCTAACTTCTCCTTTACTCGGTATGGTCCTTCCCAATTTGCGGCCAGCTTGCCGTCCTGGGCGTTCTTGTTACCGATGTCGGCCCTTCTTAGGACCAGGTCGCCCCGGTCAAATGCCCTGGGTTTGACCTTTCTGTTGTGTTTCGCCGCCATCAGTTGTTTGGCTGCTATGTCTCGGCAATGGGCCGTGGTCCTGACTTCATCTACCAGCTCCATCTCAGTGGCCAACGCCCTGGAATTCGATTGTTCTCCTTCTTCCAGGGTTCTAAGCCTTCTCCATGATGGCTGACCAACTTCGAGCATCTTTTTCCGAAGTCCGTCCAGGATTACCTTGTTTGCCGCCTCCGCCTGGCCGTTTGATTGGGGGTGTTCGACCGATGCAAAGTGATGCGTGATGCCGAGGTCCACCATCATGTCCTGGAAATTCTTGTTAGTGAACTGGGTGCCGTTGTCTGTCACTACCTCGGCCGGGGCGGCTCGGCTTCAATCCACTTGGTAAAGTAGTCCACCGCCACGATTAGCCATCGAAGTTGTCCGTGGGCCGGCTTAAATGATCCGAGTAAATCCATTCCCCATTTAAAGAAGGGTCATGGGGCCGAGATATATTCCATGTTGATGGAGGGGACCAAATGATTTTGGCGTGTTTTTGGCAACTATCACATGCTTTCACGAATTCGTTCGCGTCCGCCTGCATGGTCGGCCGTAGTACCCGGCCCTAAGTGCCTTTCTTGCTAATGCTTTCGCACCCATGTGTTGTCCGTTGATTCCTCCATGGATCTCGGCGAGGACATATCTACTTTCGTGAGCACCCAGGCACCTTAACATCGGGGTATGCAAGCCTTTTCGGTAAAGTTGATCGTCTACCATGGTGTATACCGCGGCCTCCCGTATCAGTTTTTGGGCATTCGTTGTTCCGAGGGGGAAAATTACTCGCTCAATGTAGTCCTCGAGTGGCTTCCTCCAATCGGTGGCGTCGGATATGACCATTACGCAGGTCGGCTCTTCGACCTTTTGCTGTATGACGGTTCTGTGGTTGGTCGTCCCTTTAGTGCTGGCTAGTTTGGACAGGATGTCGGCTCTGACATTTTCCCCCCTTGGTATATGGGTAACCTTCACTACTTCGAATTCAGCCTGGATTTTCTTGACTTTGCTAAGGTACTTAGCCATTAGAGCCCTTTAGCCCGGGTATGTCCCGTCTATCTGGGCGGCGACGAGTTACGAGTCGGTGAAGACCGAGACTCTTTGGGCGCCGAGCTCATTGACTCCGCCGTAGTCCGGCCGGGAGCGCCTCATACTCGGCTGATTGTTTGACGTCGGGAAATTCGGTTGTAGGAGTGTTCGATCGTGACTCCTTCGGGGCTCTCTATGATGATTCCGGCTCCGCTTCCCTTCGCGTTGGACGAACCGTCGACGTATACCTTCCAGAGGTCATTGTTGCCGGGGTCGTTATTAGTTGGAGTTAGTTCTCGGAGGAAATCCGCCGAGCTTGTGACTTAATAGCATGTCGTGCTTCATATGTGATGTCGAACTCGGATAACTCAATGGCCCAACTGATCATTCGGCCTGCCAGGTCCGGCTTATGGAGTACCTGTCGAATGGGTTGGCTGGTTCGAACCGTTACCTTGTGAGCTTGGAAGTACGGGCGCAGTCTGCGCGCCGTCATTATTATGGTGAAAGCCAATTTCTCCAACTTCTGATATCTTAGCTCCGAGCTTTGCAAAGCTTTGCTCACGAAGTATATTGGTTCTTGGCCATTCTTTCCTTCCCGGACAAGAACCGAGCTTACTGCTTCCTCCCCAACCGATAAGTAGAGGAAGAGGGTTTCGCCGGGGTGTGGTTTCGATAGGACCGGTGGAGTGGCCAGGCATTGCTTAATCTTTGAAAATGCGGCGTCACACTCCGGTCCAATTTCTGAGGTGTCCTTTTTAAGCAACTTGAAGAAAGGCAAGGCGCTTTCTACTGATTTGGGCAAAAATCTAGTTAGCGCGGCCAACCGGCCCGTCAATTGCTGGACTTCTTTCTTGTTTCTGGGGGCCTGCATGTCTAATACGGCCTTACACTTATCCGGGTTCGCCTCGATTCGTCGGTTGGTGAGCAAGAAACCAAGGAATTTTCCTGCCGGTACTCCCAACGCACATTTTGCCGGGTTCAGCCGAATTTGATGCGCCCTTAACTTGCTAAATGTTTGCTCTAGATCTCGGATGTGATCATTGGGATCATACGATTTAACGATCATATCGTCGATGTAGACCTCGATGTTATGGACGATCTGGTTCTCGAAAACCTTATTCATCATCCTCTCGGTAGGTTGCCCCGGCATTTTTAGGCCGAACGGCATGACATTATAGCAGTAATTTCCTTCTCGTAATGAAGGAAGTGGCTTCTTGGTCATCCGTGTGCATGGCGATCTGGTTGTAGCCGGAATACGCGTCCATAAACGACAGTTGATAGCCGGATGAGTTATCTACAAGCCGATCAATGTTTGGCATCGGATAGGCGTCTTTAGGACATGCTTTGTTCGGTCGGTATAGTCGGTGCATACTCTCCACTTGCCACTTGGCTTGAAAACCATCACCACGTTGGAAAGCCACGTGGTATATTGTACTTCCCTGACGAAACCGGCCTCCAAGAGCTCGTCCACATGTTGGTTCAATGCCACCTGCCTATCTGGGGCTCTAGTTCTTTTCTTCTGAGCTACCGGTGTTGACCCCGGCTGTATGGCCAATTTATGACAGCAGAAATTGGGGTCTATACCGGGTACCTCGGCCGCGCTCCATGCAAAAACGTCTCGATTGTGGGCCAAAAACTCTTCTATCCTCAATCGCAGGTCGGGGGTCAGGGCCCTGCCTATTTTCGTACTATGGTCTGGATTGTTTCCGAGTACGAGGTCTTCCACCTCTCCTTCTGGTTCTAGCCGAGGCTTCCCCTTTTCTTCTCGTAAGTCCAACTCGATCATATTAATCGGTTCTTGTATCTTTTTGTGTTCTAGATCCGTTGGGTCGGATTTTACTTTTACGTTGATTGTCTCCACGTAACACTGCCTGGACTCTTTCTGATCGCCCTTGACGGTAACGACTTGTTCGTTATTGCCTATCATTTTTATCTTCTGATGCTTCGTAGATACCAGCATGTCCCAATTGTGGATCGTTGGTCTTCCCATGATGATGTTGTAAGGGGATGGGAAGTCAGCCACAATAAATCTTACTCTCTCCGATTTGAAACCTTCCTTCGTTCCAAGAGTGAGTCGAAGATCTATATATCCCTTTGGAGGGGATAATTCGCTATTAAACCCCACAAGAGTAGTTTGGCATGGCTTCAGGTCCTCCTGATCGAGGTTCATTCTCTTGAAGGCATCCCAAATGATGATATCTGCCGAGCTCCCTGAGTCTATAAATATCCTCTTGACTCGGTAGTTGACCAGGGTTCCAGTAATTACGAGGCCATCTTGATGGCCGGGGAGTACGTCGGCCATGTCTTCTTTTGTGAACATGAGCTGAGGTCGTCCGATTTTGTCAGAATTTCTCGATGGCATCCCGAAGTTCATAGCATTGATCCGTGGTATGCCCCTTACAATCGTGAAAGGAACAATAACGGGACTAGTCCGTATTGGACCGTTTCCTGAGGGGATGAGGTTTTTCGACCTCTGCATCTCGGTCGACGCTACTTCCCTCCATAGCTGGGATTGGGGCACATTAAGAGGGGTATAATAGTCATATTTATTCTTCGAGTCCGTCCTTGGCTTAGATTGCTTACTATCTGGTCCTTTTCCACGGCGATCTCGCTTGCGACCCTCGGACTGGCCTTTATCCCTTGGCGGGGTGCTCTTGTCCGGGTCCCTTTGAGCATTTGCTTGGCGCATTTGTTCCACCTCAAGATATTTCTTTGACCGTGTCATGAAGTCTTTTAAGCTCTTAGCCGGCTCTTTGAAAAATGATTCAGCTAGTCGGCTCGAACTGTCCAGGCCATCGGCCAAGAGGTGTACGTGCACTTCCTCCTTTAACCCCTGGACTTGCAGGGCCGCATGGTTGAAGCGATCCAAGTAGCTTTAGAGTAATTCGCCGGGCCGCTGCCTGATTTTGGACAAGGTATACTGAGACTTGGTGCATTTCTTACTAGTTGCGAATTGCAACTCGAAAGCCTTTGCCAAGTCATCAAATTTAGTTATCGACCCTGGAGGCAGGGTTTGTAACCATTTTAGGGCTGGTCCCTTTAGGGTTGTGGCGAAAACCCTACTTATGATGGGTTCTCCAAGGCCTCTACATATCATGATCATCTGGAAATCGTCCAAATGAGTCGTTGGGTCCTGCGAACCGTCGTACTTGCTGAACTCGGTGAGGTTCAGCTTCCCTGGGAACCGTGCCCTGAGGATCTCGGGTGCAAAGGGGCTGCCGGCTTTGCCTTCGGCGTATCTTCCTTGCCGAGAATCATGTGGGGGAGGCTGGACGACCCTTCGATCCGGACGTCTCCCCCTTCTTGATTCTTTGGTGGAAGAGGCCGCCCTTCTTGTATTGTCTATTGTCCTCTGCCGGCGGAAACTATGACCTTCCTGGTCGGGTTCCCATGTTTTGTCATCCCGATCATAGCTGGTGTCTCTAGATTCCCTTCTTCGGTCCCGCTCGTCCATGCGTTGAAATTGAAGAGTATAACGTTTTTCCATATTCTTGATGCGTTTGATCATGGCGAGTTGTCCGTTATGGAGTGCCAGGAAGTCCGGATTTTGGAACGAGGTCTCCTGATTTACATCTGGGTTGGATTTCTGTGGTTCGCGGCAATGTCCTCGCGCTGCCGATGAACCCGTTTCGGACTCGTTTTCTTTTTCAGGTTGATCGTGATTCGGGACATGAGGTTCCTCAGCGCTCTTCCGGCTGCGATAGCCGGTCTTCGTCATCCTGCTCATTACCACCGAGAGGGTTAGTCGACTGCTCGGTGTGCTGTGGTTGCCGGGGTGGTTGACGCTGCTCTCCGGTTGTTCGAACCATCTCCGGCTGCTTCTGGCTAGTACTGCGCGTATTAACCCTCATTGGTCACGGGAATTGAAGTTTATCAGGTCCCCACGGTCGGCGCCACTGTTCTGGTGTAGAACATAGATGTCCAGCCGCGTGTATGGGCTGGTGATTTGATATTGGATCAAGGGTCTCGGCCTGGGTGCGTATGTGGAAGCACACAGACGGAGACGGGATCACTAAACACAACCAGGCTCTTAGCCGAGGGAGTGGGGTGTGTGCTCAGTGTAACAGTAGGTAAATAGTCTAGGTTAGAGCGTGTGTACCTTAGGCTGTTGACCAAGTATTTATAGGAAGTACCTGGGGCGACATTCGCGATATATCTGGCTTATAATCTGAACTGCCTATCTACCTACGGATATGCTCCTATATTTCCGGGGTAGTTGAGATATCCTCGGATCGCTGTTATGGCGGATCTGATATACCTGCCTGTGTTTGGGCCCTATCGTGATTGGGCCTTATCCAGGTCCGTAACAAGTTTGAAATTTAAATTTAAATTCAAGAGGTTAGATTATAGAAGATAAATTTAATTAAGGGCATGCCGTATAATCTATATAGAGAGGCTTGCTTGTACAGCTTCAAGGTTAGAAAAATGTGACAGCCTCCAAGGTTCAAGAAGAAAGGCGCCAATTCAAGAAAGGTGAGTATCCAATCTTGTTCTTCTCATCCTACTATCTTGCGCCTTACATAACCTCAAGACACCATTATCGTCTTAAGAAAAGAAAACCCAAGAACTTGAAGCTCTTACCTTGCCATTGCTTGGCAAGTATCCAAAGACAAGGAGGATTCAAGGAGAATGTGTTCTCATTGCAATCAAGAGGCAGTTGTGTGGATCAACGTTAAAGGACATCACACACTTTGAAATCTTCGAGTGATCTAAGGTAATCCTAAAACTCTATACGTGTTTTAACAAGTAAATCCTAAAATAATAATAACTCCTTAGTCTAACATGAAAAAGTATCTAGAGCTTAGAGCTTAACCCATGAGTACCATAAAAAGTTATGCATTATAACTCATGATACGGGTTATAATTCATGAGTAATAGCAACATAAAATATCTTAGGCATAACTCGTGAGTACCGTAAAGGGTTACGGGTTCTCATAAGTAACGTAAAGAGTTATGGGTTCTCATAAGTACCGTAACTGGGTTTTAAGGAGTTAGGGTTAATGACTCATGAGAACCGTGTGCAGTTATAAGTTCCACAATAATTAACTAAATTTTTGTTTTTCAATCTCATGAGCATTTGCTTGAAAGTCATGCAGCACCCCCAAAATTAACCAACACCTATTTGATCCCAAATGAAGAACCTTAGGCTGAAATAGAGAATGGCTCCAATGGAGGGGAAAACGCGACAACACAGGATCTGGCTTCTCTTCTTTTCTTTTATCATTCGCTGCTATTCTTTTCCCCTTTCATGTCTATTGAATCAAAATCTAACGATCCACATTTAATATTTTATAAAAATATTATTACAATAGAGAAAAGATACCACTTAAACTTCAAAATCTAAATAGGTGATTTCCCACTAAAATGGGTTGTCAATTGGATTACAGTTGTTGTTAATCTTATTACTCTTGTGGTGAAGAGGATTTTGAAGTTTAAGTAGTATTTACTGTCATTTTCCAAAATTAAAAGGGGTTATTAAAAAAATATCATTTTTAAATGATAAATCAATTTTAAACATAAAAGTTTTGAAGTCAACCTTAAATTTAAAATAAAAACGAGAAAGCAAGGAAAAAATATTAATTGAAAAAATAGTTATAAAGAAAGAAAAGTGGAAATATGCATAAGAGAGATAAAATTGATGGTTAAAATACCGATATTAATAAATATCATCATACAACTTAAATTTAATGAATTATAATTTGTTAAAATAATCAACACACCTACAATAGTCACTCATAAAACGTTGACATAAATTATGATAAATATCGTATAAGTTTGAAGTTCAAGAATTCACAAATACAAAATTAGCTGAAACAAAATCAAAATTTTGAAGCAATCACATTCAAATCATCTAAAAGCATCAAAGAGAGATAAAACGGTTTAGAACTTGCTTCCTTAAAAATTATTTGGGCTAATAACATAATAAAAGTGAAACGAAAGATGAAACCTTGTTATTCATGCTTTCCCCTGTTGGGATTAATAGCAGAGATCCCTTTTTGACAATTTCCTAGTTAGAAATAAATATTGTTTGTATTATTTACTTATTCCTTTGTACATTGCATTCTAGACGGTAATGCCCTATATTCTAGAATAATCTTATAGGGACACATGTCTTTGTATTATTGGTTGTACATTTCTATAAAGAGAATTATAGGCTCAAGCAATTCATTGTGAGCTTGACCTAATTTCCTCAAATCATTGACACCTTGTTATTCATGCTTTCCCCTGTTGGGATTAATAGCAAAGATCCCTTTTTGACCATTTCCTAGTTAGAAATAAATATTGTTTGTATTATTTACTTATTCCTTTGTACATTGTATTCTAGACGGTAATGCCCTATATTCTAGAATAATCTCATAGGGACACATGTCTTTGTATTATTGGTTGTACATTTCTATAAAGAGAATTATAGGCTCAAGCAATTCATTGTGAGTCTTGACCTAATTTCCTCAAATCATTGACTTGGTATCAGAGTAGAAAAGCCATAAATGACAACATCTGGGAATTTCACAATCCAATCAGAATCAGCCACCACCACAACCTTGTCTGAAAACCCTAACTCTATCTCCACCATTAGCCACACTATACAGTCCCCAAGAGACTCCATAATCACCTCTATGCTTCCCACGTCAACCTCTAGTCACATCGTGCCATCCTCCCCTTTTTCTCATCAATTCCAACAACTCCCTTCATACCCACCATTTCCTTTTCCCGACACCAGCTATCTTCGACCTTCTTTTCACTTCGCCTCATATCCTCAGTTTCCAACTCACTTCGCCGTCGGCCATCCTCAGCCTCCCACCCACTTCGCCATTGGTCAAAGCCATCCTTAGCCTCCCACTCACTTCACCGCCGATTAGATCTCGATCCCGACTCATCTTCCTCGACAGTCGTTTCATCGTCATCGACAGCTGCCTCCTCATCCTAGACAATCTTCCCTTCAGCCGTCCCTATTTCGACTTTTGTTCCTCCTTATACACTTTCCCCTTCGATATTCCCTTTTCTAAATCACTCCCAGTTCCTGACTTACCCACCTGGTTTCTCCTCTGTTCATCACCAAAGTCCTCAGGTCACCACTCACTCCACTCCCCTGTTAAGCTCACTGAATCAGGGCAATCCCGTCAAGCTAGACGGTGATACTTTCCTCACCTAGGAATTTACCATTATGCCTATCATTTGTGGCCATCGGCTTGAAGGTCATGTTCTCGGTACAAAATCAGTTCCTCTGGAGTATATATTCGACTCTGCTGATCAGGTTTGTCCGAATCCACTGTACGATGATTGGCTTGACACTGACCAGATTCTTCTCGATTGGTTATTTGGCACAATGACTGTTGAAATTGCTAGTCAAATGACTAGATGCAAGACGTCCTCCTCTCTCTGGAAAGCAAAATATTGTTTGTATTATTTACTTATTCCTTTGTACATTGTATTCTAGATGTAATGTCCTATATTCTAGAATAATCCTATAGGAACACATGTCTTTGTATTATCGGTTGTACATTTCTATAAATAGAATTATAGGCTCAAGCTATTCATTGTGAGCTTGACCTAATTTCCTCAAATCCTTGACTTTCCTGAACATGGTATCAGTTGAAAAGCTATGACGAAGATCACCATTGGGTAATATTTTTGCATAAACATCATTGAGAGTTTAAAAAAAAATCCTTTTTGTTAATGCGTCCTATACCTATACTATCTACAGATCCTAAGTCCTAATCTAGCATTTATTATGCAATCTAAAATTTGTAAGATCATAATAAAGCTGCATCCATTTAAATTAATTGAGTGCAAACTTTATCCCACGAGGCCAAAGATAAAGGTTTTGGTATCAGAGTTGTGGAAGCTATTCTAGATAGAGCAATTAATTTATTAGAGTTGGAATGATGATAAACAAGGTAAGGTCTATATCATATATATAGACCTTAATTGTAGGAGCTGAAGAGACGAAGATTGACAAATTTAATTGAAAGTTATAGACAAAGGTGAGTCCATGTAAAAGATGAAGAAACAGTCTAATTCCCTTACCTGGTGTGTGTATCTATACTCGACAATAGATGATTATTGGTAAAACTAGTTTAGAGTCTGCATAACGGAAAAGAGGGAACCATGTGCAAGGGACGAATGAGAGAATTTTTAGACGTTCATAGCTTAGACTTCTGGCCGCATAAACTGAGGAGTGGAAGATGGAAAAAAGGTTAAGGAATTTAAGGTTTTGTACAGATTTCAATCTAAAATTTTTATTGATATTGTTGTAAGAAAATGCTGCTAAAATTTGTACGGGTCTTCTAGATAGTTCTATAGACGTCTTCAGATATGATGAGATTTATTGATTGGATACTCACTAAATACCTTCTTATATAAATTAACTTAATATTAAAAATTAAATTTCAAAATATCTTCTAAATCCTCATCAACTAATTAAGCAATCAACTAAAAGACTTTCCAAATAAAATTTAAATTATATCTGTTAAGATTTATTGTGATACCATAAAGATCCTATTAAATATAGGATAGATATCCTACTAACTTTATAAATTGTTTTTAAATTATTATTATTTTACAATTTTTTAATTTAACATTAATAAATTACTGTCTCTCTCTTCATTTGGGTTAGCACAACAAAACTCCATTTAAATACGAACAAGTACTAGTAAATGTGCTTGAATAGGTACAAACCATGATACAAAATTTATTCTTCCATTAGTTCTAAAGTATTCCTTAAAATACAAGGACAAAATTGAATTCTCAAAAGAGAATATGACAAGAACCGCCAAACATAATCAGTGGCGACCTCGTAGCAACAAGGAGGGATTGCCCGCCCAAAAAACTCAGTGTTACCCTAACTCTAATCTAGTGCTGTACATTGATCAAGAGTTGTCCGTATATATCATCCAAAAAAACAATTGAGAAGGGGCTATGCTTTATACACGCACCAAATAGTCCCTTCGCCAAAATGTAGACAGACTGAACTGGCAAGTGTAAATCTGATCCTGAATGAGCAGGTTTTTCTCTTTGCCAAAATGGAAAGCTCAACACTAGAATCCAAAAAACAGGTAGATGGTTGTTTTCTTTTCACCTTTTCACTTGCAAGTGAGCATATTCAAAAGGAAATGGCTGATGAAAAATAAAGCAACATTTATTAGAAAGCTTCTCGGAGAAGGGCATTCAGAACAAAGTTGAGAGTTAAACTCCGCCAGAGAATTTTCTGCAGTTTACAAGGGGAAAAATCATGTTAGTTTCCGACCAGAAGAAAATATCAATAACTTTCTCATCTCTACCCAAAATATACAAACACACATGCATTTCCCTAATTTTAAAATTGGAATTATACCTCATCCTAATCTATCCACTGCATTTTGTACCGGAAAATATATTTGAATCAACAATTTAAGAGCTCAGACATTTGTTTCTACGGTGACTTCAAAAATGTTTAACCTAACTGAAATTCTTTGTTAATTTATATGATTTGAGTCCCCGCCACAATTGCTAGGGTGAAAAGTCACGGTAGGAAAAATGAGTGGGGTAATAAGTAGTGGTGGCCATGTGTTACTTCACCTATATCTTACAAGAGAAATCATGGCCTCTTCAACGAAGTTCAAAACCAAAGTAATAATACTTCGTTCCCTGATAGAAGTGAATTCCTAAAAAATCATGAGACATAGAAAAAGGCTTTTTGACTCGCACCACATATCACAAGTGGAAAACAATGGTATAGTTAACAACATTGCTGGGAAGTGAAAAGTGGAGGGAGAAGAGTTAGGAATGAGAAGTGTGATATAGCACTGATATGAATTCATATATTGTTAAAAACATAGCAGAATATGTAAGATACAATAATTTCGAAAATTTTAGGTTGCAAGTATAGGGTTGAGTGTGAGATGTTGTTTTTTTTTTTTTTTGGGGGGTCATACATGCACATATTGGGGAGTAGGAGGCAGGGCACAAGAGCAGACAATGGGCCCCTTCTGCCCTCTTCCATATAATAGCACCCCCACACACACACACACAAAAAAAAACTAAACTATATCATGCCTCTCATAAAGGCATGCCATTTGGTCCCAAAGAGAAAAAACATATAGGCAAGCCACTGTTTTCAGAGTAATATAGAATGAGGGAGAGCGGTAGAGGCCATTTGGTTAAATTTCAGTAGCACAAAGCTATTAAAATAAGTGAAAACTGCAGAACCCCACTATCATAGCAATTCAATGTGATATATTTTCCTATTTGTAATCGAAATAAAATCTTTAACTCTTGAATAACCAAAAAAAACTTCACCTTTTTGTAATGACCTGGTTCTTTGGAGGTTGGACTTTGTCCAGGTAGGGAGCAATTATGGCATCCAACTTTACTAACCATAGAGCAAGAGCTGATGAAGTATGGGGCATAAATGCAAAAGAAGCAATGATTTTATCAACCACACCCTCAGGAAAACTGCACTGAAACAACCAATCCTCATTTATAGCACCAACAAAATCAGCAACAACCTACAAAAGAGTGTGCATGGCATAAGGAAATAAAGATGGCTGTATGAAGAATAAAATCTTAAAAACTATGGAAGAGGAAAAAAAAAAAACTAAATTGAGTGATAGAAACATTAAGGGGTCAATAAAGGAGAAAAGAAAAACATACCTGAAAAAGCTCAGTCGAAGTCGAAGTGCGTCTGAGCCGTCTGATCCATAGCTTATGAGCAGACTTCCTCCAAGCACCGACCAGCGCATCTACAGGCATAACAGACTGCACAAATAGAAGACACCAAAAAAAGAGTTTAAACACACGTGTGTCTGTAAACATTCTAGCAAACACAATACGAGAATTTTAAATATAAATCCCAGTCTCCAAAAAAATGTAGAAGTTAATATAAAAATTTCAGAGTTGTGAGGACAGAAAAAAACGATACTATATTGAAAAAAATGTATCAATGTGATACACTATTTCTCAAGAATCAGAAGTCAGGCAATACCAATATATTACCCAATGTAGCTTCCCATAGCTGAGTTACTTGTCCAAACAAAACTAAGGAAAAAAAATTTAATTTTTCCTCATAAAACCTAATCCCCACTAACTTTAAACATTTTTTCTTTCTTCCTGGCAAGATACTTGCAATACATTCAATTCACATGCATTTATACCTTAGATATGGTGGCATAATTCGACAAAAACCAGACACTCATGCCCACATCTATGGAAAATAAACTTGGAACATATGAATTACAATTCACCTCAATAGCATAAATTGCAGCTTTCAGTGATTGAATCTTTGATGGTAAGATTTTGTGATTTGGAAAAGTGTTACTGTCTTCTTTCACCCTGCATGTGGCTGTGTGGATTGCATATCTTTCTTCAAGATCAAAATCAAGCTCAAATGTCAAATGGCAAATTTTACAGTGTCTCTCATCCCTCCAGAATAGATCATGACAACTCTCACATCTGGCCAGAGAATCAATATAAGACCTTCTACCATATTTCACAACATTGAGATTCAAATAAAAGGAATTCCAAATCCATGAATCATATGCTTGGAGACGGATCCACTTTTGCATTTGTTCTGCTCCCTTCTTCCCAGCTTCAATTACCACAGCCCCAGCAGAAGATAGAGAGTCACTGGACATCTCAATTAGGCTCAGGTTATCTACATCAGATACTGGAGAATAACTGTCCTCAGTGATCCTATCAAGATCAGAATGATCAGAATTTGACGTATCACACATTCCATCATGGTTGACCATCATCCTTGACATAGCTCTGCAAAGAGGGGCTTTCAGCTTCTCCAAAGATTCAACAAGAAGTGCCTCTCGTTTACCTCTATCATCCAAAACTGACAACAAGGCACATAAAGTCTGCATATTGTTTAAATAAGGAGCACAATTATTAGCACTAAAATACAATGCACCAACGTACATCAGATCAGACCAACAGATATAATTCCCTTCCCATTACTATATAACATAGAATTAATTTGTTAACAAGAAAAAATCAAATGGGGCTACAAATCATTAAGGTAAGATATACACCTCTTCATTATCAATCACTTCCCAGTGGCCATCTTCAGAAGATTCGAAGTAAACTCTCCTGTGGCCAGGGTCACCCACATTGCAAGGCCCTAAGAAAAGCCAGTATCTATTGTATCTACGGTCAGATCCCAAAAACACTGATTGAATGGGGTGTGAATTGGTTCCTATTTTGGTTGCTTCTTTCTCCTTCTCAAAGGATTTCCTATTACTGGAGATATTAGAGATCAATAATGAGGAATTCATTGGATAGGAATGAGGATTCAATGATGAATACCCTTCTTTAACATAATGCATCGATCCTAACTGATTCCAATATGACCCAGGCTTCTTTACTATTGACCTCTTTATTTTTGCTCCCGAGCCATGTAACTGGATGCTTGAACTGTAATCAGCAGTAACTTTAGTCGGATCCTGTGAAAAAGATCATTCAATTTAAAATTATAGGACAAAATTATTTGATAACTTGAACAAGTTAACAAAAAACAAAATAACCAACATGTGTTACTTTCATAAATGTGTACTAAGCAAAATGCTTCAATCCTATTGCAGGAACACTACATATCCAAGACCAGTTAGCTATCTCACATCTTTAATTTATTAGGATGGCAGGACTTTGAACCGTGAGCTCAATTTTACTCCAATGTCAAGTGGAGGTTTACCATTCAAAGACAAAAAGAATGATAAGGACTTTACCTTCGTCCTAATGCTGGACCCAGAAGAGAGAAGATCAGTTAGAGCGACTAGTGCATTCAATTTTTCTTCAACGGTCAAATCTGAATATTCACTCTCCATCAATCCTAAAAGCCACACTTCTCCTGGATGGCTCTCATCAATTTCAGTGGATGCTGTAAGCATATTATTTTTCATTATAGAATTGTTTGTCTGCTTCAATTTCCTTAAGCTAGAGTTCCTTGAATCACATTCAAAATCGTCACCACTGATCCATGTATTACTGTCATTAAATTCATCATCTATACTTCCAGAGTCTTCTGTATCTGACCGAATATCATCAATGTCCTTCTTAAAAGAGCTCATGCGCAGTCGATAAGCAGATGATGAGATCTTTTCAAATAAAGTAATGTCACTTGACAGGGTTGAGCATATTAAGGATTCCAGCTCCTCTGTTGTGCTGGCAAGGTTCAATTCAACAATCTTCATAACATATAAATAAAATTGAAATTCATCAGACGCATAGCGAAATCATACTTAAATCAAAAGGATAATAGTAACAATTATGAAATAACAAAAAATAGCTAACTATTGTGTTCCATCCCATAGCTTTTTCCTCTTTATATAGCATTTACTCATTGGACAACTGAAGTTCTAGTTTCAATTAGGACAATTTATACATCATTCAGATAGATAGTTACCTGCATTGACTTTGCCAGCTCAGATACCTTTGACCCATTATTTCCTTGTACTAACAACATTTTAAACAACTCGCCCTTCAAGGTGCCAGCACATAAGCCAAACTTTACCAGGAGATTCAATTCCTACAGAAAAACATGCACACAAGATAATGTTAAGATAAAATACATATATACTGGTCACCTTGCATGATGAAAAAAACCCAATAGAAAATACCATCCAAAATAGAAACAGGAAAAAATAATAAACAAGCCTTCTTGAAGCATCAGCAGCCCTTTGAAAGGGTGGGACACGTTGAAAATATTAGGAAGGAAAAGGCAAAATTTGGTTTTTGAAAGGGTGGGACACGTTGCAAATGTTAGGAAGGAAAAGGAAAATTTGGATTTTCTAAGCCACTACTTGTTGTACTTAGGTTTAAACTAGTATTCAAATTTGCACCACATCTTAGAATTTGCTCGCTATTCTAGATTTATCGTGTCTATCAAATTGGCATTTGGGAAATAAATTTGAATTTACTCTCCCAACCATAGTGAGCAGGTCAGAAACATTTAGCTGTGATCTTTGATGAATGTTATAATAATATCTCACAAACTATTAATACTTTTGAAGTAAGACTTGTTTCATACCAAAATAGACTCAATCAGCTTTTTAATGACAACCATCTCAATTAAAAATGTTTTCATATGAAATAGATATGATTTTTGAAATCTGAAGCTTCAATCTGGTGAGAAAAACATTTCTGACCTTCGCTTTTAAATGGGTCTTATTGCATTAGAAACTAAACTCGGAGAGCTTTCCAAATGAGTCATTTGTCCAATTTGAATTTAAATCAAGAAAGTTGTGTCAACTGGAAGTTAAACTTTAACTTGTGGCAAGGAAATGAGCAAATTCAAATGTGATACTGATAAAGCCTGACTCAATACTGGAAATAAAACGGCAATGGAACAGCAGCTGGATAATACTGAGGTTTGATATTAACAGATCAAAACAGAATCAGAGTTACAGTAGGGAATCCACACTGATTCTGGACAAACCTCTACTCGCTTACAAAGAAAAATCACGAAGACACAGAGCACAGATCTCACACAAGGTTCACTCTGGTATTTTGAGAGCCCAGCCTCTCCACACAATACTCTCAAAATACAAAATAAGCCAGAGAACCCTAGAAACAGCAAGTTCATAAATACTACAAAAGAGGTGCATGTCCCAGTACCCAATACACTTTCAGCAAAACAACTACAGCAAGCCTACAGCCACCTATTCATTTATTCCTTTCTCCAAATTGGTAGGAACCTCTAGGTCAACATTCTGAGACACAAAGGGCAGTGTTCCACGTTCATGCATCTGCCTAGGTTTTCTTGGATATGTGTGGTCAGCAAAAGTAAACTTATCAGATACCTATCCCATTGGAATTGGCTAGATATGACTAGCTTTGATGATGTCAAATATTAAGAGCAAAAAGTTTACATAATGTATTTATCTCCTACATTGACTAACTATTATAGTTGATAATTAAATATCTTGTAGATTAGTCAAGCAAAGAAAGAAGATATCAAGTTGGAATATGGGGATTGATCAAGAAGAAAAGATCTTGAAGATCTTGAAGATTGAAGTTATCAAATATGGGGAGAGGAAGTGAAAGAAACGAAAGAAGCTTCCTAATTGGATTATGAAGAATGACTAAAAGGAAGTAGAAGAAAGAGATTGCAGATAATAGTCTAGAAAAACAAGGAGTTGTCAAAAAGGACTGTGGAAATTAATCAAGAAGAAGAAGAATAGACTGAAGAAAGAAGAACTTGCAAGATCTAATGGAAATATCAAAGATTCAAGCTCTTAGATGAGATACTGGAGGTCTCTATGGTCGAATGGAGGTTGGAATAAGTCAATTCGAAGCTAAAATGACTTATATGAAAGTTACACTAACTTCACTCGAGTAGCACCTCCAGAGATGATCGCTCGAGTTATGTTCTTCATCACTAGCAGAACAACTCGAGTGATGCCACAGTGATGACCACTCTATTTTGCTTTGTTTTCATTCAGCACGACATAAGTTTGGTATTTTGGACATATCTTTCAAACCACACATCCAATTGACGTGAAACTTGTTTCATATAAGACTAGACTCCAAATGTAACACAACGACACCAAGCTCGGGCTCAACGGATTTCAGATGAAAAAGATATGAGTTTCATAAGTTGACACTGGAATTTCACACGTCATTGCACAACAAGTTCAGTAATTTTGATGTATCTCACAAACTACACATCCGATTGAGATGAAACTTGTTGCATATGAAATGACACTCAAAATCAATTTCACATAATCCAAGATCAAGCTCAAAGAGTCTCAGACAAAAGAGATCTGGATCTTGGAATTTGATACTTGATGTTCTCACGATATTCCAAAACAACGATTATTCTTCAGATCATAACTTTCGAAAGACAATGAGTTTTGCACTGAAACTTGTTGTATATAAAACTAGACTCAAGAGGCGTTTCAACGAGATTAAGATCACACTCAATGATGGCCAACTGGAAGAGATATGAATTTCAAAATTGCACGATTGTATAAAGATGCTCCAGACTAGTTATGAATTTGATCATAAATTCCAGTACATAATGAATTAGGAGCTGATTCTTTTTGCATTGGAACATAGACTTCAAGAGCTTTCTGATGATAGGTCATTTGTCATATTTGGAGTCAAAATGAGTTCATCACTAGCAAAGATCACTCCAATGATGTGAAAGTGAAGCACATCTTTTCTAGTTATGCACTGTTCACCTTGAAGATCACTATGGTGACCACTCAAGTGATGATCACTAGCACATCACCACAGTAATCCTAGAGAGTAATGTTCTGCACAATTTTTAATCACCGTCTCGGATTTCACGATTTTCTTCCAAACTCACTTGATTATATCATTCATAATCAATACTAATCAAATTTATATGAAGATTAGAGGTGATTAAACTGCTTCAACGAGCAAAAAGCACTTTGTGCCAGAAAATCCCTATAGCTCCAACAGCTATTTCAACGGTCATATTTTGTAAGCCTCAACAAGAAGAAGAAAAGCTCAACAGTCATCAATCTTCATTAGAGCATTCAAAGCCTAAGCAATGTGCAACAACGCCAAAATGCTAAAATCATGAATCATCCACTTTAACCCGAATACTCTATGTTACTTTTTAGCTTTGATATCATTTACCTTAGAAAGAAATATTATTTGTATTGTACTTCAATGTTCATCTTATTCACTTCTGAGCAGTGTTGTTAAAACGTAGAGTCTACGTAGAAACGGTAAGGGTGAGCAAAAACGTAAAATCGTAAAACGTAAACGTAAGAGTTTACTACATTAAAGTCAAAATATTTGTTGGTTTGATTGGTTTAAATTGTAGGTGCTTTAGTGCTTAAAGAAATTGGACAAAATTTGAAAATAAAAGTTTGGACTCAAGTTGTAAAAGTTGCAGTTTAGTCCCTCTACAAAAACGTTTTAAACTTTTCACTTAGGTCCCTGTGTGAAACAGGGCGTTTTGGGCAAAGTTAGGTCAGCTTTCACCTTCCTCACGCGAATAGGGACCGGAGAATGATATATATTGAACATACATCCAGCGCCGTGAGAAGCTTCGACTCTTGCCCCACCTTCATCTTTCATCATCGACCTCCACCTCCTCGAAGTCGCCGACGGTCTTCACCTTCACCACCATCACCGCCGGCGACCTCCTTCATTCACCCTCCACCACAGCCGCGAGATCCGACAGCGGTCGACGATGAAGAAGAAGCAGCCAGTGACGGTCGAAGAAGTAGCCAGCGTCCGACACGGTAAACTCGTCGATTTTACCGAGTTGACACGTCGTTTCAACCGTGTCAACTCAAAATCCGTTCCTACACCCGTCCCGCCACAATTTCCGGCCAGAAAACGTAGAAACGGACGTTTCTACGTTTCTGAACGACGTTTTCACAACACTGCTTCTAAGAGAAGAGATTGATTATAATCCTTCATCATTAAGGTTGTATCCTTATGGTATGTAAGGGGGGAGTAACTCGGTGAGAGATTTGTAAAAGGCTTCACAAGTGTCAGGCTAAACTTGTGGGATTGTAGAGGCATCTCTTATGCTCAAATTAAACAAGATAGTGGATTGAAAATAAGATAGTGGATTGAAAATCTCAAGTGGAACTTGAGGACTAGACGTAGGTCATCAAGGATTGGACCGAACCAGTATAAATCACAGTTTGTATATTCTTTTCCCTTATCTCTTATATTTCTAATATACCTGATTTGTTTAATTGATTGTGGTTTTATAGCTCATTATCTTCATACTTATTATTTTCACAAAGATGCGAAAAGATTTTCAAAGTTCCTAAGTTTTTATCTTACAACCAACTCACCCCCCTTCTCTTGGGTGTCAGCCGATTCTAACAGAATTTTCTAAGAAAATACGAATTTGATAGGAGTTTGACACATATCAAATTCGAATTACCTAAGCAAATTTGAATGTGATAGGTACAAATTCAAATTCTCTCCCTTTCTTGCCACAATTATAGCTTCACTTCCATTAGACATAATTTTCTTAGTTTAAATCTAAATTGCACAAATGACCTATTATGGAAAACTCTGAGTCTAGTTTCTTATTAAATGAGACCCATTCAAAAACTTTGTATTTTAAAAGATATTATCAAAATAATGAGCAAAGGTCAGAAACGTTTTTCTCAAGCACTAGATCTTGAAAATCATATCTATTTCATATGAAAACATTTTTTATTGAGATAGATATCATTGAAAAGATCATTGAGTCTATTTTGAATTTGGTTAACCTTGCATCAGAAATTCTAATTTGATTAACAAATTCCAATACCCTGAACCTTGTAGAATTCTCTCTCATAATACGAATTTCATTATAAATTTGAATTCCCTCAACTTGCCAACTCGTGTCTCCCAAATTGGAATGTGAGAACGAAATTTGAACTCCAGAGGTTATCATATTTCATTTATATTTTTATTTAATTTTTTATTTTTGTTCAATTATTTTTTAATGATTTAATATCAATGATTTTTATATTTATATTTATTAAAATTATAGTTTACTTTTATTTATTTTATCTTTTATGAAAAATGAATTTTTAAATATTTTTATTTTTAAATTATAATCCGAACTTAATTAATAGTTCCTCATAGAGGGCAATATCGTTATTTGCATATTTATCCAAGCTACTTACTGTCATTTTCAATCTGCCAAACATAAGTTTTTTCATCAAATCATTTTCAATTGTAATACATAACAAACATGTCAGAGGTCGAACCTTTTTCCTTCCCTTCCCATCCATTACAGTTGATTCTTCCTACCAAACAGGCCCTTAGCAATACCTTCTTTTTTTTAATTTCATTAAGGTTTACTTTCTCTCTAAAATATGATAAGCAATGATAATATTAATAATAACTAGAAAATGAGAGAAGACCTGATTAGATCTCTTCTTTAAAGAAAATGAACCAATCAAAGGTTTACTTTGAAAAATTCAAAAGGGACATGGGCATATTGAGATGGAAAATATAGAAATTTTTACAACTTCAACGGAATATAGTAAATTATTAGAAAGTTTACAAGAATCTTATAATAAATATTCACCATTGTTTTCAATTCTTGAATTAGTTAACATCAAGGAGTGGTAAGTAAATGGACTAGAAATTTGCTGAACAATCTACTACTTCATTTAATACAAAAACATCATTTCTTCCTCCTTTGCAAGAGAAAAGATGAACTGCAAATAGGTAGATGCATTTACTATTGACTGATATTTTGATCAATGAATCTGGACCATAACGTTTCAATAACTAAGGATATCACGAGATCAGTTTGAAGCGGATCGAATATAAAATTCAAATATTACAATCATATTCACATGAAAATATGTCAAAGCAGATAGACAAACAAGCAAGCGGAAATATCATACTTAACTTTATGCAAACAGACAAAGCTTTAAAAACTATGCACCAACATATTTTTTAGAAATATAGATACATATACATAGACATATATATCTATATATATACATATACATATACATATATATCTATAAATGTATATGTATATATGTATATAAACTATATATACATATACATATACAGATATATATGTATATGTCTTCTAGAGTGCCTAAAATTATTCAAGTGAATTCTATAATAAAATGCATTGGAATACCTTGTTAAGCGCTTCTCTTCGCAAAGAACTTTGTTTTGAACCAAAACCAGCAGCAACCAAAACTTGTCGGAGAATTTCTATCCATGTAAGGGGGTTAAGAGATCTTTTCCAGAAGTCCAGCGAATATTCCCGATTTTCAACCTGCTTAAATCATTATTATTAAAATAAACATTGAAAGCTTCATTACTTACTTATCTGGACTTTAGAAAAATAGGCAAGTGCAAAAGTTTCAATATAATGAAGTTACACATTTAGTCCCTGTAACAGAATAGCAAGTCCATGGATAATATGATTTACAGAATAGAGTACCAAGTTTATAAAAAAATGTCGTGAAAAGAAAGCACTTCATAAAAGATTCTCACCGAGTGAAGCAACGCAAGAAAATTGCATGATTTATTTAAATGAGGCAGAAATCCACTGGTAAGTTCCACTTCAATGTCAGATAGAAGAAGTGTAAGAAGGGCCACGTGAATCTTTCCAATTAGCATCGAGTCCTGAGAGGCATATTGCAGGAAAGTGATGCATTTTGAATGTTAAAATTTTTCATACAGCAACAGAGAGAACAAAATTGAACAGGATGTCTAAAAATGCTTCCTTAAGATAAGGTTCGTAAAGAATGAGGTCTTACCTTATCATGAAACGCTTGAGCAAACTCATCAAGAGTGAAGGGGCAAATATTGACAACAGTAGCATATGTATAAAGAAAACGGAATACCTGTTAAATGAAGTTATTCATTTTCAATTTTCTTTTTAATGATATAAGTAACATCGAAAAATAAATACAAGATTGTAGCACATTCTCAAATCAAGTTTAAAAGTTAAGAGGTGCAATGCATGATAATCATATAGAACACTTGCTTCCCCACCAAAAAGCAGAACAGACGCATGCAGGGCAAATAATTCATCTAAGTCAAACTCAGTACAAAATTAATAAAGGATTGTCTCATCATAAACCAAATCAGGAAAAAAAAAAATTCATTGTCTTTCACTGCACTATATTCAGAGCCTCCACGTGGGTGTCTGTGGGTGTGCACGCATTTATTGTTATCATCTTCCACATTATATAGAAATAAATAAAAGATAAAAACAGCAGCAGCAGCAATAGTAAAAAAATAAGAAGAGTACTTTGGCCTTTAACTGCCAAGCAAAGTACAAAAAATATTGTACAGGGATATTTCAAAGGGCACTAATCAAGTATGTGTCAATAATTAATAACATAAAAAAGGAATAAAAGATTCAGAGTTCATAGAACTATAAAATAAAGTAAATAGCCCAAAAAATCATGTACCAGTGTAAGATCAAAATTCGTCTTTCTTTTTCTTGAAAAACTAATACAAATCAACAATCTGTTTAAACCAAAAATACATGTTTTATTCATAAGAATTTAAGAGAGCATGAGGGGAGAGAGAGATGCCTATAAAACAGTTATAGATATATAATTCAAAAGTATAAACAGTAATGAAACCATATTTTTCAAGTCACAATTTGTTGTTTGCAAGTACCTTGAAAAGTTTCTTGACAGTTTCTGGACAGGAGTCCCAAGGTTGTGAACAGATGGGTTTCTTCATCTTAACAGTATCTGGGGGGAACTTAGACAGCACATCTGTAATAATCACAAG
Organism: Acacia pycnantha; assembly: GCA_025563575.1. Lineage (NCBI taxonomy): Eukaryota > Viridiplantae > Streptophyta > Magnoliopsida > Fabales > Fabaceae > Acacia > Acacia pycnantha. The sequence goes on along the minus strand of JAMWYP010000021.1, from coordinate 5,479,603 downwards.
CAATTGATGACAGTAAAGACGCAGATTCAGTCTCATGAAGACATCAGAACACAAAACTTAGTACTGCTTATAGTTAAAAAAAATTATTTCTCCCAACCAACCTTTACAAAGAGAGCAACCAAGAATTCCACTGGAAGCAAGATGATCAGAACACATATGCGTATTTGGCCCTGCTTGCAACTCTCTCATTTCTAGCTCTTCATCATCAATTAAAAATGACGTTTGATCAAGTTCCTCCTCAGTTATAAATCTACCCAAAACAAGTTCACATTTTTCCTTCTGTGGTTGATTCTGACTCACCTCCTGGTTATATTTCACATGACAGATAACAGCAAGCTGTAAACTTACCAAACAATCAACCATTAACCATGAAAAAGAAAATTTAATTTCAATTTACCACTCTTCTTTGCATGAAAGCCTTCCTCTTTTCTTGTATTTTATTTCTCGCATTCGGTAGTTTAGTTTTTAGCCTTCCCTGTTCAAAAGAAACAACCATCAATATATATAACCATTATTAACTGCAATTCACAAGAAAGTGAGTACAGAACCCAAAACAAAGCATAAAATTTAAGGGTAGGATAAGTTACAGCATTGGTTAGTGTTTTCCTTGGCTTATCACCAAGACCAAAGCCAATAGGAACATCTCCAGCATCTGGATTAGTAGCCCTCCATACTGTCATTAAACCTTTTCCAATACCATGTTTTCTCAATGGTGCTTTCTTATTTGATCCAGGGTGACTTCCAATTGCACTCTCAGAAACCTGAGAAAAATAATTCAGAAGCATGGGTGGCGAGAGGGCTTAGCTTAGTCTGAGGTGCAAAAAGAAATAAGGGAAAGCTTTCTAAAAAAAGTCAAGAACAGACCTTTCTCCTTTTACTTGGTCCTTGATACTCTTGACCAACAGAAAAGGAATTGTTGAGACCTATGCAATCAAAGATAATATCAACAAAACAAATTTTACCATAAGAATAGCAAAGAGTGAGCTACCAAGGGAATTAAGGGTGAAATGAACCTAGGAGATTAGAGACGGGATGAATATAATTCAAGTTCAGTTCATTCAGTAGGAAGTGGGAAAAATGAAAATGAAGTCCCCATTTTAATAATTCCAATTTTTAATCAACCATAGGAATCCATTTGTCACCCCATATGCAGTCTAATGGTATGAGCTACAAAATCATGAAATTGTCAGTTGTTTGTTACGCATGATTTATTGTATATCCTTATACATCATAATATTGATAAACATCAAGACAACGTATATTTTTTCAGACTTTGGGAGGTGGCATTAGGCTTGGTTAGATTTTAACATATTAAGATAAGATACATTTCTATTTTCCTTTCCAGCCCTCAAGCATTTTGGTACACTCTCACAGCCTTCATCTTGCAGCCACCTCTTCATCTAAATATTAATATATTAAATATATTGATATAGTAAATATTGGACAAACGTGTAAATTTTCATTCTATCCAGTGTTTTAGTATGCATCACCCAACATAGGATAGCATTATCTTACATGATACAATATTTTACACAATACCACACCAAACATTGGATGGTATTTAAATCTTATGAAGCCTTGTCCAATCAAGCTTATACAACATTAGAACTCATCCTATGGAGTCCTATCCTACATGGTGTACTAAATGAGCACTAAATGTATAAATTTCTAACATAAGGAAGAATAAAATGAGGTTGAATCAGAGTAGACCTGTAACTAATCCTAATTATTGGTGAAAAACAAACACCTCACTCAAAATTGTTTAGACATCCATCCGTTACATGAGTTATGAACTAATTAACAACTTAACATTTAAAAATGGCAGTATCTACTGAATCCATTACCAATCATCAATAAATAGTGCTAATTTTAACCAATCACCATGGTTTTAAATAAAAGAGTAAGCGGAGAATACAATCAACAACATACCAACATGGTGGAGGGATGGACCTGGAGGAAGAGAATCAAATTCCTCATCTAGAGAAGGGCCACCCTTCCGGAACACCTTTTTTAGAATGTAGTCTGCTGTAAGCAACTCCTGATGACTTTTCTGCTTTTTCTGCTTCTTAACATTTCTATTGGTAACTGCATTGTATCCTACTGGTGAAGGAGAATTAGCTTCTGATTTGACGGATATCATTTTGTGTATCTTTCTAGCAAAAGCAAAACCCAGAACTACTTTTCACTATAAACCAAAAGTTCTTACCCGAAGAAGAACATGGCAGTACTAACACTCCATTTTGCTTCTTCTTCTCTCTCCTCCTTTGCTCAACAAACCAATCTTGAACTTGCTTATATGTCAACCCCAAAGCACCCGCATAGTCCTTCATTTCTCTCTGTGTTGGATACTTCTCCCCTGCACAACAACTTGGTGGAATCAAATCGCAAGGAAAAATAAGGGGAAACAGGATTGATGAAAAATAATAAATAAAAATATTTTCAAGTATAATATCGATACAGAGGAACAAGAGCACAAAAATGTGTTGAAATAAAATTTTAAAAAAATACCTTTAAAAAAAATATGAAGGGCCTGCAGCTGAGAAGCCGTTTTTCTTTGAAATCCCATTGGCTTCATACAATATTCTACAACTTATCTGCAAAAATAAATAATATAGGAGCATTATACAAAAAGGTGATTTAAAATAGCATACCCCTCAACCCAGAAAAATATATACAAAAATAAAAGGGAGAAAAAAATTTGTAAGCCATAACAATATTTACCATTCAAGCCAATAATTATTAATGAGATCAAGCTATAAAATTTTACAAAAAAATAACCTGCAAAAATGCTTCTAAGCACATAACAATGAGAAATTGAAGAACATAATGCATGTAATGGTTGCCCACGTTTTGACCAAAATTCAACGCAGGGTCAATAAACAGGAAACTGTTTACAATAGAGAATATAAATAAAAATCTCCATGTCATCTGATATAAGAAATGCCTCACTCTTTTAAGTCGAAAGAACCTGCAGCTTGGTAGCACTGTCTAGATCCTAATGCACAACGTACGCAACAATATTTGATGGAAGTAAAGTTTAAACTCTGAAGGAAAAATGGAAGCAATAGTAGAGAAAAACAAAAGCGAATGCAAAGGAGCTAACTTACTGACAGTAATACACCAAAGTGCAACTGTAGAGGATCACCGATGAACGTGAAACTCTGAAGTGATTTCCATATCGTAAAAAAATTTAAGGCAAGGTAGCTAGCAGAGAATTTCAATAAAACATAGAAATAGGGCTATCATGTCAATTGGACTACGCTCCAGCATTAAATTGAGGGAGAGGAGAAAAAGAGTAGGCAGAAGAAAGACAAGTGGCAGAAGGTTAAGACGAGAGATTACTAGACTGAGAAAATACAACTGTAATAGAATTGAGTTCGAAAGAGACATTAATCTGATGGCTTTGCAGAGATGAGTTCATTCTGATGTTGATTCCAGAGGCTCCATTTCGATGCTACCAATACAGAAACAGAAGAAGTGGAAGAGCAGACATGAAACGTAGATGCCTCGAAATGGTCCGAATTCAACTTCGAAATATATAGTTCAATTAAATTAGACTCGTTATCACGACCAAGACCACGACATTAATTTGAAAGAAGCATACAGAAATGTTGCTGAGTATCTGTGTGTATTCATGACAAGCAAGAGCGAATGCACCAATGCTAGTACCTGAGCATGGTTCAACGTTCTGCTTCCAGAAATGGAGGAGGGTTCGGGGATAAGCTTAAACTGGAAGGCGGGTCAGTATGACAGAGGAAGTGAAAAAATAGGGTTTTGGGTTTTAGTCTGGGGCCAAATATCTGTTTTGTTATTACATCATAATGTTCCGGAAAGACCCCGCAACGAAATATCTAAGGGAAAGTTACACTCAAGTCCCAAAGAAAAAAAAAGTTACAAAAACTCTCGTGAAATCACAAAATTATAGAGAAGTCTCAAGGGACTTTTTGTTGTAAATACATGTATTTTCTGTTGTAAATGGTTTGAGACTTTTTTGATATTATTTGTATGGAATTAAAATCCATATTTTTAAATGTTGTTGTAAATACATGCATTTCCTATTGTAAATGGTCAGATGTTTAAATGTTTTTGTAAATATATGCATTTCCTGTTGTTAATGGTTTGAGACTTTTTTGATATTATTTGTATGGAATGGTTTTAAAATATTGTTGTAAATACATGCATTTCCTCTTGTAAATGGTCATGTGTTTAAATGTTGTTGTAAATACATGCATTTCCTGTTGTTAATACAAATAATATCAAAAAAGTCCTTTGGAACTTCTCTTTACAACAGGAAATGCATATTTACAACAACATTTAAACACCTGACCATTTACAACAGGAAATGCATGTATTTACAACAGAAAATGCATGTATTTACAACAACATTTAAAAACCTGGTATTTAATTCCATACAAATAATATCAAAAAAGTCTCAAACCATTTTACAACAGAGGGAAATATGTATGGCCGTGTAAGAAATCTCAAAAAAGTCCCTTGGGACTTCTCTGTAATTCTGTGATTTCAAGGGAATTTTTTATAATTTTTTTCCTTCTTTGGGATCTGAGCGTAATTTTCCCGATATCCAATTCGGCCTATCCCGTGCAACCCATCCGGGCGGGGGCGGGTTAAGTGCTTGATTCGGACGGACCGCATTACCCGGGTCGAGAATATTCCTCCATTTTGTTTCATCGTCTCACCTTTAATTTTGTCGTGTTCCCACAATTTTTTGCGACACGCGTCCCAAAGAGCAGAAACAACATTAAAAAAGTCCCAGTATTATTTACTTTCTAAGAACTCACCTCAACGATATATATGTATGGCTATTGGAATAGTGAAATTACATGTTTGTCATATTAACAAGTTATAATGTTATTATTGATAAGTGTATGTTACCGTTGACAAATATATGTGTTATATTAATAATCGGGCAAATATGTAATTTCACAATTCGAATGTATATTATTGAGATTTCTTAGAGTGTGTTTGGTTTGAGGGGAGCAAAAAGAAAGTATATTACCTTGTTTGGTTTGTTAGAGGGAATGGATGGGGGAAAAATCATTTGTTTGGTTAAAGAAGGGAATGGAAGGGTGGTTTAAGATTTTAATTCCCCTTCCCTTCCAAATTTTAAACCAAATGAGGGGAAATTATCATTTTCCTTTTTCTCTCACCCCCCTTCAAACTAAATACACCTTTGAGAATTTTTAGATGATGAATCATATACTTTGACTTTTTTTCGATGACTTTTTTGTTCCTTGGGACCATACTACAATTTCCCTAACTTGCGTTCACATATTTTGACCAATTTCTCATCACATATCTATTAATTTCTGGGTCATACCAAACAATAATCCTCTTTTTAACTTGAAGCTAAGGGATTTAGTTTTAAAAAAGGGGGGGTTATAAGGGAACATGACACAAATGTCCCATTTAAGGAAAATAATATCAAAAAAGTTTCATATCTTGTTAATGACAAGTGAAAGAGTAACTATTAACATGTAATTTCACAATTCGAATACATTTTACTAAGGTCTCTTAGGGTGTGTTTGATTTGAGGGGAAATGAGTGAGGAAAGAGTATATTACCTTGTTTGTTTGCTAGAAGGAATGAAAAGGGAAAAAGATCATTTGTTTGATTTAAGAGGAAAAGGAGGGGGCGGTTTAAGATTTTGACTCGGCCCTTCCAAAATTTTAAACCAAATGAAGGGAGGGGATCATTTTCCCTTTCCTCTCATCCCTTCCCCTCAAACTAAACACACCCTTGAGAGTTTTTAGATGGTGAATCATATACTTTGACTTTTTTAATTATTTGTTTTGTTCCTTGGGATCATACTACGCTTTTTCCCTAATTTGCGTTCACATATTTTGGCCAAGTTCTTATCACATATATGTTAATTTCTGGGCCATACCAGACAATAATTCTCTTTTTAACTTGAAGCTAAGGGATTTAGTTTAAGCAGGGAAAAAGGAAAATGACACCAATATCCCAATTATTAGAAATGAGGAGAGGGGATCATTTTCCCTTTCGAACTTCTAATGCGCATTTGCAATTCAAAATGGTTTTTCCCCCCTTGAAACATTATCTATTTATTTCAAAGAGTTTACCACTATCTTTGATATATAACCTTAAAATCTTGGATTTTCAACTGCTTAAATTAAAAGGTACACATTTTTTCAAACGAAAGAGCATGGAATTTTAAATTCACAAATTTGAACATATTAAAAAAGGAATGTGACACTAAAATACCACAAATATATAAAAAGGATATACCAAGGTATCCAATTTGTCAAATACCAAATCAATCCTCTGGACTAATTTGGAAGTGTCGCAAAAAGACATCATTGCCCTCAACTTTATTTAAAAAAAGAAGCCGCTCAGCTTTAAATGCCAACTGGCCATCAATCACCAAACCTTTGACAACCAAGAAAACCAAAATTAATTTTTTGCTAGCAAATATCATCTTTATTTATATGTCATACTACCATAAAAACTATCAAACATCCATACTAAAACAAATTAACTAGGATCTTAAACATTAGCATTTAAATTAGATAACAATAACTTCATTAGATCTGGTGGAAGTTTTGTGATCCAATCATTTGGACATGACCCCTTTCTCGAGACTCTGGCAACCCAAATCAACTATCATGTTTGCTTCCTTAGGAGTCCACATAATAACAGTTCCTTAATTTCCAATCTCAAAGATGTGTTCTATTATAGGTTCACATCTCCAATCCGGAGATACTTCATTTGGTTCTAATTATAGGAACACTTTTGTAGTTTAATTTGTACTAGAAAAGTGTTCTTATAATTAAGACGGAAGGAAGTATCATATAATCATTTAGATACTTAACCAAGAGTAGATTATTTGTCGCAAAAATAATATCATCTAATTGTTGGTTTTTAACAAACATCGTAGCATCACGCAAGGCTTTACTTTATGCCATTAGAGCAGAGTCAACTATAACCATCTTGCTATTACCATCAAGGACCCAACCATTTTCATTTCTAACAACAAAACATATTGAAGCACAATTAATATTCGATTGAAAGGAACTATCAGTATTGTTTTTTAGAAAATTAACAACAGGTTTCTTCTGCCATTTGCTCTGGGATGTTGTTATAGAATTAACAGCATCTTGTTTTTCTTCCTTAAAATTCCGCCAACCATTGCTATCCCAATACTCTTCCAGCCACCTTTCTGCTTGTATAAAAACAAAGCCAGCATCAATAGGGATATTCTCATAAAGGAAAGCACATCGCCTCTTCCAAATAAACCACATCATTACAGCAACTAGGCTTTTGTGCCATAAAGAGAATTTATTCCTTATAAAAATCATTTCAAGTCACGATCTCAAATCTGGAGTAAATGTATCAGGTATTAGGAAGTGTTAAGACTAGTAATTAATTGTATATAGCTGATATGTACACATTGTAGATATGCTAGATGTATATGCCACATGTATGGCTAGAATTGTTTTGTACAATACTCACACTCCTATATAAAGCATAGTAGCTGGAGGACCTAATTACCTCTGCTACATTTTCAGCCTCTATTTTGTCTTATTCTCTCTTGGTATCAAGAGCCAGGTCTCTTTTTTTTTTCCGCCTCCTTTCATACGATGGCCTCTTCTCCTTCCCTGAGCTCCAGCACCACCCCTTTCCAAACGATGGCATCTTCTCCTTCCATGAGCTCCGGCACCACCTCGTCGGCTCCTGTTTCCGCCACCGTCTCTAAAACATATGCTCTTTTTCAGTCTTCAAGTCAAATGTCGTCGATTAAGCTGGATCGAACGAACTACCTTGTGTGGGCATCTGTCTTTTTGCCTCTCATTGAAGGCATTCGCCTTCAACGTCATCTGGATGCTAATGCTCCTGTTCCTCCGATGACTATTTCCCTTCCTGTCACCAATGAAGTGACCACCAATCCTGAGTTTGAAGATTGGTTATCTGCCGATAGAATGCTTCTCGGCTGGCTTCGCAATACAATGACACAGGATGTTGCGACGCAACTTCTTCACTGCCGAACTGCTTATGAACTCTGGAATGAAGCTAGAGCTCTTACATCGGCAGTCTCCAAGTCCCGTATAATGGTTTACCGTTCTAACCTACACAACACACGCAAGCACGGCTTGACCATGACAGCTTGTTTGACCAAAATGAAGTCCCTCGCCGATCACTTAGCTCTCGCCAGAGCTCCCCTATCCACCGATGAGCTTATTTTACACACACTCAATGGTCTTGACGGAGACTACAATCCAATCGTCGTTAAGCTCGTTGACCAGGTTGGGCTATCGTGGGTTGACGCTCAGTCCTCCCTGTTGGCTTTCGAAAGTCGATTGGAACAGTTAACTTAGCTTTCATCTCTTTTGATCCAACCCACTGTGAATCTTGCCCGCTAGTCAGTCCAATTCTGAGCGTTTCTTTGATCGTCCACCTGTGCGAGGTCAGGGGCGTGGAGGAGGACGAGGGGGCCAAAATCGTTCTCGGGGTCGCTCTCACGACAATAACTCCAGCAGACCCTACTGTGATCTCTGTGAAAAAGCAGGGCATCGAGTCTCCAACTGCTACAAATGCTTTGACCAGAGTTTCCGTCCTCCATCCCATTCGACCCCTTAAGCTCATTTTGCTTATTCTCAAGTAGTGGCTGATACTGAGTGGTACATGGACAGCGGCGCCACCCACCACGTTGCCGGTGACTCTTCTCATCTTGATTCAGTGGGTAAGACCTCTTCCTCTCTATCTACCTGCACTAGATCCCAAGTTCATGCTCGTGGTATTGGTGTTAAGACTATTCACTGTTCTAATTCTGACATTCATCTAAATGATGTTCTGGTAGTGCCTCCTATTGCTAAAAATCTGTTAAGTGTCAATAGACTTGTTGCAAACAATCATGTTGTAGTAACCTTTACTAATGAAGGCTGTGTTGTGAAGGACAAGGAAACAGGTTGTCTACTGATGAAGGGGATTCCAAGAGAGGGACTATATCCAATGCACAGAGTTAAGGATAAAGCTCAGTCACATATGGCAATAGCTTTAGAGAATGAACAAGATTTTTTGGCTTGGTACTACAAGCTTGGACATCCAAGCAACAAAGTTTTACAACAAGTTTTGAATGATTGTAATGTCAAAGTTAAAGTTAATGACACTTTTGTTTGTGAAGCTTGTCAATATGGTAAATCAAGGAAATTTCCCTTTTCCAAGTCTTTTTCTCATGCTTCTCTACCATTTGAACTTGTCCATACTGATTTATGAGGTCCATCACCTAATCAATATGTACATGGACACAGATATTATATTTACTTTGTGGATGATTTTAGTAGATACACTTGGTTATATCCTCTCAAACATAAAGGGGAAACAATTACAGATTTCAAACATTTTCAAAACATGGTTGAAACTCAATTCCAAGCTAAGGTTAAAGCCATTCAATGTGACAATGGCACAGAATATAAACCCCTCATACCTATTGCTGAAAATTCAGGTATTATTATGAGATTTACGTGCCCTTACACTTCTTCTCAAAATGGTAGAGCTGAAAGGAAACATAGACATATAGTTGAAATGGGGTTGACACTTTTAGCTCAAGCTAAAGTTTCTCTATCTTATTGGACTGAAGCTTTTCAAATGGCTGTTTATTTAATTAATCGTCTTCCTACTCCTACCTTACAAGGGAAGTCTCCTCTGGCTTGTTTGCATAAAACTGAGCCTGACTATCAGTCTTTGAAGCCTTTTGGGTGTGCTTGTTATCCTTGTTTGAAGCCTTACAATTCTCACAAGTTGGATTTTCATAGCCAAAGATGTGTATTTCTTGGACCAGCTCCCAGTCAGAAAGGTTTCCGGTGTCTAAGCTCCACTGGACGCATTTATGTTTCTAGACATGTGATATTTGAAATTGCTACTTTTCCTTTTCATTCAGGTTTTATGCACCAAGAAGGCCCATCTAATGACTATTTTTCTTCTTCAACGTTTATTGATGATCCGTCACATGAGAGAGACCATTCACCAATCACTTTAGCTCACAACTCAACTGCCTTGGCCCAATCACGTCCAACCCACTCTTCCTTCTCATCTCTTCCTCACCCAACTATTAATCCAACCAATGACCCAACCCATAGTCTTATTCCCACGGCCCACTCCTCCTCCCCACATCACTCAACCCGAAACTCTATCCCACCGGTTCAACAAATTAATTCACCACCCAATGACTCCACTCCTTCATCTCATAACTCGAGCCCACTCTCCTCTCCTATCTCACCAATGTCGTCTTCTCCGTCTCTTTTGTCTTCTTCACCCTCGGTGTCTCCATCTCCAGATACCCACACCCCACCCTCTCCTAATCATCACCCCATGACCACAAGGTCGAAATCCGGTATATTTCAGCCTAAATATCCGTTTGTCGGTCTTTGTGCCTCAGAAACACCTCAAGCTCTCTCTCATGCGACTGAACCTCTCTCGCTTGCCGACGCTCGTCCTCACAGTGGTTCCACGCTATGGGAAGTAAGTATGACGCTCTCTACCGCAATTGCACTTGGATTCTGGTTCCATACAGAGGACAGAAAGTTGTTGACTGCAAATGGATTTTCAAAACAAAATTCAAAACAGATGGTTCCATTCTTAAGTACAAGGCCCGGTTAGTCGCAAAAGGTTTTCAACAGTCTGCCAGTGTTGACTATGGAGAAACTTTCAGTCCTGTTGTCAAACCTACAACCATCCGACTGATGCTCACTCTTGCTGCTTCATTCAAATGGCAAGTAAGGCAATTAGATGTTAACAATGCATTTTTAAATGGGTATTTGAAGGAAGAAGTGTTCATGAGTCAGCCATGGTTTTAAAGATCCTACGAAACCTGATCATATCTGCAAACTTACTAAAGCAATTTATGGCCTTAAGTAAGCTCCTCGGGCATGGTTTGAACGACTCAGGCACACATTGGTCAAATGGGGTTTCCGGACTGCTTGTAGTGATGTCTCACTGTTCTTCCCCAGAACTAAAAAGCTCCTGGTATTCATCCTTATCTACGTTGATGATATTCTTGTTACAGGGAACAACTCAAATTTTATTCAACAGTTTATCATTAAGTTAAATGAAGTCTTCTCTCTCGAAGACTTAGGCCCTATTTATTATTTTCTGGGATTAGAAATCTATAGAGACAGTTCTGGTATATATGTTAATCAGACCAAATATATACGGACATATTGAGAAAATTCAATATGTATGACTGTGCCCCTGTACCAACACCTATGGTTACTGGTAGACATTTTTCAGATGAGGATGGCAATGTCATGACTGATCCGTCATTATATAGAAGGACAATTGGGTCATTGCAATACTTAACAACCTCTAGACCTGACATTGCTTATTCTGTCAACAAGCTTAGTCAGTTTCTTGCTAAACCCACTGATATACATTTCCAAGCAATTAAGCGTATTCTGAGATACTTAAAGGGAACTTTTCATTATGGTTTACACATCAAACCAGTAAGGTCCCTTTGCTTGATGGCCTTTACAGATGCTGATTGGGCTACAGACATTGATGATAAAAAGTCCGTAGGTGGCTATTGTGTATATCTAGGAGGGACACTTGTATCATGGTGTTCCAAGAAACAAAGAGTGGTTTCAAGATCAAGTTCAAAATTTGAGTATCGTTCACTATCTGATGGGGCAGCTGAACTCAAATGGCTATGTTCTCTTATGACAGAAATTGGACTCCATGTTCGACAACCCTCATTCATTTGGTGTGACAATTTGAGTACTCAAGCTCTTGCTTCAAATCCAGTACATCACTCTAGAAGCAAACACATTGAAATTGATGTGCATTTCATCAAATATCAAGTTTTATCTGGATTCATTAAAGTCAAATATGTGCCTTCATCCCATCAAATAGCTGATTGCTTCACTAAAGCTTTATCTCATTCTCAGTTTTCTTATTTTCGAAACAAACTTGGTGTGTGTATTACACCCTCTCGTTTGAGGGGGAATGTTAAGACTAGTAATTAATTGTATATAGCTGATATGTACACATTGTAGATATGCTAGATGTATATGCCACATATATGGCTAGGATTGTTTTGTACAATACTCACACTCCTATATAAAGCATAGTAGCTGGAGGACCTAATTACCTCTGCTACATTTTCAGCCTCTATTTTGTCTTATTTTCTCTGGAAGGACAACGAACATCCAAACCATGCACTTTTCACCCACTCACACTGTATAAACAAATGTGTTTCATCTTCTATGGAGTCTTTGCATATCAAACACAACTTAGTTGCACAACATTTCCTCTTGAATTAATTTCCCATAGTGGGATTAGCCTTGGCCAGAATTCTCCACATGAAAAACTTAATGAGGAATTCTCAATTTCCAGACTTGATTCCACATCTTTTTAGAATTAGAATGGGAAGATTCAAGGGATTCACCTCCGTTCAGAAGAATCCAAGCTTTGACGACCCTATAACCTTCCTTCACTGAATAAAAACTCTTCCCCCCACCCCCATCCAAATCCATCTATCATCTCTATTAGATTGCGACATCACTGTTTTAAAAATTGCTTCTTTTTCAAAATCAAGTAAAAATTCGTCAATTTCCCACAAACACCATTGATCATTAATTATCAAATTAGCTACTTTTAACTTCTTAAAAATTGGATCAAGACAAGGTGAAAAGAGCTTATTACCTGGAATGTTCGTGAGCCAAGGATCATCCCACACATGTGTTCAATCCATTCCCAATTCTTGCAGCAATATGCCCATCGAGAAGAGACCGACCAGCAAGAATGTTGTTACATATCCACCAGGCCGACCCCTCTCTTGGCTTGTAGAAATCCACATTAAGAGAAATAACGAGCTTTGAGTTCTTTCACCTAGAGTTGATTAGGTTCCTGCAGAATTCTCCATCCTAACTTACCAAGCAAAGCAATATTAAAAGCATCAAAATCTCTAAATCCTAATTCCCCTTCCCTTTTGTCCCTTTCCAGCTTCTCTTTTGAGACCCCAATGAATCTTGTTTTATCTTTAGAACTCTTCCGCCAAAATTTAGTTATAACAACTTCCATCCTTTGATTAGTATCTCTCTCTCAGCATTTGATAAAAACTCCTTCTTCAATCCTTGTGTGTGCTTCTTCAGCTTGTCAATTCAAAAATCGAGAGCTTGCACCTTCGAAGTTCCCCATGTAATTGGGAGACCAAAAGAGCTTCCAGGTATATCCACTGCTGCAATTTAAAAGACCTATCCAATCTCCTCCCTTAACAGAGCGTCAGTACTCTGAGAAAAATACAAACACGACTTGTTAACATTTATCATTGCCCTGATGCCGAGCAATACAGGTAAAAAAATGCTTCGCATATTTCTACAACTCTCTATTATCTTAGAAGAAAAATACAAAGTCATCTGGAAATAGGCAATGGGTTACAGTCTTAAAGATGAACAACTTCTAGCAATCTTGATTCCTTCAATCTTCTCTTCCATCTCCACTGGTTAATTCTTAAGGACAGCACATTGCTTACCAATATGAACAAGTACGGAGACAGACAGTGGCATCGAGGAAATTAATGAATGGTGGGTAACAGTGGCGGAACTAGGATTTTTTGTTTGTGCTTATACAATTAGTGGAGGGATTCGGGGGATTTTTTTTTTAAAGGAAAGTTTTAAATGCATTAAAAAACAAAAGAATATAAATAATAAAAGAATATTAAAAAAATATTCATAAAATCAAGTGAATACTGATGATGTAATAAGAGATACAGTTATTTTACAAACTTGTCACTTAGAAAAGTAAGGTTAAGTGCGCTTAGAAATGCAACTACATAAATTACAATGAAGGGTGGACACTCAATAAGTTCAAGTACATATATTTTAGGATTAAGGAGCAATTTGGCCAACGAACTTTTATCCCAGGAGCGCCCAACACAAATAACTTTTAAGTGGACCACAAATACCAATTTTTTTTAAAAAATGTGCAATCAGTACAAAAATGGAGTAAAACCTTTTTATGCTGGGCGCTCATGAGTAAAACCTTTTTGTGCTGGGCGCTCCTGAAGTAAAACTTTTTTGTTCTAGACACTCCTGAAGTAAAACTTTTTTGTGCTAATTACCCATTTGTAAAAGTTTTTTGGGTATTTTTGGTCTACTTAAAAATTATTTGTCCTGGGCGCTCTTGAGGTAATAATTTGTTGGTCAAATTGCTCCTTAACCCTATATTTTAATTACAAAAGTATATTACAATAAAAATAATTACAATGTCATCCTTCTAGACCTTATTTTTTAGAATCCCATCATAATTGCCTTATTATCAATGCTATCAAATACATTTTTTTCAATATAAGACATTTTCGTATCACGAGAAAATAAAATTCAAGGGTGGGCACTTGCCCCCCTTCTCTATAACCTGCGTCTGCCCTTGGAGACAGAGGATTCCCTTGCCTTAACCCCCTTTGAGATTTTACCTAATGCAGTTGCTTTCTAGATATCATAAGAGAAAAGTCCACTAAGGAAATACACAAGAAAATTCTCTACTCATTCCTTGCAAAAACCCATTTTTAAGAGAATAATGACAAGAAAATCTCACTCAACTTGATCATAAGCTTTGTTCATATCCAGTTTTATCGCTAATTCAGGTCCACATTTTCTACGGAAAACTTTCTTCACAATTATATTATTATCCTGAATTAGTTTTCCAGGTTCAAAAGCTCTCTCTGATTTTCGAGCACCACATTCTTTAAGAGTGGCTTCGGTCTATTTTCTATGACTTCAGAGAATATTTTATATGAAAAGTTACACAAGTTAATAAGGCTGAAATCATTCAAAACCTCGGGACTTTCCACTTTCGGGATCAAAACTAAATTAGTACAGGCATAAAGTTATGTACTCCCTCCAGTCCTAATCATAGAAGCACATTTTAGAGTTGGTTTTGGTCCTAATTATAAGAGCAAGTTTTAACTTTTGTCAATTTTTTCCTATAATACCCCTATTTATACTTATTATTAGGAGCATTTATATATATGTGTGTGTGTGTGTGTGTGTGTGTACACATATATATACACATATATTTATATAGTAAGACCATTATTTCAATTAGAAAACATGTGGTAAGGAAAATTGGTTGGAGAGATATGTGGCGGAGTTGTAATTCACTTTTACTTATGTCATTTTAAATTTATATAAGGGCATTTTAGGAAAATGAGTAAAATTAACTAATTTAACTCATCTCCTTAATCCCTCCAAAATCGATTAAATTGCTTCTATAATTAGGACCGGAGAGAGTATCATTTAAATGGAAACCATAATCGAAAAATTTTCTGACAAGAGAACATACCTGGCCACCAATAATATCCTACGATTTTTGGTAAAATAATAATGTAAATCCATCTGGCCCTGGTACTTTAGTTGCACCAAGCTCAAAAACTACTTGCTTCACCCATTGTTGTTAAAACGTCGTTCTAAAACGTAGAAACGTCCGTTTCTACGTTTTTTCACCGGAAAACGAGTCAAGACGGTGGTGGAGACGAATTTTGGGTAGAAACGGTGGAAACGCCGTTTCAACTCGTAAACGGTTGAAACGGCGTTTCCACCGTTTCAACACTAAAAAAAAAAATTCCACCCAATTAAACCCAAATTCGAACCCTATATTTCACTATTCGACATTCCTCCGTCTTCAAACCCCATCGAGCGAAGAAGAAGAAGGTCGATGGTCTCGTCTCGTTCTGTTCGTTTTCGCCCTTCAATCTGTTTCTGAATTTTCCGCGGCGCTCCCCCCTCCAGGAATGAAGAAGACCTAATTATTCATTAAAGCAAAAACGCTGTGTTTCGTGCTGGGCCCTCTCCGATAGTGTTTCTGATTTTGGGTCCTTTTCTGTCAGCCATTCAGGGCCTTCTCTGACAGTAATTTAAGACCTTCTCTGACATGCTTTCAGTTTTAGGGCCTTCTCTGATAGTAATTCAGGGCCTTCTCTGACAATAATTTAGGACCTTTTCTGACAATATCTTCGTTTTAGGTTCTTTCTTGACTCTAATTGTTGGTCCTTAGAAATCTCAAATTTCTTCTTAAACACCTATAATGCAAGATTAAACACAATGTAGCATCAAAAGTCCAAGAAATCATTTGCATGAATAATTAATAAATAATGATCATTTTGCCCTAATTTCACTTAATTCAATACAAATGTCCTTAACTCAACTTAATACTTAATCATGCAATAATGTCTCGAAAATGCATTAAAAATCCCAATTTAATCATGAAAAATGATATAAAAATATAGTTTGATCAAGCGTCCTTCTTCTCTCTGCATCCACGGAACTCAACTCACTCTTCTTCTTCTTCGCATCGAGCTCGAGCCACCGAACTCAACTGCCCTCTGAGACTTTGTACTTAAATTTGTGATAACTTTAATGCATTTGTGTGTTTTGATTTTATATATGTTGGGTTTTATTTTCTTTGTGGTACGAAGTAAACTCTTACGTTTCGTTTTACGTTTTACGATTTTACGTTTTTACTCACCCTTACCGTTTCTACGTAGACTCTACGTTTTAACAACATTGGCTTCACCTCCTTATCAGTCATATCCTGCATCAACATTAGATTATCTTCAACTGAGACAAATTCTTTCGCATAGATCAATATTTTTTCAAAATTCCTTCTCTCTGAGGTTGAAAATACTTTCTCATAGAACCTTAAAAGCCTCTTCCAATGTCTTCGTCATTGTCCACCCACATATTTGACTCATCTCTCAATCTAGTAACCTTGTTTCTGTTCCTTCTAGTCATAATGGCCCTATGAAAAAAATTTGTGTTCTTATCTCCCCACTTTAGCCATTATATTATATTCATCATTCTCTCATTGCCATAAATCATTTATTTTCCTCTTTAATTCTACCAACTCCATTGTCGTGTTTTCATTCTACTGACTACTCAAACATGTATTTACTTTCTCAATAAACTTATTCAACAATTTTTGCTTATTCCCCATTTCTCTTTTACTCCATTGAGATAACACTTCTGTCAGATGTTGAATATTTGAAAGAAGTCTTTACCACCATTTCAATTAGTTTTTAGAGTAAATACCCTGTTCTGATCCTTGACAAAAAACACGGACCCCATTTTGATCCCTGACCAAAAAAAATGTCATTTTTAGTCCATAAAAAGGACGGATAAGGGTCGATTGGTGGACATTTTGATCCCTCACAAATTTTCAAAAGATCCTTTTTAGTCCCATAAAAAGGACGAATAAGGGTTGGTTTTTTTGTCAGGGACCAAAATGGGGTCCGTGTTTTTTGTCAGGGAACAGAAATGGTATTTACTCTAGTTTTTACTACTTCCGTTAGATCCAGGTGAGAAAGGCATCTAGCATCAAACTTGAAAAGCCAAGGGGATTTCTCCTTCTTATAATCAAACTCCACAAAGAAAAGACAATGATCTGACCCTACCCAATAGCCTCAAGCACATGGTATTGGCCTCTTGAAAAATTGGATTGCCCCTTATAATTGACCACTGTTGTGTCTAAATTTTCTCTTATAAAATCAGCCCCTACCTATTATTAAACCATGTAAAGTGTCCAACAGATTACAATCCACTATAAATTCCTAAATCTATCCAATTCTCTATTTGTTTTAGAATTCCCACCTTCCTTGTCAGAATAGTATAGTGTCTAATTGAAATCCCCTACCGCCATCCACAGAATGCCTTCATGACGTCTTAAAGCTTCCAAATCTCTCCACCATTCCTGCTTACGTGACTTAACCACAGGGCTATACACGAAAGTAATGGAACCTGCATCCTTTCCCCATATGACAACCTTTTTCAACATGAATAACATTACGATCAACTAGTCCTACAGTAAGTTGTATGCCTCTTTTCCACCATAAAACCAGTCCCTTAGAGCGCCCCACTGGTTCACAAGCCATATCAAATCCCAGCTTTCTTCGGATTTTTTCTACTTTCATATATTTCATTTTAGTTTCAGACAAAAAAACAAAGTTTGGTTTAAGCTTCGTACATTGGAACCTTAAATGACGAACTATTAGGGCGGTTCCAAGACCCTGACAATTCCACATAAAGCAACTCATAGCCAGGGGTGGGCCCAGAAAATTACAGAAGGGGGCACACTTGGGGGGGATACGGGGGTTCGGGAGCAGCGTCCCCGAAATTTTTTTTTTTAAGAAAAGTTTTAAATGCATTAAAAAACAAAAGAATATAAACAAGAACAAAATATATCAAAAAAATATTTATGAAATCAAATGAATACTGATGATGTAATAAGAGAGACAATTATTTTATAAACCTGTCATTTAAAAAAGTAAGGCTAAGTATTGTTAGAAATAAATGCAGCTACATAAATTACAATAAAGGGTGGATACTCAATAAGTTCAAGTACATATATTTTAATATAACAAGTATATTTCAATAAAAATAATTATAATGTCATCCTTCTAGGCCTTATTTTTTGGAATTCCATCGTAATTGTCTTATTATCAATGCTATCAAATACATCTTTTTTCAATATAAGGTACTAAACAATCATTCAACCATTCATCCCTCAACCCATTATGAAGTGCAGTTTTGATGTATTAAGGGTGGTCACTTAATTTAAGAGTGGACAATCATTCAAACATATACTCTCTCTAGTCCTTATTATAAGGCACCAACTAACAATTCTCGCAAACCAATAAAAACAGTTAAAGTCAATAAAGTTAGCCTACAATTTAAATAACTTCAAATAGTACCCCTACTAATTAAACTAAACTCTAATATCATATTAATTATTATTCTCACCCACTACCCTTATTTATTAGGGGCATACATGGAAAAGAATAATTAATGCTCCTTGGGAATGAACAAGTGTCTTATAAAAAGAACCAAATAAACTTACTAGTTGGTACTTTATAATAAGGATCAGAAGGGGTATTAATTTTTTTTTTTTTTTTAAAAAAAAACCCAAATTTAAGGGTGGGCACCTGCCCCTTATCAACTATGTGGGTCTGCCATTGCTCATAGCCCTTGAGTGGCTAGAGAAGGCCCACCGCCACCCCTATCTTGATTATCATGCAAAATTTACTTTCCTCTTTTATCGAAATTCCCTCCTTTCCTTCTATAATTTTGAAAATTCAAGGAATCACCCTTAAAAATAGCTCTTCAAATCACCCCGTTTTCTTTTTATCATCTCTAGGTTATGCATCATTCCTTCCTTCTAAAAACGTTAATGAACCATAAAAGCTAAATAAATTTACCTCAGAGGGAATTAACGCATTCTAAGCTTCCTTATCTTCTTCCTTAATATGAGTTTTTTCTTCTACTTTACTGAGCGAGTGAGTCATCATTGTAGCTCGTGTTAGTTGCAACGTTTTGCCCAAAAGAGAAGGGTGAATTGGGTGATATGATATTAAAAATTAAAATTGAAGATGATAAACAATTAATTCAAAGAGCAAAAGTTAGAAAAATATCACCGAAGTGTGTACAATGGATTATACTGGTTCGACCTTAACTTTCTGACCTATGTCTAGTCCACATAGCGTCTCTGAGATTTTCAGTATTGTTCCAAGATTCTATGGGTTCTTGGCACCACAATACAGAAGTAACCCTCAATAGCAAGACTCACTCTCCCTTACAAGTTGTAATTCAACAACACACTCAAGGTTCCACTACCTTGAGAATTTACGAATATTGAAATTGTTTGTAAATGACTCTCTCACAGAATAGATATGTAATCACTAAAGAATAATGAATACCAGAAGATATTATAAAGAAAGTATATGAGCAATAAATAAACAAAAGATTAATCGTAGACTTGGTTGGTTGCTCCGTATTGAATGATAATTAAATATTATTACACTTATTTATATCTCTTGGTTAATAATTTTAGGATTATTTGGTTCATAAATAATGGGCTTTTGAGCGTAATTGGGTTTTGGGCTTTTAATTAGATTTAATTTGTTTTTATGATAAAATTTTAGATTTACAGTGTTTAAGTATTTTCATCTTAACTTTTGCTCTAGGTATCCAATTAGCCTCATTCTTATCTCATTTTTTTAGATGATTCAAAGAGTTACAAATGATATGAAGAATTGAAAGCCAAATTTGGACAAGAAGATGGTTAAAATTGGAGCCAAAGTTAGATACGAAATGCTAGAGTTTTATTTAATTAATTGGGCTTGACTTTGTAATTGAGTATTTCTAATTTGTTTTCATTTTGGGCCGAATTTGTGGAGTCTAGCCTGATTCTGAATTAGGTTGAGACATTAGTATAGTGAGAAATGTTAGTTCTTGTGAAAAGACCCTTTCCCACAACAACGATTTACCATGTGGTTCTCACAATAATTCTTTATTGACCCACAAATTATGAAAAGCATTTTTATTTTCAAAACACACATATTTGGGTCCAGGGTACAAACTTTTCCCACAAACCCACTATAGAAAATCATAACTCATAAATGATGAAAAACATTTTATTTACAAAACACACATACTAGGGGTCCAGGGTACAACCATCGCCCACAAACCCAGGGTCCAAGGCACAACCATCGCCTACAAACCCCCTTTACATAACTTCCAAAACATTAACACACTTAACGAACAGAAAAATGCGCAGTCCATAAGTCTCACAACAACGCAAATCCTCAAACATTTAATATAATATTTCAAAAGCATGAGGGCCCTATAATGACAATATAGAAATCATTACAACACCAAAACCAAAAGAGGCCTACAATTTCACAATTGTTATACCTCTGGCTGCTTCCCTTGATCCCTAGGGAAATTAGAGGAGCCGCCTGAAAAATGTTAATAACCACGGGGTGAGACATAATGTCCCCGTAACCAGAATTAATTTATAAAATATGCAGGAAAGGAATGCAAGTCAGCGAAGCAGGTTTATTAACATAATAATGAAATTATTTTTAATAACTAGAACATTAAATAATAATAAACAATGAATAAAAAAAAGATACACAATAATCCAAAACAATTAGAACCATCCCCACTCATCCATCTTGCTCCTCCTTATATCTTTTGGACGTGGTACAGCCTATCAGTGCTAGTATACCCGGCCAAGGTTAGCTAGTCACTTCAAGAATACTGTCCCCTCCCATGTCACCAACAATATACCGTAACAGGGAGGTGTCCGCCCAAAACACTCAACTCAAATTCCGGGCCAGGAATGAGAGAGCCGATGGGCACAAGTTCACCCTAAATCTCCCCCCTCATCCCAACATAATCCACATTAAAATAAAATAACATTAGAATTTTCAAAACATTTTACACAAATAGTATTATTCCCTAACATAATATCACAACAAACATCATAATTATCTCAAAACATTTTACACAACTAATATTATTCCGTAACATAATTTCACAACAAACATCATAATTATCATATCAACAACAACAACAACAACCTCAACAATAACAATAATCACTGTTATAATTATCATAGTAACAACAACAACAACAACCTCAACAATAACAATAATCACTGTTATACACATATTGGAAAATACACTGCTTCACTGAATTAATTTTATATTCAACATATAATTTTTCAAAACACATACATAGAGTATATATAAAACTAACACTTAGAAAATACCTTACAGTCCAAAACAAGCATATAAAATAAATTAACCCCAGTTACCTCAACTCCAAGCTTAGCTTTAGCTTGAGAAACACCACCCGCACAGTTACCAGTCACAAGGGAGCTCTACATTATCACAAATATAACTTATAATTTCCTATAATCTAAAATAAAAATTCTAATAATAATATATTATTATAACAAACACTGTATATGACATTCTAGTCCCAAAATTCCATAAATTACAGTTCTGCCCTAAATTTTCTAGAAATTACAGTTTTGGCCCAAATTTTCCGAAATTACAGTTGTAACATCCCAACTCTTCAAAAGCAGTAAATTTTTTTTTTTTTCAAACAAACATCATTTGAAAACATCAGAGTAGAGCAACAGAGCGATTGAGTAACTGATTTGTATATATAAAACGCCGTAAGTCTCAGTTTGGTTATAACGATACAAAACCGCGTGGTTCGAAGTAATATATAATAGCAAAGGAAAGCTTCCGCGAACAATGAAAGGAAGTCTTCAGCCGGGTCTTCTACTCGGGCTGCTTGCCTCTCTCCTCGGTCCTTGGTCCTCACGACCATGACGCTATGGTTAACCTCATGTATACATACACACATATGGGTCACCAAACAACAACAAATAAACTACACCCAACCAATGCACATGTATCGCTCCCAGCATTAAAGATGTATCACTCCCAGCATTATAAATGTATCGTTCCCAGCATTATAAATGTATCGCTCCCAGCCTTACAGATATATCGCTCCCAGCATGCATACAACCGACATTTTAGGTAAAAATTACCATTTTACCCTTCTACCCCTATTTGGCGGAATTTCGCCAGCACTTCGTTACTCTGACTAATTTTCTTCCCAAAATTACGCCAGAACTTCACGCCATTTTGATTTTCGAAAATAAAGACTAAAATAACCCTTCCATATGATATCCAATCATACTTGAAAAATTAAAGGCTATTCTAGCATTACAACCCCTACTTTTGAAAGAACTACAAAAGCTTCAACTTTTCGGAGACTCGATCCCTACTATGTTTTTACCTCTTCAGGCATATTTTTCAATGCAATGAGGCTTAAAACAAGAATAGGAATTTCATCCCCTACTTCCTAAATCTAACTAACAATTCTACCAACTACCGAACTAAAAACTAGAACTTAAAAGCTAAAGACCGAAAGACTTACCCGTTGAAGACTTCTGCACAATTTTTCCAGAGCTTCTCTCTCTTCTTTCTCC
This sequence comes from Acacia pycnantha, assembly GCA_025563575.1. Lineage (NCBI taxonomy): Eukaryota > Viridiplantae > Streptophyta > Magnoliopsida > Fabales > Fabaceae > Acacia > Acacia pycnantha. The sequence continues at coordinate 5,456,791 of JAMWYP010000021.1, read as the reverse complement.
CTCTAGGATTTCGGCCAAAGGAAGGAGTGAAATGGTGTGAAAATATATGAAGAGCACCTTGGCTATTTATAGAAAAACTTAGGGATATAATGGGAATTTTTCAAGTTGTTCTTAACCATGGAAAATCAAAGCAAAATTGTGTTTAATCCTTGTCCATGGAGAGCTTGGTCGACATATATGGGCTGATGTGGCAGCAACCTATTGATCCAATGTGGTGACTTATGTTGCTTTATGGCGGTCAGATAGAATTTCCCGATCGGTACGATTCGCGTGATTTCGGAGAAAACTCAAACTTCTGGATTCATAACTTTGAAGATATTCTCTTCCTCATCAATAATATCTAATTTAACTTAGATTTTGGTCTCTTACAGGGTTCCAACAGTCCAGTTGAAGTTTTCTCGAAAAACGTGTCCGAACGCGTCTGGTTTCAGAACGCATTTCTGAAATCATCAATTTCTTCAGAAAAATTCACTGATTCCAAATATGTTTATATAATTATAAACTCATCCCTAGATTTTGAGTTATAATTTATTTACATAATTTCCCAAAATGTGACTATTAGCATTTTTCCCTATTTCGTCTTATTAGGAAAATGTGCTACAGGCCTCGGAATTGACTTCCGGAAAAGGTTACATGAAGGTAAAAACTCACTGATCAATATTTTACCTTGACTTTGGAATTCCTATTCCTGGTTCTCTAGATAGGATCCGTTTCCTATATATCAAATTACTATTCATCATAATCAATTATATTATATAATAATATAACATGTGCCTAATATCATGATATTATTTGATCAAAATTTTATCCATTCTTGACTCCTATTTTTCGGTCAAAATCTGATCCCTCTTTTATTATTTTCGTTTTTTTTTATATTTTATTTAATATAAAATAATTATTTAATAATTATTTTATATAATTTCTTACATAATTTTCCTATTGGTCCATTCTTGCATTTAGGCTTAAAAATACCTAAACTCAAATATTTTTCTAAAAAATTTCCATTTAATTAGTAATTATATTTTTACTAATTTTCAACTATTTTCCACTAATTTTTTAGCTTTACATAATTATCCCTTAATTTCCCTTGCTTAAGCTTAAGTAATTAGCCAGAAATTACTTAATTACTTTATTATCACTAGTTGATAATTTTCTTACTTAGAATACCCTATTACCTTCATACTCTTGCATTAACATTAGAATTTTCATGCCTCTTGCATTTTGTTTTAGAAATTATAAGGGTATTATGGTCTTTTCAATACTTTTTGCACATTCTTATACAATTTCTCCAAGTTCACAATTTATTAAATTACCTCAATTAGAGATAATCTACTCTCTTTAATTTTAATAATTATTTCCCTGCCTTTTAGGATTTTTCACAATTTCCCTAAGTCATTTACCCTTCCTAGGGGTATTTTGGTCATTTTGGCACTTTGGCCCTTAAATTCCCTAAATCAAATTTCGGAGTATTACAACAGTTATGCCCCCAAAAATTTCCGAAAATTATAATTCTGCCCCAAAATTTTTCGAAATTACAGTTCTACCCCAAATTTCCAGAAATTACAGTTTTGGCCTCGAAATTTCAGAAATACAGTATTGTCCATCATATATAAAAACTCACTTGATTAAATTCCAATAACATCTTCCCATCCCAAATAAATTATTTTCATCACATTAACTTGGTGAAAAATATTTTATAGCACATAAATCGTAAACCTCTTAAATAGAAAAATTCATTTTAACTTCTTATAAAACCAAACAACAAAATCTAAACCAATTAAAATTACTTGTTTATTATCCTCCACTTATACATACTCTTCTATTGTTAAAACTCAAAGCTCTACCAAAAATCTTAACCTTAAAATTTTCACTAACCAACATAATAATACCCCTATTAGAAAGACAAAAATATACAGAGTAACTTTCATGAAGAAAACTTATTGAAAAGAAGCTAGTTAAGCTATCTAAATAATCTTATAAGATAAAAGACATACCTTAAAAATACACTAGAAAGCTCTCGGTCTCCCCTCTCCTCTGCTCTGCCCGGTGTGTGTGTGTGTGTGAATGTGTTAAATGAGGGAGGGGGGGTATTTAAATTGATTCCGCACACACACATTATATTTTTTTAAAAATAGGGGGAATAGGTGGGAGGCCCTGCCTCCCACTTATTTGAGCAGTGGGAGGCCGTCCCACTGCCCGGAGCAGTGGGAGGTCACGCCTCCCACTGATTTGTGCGGCCTCCCATTGCCCAACGCAGTGGGAGCGCCTCCCACTGTCAAGTACAGTGGGTGGCCATGCCTCCCACTTTAAAATTAAACTTTTAAATTTTTTTTTTCTGCGTTTTTTTTAATCTTTCTTTCTCTTTCTCTTTCTCTTTCTCCTTTCTCCTTTTTTCCAACAAATACCCAATAAATACATATATCATATATAATTATATTTATTATAATTATAACTAAATTCTAAAATTAAAAAAAATTAGGATGTTACATCTTGGATTATAAGTTTTGATGATAACAAACACTTACAATGAATATAGACTTGACGATTCAAGTCACTCGAGTTTGTATTAAATAACACTTGAGTGTACAACAGTTATTGAAACCAAAAATTAAATCAGAAAGCAATTTCAAATTGTCTTGGTATGGACACACTTGAGTTTTACTATGAACACTCGAGTGTTGGCTTGATACTCGCAGAAAAAGTGCCTGACACTTGCTTCTGTTATGGAAGTATTGTGTTGGACACTCGAGTGTTTAAGTAAACACTCGAGTGTTGTCCCAACGCTTGCAAAACAATGACTAATAGTCATACTTATTCTGAAAACAATGAAGTTGACACTCGAGTGCCAAGGTAAGTAAGGACAAGGTTAGTACATGATACTCGATGATGAAATAAGGTGTGAGGCAGAATTGAAGTGTCATTTAGTGACACTCAAGTGTGATAAAATGACACTCGAGTGCCTGGTAGACATAAACTTATTTCTTCAAAACCATTCTTTGGATAGTACCACACACACATTTCATCAATACTTAAGTGTGACAATTTAGCACTCGAGAGTGACACTCGAGTATGGCTAAACTAACACTCGTGTGTCTGGAAGAAAGAATATCTTTTCAACTGAGCTTCGTTTTGAACAGTATTCTTCCAGAGAGTAAATTCATCAACACTTGAGTATTGAAAAACAACACTTGAGTGTAACACTCGAGTGTCACCTCTTCTTGCACTAAACCTTCGTCTTCGTAAATTCAAATTCATTGATTATCATTTTATAACTTTTGATTATTACTCATTATTATTCTTAATGCTTTTAAACATATTTATTAATGAGTTTCAGATGATTAGTTGAAAGATTTCATGAAAATCCTCAAAAAACAAGATTTGTGTCAAATCATTAAATGTCGTAGCAAAAAAACATATCACATGCACGGAAACTCCATCAGAGTAGGTCAAATGATCATACTCTAAAAACTCATTCCAACAAAGTGAAAGCTGTTGGAAATTATACCCTAGGGGCCAATCATTGTACTTTAAACACTATTGTTATTTAAAGTATTTATTCATTTTGTTATCATATCATTTGCATGTTTATTATGATGATTGTATCCTTGGATGTATCATAACAATTGTCCTAAATGTCCCCGGTCAGTCATCTATGCGGGAGCAAATATGAAATAAGACCAGTATGGCTTTGACAAGGTATGGAGATACGAATCAAAGTCTTAGGCACTTGTAAGAGTACAAGGTGCTGGATCGACCCATTATGAGAAAGCTGCATGGATTAAGTCATAAGTTTATCTCATGTATAACCACGTCACAATGCCCTTTGACCTGAGATCATCATGGATTCCTACATGAGAGTCGTTAATCTTTGACCTAGTCAAAAGTCACCTTTGACCAGGTGATGATAAAGCTTCGATCGGGATTAGTGGTTTTCATGTAGAGGAATGTGAATGGTCAAGATGAGATTTGTCTCTTACATTTGTAGAAAGATATTATTGGGCCCCTTGATGAGTAAGTCTGAGAAAAGTATGGCCATACTACGATGGAAAGGAGTTTCCATTTCAATTGTTAGACTACTCAAGAATCGAGAAAGCAATGGTCAAGAACAGGAGGATGACACAATCCATGCTTTATCCTTGACCAAATTATCATGTGACAAAAGGGACGTGACATGGTTGTATGATAGGTTGCATCGTATCATCGATCCTCATATGAATTGGGTAGTCATAATATCTTGCTAGAGGCCGCTTGCAACTTATGGGCTGGTATAGTATTGGCCCACTGCCAATTTCATGTGGGCCTACAAGGTCGCACACAAGAATAGCTCAACACGAGCTATAATGTCCAGATTCAATGAACCTAAGATATGTCCAAGATTTAATGAATACAACGTTTAATCTAGGGAGGGTGGATATATATATATATATATATATATATATATATATATATATATATATATATGTATGTATGTATGTATGTATATAAAGATTAATCTTGAATATATAATATAGCCCATTAGGGTTGGAAAGCCCTAAGACAGTGAGGAAGATGTATTAGAAAGGCCACAAGAGAAACCCTAGATAATTGTGAGAAAAACGTTAGAGGCGCTAGCACGTTGCCTGTGTTGGGGTCCTATTCATGTGGATACCGATAGAGGGAGCTGGTTCGTTCAGTTGGCTCCTAGTGATCGAACAAGACGCATACGAAAGGTACAATTCTGACTACTTGAATTAAATGCCATTGATAAATCCATGATTGTGATTCAATGTTTATTTTGGTAAATTTCTTCTGCTGCTTGTACGAATAATGAATTAATGTATTTTTTGCTCAGATTTAATGCAGTTAAGCTTAAATTCATCATTTAATGCAGTCATATAATATAGGGAAAACATAGCATAACTAGTGCTCATCAGATATCAACAAGATCTCGGTGAGGGTCATTGGACTGCTGTTAAGAATATCCTAAAGTACTTAAGAAGGACAAAGAACTTGTTCTTGGTATATGGTGGATTGGGTGATGAGCTCTGTGTGACTGGTTACACAGATGCGAGTTTCCAAACTGACTAAGATGATCTTAGATTGCAATTTGGATATATATTCCTTTTGAATAGTGGTGTGATAGGCTGGAAGAGCTCTAAGCAGAGCATTGTAGCAAATTCTGCAACAGAAGCTGAGTATATAGCAGCATCAGATGTAGCTAAGGAAGCCATTTGGATCAGAAAGTTCATTATTGAACTAGGGGTGGTGCCTACCATCTCAAATCCAATAGATTTGTTCTGTGACAATAGCGGCGCTATTGCGCAGGCCAAGGAGCCTATGTCACATCAAAGGATCAAGCATATATTCAGGCGATTTCATCTTATCAGAGAAATCAATGATAGAGGTGATATAAAAATATGCAAAGTACCAGGAGAAGACAATGTTGCTGATCCTCTCATTAAGCCGCTTGCACAGGTAAAACATGAGCATCATGCTAGGACAATGGGAATTAGGCAAATTAATGATTGAATCTAGTGCAAGTGGGAGTTTGTTGGAAATTATGCCCTAGGGGCCAATTATTGTACTTTAAACATTATTGTTATTTAAAGTATTTCTCCATTTTGCTATCATACCATTTGCATGTTTATTATGATGACTGTATCCTTGGATATATTATAACGATTGTCCTAAATGTCCCTGGTTAGTCATCCATGCGAGAGCAAAGATGGAAATAAGACCAATATGACTTCGATAAGGTATGGAGATATGAATCAAAGTCTTAGGCACTTATAAGAGTACAAGGTGCTGGACTGACCCACTATGAGAAAGCTGCATGGATTAAGTCATAAGCTTATCTCATGTATAACCACATCACAATGCCCTTTGACTTGAGATCATGATGGATTCCTACATGAGAGTTGTTAATATTTGACCTAGTCAAAAGTCACCTTTGACCAGGTGATGATAAAGGCTTCGATCGGGATTAGTGGTTTTCATGTAGAGAAATGCGAATGGTTAAGATGGGATGTGTCCCTCACATTTGTAGAAAGATATTATTGGGCCCCTCGATGAGTAATTTAGAAAAGTATGGTCATACTACGATGGAAAGGAATTTCCATTTCAATTGTTAGACTACTTAAGAATCGAGAAAGTAATGGTCAAGAACAGGAGGATGACACTATCCATGCTTCATCCTTGACCAAATTATCGCGTGATAAAAGGGACGTGGCATGGTTGTATGATAGGGTTACATCGTATCATCGATTCTCATATGAATTAGGTAGTTGTAATGTATGCTAGAGGCTGCTTGCGATTTGTGGGCTGGTACAGTGATGGCCCGCTGCCAATTTCATGTGGGCCTACAGTGTCGCACACAAGAATAGCCCAACACGAGCTATAATGTCTAGATTCATTGAATCTAAGATATGTCTAAGATTTAATGAATACAACATTTTTTTATAACAAGAATCAACTCAAATCAAATAAGACAAATAGACAAGAAAAATAAAAAAAAAGGGACTAAGGTCCCAACCCTCTCCTAATATGAGCTACACTCATCACATCAGCAAGAAGAAAGTGATAAAGGCCAGTAGGAGGATCAGAGAAGTGAGCTTCATCAGGGATCTCCACATGAGATAGGGTCGTGCTTGCCAACCAATCCGCACATTGATTCCCTTCCCTCAGGACATGACAGTACCTTATGTCCCATTGACGACGAGTAACTGCTCGTATCTTAGCCACCAAGTGGGACTCACGAGCTGCATTACCTGCTTTAGAAAGTAATGCGATGACTGTTTGACAGTCACTTTCAACCACTACATGTCTCCAACCTGCCTCCCATGCCATCTCTAGCCCCCTCAGGACTCCCCACAACTCAGCTGTTAATGCTGGACACCTTCCAAGTTGAGCAGAGAAACCTCCTAGCCACTTGCCAGAACAGTCCCGCAACAAACCCCTACATGCCGCCACCTGTGTTGTGCCTTTAGAGGCCCCATCACAATTAAGTTTTACAAACGGAGCTTCAGGAAAAACCCAACGAACAGTGGTAGGATAGTGTCCTACACCACTAACCCCATATTTAATATTTGCCATTCTAATATCTTCCAAAAACTGAAAGACAGTCCCGGGGCGATACCTGACACTCTCATCTTGCGCGTTGTAGATAGAACCATTCCTCCATTTCCAAATGAACCAGCAGGAAACAATAAATACAGCATGCCAACTATATCCGCCAACTCCATCATCATCACATGTCCAGTTCTCCCTAACCCAGTCAGTCCAGTCATACTGACAGAACGAGTGGAAGCGATCAGTGGGCAACATTACATACCAGAAAGCACAAACTACAAGGCAGTCCCGAAACGCATGTAGGCTAGTCTCTTCTGTTTGCTGACATAATGGGCAAAGGCCGTCATTACCTGTCCACGAGCGGATCCAAGACCGTAGTGGGAGTCTTTGGTGAAAAAATTTCCAGCCAAAAATTTGTACTCTATGAGGTCCCTCCCACTTCCATAACCTGCTCCAAGTGTCACACCCTATATCAGAGGAGTAAAAGCCAGCTTCGGCTAAGAACATGTAACAGCTTCTGACACTAACACCAGTTGAATCCCCAACCAACCAGAAAGACCGATCTGGCCCATCATCCGCGGAGGGAGGGAGCATCCCTCTAATCAGGCCAACCACATCTATAGGGAGAAGACTGTGTAATAGTGGCAGGTCCCAACGGCCATCATGCCCAACAAATCTAGTCACCCTGCATTCCCGCATATCATCCGGAATGGGGCTCAAAGCATAATCTCTCAAGCAAATAGTAGAAGATACCCACTTATCTTTCCAGAATGAGATAGAAGCCCCATCCCCTATCTCCCAAAGCACCCCATCCTTCATGTTCTGGAATATATTACACAGAGCGCTCCAGAAGGGTGAACCCCCGACCTTAAACAAAGGCACTTGCCCATTATGAACCTTATATTTCCCCTGTAGGAAGCGAACCCAAAGGGCATCTATCTCATTCTGAAATCTCCAGCCATACTTCATGAGAAATGCATCATTCATAAGAGCTGCTGATTTCAACCCAAGTCCACCCATATGTTTGGGAGTAGTCAGTACATTCCAGCCTAGTGCATGGTGGGCTTTCCTTAGCTGGGAGTCCCCCCAAATGAAATTTCTTTGAATTCTATCAATCTCGTGACATATATTCAATGGGAGACTCGCATACTGCATATGGAAGTACGGGATAGTAGATAATACTGACTTGACCAGAGTTATTCTACTACTTGAGACAAGCACTGTTGTTGCCAGCCACCTAGTTTCTTACGTAGCTTGTCCACAATATGCTGGTATGATTGCTTAGTTGCTCGTCCATGCACCATTCAAGCCCCTAAATATCTTCCAAGGCTTTTAACTCTTTTGAATCCACTCTTAGCTGCCAAAGAAACAACCAATTCTTCCGGAGTGTGCTTAGGAAGGGAAATCACCGTTTTCTAGGGAGGATATATATATATATATATATATATATATATATATATATATATATATATATATATATATAAAATATAAATTCAAAATTAATAATAATATTATATATAGATAATAATATTATTATTTAGTATTTATTTAGTATTTAATTTATTTGATAAATTAAATAACTAAAACTAATAGAGATATCGTATCTCATATTTAATTTTTGAAGATAGATATCATATCTTAGATTTAATTTATGAAGATAAATTAAATCAGCTGGCTTTTAATTCGAATTTAATAAATAGTTTAGATTAAATCTATTGGAAAAATTTAATTAAGAGTAAATACCCTTTTAGGTCCCTGGAAAAACATGCTCTACCCATTTTGGTCCCTAAGTAAAAAAAATGTCATTTCGGTCCTTTTTAGGGACTAAAAATGAGTTTTTGGGAATTTGTGAGGGATTAAAATACCCACAAAAAATGACTAAAAGGACTAAAAGAGACCTTTTTTTTACTGTTTAAGGACTAAAAATGACATTTTTTTTACTCAGTGACCAAAATGGGTAGCGCGTGTAATTTCAGGGACCAAAAAGGGTATTTACTCTTTAATTAATATTATTTTAATCCAATTCAAATTTCAAAATTAATTAAGATTAATTTTGAATATATTATAAGGCCCATTAGGGTTGGAAAACCCTAAGACAGTGAAGAAGATGTATTAGAAAGGCCACAAGAGAAACCCTAAAGAATTGTGAGAAAAACGTTAGAGGCGCTAGTACGCAGCCTATGTTGGGGTCCCTACTAGTATACTGTCATTCATAAGAGTATTTATACATTGTTTAGTAGGTAAAACAACAATAGCATAATATACTGATACAAAACTCTTGATTACATTACAAGAATACCCCAAGGTTTATATACATTATTGTATACAAATTCTAAAATTATTATTACATGATTACAGTTAACCCATAATAACTCTTGAACTAGACCAAAACCTTCCGTCGCTGGTATCCGCCGCCTTTCCTTAGGAGCCACGTCCATTGCATTGTCCATTTCAAAAAATAATAACAAGGACTGGGATTCAAACAAATCCTAGGGTAACAATTAATCTCATATAATATGCATGCATAGTACATGATAGGTAACCAACAAACAATCCAATCAACATTCAGAGATCATATATCTCATGTAGTACCGAATGCAAACAAAGATTCACATACATCATTGACTACAAAGAACACATAATCCATACCATAGTATTGGGCATCAACCCACATCCACTGAATGCAATTTAGGTTTTGTGACCCAAGGACTTCTGGTCTACTAGACCCTACTGCTTGACGCGTGTTTACAACACGAATCACAATCATGGTTCACACATGCATATAAAGTCACACATAATATGTGAGAGAAAAGTTACCACCTGGATGCTTTACCAATTCTCAAATTGGCTCCCAATCCTTCGGTCGTCTCAGACAATTATCTAGTTTTCATGACCAAACTTAGAAAATTCATAACTTGGGTTCTATACCTTCGATTAACATGTTCTAATACTAGTTTTAAAGCTTATGAGATCTACTATTATCTAACCAAATTTCACAAACATACAGGGTCATTCACTTGGTCAAAACTTCACTCAAAACAAGAATCCAAATTCTGGAGAAACAGAGTTCACAATTTCCCTGGTCTATCTTTGAAAAATCATAATTAAATATTAAATGACCCTTATTGAGTTCATATTTAGGTAAAAATAATATCTCTAGCCAATTGGACTCACAACAATCCAGAAATTCTCAAACAACCAAATTGTTCCAGAATCGTTCCAGTTTCAATGCCACAAATTTAATAATGAGTAAATACCCTTTTTGGTCCCTGAAATAACACGCGCTACCCATTTTGGTCCCTGAGTAAAACAAATGTCATTTTTAGTCCTTAAACAGTAAAAAAAAGGTCCATTTGAGTCCTTTTAGTCATTTTTTGTGGGCATTTTAATCCCTCACAAATTCCTAAAAAATCATTTTTAGTCCCTAAAAAGGACCAAAATGACATTTTTTTTACTCAGGGACCAAAATGGGCAGCGTGTGTTTTTCCAGGGACCCAAAAGGGTATTTACTCTTTAATAATTCATAACTTACAATATACTAACCCAAACAACACATATTAAATATCAAATTAAAGCTTAGGATGTATAATACAATCTTGAAAATTTTCATAAACATTGGACATTATTTGGTTGGTAAAAAACACGACATAGTTGGACCGCCTCTAGAAAACGAATCTGGCAACACCACTACATCAACTTCAATCTTTGGGTTTTCAATCCAATCCTTCTAAAATCATGATTATAGCCTATTCCCACACAATTTTGCCCAAGAAATCTATTGGAGACCTCAAAAATAGAAAAATCACAGCCCTTCCCTATGTCCTGGTCAGACCGAAACATTAGGGTTTTAACCAAAAATTCAGTTTTCTCTACTGATGCTTTTGGGATTGGTTTCGCACCTTTATCCCGCACAATTTTTCATTCTAAACTCATTGGAAGAATCAAAAATATCAAAATCACTTTCCTTTCCTAATATCCAGGTCTGACCATAATTAGGGCAGTATAATAACGTAGGGAAACCTTAAAATATTCGGCTCAAATAAGAGCTTATACGTTTCTTTACTCGATTCCGCACTCGGTTTAGAAATCCAGCAGTACCTTGTCCATGAATACAACACCAAATACCTCTAATCAAGAAGAAAGAACCATAGAAATGTTGTTCTCATTGAAAGGAACAACGTTAGAGAAGGCTTCAGGAGCTAGAAATGCCAAATCGGAGTCCAAAATCGGCTCTAGTGTTTCTCTCTCCTCCGTCTCTCTCTAACTAACCCTCTCTTTCTCTCTATTTTTGGTCTCACCCTCTATTTTATGCCTTTTTGGAGGTGTTGGCTTACTTAAATGGGTAGAGAGGAAAATCAAAAGTCAAAAGGCTTATCAAACAAGGGAAGGCGATTAAGGGAAGGCGGCTTGGCCATTAAGGGAAGGCGGCTTCTTGGACTAGCCAGAGGAGGTGGCATCTTAGAGGAGGTGAGGTGGTTCCCTATGTGAGGTTCACACCTTATTAACCTTATTTGACCATTTTACCCCTCTTCAAGACTCATTTTCGTCTAGAGCCAAAATTGACAGAGTTTTCAACCAACTTTGAAAATTCATATCTCATTGTACAAATGTCCAATTATGATGATTCCAAAGGCTATGTGACCATTAATAAGTATATTTTGAGGAAAAAATACATCTCACAGTCAATCACACGTAAACTATTTCAAAATCACCATTTAATGCACACTGATCTAGAAAACATTCTAGATTCCAGGGCTAAATTTAAAAAATCCTAACTCATGGTACACTGGTCCAGTTAACCTATATGAACCATCAAATTAAGCCTTATCATGTCTACTTTGATTTGAGAAAGTTTCATAGCCATTGGATATCATTTTCTTAGTCAAAGGCACGTCACAAACTGACTACCTTCGGAAACCCTAATCTGCCAGCATCAAGGGAAATTCCCTTCATAACATTTGTCACACTTCCTGCACTGGGCTTAGTCATATTCCTAGTACAGACTTATCCTTGAGTCTCAAGGCCCAAAGTTCAGGATTTTACAAGATTAACTGTTTTCTAGGATTCGTTTGAATTCCAGCCCTGGTTATTATTTGTGAAATGAATAGTGTACTGGACATGGCTCCTAGTGCAAGGCAGCAGATACCGGCGGATGAGGATTTCGGATTGGGCCGAAAGGCGTTGTTGGCTATTTATAGTTGGATTCTGTATTTGTGTAATAGGATATAATTGATGTCGTAAGTATTATGTTATACCCTGTGGATATTCTTGTTATGTAATAAAATACTGAATATTAGTGTATGTATGCTAGTGCTTTCGCCCACTGTGCCTTACGATAATACTATATTAATTGTCAGTATACTAAGGAAGTGTGATATCCAACACTCTTGGTTCATCAGCGAGTGACTTGTACTAAACTTGTAAGTTGATGGACATGGCTCTTAGTGCAAGGCAGTAGATACCGGCGGATGAGGATTTCGGTTTGGGCCAAAAGGCGTTGTTGGCTATTTGTAGTTGGATTCTGTATTTGTGTAATAGGATACAATTGATGTCATAAGTATTATGTTATACCTTGTGTTATGTAATCAAATACTGAATATCAATGTATTTATGCTAGTTTTGTTCGCCCACTGTGCCTTACGATAATACTATATTAGTTGTCAGTATACTGAAGAAGTGTGATATCCAACACTCTTGGTTCATCAGCGAGTGACTTGCACTAAACTTGCAAGTTGATGGTCATCACTCGAGTGGCTCCACAAGCACTTGAGTGAAACTTGTTATGACTTGCATAACCATCATGAGTGACTTGCAGTTTACTCGTGAGTGCTCACCATCACTCAAGTGACAACATGCTCATTCGAGTGGACATCTCAACACTTTTAGAAAATGGGCGAGTGACTTGCAAAATCTCAGCGAGTGATCACCAGAGTTTTCTAAGCTTATCACTTGAGTAATGAAACTCATCACTTAAGTGATCTTCCATAACTTCCAAAAATCTTGCAAGTGACTTGCTAATTTCTTGCAAGTGACGAGGGATCACTTGAGTGCTAACATAGCCACTCGAGTGATCTTCCATCACCTCGTTCTTTTAAGCGAGTAACTTGCAAAATCACTTAAAGTTAAGGATTATCACTCGAGTGTATTACCTGCCACTCGAGTGATCATCTCAAATCACTTGAAGTGAGTTTACTTGATGATTCAAGTTCTTGTTCAATATAGTTCTTTCACTCGAGTGTCTTCAAACACAGACCTTGAGTGACTTGAATCATTAAGTCCTCATTGTTTTCTAGGGTTTGTTATTGTCAAAACATAATCCAAGAACTAACAACTCTTCCTTCTCTTTGCCAATTGGCAATGCCTAAGACTCATTAGCATAACGTTTGAGATTAACAGCATCAATCCATCCAACCAACACATCCACCTCTTGTCTGATTTCTGTTATGATAATGGTTCAAGATTCACCCTCAATCTCATCATTTCCTTTTGCAAGTTCCACCATAAAAAATTTCTTGTTTTCATATTTTTAGACCTTTAGAGATTGTCTTAACTAGACTATTAAGAATATCCTAAACCATTAATCCTTTCTAGCTCAGTTCGCCCATCTTCTCAAAACAAACCCTCATATTTTAATATAACATAAATGTATATTTTCAATCATCATAAAGTGATACAAGGCGTTTTCATTAATAGCTATAGATGATTCCAAACCTATGTGTCCATTACTGATGTCTCCATGCCTTTCTAATTCTCTTGTCTTTTTTACTCCCAAAGATTCGCCTTGTGCCCATCAAGAATCTTGCCCACTTTCCTTCAAATATAATTCAACGTTCATTATTCCACTCATGCAATTACTTCTTTGTTTTTCCCTATTTATGTATTGAATTGTCTCCCGCTATTCAACTCCAACTGTCACCGGAAATGGGCAACACCCTTGAGTAGTGTGGCACATAGTGAGGAGTCAAATACTCCTTTACCATCTCCTCTATCTTCTTCCTTTTCTTCATAGTTTCTAATCTTGTAACCAACTTACCACAATTGAAGCAAAACTTGGCAAGTTGCTTGTAATTTATTTTCACCCATGCAAAAGGAAGATTATTTGGTCTAGGCATAAGAAAACCAGCAACAAGAGATCTCTCCACATTAAACTCAATTCTAATTCTCCTAATGTTTCAACCAGCAGTGCGTAAATCATCTAGGCTTTCCATTACAATCACCTTACCTATTTTACTAGCAAACAAGAGGTAATTCTCCATCATTTTTCTTGCTGGTAGAATATTGTGGAATTGTATCTAGAAAGGGCAGGTTTCTAGTTGAATTTCACTATCACAGAGATACATTTTTATTTTCTAAAGAGTTAACATATGGTTTTTCACCACCTAAGGATTATCCTTAGGCACCCTTGTAGCCTCTTTAAGACTTTTGAACTTAAATAAGAATGTATTAAATCCAATACCATCAATTTCTAACCTTCCCTGACCTTCCAAGCCGCTATTGCACTTTCTTTTACAGCAATATAACGATTTTTGATTTCAAAATCACCCTTCTAACAAGTGTGCAGTTACTTCCTTCCATTGAATCCTCATTTTTCTGACAAATTTGTGATTTGATATCCTCAATTTAGATTACCAATTTTCCGATTCACACAAAGTAGTAACCTTAATATAAATCGACTGCACTACCATCGCTTTCACTCTTTCTACCAAGAACTGAGCAACAACAATATACTTTCACTTAGAAAAAACCTAGTCTCTAAATGAAAGTGGAAACCCTCATGTTGAGAGAACCCTAGTCATGCGACTCTTCAACCTCTCATTTCAGAGAGAAAACTAGCCAAGTTGAAATTGAAACAACCTTTTTAAAGTAGTAAATAATAAAACTAGAGTAATTGATATAAAAATTCAAGTAAGTGAGGCCCATATTGCTGACTATTTCCTAATAACTACTCTAGTCTCGCTATTTAGTACTCTTGTTTCATTATTAACTACTCTTCTTTCGCTTTTAACTACTTGTTAGTGTCAGACTTCCAACACCAACAATCGGTCATTGGATCTCTAGTGGTCGACAAAGCAAAACTAGCAAACATGAAACAAGAGTAGTAATTGTGAAACTAAAGTAGTAAGTATTGAAAACAACTTTAGTTTTGCTATTTTCAACCAGTGGCCGCCAGCAAGTGATCGGTGCTAGAGCTCCGGTGATTGACAAAACCAAAGTAGTAAATAACAAAAAAAAAAGGTAGTAAATTGAGAAACTAAAGTAGTAAATAGAGAAAGCAAAATAATAAAAAAGATCCCAATTGTAACATCCTAGTTTGATCTCAAGGATTAGCAATGTTAAAGTATTGGTTAGGTCTTTACTAACATAAGGTTTTAGTTCTTGTGTGATGTCTCTCTCTCTCTGTGGATGTTCGTTGTGAGTTCACCGTAATGCACCCCCAATGAATACATCACATAAGGGTGCAAATTTTTCTACTATTCATTGTGGATTTACTATAGTAAATCCACAGCAACTGCGAGACAAAAAGGTGGCATATTCTGGGTTATTCGCTATGGATTTGCCATAGCAAACCCATGGCAAAGGTCGAAAGTGATGAAACATTTTAGACTTGAAAAATTAAAAGTTAGGGAAGAGAACAAAGAGCTCTACGAGGGTTTGTTGGATCCTACCTTTGCCGATTATTCAACTCATTTTGGTCTACTAAATACTTCAAATTTTTATGGTCACTGAAAATCTCGAACAGTGAACCATACAAATAATTGTTCCAAATCTTCAGGGCAAACACCTCTACTTAAAGCTCCAAGTCATGAGTCAAGTAATTCTTCACATGAGGCTTCAGCTATTTGGACGAATGACAACCACCATGTTGTCTTGCATTTGCACACATCCTGAACTCTTCAATGAAGCATTCGTATATACCATATATGGTCAGAGTGGGTCGGGGATAGCAAGAACAAGAGTGATATATTCAATTAAGTCTTTAGCTCCTAAAATGAAACCTCACACTTCTCATCCCATTCAAATGGCTAATCCTTCTTAGTGAATCAGGTCAACAACAAGGAAATCTGAGAGAAGCCTTCAATAAACCTGTGGTAATATCTTACTATACCAATAAAACTGTGCACCTCTGTCACTAACTTGGGTGGTTCCCATTTCAACACAACATTGACCTTGTTAGGATCGTATACAACTCCTTCAGCTAACACTACATGACCTATAAACTTTACTTCCTTCAACCAAAGTTCGCATTTGTTATGCTTGGCTATAGCTTATGGTCCCTTAACAACTACAATACGATCCAAATGCCTTTAGAAAAATCTTAGGATGTAGTCTATATAGACTACCACAAAATAATATAAATAAGGCTTGAAGACCTAGTTTATGTCGTCCATAAACATAGTTGTGGCATTCATCAGTCAAAAAGGAATTATTCAAATACCTCTAGAAAAATCTTAGGCCTTTCGCCTTCCACTACTGAAATTCACTTAAAGAAATCAAAATAATAGCCAAAATCCAACATAATCAAATATAATGCAAGTCCCTAAATGTGACAATAAAAGTCAATCAGAACAATTAACTAATGGCTACTCATAGTAGCAGCCTCAAGTCTCTAGGGCCTTCTTAATTGAGCCACCCCTGAAACTCTTACCTGAAAAATGTTGAGAGTAATGAAATGAGACATGTAACACCTCAAACCAAATAACTAACTAAAGTATCTCACATGTAGTCAATAAAGATGCCTAACATCTAAATGATCAAAATACATACTCAGTCCAAAAAATATCCATACCATAGTGTCAATTCAAATCCTTAAAATATTTCAATAAACAAAATAAAACATTGTAGTTTTAAAGCCATGGCAAATAAAAATGACAAAAGCATGTGCCGAGGAGCACAAGGAAGCCTTCAAAGTTCACTCCACAAGTTTCTTCCCTTGCTTCCTACTACAACAATCACCTGAAAAATGTTAATATAAAGGGATGAGATTCCACTTCTCAAGAACCACTAAAAATTTCTAACATACACAAGCAAATAACATATAATTAAATAAAGAACTTACTATCCATATATTTTGCATATATCATGATCTTCATATAAAACAATTTCAAATTTAATAACCATCATGCCAATCTCTATTTTCATTCACAACATGTAATATACAATTATACAAAACGCAAGCTCCCTTATATCACCGTCCATCCTTATTCCGTTGACCGAAGCCATACGTTAACACATATTCCAACAAAAACTTATCTAACTAGAATGTCTCAAGCTTACTAGTTCTTAAGATGCACCCGACCAAAGGTAAAGAGCTTAAGTCCAAACTGTTACACCCTTATCGGCCTCGCCCCTTTTGGGTAGCGGGTTAGAGGGATTCCTTCTATAGGTTACCTTTCCTTCGTTATTAGTCCATTTTGATAATCTATCAGAGTATGCGCAACAGAGCATATGACCGGTTTGGACAACTACAGTACTGGTAAAAGTAAAAACAACAAAAAATATAGAGTAAATACCCTTTTAGGTCCCTGGAAAAATACGCTCTACCCATTTTGGTCCCTGAGTAAAAAAAATGTCATTTCGGTCCTTTTTAGGGACTAAAAATGATTTTTTGGGAATTTGTGAGGGATTAAAATGCCCACAAAAAATAACTAAAAGGACTAAAAGGGACATTTTTTTTACTGTTTAAGGACTAAAAATGACATTTTTTTTACTCAGGGACCAAAATGGGTAGCGCGTGTTATTTCAGAGACCAAAAAGGGTATTTACTCAAAAATATAAGACCCTGGAGGGTTAAGGGTACAGTTATCCAAAATAAACACCAAAATATATACGGTCATCCAAAAATATCAGTACAAAATATAATAGGGCATCCCCTATTCTTCAACTGCATTGTAATGCCATACCTTTCCAAAAAGGCTCTTCAATCTTCAAGCATGATTCCCTGTAACTTCAGAAGCGTCTGGAATCCAATAATGGCCTCCAGAGTAACCATCAATACTCATGCACTAAATGTGAGATGTGTATGTATGCAAACATGAAATATAGATGAATAAGAATAATATGCCAAATATACCATATATGCAAACAGATACATACATCACAGCACGTCTTCAAATTGTCGAGCCGCCTCACCAAGGCAGGCCTCGGAATTACCGGAATCACAAGCCAGTCCCATTGGGCCTCCACGTAGGTAGACCCCGGTAGGCATCCTCAGCGCTAGGAACACAATCACTAACATGTTCTGTATGCATATTTGGCAAAACACATACAAAAACACATATAGCAAGCAACACATACAACAAAACACATAAAAGTGTTTGAGTAAAGTGGTTACTACCTGTGGGGTTTATTCTGCCTTAATATTTTATCATGTCTGGTAGCTTTCCCAAGTATGTGTTATCCCTAAATAACATCAAAATACCTTATTTTAGCACTTTCCAAAAATACCCTTGCATTTATCATAAAATCCGAGCCTTTTACAATTCTTCCAGAAAATCCTGCGTTTTTAGCCCAACTTCAAACATTTTTAATAAATTCCAAAAAAATCACATTTGTACGAAATAAGTGGCATATGAACCATTAAGATGTCTAGTTGTCTGGAAAAAATATTCCAAAAGGCAAAAAACATATTCATAAATTTATCAATTGAAAATACCGTTCGCTGGTCCAGAACAGAGTTTCAGGTTCTGAGCCACTTTGTGAAATTTATTTCTCTCGGTTGGAACCTTGAAAAATTACAAAATATTATATCAAAATGAAGCCCCGTATGTCTAGTTTATTCAGGTAAACTTTCATATTAATCCAAGATCATTTACTTCTTAAAAAACTCGCTTAAAGCTTTGCTGCCCAGATTTTCTAGAAACTGGCAGCAAGCTTGTTCTTAGGTTTTTCGGTGTTTTTGAGTTCAGAAACTTAAACCATATCTTAAATCCATACAAAATAAAATTTTAAACTAATTGAGACCATAAATAACACAAAAATCAGATTGAAACACCATGCCCTAACCCCTTGAACGAAAATCACAAGTTCAAGTTGCAAAGATTCGGGTTTTCGATGTTTACCTGAATCAGAAGTTCGGTTGATGATCCTTGGGGCTTGGCTATGGAATTTTCAGATCTATCTATCCCTATCCTATGGAAATTTCGTGCTCCCATAGTTTAGGAGAGAGAGAACATGTTTATCTAATAATAGGAAAAGTAACTGATCAGTCCCCAAAAACTGTGGTAAAATCCTGTCCCGTAATTAGTAAAATTCATCTGGCTTTATTGAATTTTTCTCCAAGAAATCCAGAGAAATCCAGGAGTCTCCAGGGATGTGACATGTGGCGAAATCTCCTTAAAATCTAGCAGATTTTATTTTCTTTTGGAGCAAATTACCTGTTCTGGCCTGATATTTTTGTAAATTACCAATTGTGGCCCAGAACTCATTGATTATTTTTGAATTTTCCCATGTACTTTAGACATCCCAAAAGTACATATGTGGTGCCATTTAGGGCCCACACACCTGCTCCAATTATTTTCTGTACAATTTCCTTAATTTATCCCCTTTTATCCGGATTGTAGGACCCGCATATTGACTTTTTGATTGATTCTTCTTTCCTCTCTCTTCTAGCACATTTTTAATCATTATGAGGGCTAGGTGGTGCTTCTTTGGGCCCACCAAATCCGTCCCCTTACTTTTCCCCTGTCTTTTCCACTTTATTCGGCACAATCTCCTTTTACCGGTCCACATGGGTCTCGCTGATCAACAGGGTGTTTCCCTTTGAACTTTTCTTCAACCTTTCAGATATTTTCCCTTGAATGGACATACATATGCGGTGCCATATTATTTCCATATATGGCCCCACATTTGTCTCATTTAATACAAAATAAAGCCCCTAACTGGTCCTTACAGTCCCCTTTCTACCGGTTAACAACCTGTGGGACCCGCATTTTGTGTTTGGGCCTGAGATGATTTTATCTCTCCTCCTTCATGTGGAAAAAATTAATGCCTTAAGGGGTAAGGATTTGAATTTTCTACCCCTGTAATAATTACTTACTTTTTGTTTTCCAATCCTGCAGTGACACGTGTCCCAATGTAATCATTACACTGACTTTTCCTCTTCAAAAACGCGGGGATCTTCATGTGTCCAAGAAATGTCATGTGCATATTTATTTTAGCATATTTATGCTCATCTAATTGTCCCAGACCTTAGGACATAGCTACATGACATTTTACCAACCGTTTAACACCGTATAAGTGTTTTTGTGCCCTTCTGCACTGTCACTTTAACTTCTACAGCCTTGAGCTCTTGATCAAAATACTCATACGATATCAATGTTTTATTTCCAAATTTAATATCACACTTCCTAGACAGGGTCTAGTCGTATGCCTGATATAGACTTATTCTCAAGTCTTTAGGCCCAAAATTCAGGATATTACACAAACTATGGCTCCCCTCATTAAAAGAACAAAACTAAGAAGATGTCACACATCCCACAGCTCCAATGCAATCTCAGACAAAGGAAAACATAGAATAAGGGGTCCTAACAAGTGTTATCCATTGTGCATCAAGTGATGGCATACCATGTGGTAAAAGTATTCACCATACAAATTCATCCTATTTGTTTCAACCCATCACAAATGCAGATGCCATGATAATTATATCCAATCACCACCAATAAATATAATATCATTTAAAATTCAATGTATAATAAGTCATGCTTTCATTCATCTTAAATATCATTAGATATACAAACATGCTTAGAAGGAATCAATAATACCAACAATACATTAGTAATAGTTAATATATTAATTGTATGAATAAAATGAGTTATAAAGAAATTTAGTTGTAACATCATATACTCAAGAATTTTTAACACATACATATAACTTAGTCCAATTTTTTAAATAAAAGTCATTCACAATTCAATCATAACCAATTTTTGTATATAAGACAAGAATTGGGAATAGTAAATCCCAATGAATTATAAGGAATTTCTTTCATTGTAATTAATTTTAAATATGTTTTGATGATTTGTTTACTAACTTAAGCATCGAAGTTCCTAGAAATTTGTTTTGTAGGATCCTCTATTCTTGCACTAAAAAACAGAGATAAATAGAGAAGGGATCACTTGCAAAGGAACTCGAGTGATTGTAAAAATGATAGCAAATCACTCGAGGAAGCACAAAGGAACTCGAGTGAAGCTGTGAAGGTTACTTTTCACTTATCACTCGAATGACTTAAAAAATCACTCAAGTGCGAACTTGTGAAAAGTTGGATTATATATCATAACTTTCTCTTTTCCTCGCACTTTCACTAGCAGTTCATTACTCACACTCTCAGCCTTTTACTCTCTCACCTCGAACTTCCAAAAACTTTTAAACTCTCTCCTCTCAAATTTCAAAACTTTTCAACTCCAAATGTTGTAATTGTTAACCCATTCTCTCCAATTATAAATTCCATTGCTCTTCATCTTCCTTTTCCATTTCTCATTCTCCATTATTCGACCTTTCTTTCACTGAAACACTTCACCGGAAACCTAACTTAGAAATTCTCAAACTCATTCTGGAAAGCTTCAACTCGACAATGGCAAGAACCAAGAGACTGAATTTCAACAAAGACTCGTTGCCTCCACCACCGCCGAAGGATCCGAAAACCTCTAAGCCCTCCAAGCCTTCGAAATCTTTGGAACTCAGACTGAAAGTACAAGAAATCGGTCCTCTCGAACTAAGACCGAAGGCAAAGGGAATTGTAATACCAGAACCGAGAGTTCACTGCCAAAGTCAATTCCTCAAGGAAAAGGGAAAGAGAAGGAAGTTCTGAGGACAGAGGTCGTTATTCAAGATCATCTTTTCAAAGACAAACTCAATTATGCTTTCCTGAGATTTATTTATGAGAGTTCTATTACGAAGAAGTCGAGATATGCTCCTTCTTCACAGACCCATTAGTCTATGGAAAGCCAATCTACTTCAAGTCTCTTCAGCTCTGTTGCTCCTTCACCTTTTCAGTTGACCGAAGAAGCATAGATTCTGACTCTGCCTCTTAATTTCAATACAAGGAAGTTACAAGTAGAAAACTAGGCTGCTTATGACTCTGATTTTGCTAAACGATTTTTCTGTCTTGTAGTATATATTGATTTGGCTACACTCAAGAAAGATTTCAATTTAGACTTACATCCGTATTTAGGACAGTATGAGCCCTTATTAAAGATTAGGACTGTATATTGTTAGTTCTCTATGTGTTTTGATGATAACTGACAATTGTAAACCCAAGTTGAAGTTTGTCTTTGTTAAGTTGAAAAACTTACTATCAAAGACAAACTCGAGTTTTGGTTTGAAAACTCGAGTTTGGACTTGACAGAGAGTAGCTCAAGTTTTTGCAAACTTAGACAAACTCGAGTTTAGATTTTGAAACTCGAGTTTCGACTATACAGAGAGCTCCTAATTTTTTCAAAGACAAAGCAAACTCGAGTTTAGTTTTAATGAACTCGAGTTTTGACAAGATAGAGAGCTATCAACATTTTGAACTTGGCAAAATCCAGTTTCCATTTGGAAACTCTAGTTTGTGCTAGACAGAGAGTTCTCTAAGTTTCCAAGTCTTTGTTGGAAACTCGAGTTTACAACATACAGAGAACTATGCTCCACTCTGAACTTGTGAAAACTCCAGTTTTGTTTTCAAAACTCCAGTTTGCATCTGGCAGAATGTTTTTCAAAGTTTTCTCTATTATGAGGAAACTCGAGTTTGTAACTTACAGAGAACAACTCAATATTTCTAAAGATTTGAAAACTCCAGTTTTCATTTTCAAACTCCAGTTTAGACCATACAGAGAGTTTTCCATTTTTCCTAAGATTTGTGGAAACTCGAGTTTCACTTTGTAAACTTGAGTTTGTTCTAAGCAGAGAGCTTTACTCTATTTGAACTTTTTGAAAACTTCAGTTTTCATTTTGAAACTCCAGTTTTGAGCTTTTGGACTTAAACTTGATTTTCATCATAAAAGTCCAAAACTCGAGTTTGTCACTTAATGACTCGAGTTTTTCTCCTATCTCAAAACCTGTTTGAAAGACCAAATCGTGACATCCTTCTCTGGATGAAGGAAACTCGATTTTTGTTTTGAAAACTCAAGTTTTTGCCTCTGAAGGAAATTGAAAACTCCAGTTTGGATGAACAAACTCGAGTTTGTGTCGCAGAGTTTGAAAATCAAACTGCTCAAATTTGTGAAACCTTTGTGTTTGATCTAGATACTTCTTGTCATCACTCATTACTATTCTTAACTATGTTTAATTAGTTTGTTAGTGAGTTTCAGATGATTTTAAGAGTATTAAATGAAGATTTAGCTTAAACCAAAAAGTGACGTCAGCACATTAAATGCAATGTCCAGAAAGTTTGCACTCTTTTGGACAATCATTCTCTACACGATGCAAAGGGATTAATGTTTCTTTTCTCTAACCAGAAGCTGCTATTCCAACGGACTTAATTCAAAGGAAGTCAACAATAAACTTCTGTGAACTTGGATTAACATTAATCAAGAGAGAGACTGGACCAAGCTTCAACTTAATCACCTCATCAATGTCTCCAACAGTTACATTGAAGAATCCAATGGTTACTTAATGCTCTCTTCATATATAAGGAGCTGCATTCAAGGCTTCTCAACAACCAATCTGCAGAAAATGAAAAGAGTTTCCAACTACTATTTCAGTTTTCTACTGTAAAGTATCTTTTGATACATTTGTACCTCAGTGTTTATCATTATCTAGTCTTAGAGAGAGTTTCATTTATTGAAATCATTTATTGTAAGAATCTCAAGTCAAGGGGACTTGGAGATTGGGAATATCATATTACAACTTGTAAGGGGGAGTGTATCCTAGAGAGGATAACTTTCGAGTGCAGAGTGTGTAATTGATATTGTGAGTTAGTGAAAATCCCAGAGTGTCTGGGGACTGGACGTAGGTCAAGGATTTGGACCGAACCAGTATAAATCTTCTTGTGTCAAGCTTCTTCTTATTCTCCTCTATTCTGCTCTGTTTTAGTTCTATATAACAGAACATCCGAAAAAGTTTTAAAATCCCCAATTCACTCCCCCTCTTGGTGATTTGCTCCATTTACATATATTGCCCCACTGTGGTTAAGACATTTTATTGCAATATGAAGATAGCAGATGAATAAGATGATAAGGGCAGAATTATAGAAGAGAAGACTGAAACTTCTGTGAGGGGCCAAAAAATTAGTCTAACTGTAGACATGCTTTATACATACCTTGGGATAGAGGGTACTCTTATTGGGCCTTTTAGAGAGTTCAACAACAATGAGATTCTCCTAGGATTATGAGCGACGCTTTAGTGTGATTTTCTATATCTACTCTCAGAATATGGTAAACAAGGCTAAGAAATTCTCCCACATGACTGGGAAAGATTATTTGATGATGGCGTCTATCCTATCTAAGGAGAAGAGAAATATTAGAGAGCTAATTTTTCAAGAAATGGGGAGATTCAAATTCTAGTCTACCAGGACCACTACCATTCCATTTCCAAAGTTTGTATCCTACCTTCTCTTTCTCGACAATGTATGGCATGATCCTTGGTGAAGAGATAGAAGAGATTCAAAAATTTAGGAAGGTGCAGTTAA
This sequence comes from Acacia pycnantha, assembly GCA_025563575.1. Lineage (NCBI taxonomy): Eukaryota > Viridiplantae > Streptophyta > Magnoliopsida > Fabales > Fabaceae > Acacia > Acacia pycnantha. The sequence goes on along the minus strand of JAMWYP010000021.1, from coordinate 5,432,142 downwards.
GGAAAATATGCATTTCTCTTGGAGATCACAGTGATCAGGCATAGCCTCAGCCTAAGAAGAAGACTAAGAGATAGGAGACCTCGACCTCAAGAGCAAATGAGGCTCAATCCTCCAAGCTAGTTCTCTGAGTCCTTCCATCTTGGGGGCCACAATTTAGTCATATATTCAGGACTCTCTTCAGGCTACCATCACATAAATCAAGTATCCCAATGCTCACTTAGTTAGTCAAGTGGACTACCAAGTCAGAGTTTTGGTGGAGGGTGCTAACTATAACAAATATATAGATCCCCTGTATTGTGATATGTTGTTATAACCAAATTGTACCGCGTAATCTTTTAAAAGGCGTTCTTAATAAGTTATTTCAGCTCCATGCTTTCTTTCTTTTGACTTCAAATTAAATGAAGTAAAGCTTTAAATTATTCCACTTTTTTTATCATTTATTATTATTATTATTATTATTATTATAATAATAATATTATTATTATTATTTTTTATATATGGAATCAGACCCACTAATTGAGTGGGTCTGATTCCATGATTAATGTTTCACGCCACCTTGGTGGCGTGAAAGTTTTTCACGGCACCTGGGTGGCGTGAAAATTTTTCACGCCATCAGTGGCGTAGGACTTACTTTGGGAAATACTTTAAAAAGAGCTTTAGTTTGGTAATTTTTTTTAAAAAAATTATTTAGGTCAAAAAGCCATTTTCCCATATTTTATGTCAACCTATGACAATTAAATGAGCAATATTAACAACTTTAGCGTATTATTGTCTTCAATACATGCTCAATAGTTGTTAATGGTGCTCATATAAACTTTATCACTTTTTGTTGGACAATATGAAACGTTTATATTTTGGTATGAAACTGATTAGATTAGGGCTTTTGGGCATAGATAATATATTGCTATTAGAATATTGTTATTGGTACGATGTCTTTATAATTTATGTTGTTGTGTCGTTGAGTGTGGGAGAGGGTTTGGATTTTTGCAATATTTTTTGGAAGAGTATGCTCTATTTTTGCTTGCTTAGACATGGATGAAGGCAAAGGATGAAGCTTTATATGTTTATAACGTTTGTTATGTGATTTCAATATATGTCATTAATACATCCTTAATTGTTGCTAATGACACCCATGTAGTTGTCAATAATAACTTTGTTTATCCCTTTTAGCTGGACAATATGAAAAGTTTATATTTTGGTATGAAACTAATTGGATTAGGGTTTTTGGGCATAGAGGATATCTTGCTATTGGAAGATTATTATTTGTATGATGCATTTATGATTTATTTGGTTGTTTCATTGAGTGTGTCGGATGGTATGAATTTCTAGTTTGGAGATTGTGCTATGTTTCATGTGCCTAGACATGGGTAAATGGAAAGGATGAGGCTTTATGTATTTATAACTCATGTTATGCAATTTCAAAATATGTCATCAATACAACTCATGTTATGCTATTTCAAAAAATGCCATCAATACAATGCTCTAAAGTTGTTAATGTTGCTCATTTACTTGTCAATAACAATTTTGTTCTCCAAGGTGACAAAAAAGAAGGGCAAATTATACTTTCATGTTTGGAATTAATAACACCCAAGTCCTTTGAAACTTCACTGCAATTTGATGATGTCAAGGGACCTTATTGCCATTATGTCTCTTAATTAAGGCATGGTTGCAATTTTCCAAACCAAAAAAGAAAAGCAAAAGAAAAGAAAGAGAAGAACTGGAGTAGTAGATAAGAAGAGGGAGAAAAGGAAGCTGCAGAGATGAAAGAAGGAGGCAATGAAAGATCTAGGCTTGTCAACGTTGTTAAGGTGGGGGTACTGCTGAGGGCTATGACTATCTCATCACATCTTTGCCCAACAACAACCGAGTTAAAAGTTGAAGGACTAAAATATTATTTTTCTCTTAATTTAATTATGATGTCCCAGGTTCGAGCGCCAAACCATTTGATCGGATAAACCAAGACCCGTTGAACTCTTCAGTTCAGTCTGTCTTTTTAAAAATTCATTGAAGGTAAAATCAGTATTTTTACCTGAATTAAATAAAAGGGAAAAATATAGTCAAAAATGGTAAAAGACAACTAAGTATATTGAATTTCAATAATTCCAAATGAACTTATTTGAAATTTTGTAATGTTACAAAATTTAAGAAATTACCTAACCACATTTAGTTTTTTTTTAAATAAAAATTTTCAACCCCTTTGCTTGTCGTTGGAGCTAAGGTGACCTTGTTGGCACCTAGTCACTGGAGCTTTGCCGATTTCATATATATATTTTTTTATTTCTCAAGCAAAAGTTGTCAATATAGATACTTGAGTTGTTGATATAGATACTAAAGTAGTAAATAAGGTGGTGATCTCATATATTTTTTACGACTTTAGTATGCATATCAACTACTCAAGTATCCATATTGACGACTTTTGCTTCAGATATTCAAAAAAAAAAAAATATAAGACTGCCAGAGCTTTGGTTGACCGTATTTACAACTTTAGTATTCATATTAACAACTCAAGTATCCATATTAATGATTTTTGCTTGAGAAATTCAAAAAAAAAAAAGAGACCGTTGGAGCTCCGGTCGACCCTATTTACGACTTTAGTATCCATATTAATAACTCAAGTATCTATATTGATGACTTTTGTAACACCCCTACGGTTGTAACCAACGTACTCGTGGTTATCGATATTCTAATTGGAAGAAAATATCTGGGAAAGATAGGGTAATGACCAGGGAATCTGATTTGTGGAGCCAGAAGGCGCCACTGAGCCCTGGAGAAAAGTCTAGAAGGTTTGGGAAAAAAAAGTCAAGGGTGATTATTGAGCCCGGGCCAAAATTGGTAATTTCCATAAATTCCGGGCCAAAGTAGGTAATTTTCCTAAATGTAAAGAAAATAGCTAAATATTTATGGAAGAGGTTGTGCCACATGGCAAAAATCTAGGAGCCTCTAGAATTCTCTAGAGTTGCTTGGAGAAGAAGAAAAGGGAAATCAGTGAAAAAGTCAAGCCGCGGGTCCCACGTTTAGAAGAAAAAGGGCAAAATGGGAATTATTGTGGAAAAACTAATTGGACCAGGTTTGTGGGCCCAAAATGGCGTTCCATGTGTCCTCTTGGGCAGGTGAAATGATGGGAAAAATGGGTAAATATTTAAAAGTTCTGGGCCACAGTTGCAATTTATGAAAGTTTCGGGCCAAGCGTGTAATTTTCCCCAAAAGTAGATAAGGATCTGCACGTTTTTGGAGGGGGGAGGGACACTTGGCAGCAGCTGGAAACCCCTGGAGAATTCTAGAAAAACTTGGGAAACAAGTCAAATACTTAGATCCCATTTATTACCCAACAGTCAGAAAATTACGCCTGTTAATTCTAATTCTACCGGATCAAGTTAAACATTATAAAAAGCCTTTGATTTATCAATTTTCACCCTTAGAGGGACGGAAATTCCAGAATAGGAGAGAGGGAGATCTGAAACTCCACCATAGCTCAAGCTCAAGGATCAAGATCTCAAGCTTATCTACCGATTTGCCGATCTTAAGGGTGTAGTCCGGGTGGACCATAGTTTTTTTTTTGCTCAAGGTTGGACCATAGTTTCACTATCAAGAGAAGTGTTCGCCAATTTCAAGGAGAGTCAGGTAGTAACTGTTGACTTGCATACTCTATATTGCTTTTGCATGTGTGTTTTATCATGATGTAGGAGATCGGGCTGTGGTACCTATTGGACTGCGTGTCCTTAGGGCTCTGCTGCAGTACCGAGGGCATGTGTGATAGGGCTGTAGTACCTATTGGACTGCGTGTCCTTAGGTTTCTACCGCGATGAGGTATGTAAGGTAAGTAGGGCCTATATGACTGTGTGTTTATAGGTTGCTACTGAAACCTCTTGGGATAGGTGGTTAGGGTCTGCAGCCCTGACTACTGAGGCCCTTGCACGCTGATCATACCGAGGGGCTTGTCTTAACCAGGCAGTCCTACGGATTGTGCTAGAGGCAGAACATACATGCCAGATTATTGTGCCTGAGGCAGAATTTACTTTAATTTCCTAATTGTGAATTGCATTGCATGCACTGCATACATATTGTATTTGAGTCTAACAGTTACTCTGGGGTTCAACCTTGGACTCCAGACTATTGTGAAGGTACAGGGGTGAGAAAGTAGCAGGCGGAGGCAGAAGAAGGTAGGGCTAAGTGCGTCGAGTTGAAGAAATAGGGAATGCCCTATCACTTTTTGTATTAGCATATTTTGGATGACTGTAATAATTAACGTTTTATTTGGACGACTGTAACTAACAATTCGGGGACTTAATTATCTGTAGAGATTATATATGTTTATCAGTATGTTAGACTTGTCCAAACCAGAACTCGTGCTCTGCTACGCTCACTCTGATGTATAACTAAATGAACAATTAACCAGTGAAGGGTAATTAAATAAAGGAATCCCTCTAACCCGCCACCCGAAGGGGCGAGGCCGGTAGGGGTGTAACAACTTTTGCTTGAGAAATTCAACACACACATACACATGAGACTGCCGAAGCCCTGATTGACCTTATTTATGACTTTAGTATCCATATTGACGACTTTTGCTTAAGAAATTCAAAAAAAATATGAGAACGCTGAAGCTTCGATCGACCCTATTTACTATTTACTACTTTAATATCTATATTAATAAACTCATATATCTGTGCGTGTGTGTGTGTGTGTGCGTGCGTGCGTGCGTGCGTGCGTGCGTGCGTGCGTGTGTGTGTGTGTGTTCGCCGGAGCTCCAGTCAACCCCATTTATAACTTTAGTACCCATATTAACAACTCAAGTATTCATATTGATGACTTTTTCTTGAGAAATTCAAAAAATATATATAAGATCGCTAGAGCTCCGGTCAACCTTATATACGACTTTAGTATCTATATTAACAACTTAAATATCTATATTAATGACTTTTGCTTGAGAAATTAAAAAATATATATAAAACCGTTAGAGCTTCGATAACCAGTCGCCTGTAAGGTCACTGGAGCTTTGGTAGCGACTGCTACCACCAGTCACCGGTATCAGAGCTTCGGTAGCCTCCAAGGGGATTGAGGATATTTTATCAACATGCTTATTTGTCTCTTACCAATTTTGACAATATTTTTCTCTCTTTTTCCCTAAATAAAATTATTTTAATCTTTCGATTTATTCCCTTTGTATCTTAATTGATTAAACTACTAGTAGAAAATTGTTGGCAATTTAAAAATAAGATATACTCCCTCCGATCCTAATTATAGGACAACATTCAGGAGTTGATATTGATCCTAATTATAGGACAAAGTTCTAATTTTTGTCAATTTTTTCATAAAATAACCCTATTGATACTTTCTCAATAATAATTAAACAAAATAATAATTTGATAATGCATCTATATATTCTATAAATTGAATAATGATTGCAATTCATTAATATCACATACACTTCAATTCTACTACTTTTTATTTCTTAATAAATAATTTTGAGATTTTTTTTTCATATTTAATAATGTCATTACTATTAAATTACACTTCCAATCTCCAAGAATAGATAGCCCAAAAGTTTTTAAGGAAGATGACGACACCGAACTATATGAGAACTCAAAGAAGTTATATGTGAGGTAGTTGAGGTCCAATAAAAAACACAGAATCAAAGTAACAAAATACCATTTTAAATTTTAAATAAAATATTTTAAAAAATAAATATAATTAACTAATATAACTACTACTCCCTCTAGTCCTTATTATAAGGCACCAACAAGCAAGTTTATGTGGTCCTTTTTATAAGGTACTTGTTTATTTCTAATGAGCATTGATTATTTGTTTCCATGTCTGTCCCTAATTAATAAAGGTATTAGGTGAGAGTAATAATTAATATAATATTAGAGTTTAGTGCAATTAATATGGGTAATATTGAAAATTACTTAGATTCTATGACAATTTTATTGACTTTAACTATTTTTATTAGTTGATGAGAAAAGTTGGTTGGTATTTTAAAATAAGTAGGAGTACCATCCTTTCATTTGTAAATATGTCCGACCGGATGTACAGAGTAGTTGATAAATAAATCTCGATATACACAAATCCTCTTGCACATCGGTTACATTCCTAATTCCCTTTCTCTTCTGCCGATGACAACAGGTTCCGAAGTCCCAACCTAACGACATCCTCCACTTGTTCGCTTTTTCAAACTTTATCAATCCATTTTTTTCATTCCCAGTGGGTTTTCTCCGTGGAATCCGCGTAAGATCTGAGTGCCCCTGCGTGCTTAATGATTTTTCTTTTGTTTTTATGACTTATTTCCCCCGTTGGATCGACTTTCCTGTTTCGGATCACCGATTTGATTTGATATCTGTGCACAATAAATGTGGAAGTGTATTTAACGAAGTTGGGAAATGGGATGATCATGAGGCCAGCTGAATGGTTACCACGAACCTCTCTGTTTTTTCCCTCGAAACTAAGCTCTCGGGTAATTTTTTTTTTCCTGGGGGAAATAGACGCGAGCGAAAACCGCAAGAACATTCTTTGTTAATTTCTTTTCCCTGATATATTGTACTAGTTGTTTTCGGTAATTACTCTGTTTTGTTCTGGTGCATCTGGTAAGTTCTCCCGCTCGTGCGTCATTGTTAACTGCAACGTGCTCGAGGTTGACGAGAACACTGAGAATAAAGGCTTCTTTTGGGTTTTTGTTCTTAAAGTATATTCTTTTTCCCTCTTGAACTTGAACTTTGATTACTCTTATTTTTGTTCGCAGATTTCCTGTGGGACCCTTGTTACGGGAAAATATTGCCTTTTTCCCTCTTGAACTTTGATTACTCTAATTTCTGAGCTACATTGTTTTCATTTTGAGTTGAAAGAAGCTTTATTTTTCTCAGTTGTGTTGTCCAGTATACTGTTTACGTCATCTTTCAACTTTATTATTTGTTGTGTTGCAAATTATGTACATTATATAATTTTCTGATTGTCTACAACTTTGTGACACCTCTTAAATTGCTAAACGTTGTATGATTGTTTATTATGCTGCGTAGTTTAAATTGCGAACTGAATCTAATATACCTTTTATTTTTTATACTCTTAAAGATTCTTCTCGGCCTATTAATTTTACTTATGGTTATACAAGGGCTGCCCTTTACATTTCATTGGAAAATGCATACAACCAATGTTGATAATTTTACAGAACAAAACCAACTAGGTCTGTGATAATACTTGAGATTTATTTTTGGGGATATATTCAGCCTTTGCTTGGGCTTGTTTTACCTGTAGAGTGCTACTAACACTCTCAGACTGTAAGAATCCCGTTTATTCCATTGATGGAAAGGCACTTCTTCGATGAGGTGTCCTGTGGCAGGAGCTTGCTTATACCTGTCAAGAAGCATTATGATAGAACAACCCATTTGAAATCAATCATAGATCACCATCCCTTTATAGCATTATTTTCTACCCTTTTGTAGATATTCCCATAAGACTGGTGTGGAAGCCGGGGGCATTAACTTGCTTTAAGCCCTCATCATTTCCTATTGACATAGCATGGCAATGGCATGAAGTATTGGTCTAAAACAGTAAGAATTGAAAACATTGGGTAGCCTATCTACATTCAAGGGTTGAAACTTAGAAGTAATCAAATGTGAATGACTTTGTGATGCTTTTATATATTCTTTCGCTGAGCTATGATAGTTATGCCATAAACCTTTACCTTTGTTAGATAAACTAATTAACTGGTAATACAGTTAGCAGAGTTGGAGTTGACATTCTTAACCAGTGTTTCAATTTTGGGCTTGTTTCTCTTTTGGGGCCTTTTTTTTGATAAGAGAGTAGTTTGTTTTACAGTTAGGCTCCCCTTTTGTTATGTTTGAAAGAAGTGTTTTCTGTTACATGTTCTAACCTATATATCATCCTCATATTTTGGCCAGAACTATAAATTTTGTGAAGTGCCTTATTTATGGATGAATTCTATAAGAAGAAATGCATAATAATAAAGGGAATCAATGCAATTGGATGTAGAAACTTGACAATGAGAGTTCTCTCTTGTAGGACTAAGGAGTGTATTCAAGCATTGTCTTTTGAAATGTGATACCAATTGAACAGTTCATAATCTTATCACTTGGCAGATGTCCTTTTTTAAAACGCCCTTGGTTCATCTTATAAATATTGCAGGTGCTCAGAGGAATTATATGTGGTCTAACTGTGAAAAATTCTCCCATGTGCCCAAGGAAGCCAAGGACTTGACTGGTTCAAGTTTTTCCTCTGTTGAAAATAGCAGCCCTCATGATCCTATAAAAATTTCTTCATCTTCATCATCATCATCATCATCATCATCATCTTCAGACGATGACCCAGACAATGAAAATAATCTGTCTATTGAAAATGCATCTAATCAATTAGTCCTTTATGATCCTGTGGCAAATGGTTCTCGGGCAATTGAACTTGTCCCTAATCCTTTTCAGTATGAATCTCCATTACAACCAATACGCAAACCTCAAAATTCAATTCCTAGGGAACTGCCATCAGTAGGGGCTTTCACCGTACAATGTGCAAACTGTTTTAAATGGAGGTTGATACCAACACAGGAAAAATATGAAGAAATACGTGAATATATTCTTGAGCGGCCTTTTAGTTGTGAAACTGCCCGTGAATGGCGACCTAATGTATCCTGTGATGATCCAGAGGATATTTCTCAGGATGGCAGCAGGCTCTGGGCTATTGATAAGCCAAGTATTGCACGGTCTCCTCCTGGATGGCAACGACAACTAAGGATCAGAGGAGAAGGAAGCACCAAATTTGCAGACATGTATGCATGCACCTGTTCTGTGCCATTTTTTTAAAAAAATTATCAGAAAATCGTGCGTGCTGTAATGTGATGCTTGTATTCTTTTTTGCTGTACTTTTCATCTTTGACTTGCACTATAAAATTTTCTTTTATTTAGGAGGGTCGTGTACATGGTTCTGTTTTTTGCAATGTGTCCCCTGTTATCTGTAGGTTTTTTAATTTAGATCTTGGATGCTTTAGTAGTATAATGTAATGTTATGTCAAGATGTGAAGCAGGAATGCTTTAAAACCAATTTAAGAGTTTTGACTTGATGTTTGGAAAATGATGCTATATGTGGTGTTTTGAAATTAAGGGGTATATTGTGGGTGTAGGTTTGTAAAATATTAAGCATGGACGTGATTAATCGCAACATTTTGCTCAAGATCATAACAATGCTCACTATGGTTCTGAACCCTGCATCATATATATCATTAAATCTTTTTTCGTTTGGTATATATATATGTTGCCAACTTTTGTTTGGTATTTATATACTCGTTATGTTGTATGCATACTATTTCTTTAGCATACCTTTCAGATACTCTTGTTCCTCAATGATCAATATGTGGTTATTTTTGTTTTAATATTTCAGATATTACGTAGCACCATCAGGCAAGAGACTCCGCTCAATTGTAGAGATCCAGAAGTATGCTCAAGCTACTTTATTATCTTTTCAGTGTGATAAAAAAAATTGATTCCAAATTTTTTGTTTTCATGTATTCATAACACTTTTTTTTATTAGTCTTTGATTCTTTGTTAACATTCCAATGCATTTATGTTCTTTTGACATGTCCACGTTGCCTTTTCTTTTGCAGGTACTTGCTGCAACATCCAGAGTTTGCAAGAGATGGATTAACTCTTTCACGATTTTCATTTAAAATACCAAAGCCATTGCAAGAAAACTATGTGAGGAAACGCCCTCGGATAGCTGATCCAAATGTAGGCAATGGACCTGCTGAAGCTGAGATAGGTATTGACAAATTTACATTTGCGTGTAGCAAAATTGAAACTTCTGAATATAAAGATGACCTTTAATGCTGCGAATTTACAATTGCAATATTATGGTAACATTCATATACATGTATCATGCAGCGAATCCTCTACCTCTATCTTGGGTGGTTCCAGCAGATGGCTCTACAGAATTGCGTAATGGTAGGACGGTGCCTCCAGCACCATCCATGGATTCCTCCACTGTTGGCCCTTTAAGCCGTAATGCGGAAAACCAAGCAACTCAGAGCTCCTTTCAACGAGCAATTCAATAGTAATGCAAGATTTATTAGTTAATTTAAAGCTTGTGATCTGATTTCATTTTGGTTATTTTCCCTTTTGGTTGGACCCCTTATTGATGTTAGGGTCGGGAGTACACTAGATTATATGGTTTGTGTCTTCTTGGTTATTTACCTTTTGGAACAGACTATCGTTGAAAGTGAAATGTCAAAGGGGTAGAAAGGAATATGCAGATGCCAAAAGTTGTGGATAAAATGTATCCTTGTTGCTTTTGGTAGGGATAGTACTTGCCTAAAATGTTAAGAGATGATGCCGAACAGAGTGGTTTTTGAGTTTGGATTGTAAGCTAAGCATGTTAAATCATGCAGAAAACGATGTATAGAAAGTACTTATATTATGCAACGACAAGAGGGTTTATATTTTATTAGCATTGCATGTTGCAGTGATGGCTGCCAATAGAAATTTAACTATTACTTATTAGAGCAAATTTCCTCATGAACTTTTTGCGATTTTGTGACTGCACCTTCTCATCCCGTCTTAATGTACAAGTGTGCATCTTAAGATTTGATCTTGTATTCTCTTTTAAGAGAGTTAGAACGTTTATCACTCTTGTAGGTATAATTTTTATTTTATTTTAGAATATATTGTAAAGTACGTCACATTATCTTTTTTTTTTTTTTTTTTCTGGTAGAAACTCGGGGCAAACAACCCATCCTCATTCATTTAACAGTATAAGACGTGGAACACCAGTTCCCACACAGTCCCTGTACAAACAATTAATCACCTCCTGGGGAGGGCGCACAAAAGACATATAACCCTGTTGCTGAACTATACTCAGATTGGCCAATATATCAGCACAACTATTGGCCTCTCTATATACATGAACTATTCTAATTTGGGAAAAAGACTTCATTTTCCAGCGAATCAGCCATATCAGCCGAGATTCCTCCTCTTTGTCAACCTGCATATTATTCAATAAAGAAACAACAGCAGCTGAGTCACATTCAAGAATCACATTCACAAAATTGTAAGAGGCAGCCAGCTCCAAACCAAGAACCATCGCCCACAATTCAGCTTTAATAGCTGAGCAGGACCCCAATTTTCTTGCAAAACCGCAGATCCATTCACCCTGACTTCCCCTGATCAGACCACCACAACCTGCTACCTTTGAAGCCTTAGCAGCACCGTCAACATTAAGTTTAACCCATCCCTCAGATGGGACCGTCCATTTGATCTCGGACTTCACGTTTTACAACACTGCCCTCCCAAAATCCATCCTGGCCCTCCTTATCTCCTTAACATACCACTTCACAACTCTAGCTTTGTTCAATGGAATGGTGAAGCCTTCCTCAAACTTGCTACGGTTCCTCCAGCTCCATAAGATCCAACAGGTAACACCAAAAGTCATACGCCATGTGATATCAAAATTAGACAGGTTCCACTCAAACCACATTCTTCCCCTTAACTGAGAGAATTCTGGCTCCATCCTTCTCCCTTTCAAGTCACTCCATACACTCCAAGCAATTTTGCAATCACGCAAAACATGCATTAAGTTCTCAGATTGCCCCACGCAGCAGTGGCAATCAGCGACACCCCCCAACATCCTGCTCCAACGCTCAGCCGTTAGAAGTCTGTCATGGGCGGCTAGCCATAGGAATACTTGGATTCTTTTAGGCCCCTCCCAACTCCACACTTTCTTCCATATAACCTCGCCGGTATCTTGTTCATCCCTCAAGACATGGTACAAATCTGCAACACTGAACTTGTTTTGTAATTGGTGTCCCCACCTAATGAAGTCACCCCCATTCAAGCTATTCGGTGGAGGAATAGCCATAATACAGTTGATACCATCCTCATTAACCCATTCTCTTAACCACTCTACATTCCACACCCCCTCATCATTTACCACATCTTTGATCTTGAGAGACCTATCAACGCCTGAAACTGACCCTGCACACTTATCAATTAGTTTACACTGCACACCCACCCAGTGATCCTCCCAGAAATTGATCAGCCCTCCATCACCCACTTCCCACACAATGTTACTAACAATGTGTGGCCAAATTCTTCCTAAACTCCTCCATAATTCTGAATCAGCTTTTGTAACTTTACATTCTTGCTGGAGATTTTTATCCCTTCCGTACTTACCCCTTAAAACAGCCGAACATAAGCTATGTGGCTTAGAGATGACATTCCATGCCACCTTTCCAAGTAATGCATCATTCATTACTTCAAGATTTCTCAAGCCTAGTCCACCATTCTTTTTTTCTTTGCACAGCATCCCCCAATTAACTGCATGAACTTTTCTCTTGCCCACTTCACTTCCCCAAATAAAGTCCCTCTGAATTTTTTCCATTTGCAGCCGGACACTCACGGGGATGAGAGAGTGTTGCATGGAATATACAGCCATTTGGTTCGTGACAGCCTGAACCAAGGTAATCCGACCAGCCAACGATAATGTTTGCCTCTTCCAACTACTAAGCTTCCCTTGCATTTTATCAAGTAGTTGCTGAAATTTCCTTTTGTTGCCCCTTCCTTTTATCATAAACGCACCCAAATAACGCCCTAGATCCTCCATTTTTTTAAATCCAGACAGCATACATATATCACTTTGTAGCCTTCTTGGAACATTTTTCGAGAAGTATATACTAGTTTTTTGAACATTAACCTTCTGTCCCGATACCTCCCCAAACTTCTCAAGGGTTTCCATCACCAAACTCATTTGATCCATATCTACCTCACAAACTAACAGCAGGTCATCAGCAAATAATAAGTGAGATATTTCCACTCCATTTCTTCCCAATTTAAAGGGCTTCCATTTCCTTTCGGTAACAAGATCAACAATCAAGTGTGTGAGTTTCTCCATACCTAACACAAAGAGATATGGAAAAAGAGGATCTCCTTGCCTCAACCCCTTAGAAGGTTTAAACTCAGTCCGTCTACCTCCATTCCATACTAGTGCCATTTTGGTAGTTTCCACACATCCCTTAATCACCCTTCTCATTCTCTCATCAATTCCAATTTCTTCCAAAACATTCCCAATAAAACTCCAATTCATCCTATCATAGGCTTTTTCTAAGTCAATTTTGATCACCATGTAACCCTTTTTTCCCTTAATTCGATCCATAGAGTGCACTATTTCCTTTGCCACAATTATATTATCATGGATGCTTCTTCTAGGTACAAAGCTAGATTGATAGGGCGATATGAGCTTATTCATAAGAGGTTTTAATCTATTCACTATGACCTTTGACAGTCCCTTATAGACTACATTACAAAGAGCAATAGGCCGAAATTGGCTTACCATTTCCGGTGGCTCCACTTTTGGGATGAGGACCAGCAAAGTGTCATTGATATCCTTGATTCTGTTTGGATTCCCCCATAAGTCTTGAATGAACTTGGTGACCGAAGGGCCGACCACCCCCCAGTTATGATGGTAAAAAGCCGCCGGAAAGCCATCTCCTCCTGGAGCTTTAAAACTCCCCATTTGGAAGAAAGCTCTATGAATTTCCTCCTTCCCAATGTCTTTTCCCAGCTCCCTCAATTGATCTTCCTTGACCCCTCCCCATCTCTGATTTGTGTAGCACCATTCTCTATCAGCCTTTATTTCTTTGAATAATTCAGAAAAGTAAATCTGCAACATATCTACAACTCTCTCCTCATCATCAACCCACGTCCCCTCTTCATTTTTGAGCATCTTCACCTTATTTCTCCTTCTTCTACACAAGGTCTTTGTGTGATAATACCTTGTATTACGATCTCCCTCCTCCAACCAACGTCCTCTAGACTTTTGGAACCATAAAACCTCCTCTTGCCTCAAGAGTTGTTGCAATTCCTCCTCAAGATTTTTTTCTAGCCGGCATAGAAAGGGGTTACTTCTTCTGTAAGTACATTGCTGAATCCCATTCAGCCTGTTCAGGATTCGTTTCTTACGGTACTCTATCTTCCCAAACACATCTCTGTTCCATTTTTTCAGATCGCTCTGGAGTACATTTAGCATCTCATGAAATTCTTCCCCGGTCTTCCACGAATTTCGCATAAATTCAGCAAATTTATCATGCATTTGCCACATCACCTCATATCTAAAGTTTTTTACTCCAGCATTATTAGGATCAGCACACAGTTTTACCAGCATAGGGTGATGATCCGAACCCACTCTAGGTACGATTCTGACTTCTGCATCCACAAATTCTTCAAGCCAACCAACATTACAAAGACACCTGTCAAGTCTTTTGAACACGCGATCAAGGCCCTCCCATTTGGGCCCCTTCCATGTGAAAAACGGACCATTTGCCTCCACGTCAATAAGGCCACAATTCTGAATCCAATCACTGAATTTCCTACATCTGGTTTCATTGATTCTACCTCCCCCAATCTGTTCTGATGGTGACTTTATTTCATTAAAATCCCCTGCCAACATCCAGGGCTCAGAAATGTCCACCGCCACCCTGTACAGTGAGTTCCAAATCTGTTGCCTCCTTTGCTCACATGGATTCGCATACACAGCTGTGAACAACATACTCTTTCCATTCAAGAACCATCTGCAATGAATGAATTGGTCATCTTTCTCCAAAACATCCACTACGAGGTCTTCCAAATTCCACAAAATCCAAATACCACCGGAGAAACCTACAGCTTCCACTTTCTCAGAGAATTTAAAACCCCAATTTTTAATGAGACTCCTTGCAAGACTACCACTAATACGAGGCTCTAAGATAACAGCTACATCAACTTTAAGATGAGGAGTTAACCACCAAGTCTGGAATGCCTTTGCTCCAAAATACACTTGAATTTAAAAATGGCCTTAAAGATATCATATCTTGAAGATGGATGCAAATGACTTGTTATTTATTGCAGAATTAATATGAAACAACCCATGAGTGGGTTAAATGATCAATCCAATGCTACGTATTGGATTTTTATTTTTATTTTTTATATTAAGTACAACCTCTCCGGTCCTTTATATAAAAAGTCAGTTTACTTTTCTTTTTGTTGAGATATTAAAGAAATTAAATAAGTGACTTAATTATAGTATATGTTATGTATCATTATATTACATATCGGTTTATAAGTCAAGAAAATTAGTTTAAAAAACAATAAATATAAATATTTTAGTGTAACTTATTTAACTTCCTTAATTTCTAAAACAAGCCATTTGACTCTTATATTAAAGATAAGATTATGTAGTGTTAGATTTTGCGTTCTTGAATCATTGCCATTACTATTTATTAGAAGTAGCACAAGATTGTTTTTAAAAACTACTACGGTAAGGATAGGACTCTTGACATTAAAATAGGAAAGTGCCACCTTAATTAAGAATCAAATTATTTATAGAAGAAAGGTGTTTGGATTAGAGTTTGCAAATCTAGAGTTTTCATATTTTTTTCATGCTAAAAAACAAAGAAACAAACAAATCAAAACATGTTTAGATTATATGATTCAAAAACATGTTTAAATGTATAATGGATGAAATTGACATGAACCTTATAGGATGTACAAAAATATAAATGAGCATTTTACTAAAAGTGCATATGGCACTATATAATTTTTTGAGTTGGGAAAATACTAATGAACATTTAAAATAGAAACAAAAATATCAGGACTATTAAATGCTCCCTTCATCCTTTATTATAAGCTTCAAATAATCGATTTGCGTTAAGTAAGAAAAAAATAAAATTATTTAAAAAATTAAATATATCTATTATTTTTCAAACTATGCCTTATATGTAAAGAATATAAGCGAGATAAAATAAATGCAATAGATACAATTAATAAGGGATAAAGTTGAAAAAACGTAATAAATGTTTAAACAAATTTAAAATGAAGTTTTTATTTTGAGATATACCCAATAACAAATTTGAAACCTATAATAAGGGGGTGGAGGGAGTATAATATAACATTGTTACACATTCATACACAAAAATAACGAGTGCTCCAATTTGGTTCACCGTCGAAGAAGATAAGCCCTACAATTTTTATTTTCTTGAAAGTTTTTGTTAGCTCTGCAATGCAAATTTTCTCCTACTCATTAACTTAGATGATTGAGAATTTGAGTGACAAGTTTCCTTCCACTTTTATAATAGATATGCAGAACTTTGATTAAGGTGGTATCTTTTGCTTTCTAGTCTCTTTAGGTTGTGACGAGTCTTCATTTTTTCTTTGCGGACCAGCTCAAGTAAAATTCCGAATTCTTCACATAATTTTCTCGCCCTTATTTTTGGTTGGGCTGTTGGTTTACTTAAGCAAAATTCCATATATTGCTTCTTGAGTTTTGTGATAGAGGATAGCATCTGGATGGATAGTACATGATAGGTTTCCTCCACTTTTATAATGATTGTGCATTGCTGGAAATATTCAACTATTAAAGTGTTGGATATTTTGTGCATTTCGTTGAAAAATTCTTGAAACTCTGAGATGTTTTCTGATTAAATTTTTTATATGAACCAGATAAGTGTGATTTGTGCTCATATTCTTGATTTTATTGAATCAAGCTTGTCAACCATTACCACTGCGCATGCTTTTACTTTGAAATTACACATGTTTTGGGCTCTTGCACATTTTGCTGCATATTCTGAATGTTATTGTGATTGAATGAGCTACTGGTTCTGATTTGCTGAGGTGAGTTTCTGCTACATCTTAAGAATCTATGTCCAGGTTGGATTGAATTGAATTCATGTTTGTCCATTTGAGCACGCTATTGAGAATCTTGGTTTGAGTTTTGGTCTACTGAATTATAAATTGCATCTTTCACCGCTGAAAATTTGATTCGAGTCTCACTCAGTTGTTTAAAGCTGAATTTTCACAAAAATATAACTTTTGGCTTACTGAATCATCCTTTGTTGAATGTTCTTGCTCGGGTAATTGTGTATTTTAGGCTATACCACTTTCGTTACAGCAAAACAGATTACAGTTGGTTAAGTGTTGCTGGCGAATGATGAACCTTTGTTGGTACAATGGCCCCCCCAAATTTTTTTTCTTTTTGTCCCAAATACTTCATAAAATTGGATTTTTTCTATGAATTTGGCCCAAAAATTTATACATTTTGTTCAAAAATATATACATTTGGCCCCCCCAAATTTTTTTTTTCTTAAAAATTAGTTAATGAGTATACATTTGGCCCCCCAAATATTTTTTCCAAGGTCCGTCCCTCGCTTGCTGCATGCACTTTCAATTTAGATTAGTTTATATTTGTCATTGGCATCATTACTATATGTTAGCTGTTTTGTATTTGTCACCCTGTTGAATGTAAATCTGCATGACTTTTGTATTGCTCAACTTTGTCACAATATTTTTTCGGTTCTTTTCCAGTGATGAGTTTGAATTACTTGTGTGCGCTTGCCAATGTCTTATTCTTTAAGCATTTCTTTGACTATCATTTGAACCTTCTGGTTTAAGCTTTATGACAAGCTTAGTTCTCTCTTTTTTTTTTTTTTTTTTACATTTGTCTTTCTATCTTTGTTACTAATTAATTCAATGGAGATAGATAGTCGTTAAAATTCATGCTCTTTTACTGCTTGACAACAATAAAGGTTAGAGATAGATGTTTTCTGATTTAGTTATAAAGAATTACGTGGTCTTTGATAATCTATAGGACTTGCTATTCCTAAGAATAGCTATTTATTTCTAGGGTTAAAGTGCAAAAATGCATATGTGTTTTTCCCTGAGGAGTGCTTAATACCAAGTATTTTTTAGGTGTAAAAGTGACTACGTGGTTACAAATTAGGTGTAAAAATACAGTTTGACCGTTAAGTTTGAATTTTTTTGCTAACTAGATGATGACGTGGATTTCAAGGTGCAAACTTGACGATGATGTGGCTTTCAAGGTGTAAAAATATACATGTGGTTTGGCCAAAAGAGCGCCCAACACTAAGTATTTTTTTTAGATGCAAAAATATTGTTTGACCGTTAGTTTGACTTTTTTGCTGACTAAATGATGACGTGGCTTTCAAAGCAACTGTGCGGAAAAAAAAACATGACAACTGGTTGCAAATCTGAGTTGGGAAGAATTAATATCACCATTCATATCCCTCTGTTCACCCCTGTAACAACATTGTACCTAAAAATCACAACTTGTCCAATGCAGAGATATTTTTCATCCACACGCCACTTTAGCTGTATGAGTTTCATGGGGCTATTTCTGAGGCAATAGTGGGTACGCGTCGTTTGATGCGTACTCACTCCAACCGACACCTTGACGGTTCAATTTTAATGGATTGGAGGCGACAAAGGCATTGAGAACGTTAGTCTGGGCATGGTCTTCGATTTCTGGCGGGAGGATATGTCGGCAGTCATCAATGGCATTTTTAGAAGGGTGAAGGGTGATATATCCACATTGGACATGTTGTGATTTTCAGGTACAATGTTGTTACAGGGCGAACAGAGGGATAGAGATGGTGATATTAATTCTTTCCAAACTCAGACTTGCAACCAGTCGGCATGCTTTTTTCCTACACAATTACTTTAAAAGCTACGTCATCGTTCAGTTAACAAAAAAATTCAAACTAACGGTCAAACGATATTTTTGCACCTAAAAAAAAACATTTGGTGTTGGACACTCTTTTTGCCAAACCACGTGTATTTTTGCACCTTGAAAGTCATGTCATCGTCCATTCAGCAAATAAAGTCAAACTTAATGGTCAAACAGTATTTTTGCACATAATTTGTAACCACATAGTTACTTTTACATTTAAAAAAAGTACTTGGTGTTGGGCGCTCCTCAAGGAAAAACATATGTATTTTGCACCTTAATCTAATTTCTAATTTTCTGATTTAGAGATAGATGTTTTCACAAGTGTAGGTGATACTCTTGTAACTTTAAGTGTTTTGGAGCTTCAATATGAGGTTGCTACATGCTCTCTCTCTCTCTGTGTAGAGACTCAAATATGTCATACTACATGATAAAGTTGGATTCCTTAACTTAAAATACATAAATTGTAACATTGTTTATGTCATAAAGACAATTTTTAATGGCTTTAAGATAATTGATATGATTTGATATTTTTTTAAAGCATTTATTTGGAAGTTTTAAATTAGATATAATAGTTAAACTATTAGGCATTGTTCCTTACTAAAACTCTCATGCTTAATTTAGCTTGTACAGACTTTTGTGGATTGGATTTGTGCAATGTTGTCAATGAATATGTGGAAAAATAAAGAAGGGAGGGCCTGGGTAATTTTATTAAATCGTCATGTGCCTGATTTGATTATTAATTTGATTACAATTATATTTGCAGAGACTCTTGTGGGGTGAATGTACTGTCCTGGTTAAAGATGTGGGACGAAACTGAGCAAGGTAATGACGGTTACACCATGCCTTACTATTTGGTGGAAGAACTCAAGGAAATTAATGTTGTGTTATTGTGGTGGCTTGTCACTCATCCTAATAACATACTTGGAGACAAAGTTATGTCTTTGGTGCAAGAGAATCGTCAAAGGAAGAGAACCGAATAGGTTAACAAGTTGGATTGTAGCTAAGATTAGTAGTGAAGTAAGATCAAATACATATTGATTGTATTGAAAAAAAAATGTTTTTTTTTTGCAATGATCAAGTATAGAGTGCTTGTATTATATTGATGATAATTTTTTTTTTTTTTTTGTAATTATCTAGTAAACACTAATTGTAATGACTTCACATTAGTGCTTCCATAAGATTATGCAAAATTTGTGTGCCTGATTGCACTTTGACCTGTTATGTAAACATACCTAAAAATATATGCTAACAAGAGCAGGGGGATTGCACTGACAAGTCCATGGGCGTCCATCAACAAGTCTAAATAATATGTCCACCTAATTAATATTAAATTACAATAATAGAGGAATTATATAAATATGTCCACACAAATT
This sequence comes from Acacia pycnantha, assembly GCA_025563575.1. Taxonomy (NCBI): domain Eukaryota; kingdom Viridiplantae; phylum Streptophyta; class Magnoliopsida; order Fabales; family Fabaceae; genus Acacia; species Acacia pycnantha. The sequence continues at coordinate 5,412,289 of JAMWYP010000021.1, read as the reverse complement.
ATTAACTTCAAAGTTGTTCATAACCTTATTGCACTTTCACCTCAACATGTAAACATAGCTAAACACTGACAAGTTCATGTCCATACATTGACAACTAAATTTACATAAGAATACATATTTTCATAAATGAAACTTGGATACAAAACCCTATTATAGCTAGCATTAATTTACATATGCAAATGCATCTACAAGGTACTAACTACAATGATCCCAAGTACCATGGACAACCATTGAGTATTGCTCATCCCTTGGATCATCCCTTACCGTCGTTGTATTACCATCTTCATTTTCTCCTTCATCTACATATACATGCTCACTTTCTACATTGAAATTAATTAAATGTTCAATTGCTTCATCATCTAGTAGGTCCACAAATGTAGTTGTATCAAACGTCAATGTGAACTTTATAATAAGTCTGCTACTCTCTTTTCCCATAGTGGAGGATATTATTATTATGAACTCTTCATAAATTGTGCCTTCCTCAATTATTCTTGATCTCACCGTTCTCATAACAAATGTTTGATCTCACCGTTCTCATACCATATGTTATATCACCGGTTTCACTAACTACAAACCTTCCCCTTATATGAAGGAAACATAGCAGATTCTTCCTAAACGTGCTAGCCATTATCACTATTCACTTGCACAATATAGTTGTTATTAACAATTTCACAATCTATATTAACAATTATCGCTGCCCTTATTAATAACACATTCTAACTTTGAATACCAGGACTTCCAACCACACAACTTTTACCCCATCTTGATTAATTCCCACTTTTAATGAGTAAAAGGAGTACAAAATATTAGTAGCAATGTATCACCCAAGAGCGAGGTGAATTGGGTGGTTTATAAAATTTAAAACAATCTTAACAAACAATTAAATTGATAAGGAAGGATTAGAAGAATATCACTGAAGTGTACACGACGAATTATACAGGTTCAACCTTAATCTCTTGACTTATGTCTACTCCTCAGAGCATCTATGAGATTTCCATTATCTTTCAATGATTAAACAAGCTCTTTCAGGGTAATCCTTACCAAGACTCACTCCCACTTACAAATGTAATTGGATAACCACACTCAAGGTTTTGCTACCTTGAGATTTTACAATAATCAATTTTATTGAAATGACTCTCTCACAGAACACTGAAGAACATAATATCTAAAGATATTTCCCAGAGTATTAATGAGTAATAAATTGACAATCCTTAGTTGGTTGGCTCCAAATTGAATGCTCTTATCCATTAGATTGGACAAATTTTCTATTCGACATAAACCAGAGTCGTTGGAAGATTTTGAGGATAAGTCGCTTTCACATCGTTGCTACAGATCTTCATACGACATCCCTTTGGTCTGCTCTAGGATTGTTCAGGTTGGGTCCTTTTCGCATTCACTAGAATGGGTGTCCCAGAAGATGATCGTTTGACTTCTCTGAATTAGCTTCTGTGCGTGCTATGTTTTCTGCAACTGTAATTAATGTTCTAACACAAATCTTACTTTTTGAGGATTTGCATGAAATCCTTTAATTAATTATCTGAAACTCATTAATAAACATGTTTTTAGAAGCATTGAGAATAATGATGAGTAGTAATCAGAAGTAACAAGATGATAATCAGTAAATTTGAATTCTCGAAGACAAAGGTTCAGTGTAGAAGTAGGTGACACTCGAGTGCCGTTCAAGCCACACTTGAGTGTTATTTTTTAATACTCGAGTGTTGATCAATTTAATTTCTGGAAGAAGACTGTTCAAAAAGTTTACTTGAAAAGATATGCTTTCTTCTAGACACTCGAGTGTCATTTTATCCACACTTGAGTGCTGATGAAATGTGTGTCTGGTAAAAGATTGCTCAAAAAATGTATTTTGGAAAAAATAAGTTAATCTCTACCAGACACTCGAGTGTCATTAAGTCATACTAAAGTGTCACTAAATGACACTTCAAGTGTGCCTCACAGAAAGGCAGCACTCTTATTTCATTATCGAGTGTCATGCATTGATCTTGAGAGTATTTACCTTGACACTCGAGTGTTGAAGATCATACTCGAGTGTTTACCTTGATGTTTCCAGAATGAGTGCGAGTGTCAGACAATGTTTTTGTAAGTGTTAGAGCAACACTCGAGTGTTCATTAATACACTCGAGTGTCCAACACAATACTTCCATGGTAGATAATTCAAGTTGTTAGTACAAGATATGAAAAATAGAGCATAATAAAAACATAAAGTCATATCTATCACTTCTCTCCCATTTTGTCATCAAGCTAAAAGGTTGGGAAAGTAAGATATAAGGATGATGGAGGGACAAAGGACTGGATAGGAGCAGGTGGAGGTGTGCAAACAATGATAGTAGTAAAAAGATTAGGTGGAGGAGTAGTGGTGGTGGTAGAGGAAGATATGGAAGAGGAAGAAGGTCTGAGAGTAGGATCTAGCTTAGAGGTCATAGAGGGGATATGATGAGTAGGTGTGGTGGATGGAGGAATGGGGATGGTGGTAGTGTCAGGGATTGTAGAATGCAAAGTCTCAAGAACGAAGAAGGAGCAGAGGCAAGAGGAGGGTCAGATACTGGAAGAGAACCAAAGGGACTAGTAAGGGATGACTCAGTTAGTGAGAATCCCAAGGTGTCAAAGATCTCCTCGACTTTCTTAAACTTCCTGGCTTGCTCATCCTGAAGATCAAATATCCTCGTGAAGTTGGCATTCATATCCTCAACCAAGACATTTATTGAAGCCTTTAGGTTGGATATTAAGGGCTCAATGGAGGCCTTCACAGAGGCAGCCACGACATCAGCTGCATTCAAGACTATCTTCTCCAAATGTAAGCTGTAGAGAAGCCCCAAAGAAGGAAGGAGTAGGAGTAGAAGCAGTGGGAGAGCCAACTTGAGATGATTGAGCCTTATCAACTTGTGGAGATGCCATCTTAGTCTTCGATTTTGTCTTGGATTGCCTCGAAGCCTCTGTAAATGAGATCTTTATTTTGTTGAGATGACTCTATCCAAACATTTGAGGCTTCATTGGGTTTTCATCTTTATGAATGTACCAGATATTGTTCTGGAACAGGATATATGAAACCAAATCTAAAGTTCCTTATCTCATCGCGAACCCATTTACCAATATTTTGAGGCTTGTTAGAGATGATAGATGCAAATAGAGGGTAATCACAAGAGGAAAAGTGTGAATTTTTTTATACCTTTTTTAATCAAATTCCTTGAGTAGATGTACCAAATAGCTTTGTATGTATCACTTATAGCAGTAGGATTAAATAACAGAGGACCCAAAGGTTCACTGGGCCTTAAAATGGAAAAAAATTCGACAACAGAAAGTATATGCTCAAACTCAGAAGGGATATCAGTGATCCCCAAGATGGTGATGATAGAGGCAATAGTTATTTTAAGTTTCTTGCCTTGAACCTCAGTCTTGAGCACCTCTTCCAGAATATGATCATCAACATCAAAGGTATTGGCAATCCTCGTATTAAAATAAAATAGTTTCACAATAGTAGGGCAATAAGCAGTGCTAAGTCCTAACAAAGGCTTAAGTTGTTTTAACCTATGGGAGATGTCTAAATTGCATTCACTCTGTAACTTAGCTGAGTCCACATAAATAGCAGGATAAAATGAATGTTCTCTATAATGAGTTTGAAATTCATGTTCATCAAGAATAATCAGAGGTGTAGTATTAAAACCTGGAGGAGGGGCTAAGGGTTAAACAACCTTGCGTATCTGAGATGCAATACAATTTGAATTATCAGAGGCTATCAGAGTTGCCTGGCTACCAGAAGGATGTGCTCTGGTGAACTCAAACTGGGTCTGCAAATTAGTAAGATGAGCATGAACTCGAATGTTCTACTGTTCATCTTGCTTATCTTTCTCAATCATCTTGCTCTTTCCTTTGTCTTTTCCTGAAGATGCACCAATTTTTGATCTTGTTTGATGAGGATTCTCAAAAGACTCTCGTATAACTATCCCCTTTGGCTTTGGGTTCGAGGGCTTTGGCTTCGAGGGTTTCTTAGTTCTGGCTTTCTTTAGTGGAAGAGGAGGAGACTCGTCATGAGCAACATTTGGTATTTTGGTTCTCGCCATAGATTCCTAAAAATTGAAGATTCACAGAGAATGAATAATACGTTACACTGAGTGCGTCCGAGAACACTTGAGTGTGCTGGCAACACTTGAGTGTCAAAGTGAGCACTTGAGTGCTAATTCAAAGCAATAAGGTTACCTTATGTTAAGTATGTTTTGTGAATACTTGAACCTGTTTGGGAAGGTCTTTGACACTCACTCGAGTGTAGCTCTTTGTTTGACATTTGAAATCCCTCCTTATTTGAGCAGGACTCTATGGCTTCTTCAGTACTCGAGTATTAACACCCCCATACTCGAGTGCCACACTTGAATGTGTAGTTCTTGCACTTCAAGTGTAAGCTTTCTTTACTTTTACTATGCTACCCTGGTGTATTTACACTCGAGTGTTACAATTCCACACTCGATTGTGTCTTCTCTGCACTTCGAGTGTATGAAATTTGTGAGCACATCTCAGGTTCTTTTTGTTGGGATCCATACACTCAGCGGAAGGAATCTCACCCATTTAAAATTTTACGAATCCCAAAGAGGATCTATCAACGACATTTAAATCAAGGTTCGTTAGAAAAAACCGTACCTATGCGAACTCGTGAGCGACCTTTGCAAACACGTGGGCTAACACCTTCTTGCTCAATCAATCTGTAGGAGCCGACTCTACGAATCCACTCCCTCTATCGGTATCCACACCGAACAACTCTCCAACACGTACGGCAGCGTGCTAGCGCCTTCTTGCTTTGTGTCTCTCGTTTTTCTCTCTAGGATTTCTTTTGAGGCTTGCTAGTTCCTTCTTTTTTTAATACGACTTAGATCAATATCTCTTTATAGAGTTTCTAAAACCCTAATTGGGCCGTATTAAAATATTCAAGACTAATATCAATTAATCCTTGAATTTCGAATTTGGATTAAATATAGTAATTAAATCTGTCCAACAGATCTAATCTAATCTATTTAATTAATCCACATTAAAAGCCTACTGATTTAATTTATTTCTATAAATTAAATCTGAGATATGATATCTTTCTATTTAATTAAATCTGAGATACTATATCTCAATTTAATTAAATCTGAGATACTACATCTTTATTTGAAAATTAAATCTGAGATACAATATCTCAATTTATTATAGTTATTTAATTTATCAAATAAATTAAATACTATATAATAATATTATTATCTATAAATAACATCATTATTATTTTCAAATTTAATAATATATATATATATATCACTCCTAGATTAAATACAGTATTCATTAAATCTTAGACATATATAAGATTCAAAGAATCTGGACACTTTTGCTCGTGTTGGGCTATTCTTGTGTACGACCCTGCAGGGCCACATGAGATTGACAGCGGGCCAATATTGTACCAGCCCACAAGTCGCAAGCGGCCTCTAGCAAGACATTGTGACTACTCAATTCATATGGGGATCAATGATACGATACAACCTATTGTATAACCATGTCACGTCCCTTTTGTCACACGATAATTTGGTCAAGGATGAGGCATGAATAATGTCAACTTCCTTTTCCTGACCATTACTTTCTCGATTCTTGAGTAGTCTAACAATTGAAATGGAAACTCCGTTTCATCGTAGTATGACCATACATTTCTCAGACTCACTCATGGAGGGGCCCAGTATTATCTCTCTACAGATGTGAGGGACAAATTCCGTCTTAACCATTCACATTCCTCTGCATGAAAACCACTGACCCCGATCCAAGCCTTTATCATCACTCGGTCAAAGATGACTTTTGACTAGGTCAAAGATTAGCGACTCTCAAGTAGGAATCCATGATGATCTTAGGTCAAAGGGCATTGTGACGTGGTTACACATGAGATAAGCTTATGACTAAATCCATGTAGCTTTCTCATAGTGGGTCGATCCAGCACCTTGTACTCTTACAAGTGCCTATGACTTTGATTCGTATCTCCATACTCATCAAAGTCATACCGGTCTTATTTCATCTTTATTCCCGCATAGATGATCAACCAAGGACATTTAGGACAATCTATATGATATGTCCAAAGATATAGTTATCATAACAAACATGCAAATAATATGATAACAAAAGGAGAAATACTTTAAATATTGATGACGTTTAAAGTACAATGACTTGCCCCTAGGGCATAATTTCCAACACTTTTGTCTTTGCACTTCAAATGTTGATAACCTATACTCAAGTTTCACACTCGAGTGTTACTTCTTTTACTTCGAGTACCTGCATTGTTAGTGTTGTATATACATATTAAATCCTCAACACTGGAGTACCTGAAACTCATACTCGAGTGCAACACTTGAGTGCCCTACTCATGCACTTGAAGTGTTGTTGGATTTGAAGCATTTGTGGGTGCAGGTTCCTCGATAACACTCGAGTGTCCATTCTAACACTTGAGTCTTGTTGTAGATGGTCCCTTCTCTGTTTAGCTCTATTTTTTAGCGAGTGAGCAGTGGTTCTTGCAAAACAAAATACTAGGAACTCCGATGCTTAAGTTAGTTATTAATTTATCAAATTAAACTTAAAATAAATAGTATGAAGGAGATTACTCACAATTCACTGGGATTTACCATTTCCAATTCTCTTTTGGTATATAAGAATTGATCTTTAGCTAACGGCTTAGGGAATATATCAGCAAGTTAGAGATGAGTGGAAATGAACATCGCTTTTACATCTCTCTTTTGAACATGATCTCTGTTAAAATGATGTCTCACATTAATATGCTTGGTTCTTGAATGTTGAATTGGATTTTTGGCCAAGCTTACTATACTCGTGTTATCATAAAGAATTGAAGTTTCTTTGAGTTGAATACCCAAATCTCGAAGTTGTTTCTTAAGCCATAGCACTTGAGCACAAATCTTCTTTGCACAACTCATAGGGAGTTTTGTCAAGCTTCTTTTGAAGATATGCCCGATTTTAGATGTAGCAAGCCATACTCATAGCATCAGCCCAAAATACTTGGGAGGTTTAATTCTCATTCAACATTGCCCTTGCCATCTTAGTGAGGACTCGATTCTTCCTTTCCACAACACCATTTTGTTAAGGAGTCCTTGGGGTTGAGAAGTTATGATCAATGCCTTGATCATCACAAAACTCTCTGAAAGCATGGTTTTCAAACTCACCACCATGATTAGTATGAATTCCTGCAATAGAGAAACCTTTCTTGTTCGGGACCTTCTTGGCAAAAACAACAAATTGAAAAGAGAATATCACCTAGAGGGGGGTGAATAGGGGATTTCGAAATTCTTTTTCAGATTGAAAAGACGAGCAATAAGAACAAAGACAAAGATAAGGAGAAACGACGCAGAGAATTTATACTGGTTTGGTCTAACTCCTTGACCTACTTCCAATCCCCAGACACTCTGGGTATTTCACTAATCCACAAACACAAATACAATTACACACTCTGTACTCAATATGATCCTATCACACTATGACTCACTCCCCCTTACAAGTTGTAATCATACACACACAATTAAAGTTCCTCAACCTTAAGATTTAAACAAAAAATTGAATAAGGGTTTAACTCCTTACTGAGTAGATAGATAATAAACACTGAAGTACAAGAATATCTGAAGATATAAAATGAAGTGAATGAAACAGTAAGTTGAAATAAGCTCGAATTGATTGCGCAGAGTTTCGGTAGGTGGCAGAATTGAATGTGATGAGCTTTTATATCAATCTTCCATGAAATCCGTTGTGAATCTTTGAATATAGCCGCTGAGACACATTGAACTTTCGTTAGGCACAGATGAATTCCGTTGGGTACAGTCGATTGTTGCTTCATTAACTCGTTTTCAGTTGATGTACTTGTGCACAAAAGTTGAAATAGAATGATTGCCAGAAATGGTATGCCTCGAAGGAATGATTCTGTTTGCTACGAGGTTACATTCTGATTGTAGACTCTATTTTCTGAGTTTCATTTAATGCTTCTGACACAATGAACGACTTTTCAGCTAATCTCAATTTAAATATGGTTAATCAACTGTAAATCACTCAAAAGATGATTAGATATGATATAAATGAGTTTGAGAGAGATTAAATAGAAATAGGAGAAGACCCAGTATGATTAAGATAGTAAATATCATTAAGGAAGATGACTTTGATAAATTGAAGGACGTTACTTGAGTGACACAAATGTGTTACTTGAGTAATTTCGCAAGCCTAGCGTTTGGAACTTTAATTACTCGAGAAACAACTATGTTACTTGAGTAATTTTGTATGACTTCAAAGAATGATAATTGCTGGCACGTGATTACTTGAGTAACATAATTATGTTACTTTAGTAATATCGCATAGCTTTCAAATAATGACCTCTGTAGAGAAATTACTCAAGTAATACATCTCATTACTTGAGTAATATCGCATGTTTCAATTTAAGTTGCAACTGGAACCATATTACTCGAGTAACACATCTTGTTACTTGAGCAATATCGCATGAGTTCAACGGCTTGAGATGGAGCAATAGTAGAGGCAAACAGTGAATTGGCCTGAGAAGATTGACCCTTACAGGGCCTTAAAAGAAGTAGGCTTGGAAGGACCTTCGATGACTTGCTTATCCTTCTCCTTCTTGCCAGTCACCTCAGTAAAAGAGATCCTCATGCTTATCATATGTTTCTTTACGAAGTGCCGAGGAAAAATCACTTTCTCATCATCATTAGATAGATACCAGATATTGTTTATGGCCAAGATGTGAGACACCACATTTGGATAGGGAATGGTTGGCTTCTTCTGATTCGAAGCCTGAGATATGAAAGTCATCATCTCATTGATAATTCATTTGCCTAAGTTCCTTGGTTCTTTGGCAATGATCGAGGCAAAATATTGATAATCCTTCTAAACAAAATGAGTATAACTTTGACCTTTTTGTACCATATTCCTACTGTAAAGATACCACATCACCTTATATGTATCGTTCATCGTAGCCGATGTGAACTTCAATTTACCACCATTATATGGCATATCAAGAAGTAGAATGTGGTGACAATCAGCATCTGATAGTTTAGGAGGATCATTTTCTGGTGCATCAACGACTCCGAGCATAACATTTAAGTCAGCGGCTGTGACCTCAACTACTTGACCCCTAACCTCAGTGACTAAGGTATCATCATCGTCCTCGTGGAACTTTGGTTTGACAAACATATTATGATAAAATAGTCTAACCACGGTCTTAGAATAAGGGGTCCGAACACGAAGCAATGGCAAATACTTGAATAACCATGGTGAAAGGTCTAAATTGAATTCATCTTTAAAACGCTCCAAATCCAAATAAACTGTAGGACAAAATTGCCTACTCCTATAGTAAAAATCAAAGTCTTCTGATCACCAATCAATAAAGGATTAGTATTCATACCTGATGCTGGTTTTAGAGCATTTGCATCATCTAGTTGAGATGCCGTGGGACCTGCAGATCTTGCTCCAGAGGCTTGATGTCGTCGAGACCCAGATGCTTGGCGACTCCCTAAGGCCTGTTGCCTCTTGCTTCCCAAAGCTTGAGATTTCTTACTTCCAGAAGCCTGTGGTCTATCCTCTACAGACTTTGAGAGACCTTCTTCAATAGCAGCTTTATACTCCTCTGGTCTTTCAAACTCAGTAGCTTCAAAATCCGTAGATTTACCTTTCCCCTTTTTAAAGGCAAAAAATCTGTCTGAAATCTCGTCACCGGCCTCTATGATTCCTGAAACACTACACCTTTGGTCTTTGGTTTCTCCTTTGGTTGCTCTTGAACGTGGTTTTTTGGTAAGCGGATGTTTTGGCGATTCCGGTGGAGAATGATCACCAGAGAAACCAATAATAGATTTGTACGAGCCATTTTAGACATAGAGAAGGATTTTTAGGAAAGATTTAAGAGAAAAATGATGGAGATTGAAGATATGGGTATCAACCGAGAGTGAGAAGAAATGAGAGGGAAAGAGGAAGATTTATGGAGGGAAATTGGAATCCTAAAGGTCAGGAAGACGAAAGGACAAATTCGTTAGTGAAAAATTAATAATAGAGTATGGAACGCTGATATTACTCGGGTAATTTTAGAGTCCAAAAGATTTAAACAATTGAAACGACGCTCTTATAAAAGAAAAATGTTTCGACGTTACTTGAGTAATTTCAATTACTCGGGTAATACTCTGGTATTACTCAAGTAATTTGCTTCACTTTTCCAGTGCACGAGCGTTCATCGCGATATTACTCGAGTAGCCATTTCGCTTACTCGGGTAATATCGAAACAATGAATTTTATAGGCTTTGAAATTTCTAGAATTACCTCTTCTCAAGTGTGTTGAGTGAACACTTGAGATATTTTGATTTGAAGAATGATCTTTGATCACAATTTGGGAGATTCAAAGTCCTCTTTAACTGAGCTGTGGTGATCGTTACTCGGGCAACTAGCAGCATCTTACTCATGTAATTGAAAGCCAGAACACCTTTTACGATACTTACTCGAGTAATACTTGACATTACTCGGGTAATTTCTTCATGCTTAGGTTCTTCCTTGACATTACTCGTGGGTAGCAACTATGTTACTCGGGTAACTTGTTCCTAAAGCACTAGATAAAAGCTTTAAATTTCAATATTACTCAAGTAGCGAGATACGTTACTCAAGTAATCTTCGTCTGTTTCATAACTTTAACTGCTTTCTCTCGTAGTTACTCGCAAGTAATATTTATATTACTTGAGTAACTCCTTCCTATGTTAACCTCTATTTTTAGTCGAGTGAGCAGAGCATCCTGCAAAACAACTTTCTAGATACTCCAATGCTTAAGTTAGTAAGTATAAATAAATTAAATCTTAAAAATCACTAGTAAGAATAATTACTTACAACTCATTGGGATTTAACACGCCCAATTCCCTTCGGATGAACATGAATTGTTCTTTGGCCAAGGGCTTCATGAAGATATCCTCAAGTTATAAATGTGTGGGAAAGAACATCACCTTGACATCTTTTCTTTGTACATGATCTCTAATGAAATGATGTCTCACGTCAATATGCTTGGTTCTTGTGTGTTGAACATGATTCTTCACCAAGCTTATTGTACTGGTGTTGTCACAAAGGATCGTAATCTCCTTCAGGTTGATTCCTAAGTCATAAAGTTGTTGCTTGATCCATAGAACTTGGGCACATCAACTTGAGGCGGCAATATATTCAGCTTCAGTCAACGATATAGAAACAGTGGTCTGTTTCTTGCTGAACCAGGAAACAAGTGATCCACCCAGAAATTGGCATTAACCACTTGTACTCTTTCTATCGGTTTTGTAGCCAGCATTATCCGAGTCTGAATATGCTACCAAATATTCTGATTGATCTTTTGGGAACCATAGTCCAAGCTCTGTCGGTAAGATATTGAAAAATTCTCTTCACATGTTCGGCATGTGATTCCTTTGGAGCAGCTTGAAATCTTGCGCACATACCCACACTAAATTGAATGTCGGGTTTACTTGCAGTCAAGTATAGCAATGATCCGATCATCCCTCTAGACTTGGTTATGTTGAAGTCCTTGCCTTCTTCATCGGCATCTAGAGATGTGAAAGTGGAGCTAAATCACCAAGAGGGCGGGTGAATTGGGGATTCTAAAAACTTTTTCGAAATGCTCTATTTTTGGATACTGAAAACAGGGATAAACAGAGGATAAGGAAGAAAAGCAAGACACAAAGGATTTATACTGGTTTGGTCCAATCTCTTGACCTACGTCCAGTCCCTAGACTCTCTGGGATTTTTCACTATCACAATTGATTACACACTCTGTAACTCAAGAGTAATTCTCTCACTAGAACTTACTCCCCCTTACAAGTTGCAATCAATATCCCAATCTCCAAGTCCCCTGACTTGAGATTCTTACAATGAATGATTTACAATAAATGAACTCTCTCTAAGAGTGGATAAAGATAAATACTGAAGTACAATGTATCAAAATATACTTCTCACAAGAAAACTCAAAGAGTAGTTGGAAACTTAAATGATTTTCATTTTCTGCAGAATAGTTGTTGAGAAGAATTGAATGCAACTCTATTTATACAAGGAGTGCATTAAATGACCATTGTAATCTTCAATATGACCGTTGTCAACATTGAGATTGGATTAGCAGAAGGTTTGGTCTTCTTCTCTCTCTACTCTTTGGTTAATTTAGTTGCACAGAAGTTTAGGCTTGACTTCTTGACTTTTAATCCGTTGGAAGAGCAGCTACTGGATGTGGAAAGGAAACATTAACCCCTTTGCAACGTGTGGAGAATGATTGTCTAAAAGGATGCAAGTTTTTTGGACTTTGCATTTAATGAGCTGACATCACTTTTTGTTTTTGTCTAAATCTTCATTTAATATCCTCTAATCCATCTGAAACTCATTAAACATAGCTAGGAATAGTAATGAGTGATGGTAAGAAGTATTAAGATCAAACGGGAAGATTTCACAAATTCGAGTAACTTGATTTTCAAAATCAGTGACACAAACTCGAGTTTGTTTATCCAAATTGGAGTTTGTCACTGTGCTTAAATGGGAAACTCGAGTTTCCATTCACAAACTCGAGTTTGCTTCTTCCAGAGAAGAAGGTCGTATTTTGAGTTTAACAACATACTTTGAGCATTGGGGCAAAACTTGAGTTGATTAATGACAAACTCGAGTTTTGGACTTTTATTGTGAAAACATGTTTAAGTCCAAAAGCTCAAAACTGGAGTTTCTAAAAGTAAACTGGAGTTTTGAAATCACTGAAACAAAGCAAAGTTCTCTACTTGGCACAAACTCGAGTTTGCAATATAAAACTCGAGTTTTCTCTTAAGTATGAAAATATTTGAAAATTCAAGCCAAGTGAAAACTGGAGTTTTCAAAAACCAACTAGAGTTTTCTCTAAGTGAGTAAAACATGAGAACTCTCTGTCTAGTGGAAACTCGCGTTTCCAAATCCAAACTCGAGTTTCCTCATAAGAGAGAACTTTGATAAATATTTTGTCAAATGAAAAATGGAGTTTTAAAACAGAAACTGGAGTTTTTATAAACTCAGAAATGAGCAAGGCTCTCTGTGACTTACAAACTCGAGTTTACAAAAGCAAACTCGAGTTTCCAAATATTTTTGAAAACTCAGAGAACTCTTTGTGTTGGAGAAACTCGAGTTTCCAAATGGAAACTCGAGTTTAGCTTAGTTCAAAAGCATTGATGGTTCTCTGTATGACCAAAACTCGAGTTTGCCAATTGCAAACTGGAGTTTTGTTCCCTTTAGAAAATATTGAAGAGTCTCTGTAAGGTACAAACTCGAGTTTCCAAAAACCAAACTTGAGTTTGCCTTGAAGTGAAAACTTGGAGTGCTCTCTGTATGTTACAAACTCGAGTTTGCCTATGCAAACTGGAGTTTGCTTAACTTGTGAAAAATTGAGCTACTCTTTGTCAAGCCAAAACTCGAGTTTGCAAATCAAAACTCGAGTTTTGCCTTAGACAGTAAGTTTTCAACTTACCAAAGACAAAACATTCTTGAGTTTACAATTGTCAGTTATCATCAAAACCCATAGAGAACTAACAAGAGGTAGTTGAGCTCATTGGAGTGTCGGCTCCATTGCAATGTTCCATCCCAAACTTCCTGAGCAAATCACGAAGATACTTCGTTTGTGAGATGAAAATCCCATTCTTCCATTGTTTGATTTGTAGACCGAGGAAATAATTGAGCTCTCCCATCATGGACATCTCAAATTCGCCCTACATTTTCTTTGAAAATTCCTCACACAAAGTATCATTAGTAGCACCGAATATTATATCATCCACATATATTTGCACAATTAAAATCTCATTACGCTTATTACTCTTTATGAAGAGAGTCATGTCTACTTTTCCTCTGAAAAAACCTTGATCAAGAAGAAACTTGCTTAACCGCTCTTACCAAGCTCTAGGAGCTTAAGACCATACAAGGCTTTCTTGTGTCGGTAAACATGATCTGGATGATGATCATTTTCAAAGACAGAAGGTTGTTCAACATAGAATTCCTCTTGAATGAAACCATTTAGAAAAGAACTCTTCACATCCATTTGATAGAGTTTGAATGCCTTGATACACACAAAGGCTAAGAGCACTCGTATGGCTTCCAATCTAGCTATTGGAGTATACATTTCCTCATAATCAATACATTCTTCTTGATTATAGCCTTTAGCAACCAATTTAGCCTTATTACGGACTATGATTGCGGATTCATCACGTTTGTTCTTGAATACCCATTTAGTGCCAATGACCGGATGGTCTTTAGACCTAGGTACCAAGTCTCAAACTTGATTTCTATCAAATTGGTGTAATTCCTCTTGCATTGCTACCACCCAATCATTGTCTGATAGGGCTTCATCAATCTTAAAGGGCTCAATCTCAGAGATGAAGGCAGAAAATGTAACCTCATTCAAGGTAATTCTTCTAGTTCTTACACCTTGATTCACATCATCTATTAATTGGTCCAAAGGATGATTCCTAATGAACTTCCAAGTTTTAGGTTGAGATTGATCAGGATTTTCACAAGAGTTTTGAGGATCACTTTCAAAAACATTTTCAGAGTTTTCAAGAGAGGCATGAGTTATTTTTGAAAAGAATTGATTTTTGTAAATAGGATTCTCATCATCATCTGAAGGCTTATCAGACTTGGATTCACAAAACACAACATGTATGACTCTTCAACGATATGAGTACGAGTATTGAATAGCCTAAAAATATACCTTCGTCGGACTTGGAATCGAACTTTCCCAAGTTATCCTTACCATTGTTGTGGACGAAGCATTTGCATCCAAAAAATGTGCAAATGAGCTAGATTCGGCTTTCTTCCCTTGTAGAGCTCATAAGGAGTCTTGTTGAGTTTCTGTCGGAGATAGGCTCAGTTTGAGATATAACAGGTCGCGCTCATTGCGTCTGCCAAAAATACTTGTGAACTCTTGTCTCATTTAGCTTTGCACGAGCCATTTCAGTGAGCACTCTATTCTTCCTTTCAACTACACCATTCTGTTGAGGTGTCCTTGGGGCTGAGAAGTTGTGGTCTATTCCATGAGCCTCACAGAATTCTCTGAATGCTTGATTCTCGAATTCTCCTCCATGATCAGTTTGAATACCTGAAATGCAAGCACCTATCTCGTTTTGCACTTTCTTGGAAAACACGACAAACAGATCAAATGTTTCGTCCTTAGAAGATAAAAAGATAGTCCAGGTAAAACGAGAAAAATTGTCGACTATGACTAGAGTATACAAATTGCCACCAAGGCTTTTTACTCTCATTAGTCAAACTAAATCCATATGAAGTAGTTGGAGTGGTCGATTAGTCGAGGTTTCACTTTTATTTTTGAAAGATGATTTAATCTGTTTACATTTTAGACAAAAATCACAGATAATGTCATTTTTAAAACGAAGCTTAGGTAAACCAATGACTAAATATTTTCTTAACAACATATCCAGTTAGAACATGTTTACATGAGCTAGACGCTTATGCCACAACCAACTTTCATCCAAGTTGCTAACAAAACATTTTTCTGAATTAACTTTTACTAATTCCAAGGTATAGCAGTTACCTTCTCTGGTTTCTCTTCTTCTTCTGCGACTAAGCATACGTTTGCAACTTCTTCTTCTTCACTTTCCACATTTGAAGAGCTGTCTCCCCATATAGCATATACATAAGCCTTTTTGTTGAAGTGATTGAACTTCTTTTTCTTTTCTTTTTCCTTTCCCTTCAACTAAGGACACTCTGATTTGATGTGGTCGGGCTTCTCGCATTCGTAACAGATAATTTGATCTGTCTTTGAAATCACTTCTGTTACTTTGGATTCCTTTATGAAAACGCTTTCTAAAGCCTTGATCTTTCTTATAAAATTTCTTGAATTTTCGCACGAACATGCCCAACTCTTCATCTTCATCTTCCTCATTAGGCTCCTTCTCTTTCACAGCATTTAGAGGGACACCTTTTCCTTTGTTTTTGTTGATCTCATCTAAGCCCTTCTTAAATTTCAGTTTGCTTTCATATTCAGATAGACTTCTGAATAGAGCAGCTACTGAAGTCATTGATTCTCCACAGGCTTCTTTGATCACTGTGACTTTGACTTCCCAGTCTTTTGTTAGGACATTAAGGATTTTCCTGACTTGAGAGTTTTTTCATATGTTTTACCCATAGTCGACAATTGGTTGATCAGATGGTAAAACAAATTTGAAACTCTCCGATAGATTCACCGATCTTTATAAGAAGAAGATCGTACTCGGTTGTTAGAGTATTGATATGGTTCTCCTTTATTCTGGAAGTTCCTGTTGGAAATTATGCCCTAGGGGCAAGTCATTGTACTTTAGATGTTAATGTTAAAGTATTCTCCTTTAGTTATCATTTCATTTGCATCTTTATAGTGATAACTGATCCTTGGATATATCTTATAGATTATCCTAAATGTCCCTGGTTAGTCATCTCCGCGGGAGCGAAGATGAAATAAGATCAATATGACTTTGATGAGTATGGAGATATGAGTCAAAGTCACAGGCACTTGTAAGAGTACAAGGTGCTGAACCGACCCACTATGAGAAAGCTGCATGGAATAAGTCATAAGCTTTTCTCATGTATAACCGCGTCACAACGCCCGTCGACCTGAGATCATCATGGATTCCTACATGATGAGTCGCTGATCTTTGACTTAGTCAAAAGTCAGCTTTGACCAGGTGATGATAAAGGCTATGATCGGGATCAGTGGTTTTCATGTGGAGGAATGTGAATGGTCAAGATGGAATTCATCCCTCACATTTGTAGAGAGATAATACTGGGCCCCTCGATGAGTCAGTCTGAGAAATGTATGGCCATACTACGATGGAAAGGAGTTTCCATTTCAATTAGACTACTCAAGAATCGAGAAAGTAATGGTCAAGAATAGGAAGTTGACATTAACCATGCCTCATCCTTGACCAAATTATCGCGTGACAAAAGGGACGTGACATGGTTGTACGATAGGTTGTATCGTATCATCGATCCCCATATGAATTGGGTAGTCGCAATGTCTTGCTAGAGGCCGCTTGCGACTTGTGGGCTGGTACAGTATTGGCCTGCTGCCAATCTCATGTGGGCCTGCAGGGTCGCACACAAGAATAGCCCAACACGAGCAAAAGTGTCCAGATTCATTGAATCTTAGATATGTCTAAGATTTAAAGAATAATGTATTTAGCCTATGATGAATATATATATATATTAAATTCGAAATTAATAGAATAATATTATTTAATGAAGATTATAATAATATTATATAATATTTGTTTGTATTTTATTTATTTGATAAATTAAATATCTAAAACAAATAGAGATATTGTATCTCAATTTAATTTTCGAATAAAGATATCATTTAATTTAAATTGAGATATAGTATCTCAGATTTAATTAAATGGATAGATATCATTTCTCGGATTTAATTTATAGAGATAAATTAAATCAGAAGGCTTTTAATTTGGATTAAATAAATAGATTAGATTAGATCTATCAGATAGATTTAATTAATATATATTTTTAATCCAGATTCAAAATTCGAATTTCGAAATTAATGAGGATTAATTTTGAATATAATACGCCTACCAGGTTTAGAAAAACCTACGGGACTTTTGTCAAGCGTATTAGAAAGCCGCGAGAAACCCTAGAGAGACGCGAGAATACTGAAGGCGCTAGCATGCTGCCGTCTGTGTTCGAGGTTATTCGTGTGGATACCAATAGAGGAAGGTGATTCTAAGAGTCGATTTGTGCTGATCGAGAAGGTAGCCCACCAGTCCAAATAGTTCGGCATAGGTACGATTCAAATTCTTTTAACCTTGATTTAAACGTCGTTAATGGATCCTCCGATGGGATTCGTAAGTTTTTAATTCCGCTGCTTGTACGGATCCCAACAGTTCCTTCATAGGCAATTTCCAATGCTTTCCACATCTCCTTTGCACTTGATAGATTACATATTCGAAAATATTCTTGTTGACTGAGAGCACTTTGGAGCACAAGATAGCCTTGCTATTAAGAGTGATGAGTCTTCTATCATTTTCGTCATATTCTTCTTCAAGCTTTGCGATTCAAACTCCATCTTCGATTGCAGATGGTTGATAGTTTCCTCTTTTGAATACATTCCACAGACCAAACTCAGTAGCCATAACAAAGACTCTAAACTTGACTTTCCAAAATGAATAATGTTCGCCATTGAAGCTAGGAGGATTATTGATTGAAGCACCGTCAGGTAATATTCCTTCCATGATCTTTCTTGGGATGTTAAGCCTAATTGAGAATGCCTGCTCTGATACCAAATGAAGAGAGAATATCACCTAGAGGGGGTGAATAGGGGATTTTGAAATTCTTTTTCATATTGAAAAGATGAGTAATAAGAACAGAGACAGAGACAGGGAGAAACGACACAGAGAATTTATATTGGTTCAGTCTAACTCTTCGACCTACGTCCAGTCCCTAAACACATTGGGTATTTCACTAATCCACAAACACAAATATAATTACACACTCTGTACTTGAGATGATCCTATCACACTAGGACTCACTCCCCCCTTACAAGTTGTAATCGTACACACACACTTAAGGTTCTCAACCTTAGGATTTAAACAAAAATTGAATAAGTGTTTAACTCCTTACTAAGTAAATAAATAATAAACACTGAAGTACAAGAATATCCAAAGATATTAAATGAAGTGAATGAAATAGTAGGTTGAAATAAGCTCAAATTGATTCCGCAGAGTTTCGATAGGTGACTGAATTGAATGTGATTAGCTTTTATACCAATCTTCCATTAATGCCGTTGTGAAGCTTTGAATATAGCTGTTGTGACACATTGAACTTCCGTTAGGCACATATGAATTCCGTTAGGTACAGTCAATCATTGCTTCATTAACTCGTTCGTCGTCAACGTACTTGTGCACAGAAGTTGAAATAGAATGATTGTTGGAAATGGTATGCCTCGAAGGAATGATTTTGTCTGCTACGAGGTTACATTCTGATTGTAGACCTTGTTTTCTGAGTTGCATTTAATGCTTCTGACACAACGAACGACTTTTCGGCTAATCTCAAATTTAAACATGGTTAATCAACTGTAAATCACTCAAAAGATTATTAGATATGATATAAATGAGTTTGAGAGAGATTAGATAGAAATAGGAGAAGACCCTGTATGATTAAGATAGTAAATATCATTAAGAAAGATGAGTCTGAGAAATTGAAGGACGTTACTTGAGTAACACAAATGTGTTACTTGAGTAATTTCGCAAGCCTAGCGTCTGGAACTTTAATTACTCAAGTAACAAGTATGTTACTTGAGTAATTTTGCATGACTTCAAAGAATGATAATTGCTGGCATGTGATTCCTCGAGTAACATAATTATGTTACTTCAGTAATATCACATAGCTTTCAAATAATGACCTCTGTAGAGTGTTAGTCCCTATATGTGTTTTGATGATGATTAACCATTGTAAACAATATAAGACTTATGATCCAATCAAAGTATTTTAACAAAGTCGAATTTGTGGATCATATCAGTTGGAGTTCATTACTGTCAGATTGGCTTGAGCTAACACTTAATGACTCGAGTCAATCCCTTTACATATATTGCAAAATTTCCATATTGACTCAAGTCACCAAAAGTCAGACTTGAGTTTAGGACTAAACTCGAGCCAGCATATTCTTTGACTTGAGCCAATTGTCTTCGAACTTAAAATGATTTAAAAATTATGTTCCTCTTGACTCGAGCCAGTGTGGTTGACTCTAGCCAGAATATTGACCGTTATATTTAAAAATGAAGTTTGAGTCGAGCCTCCACTTAACAACTCGAGCCAAACTCTGGCCTTTCGAACTTTGAACTATTTTCCTTCGCGATTGACTCGAGCCAGGATTTTGGTTCCTCGAGTTTGGGCACTGACTCGAGCCAAGGTTTTTATGCCTCGAGTCAAAAAGCTTCTAAAACAAATGGATCAACGATGATTGACTCGAGCCACAATTCTTGAGCCTCGAGTGTGATCACTGATTCGATCCAGGTTTATTTGACTCGAGTTAATCAGTTCAAATCCTTTCTTCTCTACGTCTTTCAAATCGAGTTGACTCAAGCCAAGGATTATGTGACTCGAGCCAAATCATCTTTATTTCTGAAAATGGGTTGTGTTTAAATCTTCCAACTCTCCAACTCTCTATGATTGGTTCTAGATTCTTCATATCATCTATCATTATTATTCTTAACTATGTTTAACCAATTTGATGATGAGTTTCAGTTGATTATGGTTTATAACGCTATTATTGGATAAAGCCATTGGATGTGTGAGAGCATTAATGCACTTACCCGTTCAAGACGCATTCTCAACGACCATCTTCTGAGCAGACGAAATACGTTTCTAGCAAGAAATTCTTCATTCCCATTGTTGTGCCTCAACGGTCGGAATAAAGAATTAAAGAATGTTGGAGACTACAATTAACTCAGAGCATTAATGGATCAATGCTTCATCTCTCTAACGGCTATTTTCGAAGAGCCACAACGGATAAAGTTCAAGCTTCTCAATGGTAATAAATGTCATCAACTATAAATAATAGAAGCTTTGAATTTACCAACTACCGAAATGATGTGCAATCAATTCAACTCAACTACAATCTACTGTTTCATTAATATCTTTGGATATTATTTCTGTGTACTTCAGTGTTCATAAATTTATCTGCTCTGTGAGAGAGTTTAAATGTTTATCATTTTATTGTTCATTAGTCAAATCTTAAGGTTGTGGAACCTTAAATGTGGGTTTACAATTACAGTTTGTAAGGGGGAGTGAGTCCTAGTGAGAGGATCATCGTGAGTACGAAGTGTGTAATTGTAACTGTGTATTTGAGTTAGTGAAAAATCCCAAGGTACTTGGGGACTGGATGTAGGTCGTGGAATTAGACCGAACCAGTATAATATCGCTTTGTTCATTTTCTCTCTATCTTTTTGTGTTCTCAAGGCTCTAGCGGAAAGTTTTTATAATCACCTATTCACCCCCTTCTAGGTGATATTCCACCTTCATTTGGTATGAGATCTAGGTTTCTCAGTTGGGCTTAATATCCCAAGAAAGATCATGGAAGGAATATTACCTGATGGTGCCTCCATGAATCGACCACCTGGTTTCAATGGCGAGCATGACTCATTTTTGAAAGCAAAATTCAAAGTGTTTGTGCTAGCAACTAAGTATGGTCTCTGGCAAGTAATAGAGAATGAAGATTATGTTCCCACAAGGGTTGAAAGTGGGATCGCTGTTCCAAAATCCGAAGAAGAGTTTGACGAAAATGATAGAAGAAAGATAACTCTTAACATTAAAGCTATTTTGATGTTACAAAGTGCTCTTAGTCAAAAGGAGTACTTCAAAATATGTAATTTGTCAAATGCCAAAGAAATGTGGAAAGCCTTGGAAATAGCTTACAAAGGAACCTCTGGCATAAAGGAGAATCGCATTAACACACTAACGACCGAATATGATCTTCTTCGTATGAAGACTGGAGAATCCATTGCTGAATTTCAACTTCGTTATACCCATATGATTAATCAACTAGGGGTTTGGGTAAAGTATATGAGCAAGGTCCTCAAGTCAGAAAAATTCTCAATATCTTGACTAAAGATTGGGAAGCCAAGGTCACAACAATCGAAGAGGCCTGTGGCGAATCAATAACTTCAGTTGCTACTCTATTCGGAAGCCTATCTGAATATGAAAGTAAACTGAAATTCAAGAAGGGTTTGGATGAAATCAACACCAATAAAAGGAGAAGAAGAAGAAGTTAAATCACTTCAAGAAAAAGGCCTATGTATCTGCCATATGGGGAGACAATTCCTCAGATGAAGAAGAAAGTGAGGAAGAGGAAGTTGCAAATGTTTGCCTCGTTGTAGAAGAAGAGCAACCTGAAAACGATGATGAAGAGGTATATGATACTGAACCTACTTACAATGAATTATTATCTGAATATAATGAGTTACATTCAGAATTTGAAAAGATTGCGAAAGAACTTATTGCCTTCAAGAGGAAAAACAAAATTCTTGAAAAGCAAGTTAAAGATTCTTCTCCACCTTGTGAAAACCCACTATGCGAAAAGTGCCCTGATCTTTTAAAGAAAAACTTATCTTACGAAAACTCTTGAGAAGTTCACTAAAGGCAGTGAAATGCTTACTGTGATTCTAAAAGCTCAAAGGTTTACAAATGATCGATCAGACATAGGATACAATCTTGTTTTCGACAAAAAGAAAACCGAAGAAAATTTTACTTGAATTATTTTTAGAATCTGTTCATACTTCAAATCCCTTTGCTCATTGTAACTACTGTAATCGTAAGGGTCATAATACTTCTTCTTGTTTTCATAGAAACAAAAGAAGAGATAAACCTGTTGGTAACTATCAGTGGGTACCTAAGGGAACCTATGTTCCTAAGGTCCGAACTAACCCCAAAGGACCCAAGAAAAGATGGGTACCTAAAACTTAATCTCTTCTGATTTGCAGGTTTGTCTGAGAGCATCAAGAACCAACAAGTGGTATATTGACAGTGGATGTTCCAGACACATGACGGGGGATCTAACCAAATTTGTTGCAATGAGATCAAAACATGGTGGCAAAGTCATATTTGGAGGTAACCAATTTGGAAAGATCGCTGGAATTGGTGAGATTGGTGTAAAGGATGGACCTCAAATCAAAGATGTATATCTTGTGGAAGGTCTCTGTCAGAACCTCTTTAACGTAAGTCAAAGTGCTGATAAGAACAACTGGATCCTCTTTGATTCAGAAGAATGCCTCGTTGTCAACAAAAATGATCTCCAAATCGATAAAGGTAAACTTAAGGTATTATTTAAAGCTCCTAGAGAAAGTAACTGTTATACCTTAGATTTACCTAAAGTTAATTCTGAAAAATGTTTTGTTAGCAACTTAGACGAAAGTTGGTTGTGGCATAAGGGTTTGGCTCATGTAAACATGTTCCAACTGGATAAGTTGTTAAGAAAAGATTTAGTTCTTGGTTTACCTAAACTACGATTTAAAAATGACATGATCTGTGATTCTTGTCAAAGAGGTAAACAAACTAAATCATCTTTAAAAATAACTTTTAAATCTCGACTAATAGACCTCTTCAACTACTCCATATGGATCTAGTTGGACTGGCTAGAGTCAAAAGTCTTGGTGGTAACCTGTACACTCTGGTTATTATCGACGATTTCTCTCGATTTACATGGACTATATTTTTATCCTCAAAAGAGGAAACATTTGATCTGTTTGTTGTGTTTGCCAAGAAAGTGCAAAACGAGAAAGGTGTCTGCATTTCAGCTATTCGGACAGATCATGGAGGTGAGTTTGAGAATCAAGCTTTCAGAGAGTTTTGTGATGCTCACGGTATTGATCACAATTTCTCGGCTCCAAGGACACCTCAACAAAATGGTGTGGTTGAAAGGAAGAACCGAGTACTCGCTGAAATGGCTCGTGCAATGCTGAATGAGAATAAGACATCACAAGTTTTCTGGGCAGATGCAATGAGCACAACTAGTTATATCTCAAACCGAGCCTACCTTCGAAAGAAGCTCAACAAAACTCCATACGAACTTTACAAGGGAAGGAAACCGAATTCGGCACACCTTCACATCTTTGGTTGCAAATTCTTCATCCATAACAATGGTTAGGATAATTTAGGTAAGTTTGATCCCAAATCTGATGAAGGTATATTTCTTGGATACTCTAATAGAAGTAAAGCATATAGAGTTTTCAATAAGCGTACTCGTTTAGTTGAAGAGTCAATTCATGTTGTGTTTTGTGAATCCAAGTTTGATGAACCTCTGGATGATGATGAGGAACTCATTTACAAAAATCAATTCTTTTCAAAAACTACTCCTGCCTCTCTTGAAAATCCTGAAAATGTTTTTGAAAACAATTCTAAAAACTCTTGTGAAAATCCTGATCAATCTCAACCTAAAGCTTGGAAGTTTATTAGGAATCATCCTTTGGACCAAGTGATATGTGATGTGAATCAAGGCGTTAGAACTAAAAAAGGTACCTTGAATGAGGTTTCATTTTCTGCCTTCATATCAGAGATTGAACCCTCTAAGATTGATGAAGCCCTATCAGATAATGATTGGGTGATAGCAATGCAAGAGGAATTACATCAATTTGGTAGAAATCAAGTTTGGGACTTGGTACTTAGGCGTAAAGACCATCCGGTCATTGGCACTAAGTGGGTATTCAAGAACAAATATGATGAATCCGCAATTATAGTCTGTAATAAGGCTAGACTGATTAACAAGAAGGAATTGATTATGAGGAAACGTAGGCTCCAGTAACTAGATTGGAAGCAATACATGTACTCTTAACCTTTGCTTGCATCAAAGGATTTAAACTCTATCAAATGGATGTTAAGATTGCATTTCTAAACAGTTTTATTCAAGAGGAACTATATGTAGAACAACCTCATCGGTTTGAAAATGATCATCATCCAGACCATGTTTATTGACTCAAGAAAGCATTATATGGTCTTAAACAAGCTCCTAGAGCTTATAAGTAGTTAAGCAAGTTTATTTTGGATCAAGGATTTGTCAGAGGAAAAGAAGACATGACACTCTTCATTAAGAGTAATAAGTTTAATCAAAATTTAATTGTGCAAATATATGTAGATGACATAATATTTGGTGCTACTAATGATTCTTTCTGTGAGGAATTTTCCAAGAAAATGTAGGGTGAATTCGAAATATCCATGATGGGTGAACTGAACTACTTCCTCAGCTTGCAAATCAAACAACAGAAGAATGAGATCTTTATATCACAAACAAAGTATCTCCATGATTTACTCAAAAAGTTTGGGCTGGAGCATTGCAATGGTGCAAACACTCCAATGAGCTCAACCACTTCCTTGGATGCCGATGAAGGAAAGGATTTTAATATAACCAAGTATAGAGGAATGATTGGCTCATTACTATACTTGACCGCAAGCAGACCAGATATTCAATTCAGTGTGAGAATGTGTGCAAGATTTCAAGCTGCCCCAAAGGAATCACATGCTGAGCATGTGAAGAGAATCTTTCGCTATCTTGCCAACACAAAGGAGCTTGGGCTATGGTTTCCAAAAGGTCAACAAGAATTCCTGGTAGCATACTCAGACTCTGATCATGCTGGCTACAAGACCGATCAAAAGAGTACAAGTGGTCAATGCCAATTTCTGGGTAGATCACTTGTTTCCTGGTTCAGTAAGAAGCAGACCATTATTTCTATATCATCTACCGAAGCTGAGTATATAGCCGCCTCAAGTTGTTGTGCTTAAGTCCTATGGCTCAAGCAACAACTATCCGACTTGGGAATCAATTTGAAGGAAGTCTTAATCCTGTGTGGCAACACCAGCACAATAAACTTGGCGACGAATCCAGTTCAACATACAAGGACCAAGCATATTGATGTGAGACATCATTTTATCAGAGATCGTGTGCAAAAGAAAGATGTCAAGGTGATGCTCATTCCTACCCACCTTCAACTTGTAGATATTTTCACAAAGCCACTGGCAAAGGAGCAGTTCAATTTCATCCAAAGAGAATTGGGAATGGTAAATCCCAAAGAACTATAAGTAATGTTAGTTTAATGCAAGTAATTATGTTTTGATGATTAATAAAGACTAACTTAAGCATCAGAGTTTCTAGATTGTGTTTTTGCAGGACTCTGTTATGTCAAGAAAGAATAGAGGTGATCAAAGTGGACTTGACTCGAGCCAACATATATGCCAACTCAAGCCAATCCAAATCAGAAATCAAAGATATTGCGAAAAGAGCTAGTTGACTCAAGTCAATAAGTGGCAACTTGAGTCAAAGGGAAGGTCGAGAGTTAGATAATTTGAGAGGTGTTTTTGAAGAATGGAGACACGTTTTTGACTTGAGTCAGTAAGTGGTAACTCAAGCCAATATACCTTCGATGTTCCAGGTTAGTTCAAATTCTTACGTAACTTGAGCCACACATGATTACCTCAAGCCAGTAACTCGAGCCAATAATGCTAGACTCGAGTTAATCTCTGCTTTATATATATGAATGCCTGCGACATTTTTCATTCTTCATTTCTCTCTCCCCGACCTCGTGTCTCTCTGGTTTTCTCTGAAACTTGAAACCCTAACCCTAAATCTTCTTTTCTTCAATGCCTCCCAAAAACCCTAAATTTCCTACCAAATCCAAGCAAACTGATTCTGACTATGAATCTACAGAATCCTCTTCGCCTCCACCACTGAAACAATCTCAACGAGCAAAGATTCCAACGAAGAGATATCGACCTAAGGTTTTGTTTGAGGAGCTTGATCCTAAAAAGCAAAGAAAATTGAAGGTTGAAGAGCCTTCTAAGGTTCCAGAGTCAAAGTTGGTAGACACAGAAGCTTCGACTCGCAAAGATAAAGAGGTTGTTGTTCTCAGTTCAAAGAAATCCAAGAAGAAGCTATATGTTCCTTCTTCTGATTTTCGTGAAACTTCTCAGTCCTAATCAAAGAGCCTAGCATCTGCTTCAACCTCTAAAGCTTTTGTTTCTGCATCTAAGGCATCAGCCTCTGCGTCTAAGGCATCAGTACAACAGTCTGGCTCCAAGGTATTCGAGATACCATCTCTTGTCTCCATTTATCATGCTCCTATTACAAATCCTCCTCTCGATTTTGTCTGTAGTCCTCTCCTATTTTCATCTGAAGATGGGAAGAAATTCAGTAAAGATTATGCACTTAGGAATTTCTGTCCTATAGTGTCTCTGGACTTAGCAAAACTCAAAAATGACAGTAACCTAGATCTTTCTCCTTGGTTTAGAGATTATGAGTCTTTTCTCTCTATTTCTGCTTCTTATAGTCCTACATTAGTTAGAGTCTTTGTTGGTCGATTTCCTTGATGGCAAGTGAACCATTCGAACAAGTAATAAAAAGTAAGTAGAGTATCGTCCCACAGAGACTGAGATACCGATGATGACACTGATTTATGAAAACAATTGTGTACTAAATTAGAAAAATATGATTGGTTTTGGATTTTTGGTGATTATAACTAATAAGGAAGAAAACAAACAATTAATTGTAGTCGTAAGAAGATATCAGTTTAAAAGATAGGCTGAGCGTCAGGTTTCATCCTAAGTATATCATTCCCTCAGTTTGTCTTAACACATTGCTATAGCAATTACACTGCCCAGCTTCCACAATGCTACAACATAGCTGCCTTTCACAATGTTATTCAGTTAACCCACCACTCTATTATATAGAAGCTTTCGCGTCTAATACGTACAATCTTAACAATACTTCTCCCATATGCCTATGGCGATTTTCTAATCAGATTATCTATTCAATTCAAGATGTTAAGGTTATGAGCGGTAGACCCATTCTTGAAGCCTACAATGATAGGTCAAGCCTTGCACCGGCTTGCCTAGCAAACATCACTGCCTATCAGATGTCTAACCCCGACTCCTTTCCAGTAAGCCGATGCCACTGATCTAGCCCTTAGCTTTTGCTAATCAGCAAGAGATTAAAATACTGATAAACAAACTAAATATATTAAATTAAGAATATACAAACTGGGTTCATGGTACACTTAAGAATCCATCCTCGCTCAGCCAAAGGAAATTTAGTTCATGACAGATGAGGGAATCACAGAAAAAATCACAACGGAATAGCCCATGGAAAAAACAAACTAAAAATGAAAGAGATAAACAGAAAGTTCATCGGAGGGTTTGACGGCGTAGGGGAAGCCTTTCACTTGACAACTCCACGTCTTCTTGTCTCCGTCTCACTGTAAGGAAGGATATTGGGTTCTTCTAGAGTTATTGTGCTTCGTGCATCTCTCACCCCTCTTTCGAGCCTAGCGAAATAGGAATTTCTTTTCGACTCTCGACGAATCGATGTGTTTAGGGTTGGCCGTCTTTTCCTTTTATAATCTGGCTTACTTGTGGCGTAAGTTCGGTGAGCTGGGCCTTTTCCGAATTTGTCAAGTCCAACTTTCCAATTTTGGTAGATTGATTCTGCTTATACTGTGGGATTCTCCCAATCTAAATCTTCGATCTTCTGTATCTTTTAATCCCACACGTCAGCAATCCAACCGTGAACGAACGTCCGTCTATCAACCTGCGCTTAGTGTTGGAAATTATGCCCAAGGGGCAAGTCATTATACTTTAAACGTGAATGTCATTTAAAGTATTCTTCATTTAGTTATCATTTTCATTTGCATGTTTATAGTGATAACTGTATCATTGGATATATCTTATTGATTATCCTAAATGTCCCTGGTCGGTCATCTACACGAGAGCGAAGATGAAATAAGACCAGTATGACTTTGATGAGGTATGGAGATACGAATCAAAGTCATAGGCACTTATAAGAGTACAAGGTGCTGGACTGACCCACTATGAGAAAGCTGTATGGATTAAGTCATAAGCTTTTCACATGTATAACCGCGTCACAATGCCCTTTGACCTGAGATCATCATGGATTCCTACATGATGAGTCGCTGATCTTTGACCTAGTCAAAAGTCACCTTTGACCGGGTGATGATAAAGGCTTGGATCAGGATCAGTGGTTTTCATGCAGAGGAATGTGAATGGTCAAGATGGAATTTGTCCCTCACATTTGTAGAGAGATAATACTGGGACCCTCGATGAGTCAGTCTGAGAAATGTATGATCATACTACGATGGAAAGGAGTTTCCATTTCAATTGTTAGACTACTCAAGAATCGAGAAAGTAATGGTTAAGAACAGGAAGTTGACATTATCCATGCCTCATCCTTGACCAAGTTATCGCGTGACAAAAGGGACGTGACATGGTTGTACGATAGGTTGTATCGTATCATCAATCCCCATATGAATTGGGTAGTCGCAATGTCTTGCTAGAGGCCGCTTGCGACTTGTGGGCTAATATCGTATTGGCCCACTACCAATCTTAGGGTCGCACACAAGAATAGCCCAACACGAGCAATAGTGTCCAAATTAATTGAATCTTATATATGTCTAAGATTTAATGAATACTGTATTTAATCTAGAATATATATACAAACATACATACATATATATATATATATATATATATATATATATATATATATATATATATATATATTATTAAATTCAAAAATATAATAATAATATTATTTATAGATAATAATATTATTGCATCGTATTTAATTTATTTGATAAATTGAATAACTATAATAAATTAAGATATTGTATCTCAGATTTAATTTTCGAATAAAGATGTAGTATCTCATATTTAATCAAATTGAGATATAGAATCTCAGATTTAATAGAAAGATATCATATCTCAGATTTAATTTATAGAAATAAATCAAATCAGCAGGCTTTTAATTCTAATTAAATAAATAGATCAGATTAGATCTGTTAGACAGATTTAATTAATGCTATTTATATCTAAAATTCGAATTAAGATTAATAGAGATTAATCTTGAATATTTTAATACGGCCCAATTAGGGTTTTAGAAACTCTATAAAAGATATTGATCTAGTCGTATTAAGATAAGGAACAAGCCGCGAAAGAAATCCTAGAGATAAAAATGTGAGACACAAAGTAAGAAGGCTCTAGCACGCTGCCGTACGTGTTGGAGAGCTGTTCGGTGTGGATACTGGTAAAGGGAGTGGATTCGTAGAGTCAGCTCCTAGAGATTGATCGAGCAAGAAGGTGTTAGCCCACGTGTTCGAGAAAGGACGCATAGAAGCTCGTATAGGTACAGTTTCTCTAACGAACCTTGATTTAAACGCCGTTGATAGATCCTCTCTATGGGATTCATAAAATTTTAATGGATGAGAATCCTTCCGCTGTGTGTACGAATCCCAACACTTAGTTCCTGAAAAAGCCTCGAGGAAAAGTCAGAACATATGACGTATAACATGGCTTCACCTACACTACTATAACATATGGGTTGCATTGTATTGTAGCTTGATATGGATGACTCGATACTATAGCATTATATCGGTCATGCTATGCGTCATTCACAACACACCCTTAAACTTGCCTTTTTCCTATGCACAGGTATTGGATAGTTATGCATTTATCACGATTTATAATATCTATCCTATATTTCCCTATATTTGTGAATTATGATATAACTGCTTAGATTGAATGCTTTCAAGCTCATATATGCTATGCAAAACAGTCATGTATTATAAGGAAAACATGGCATAATTAGAACTCATCAGTCTTCTACTTTAACATGTCAGCGCACACTCTGTTAGATAAAAATCATAATGTGGCTGAGGAAAAACTTCTTACATATGTGAGTGGAAAGAGAATTTCTATTACTGCTAATTATTTGAATGAGCTACTTCAAATTGCAAATCCTCCTCCTATTCCTAAAATTCATTATGACAATAAGCAAATTTTCCAAATTCTTCTAGTAGATGAACCATTGAGTGAACCAGTAGGGCCACTTCATTTCCCTCCCATTGTCATGCCACCTATACATAGAGCCTTGTGGTACATCTACTCAAGGAACTTTGTACAGAAGGGCAAAAATTTCACTCTTTTTACTCATCGTGATTATTCTCTATTTGCATCCTTTGTGGCCAAAGTTTCTCATAATCTTGGTCACTGGATCTTCAATGAAATGAAAAGGTATTGCATGCATTCTAAGAAAAATTCCACCATACCTTTTCCTAGTCTTGTTTATGTTATCCTATTTCATGGGAAAATATGGTATCTTGAGAAAGATGAGGTAGCCAAGAAGCTTGAGGTATTTGGTCAACATATTTTAAATTTGATGAAGATATCTTTCCAAGGATCTGGTCAATCTAGGGGTCCAGGACCATCTAGGTCAAGAGTCTCTAAGTCAAGAGTTCAAGAACAACTTGAGCCTGGTCCTGAGCATTATTCTTAGCCTGCTCCCTTTTCTCTTGAAGCAAATATAAAGGACATTGTTGAAAGGGCTGTCTCGGATTGTTTGGATCCTCTGCATATTTCCTTAGTTGCTCAAAACTCTTTGTCTGTGAAGTTGGAGACTGCCATTGAGAAATTGGTAGAAGAGGTGACCAAGATTCAAGATTATCAAGAGGAATTGAAGGAAGAAGTTAGGAATTTGAGTGGGCATCTTGAAGACCATGGAGGTAGAATCACCAATATGCACAACACTCTTTGGGCTTTATCCAACAAGGTTGACAAGCTTGTCCAGTCTCAGTCTGGTCTTGGAATTAGCATTCCCTCTCCTGCTCCTAAAATCTCACCTCCTTCATTTCCTCACCATCTTTTGGTTTCACCACCATCCCTACTCTCACTACTCCTTTCATATCATCTACCCCAGCCACTGTTCCTGTTCCTCCATCAAACACTTCTACTGTGAAGATTACATACTCTGGTTCTTCTACAGTAGAGTTGTTTGGTGAGGATGAGCCAGATACCTCCATCACCCAGCCTATCCCCCTCTCTATCATTCCATATTCCCCTCTGCCTTTCCCTCCTTCCTCCCATCCATTTTCTTCCCAATACCAGCATCCACCTCTCTGATCCCTTCTTTTTTATTCTGCCAAAGGGGGGAAGGATTGTAGAAAGAAGCCAAGCAGGATTTTATTTTTTGGTGTATTTGTTCTTGCTTGCTGTTATTTTGTATCTTGTTAATGCTACTTTTGTTGTTTTGCAACAATATGTTCTGTACTTGATCGCATTTTGACCATGTGGACATTTTGCTATAGTATTCTGACCATGTTTGATTATACTTAATCTTACTGAAATACAATGCTGGTTTATTTTGAAATGGCTATATAAGTTTGTGTGAATTGCATTGCATTATGTTTGTTTGATGTGACTCAAAATTTTTCATAAATCTCTTTTGGCTTCTTGTTTACAAAAGTTGTCATCATCAAAAAGGGGGAGAATGTTAGTCCCTATATGTGTTTTGATGATGATTAACCGTTGTAAACAATATAAGACTTATAATCCAATCAAATTATTTTAACAAAGTCGAATTTGTAGATCATATCAATTGGAGTTCACTGCTGTCAGATTGACTCGAGCCAATACTTAATGACTCGAGTCAATCCCTTTACATATATTGCGAAATTGCCATATTGACTCAAGTCACCAAAAGTCAGACTCGAGTTTAGGACTAAACTCGAGCCAGCATATTCTTTGACTCGAGCCAATTGTCTTCGAACTTAAAATGATTTGAAAATTATGTTCCTCTTGACTCGAGCCAGTGTGGTTGACTCTAGCCAGAATATTGACCGTTATATTTAAAAATGAAGTTTGAGTCGAGCCTCCACTTAAAGACTCGAGCCAAACTCTGGCCTTTCGAACTTTGAACTATTTTCCTTCACGATTGACCCGAGCTAGAATTTTGGTTGCCTCGAGTTTGGGCACTGACTCGAGCCAAGGTTTTTATGCCTCGAGTCAAAAAGCTTCTAAAACAAATGGATCAACGATGATTGACTCGAGCCACAATTCTTGAGCCTCGAGTGTGATCACTGACTCGAGCAGGTTTATTTGACTCGAGTTAATCAGTTCAAATTCTTTCTTCTCTGTGTCTTTCAAATCGAGTTGACTCGAGCTAGGGATTATGTGACTCGAGCCAAATCGTCTCTGTTTCTGAAAATGGGTTGTGTTTAAATCTTCCAACTCTTCAACTCTCTATGATTGGTTCTAGATTCTTCATATCATCTATCATTATTATTCTTAACTATGTTTAACCAATTTGATGATGAGTTTCAGATGATTATGGTTTAAATTAACGTTGTTATTGGATAAAGCAATTGGATGTGTCAGAGCATTAAATGCACTTACCCGTTCAAGACGCATTCTCAATGACCATCTTCTGAGTAGACGAAATATGTTTCTGGCAAGATATTCTTCATTCCCATTGTTGTGCCTCAACAGTTGGAATAAATAATTAAAGAATGTTGGAGACTACGATTAACTCAAAACATTAATGGATCAACGCTTCATCTCTCTAACGACTATTTTCGAAGAGCCACAACGGATAAAGTTCAAGCTTCTCAATGGTAATAAATGCCATCTACTATAAATACTAGAAGCTTTGAATTTGCCAACTACTGAAATGTTGTGCAATCAATTCAACTCAACTACAATCTATTGTTTCATTAATATCTTCGGATATTATTTCTGTGTACTTAGTGTTCATAAATTTATCTGCTCTGTGAGAGAGTTTAAACGCTTATCATTTTATTGTCCATTAGTCAAATCATAAGGTTGTGGAACCTTAAGTGTGGATGTACAATTACAGCTTATAAGGGGGAGTGAGTTCTAGTGAGAGGATCATCTTGAGTACGAAGCGTGTAATTGTAATTGTGTATTTGAGTTAGTGAGAAATCCCAAGATGCTTGGGGATTGGACATAGGTCGTGGAATTAGACCGAACCAGTATAATACCGCTGTGTTCATTTTCTCTCTTTATCTTTCTGTGTTCTTAAGGCTCCAGCAAAATGTTTTTATAATCACCTATTCACCCCCCTCTAGGTGATATTCCACCTTCATAAAGAAATTACTCGAGTAATACATCTCATTACTTGAGTAATATCTCATGTTTCAATTTAAGTTGCAACTGGAACCATATTACTCAAGTAACACATCTTGTTACTTGAGTAATATCATATGAGTTCAAAACAGTGACCTTTGCATCGTAATATTACTCGAGTAATACACACTTAACGTAATTAATATTTACTGTATGAAAAATTCAATCATTTTCAATATAAAAATTTAAGTCTTGTTATCATCAAAACTCTGAGAACCAACATAAATTAATCAAATGTTCATCTTTACAAGATAAAAATATAGTCCATGAAAATCTTGAGAAATCATCAACAATGATCAAAGTGTATAAATTGCCACCAAGGCTTTTTACTCTAGTTGGTCCAACTAAATCCATATGAAGTAGTTGGAGTGGTCGATTGGTTGAGATTTCACTTTTGGATTTAAAAGATGATTTGGTTTGTTTACCTTTTTGAAAAACATCACAAATCATGTCATTTTAAAAATTGAGTTTGGTAAATCAATAACCAAATCCTTTATCAACAACTTGTCAAGTTGAAACATGTTGACATGAGCTAAACGCTTGTGCCATAGTCAACTCTTATCCAAGTTACCAATAAGACAATTTTCAGAAACTGAGCTATTGCTAGGAAGATTAGAGTATAACAATTACCTTCTCTAGAAGCCCTAAATAAGGCTTTCAATTTAATTTTGTCCAAGGGTATATCATACTTGCAACAATCAGACATTCCTCAGAATCAAAGATAACCAAGTTACCTTTGTCTGTACTTTGACTCACACTAAGGAGGTTGTGACATAGGCCTTCCATAAGGTAGACATTTTTTTATTTATGATCCATCGTTGCTTCCAACTTCACCAATTCCAGCAATCCTTTCGAATTGATTTCCACCAAAAGTCGCCTTGCCACCATCCTTTGGCTTAATTGTAGAAAATTTGGATTGATCTCCCGCCATGTGTTTAGAGCGTCCACTGTCAATATACCATTTGTTGGATTTTAATGTACTTAAACAAACCTGCAAGACACAAGGAATCAAGTCTTAGGTACCCATCTTTTCTTAGGTCCTTTGGGGTTAGTTTGTGTCTTAGGAACTTCATAAGATCCCTTAGGCACCCATCTAGAATTGCCCACAAGTTTAACTTTTCTTTCATTTTTATGAAAACAAGAAGAAGTTGTTGGTTTTGATTAGTTTTGATGATGTCTTATATAGATGTCATTCTAAAGAGCAAAAAGGTTTCATACTACATTTATCTTCTACTTTGACTAACTCTTATATTTAATGTAGATGCAAAGTTTAATAATGGAGAATGATCAAGAAAGGAGACTAGAGAAAGAAGAACTTGAAGTCTCTATGATCAAACAGAAGTTGGAATGAAGCTTCATCATATTTGAGCTACAATGGAGTATACTTTATTGATGGAGAATAATCAAGATTGAAGAAGGAAGCTCTTGCACAATATAATGGGAATATCATAAAGCAAGAAGTTATCAAATGATTTTGGGGGATAATCTAGAAGGAGAAAAGAAATTGAAGAAGGAAGAACTTGCAATGCAATGGAATATCTTTATTCAAGTTCTTATATTGATGTTAGAAGTCTCCAAGATCATATGGAAGCTGGACAAGGGAAACTCGAGCTTAGAACTTAAACCTCAGGTTTGGAACTCCAAACTCGAGCCCATAACTAGCAAACTCGAGCCCATAACTAGCAAACTCGAGCCTGTAATGTCCTCTGCAACTCTGGCGCCTCTGGACAAGGCAAACTCGAGCTTAGAACTTAAACCTCAGGTTTGGAACTCCAAACTCGAGCCTATAAGTTGGCAAACTCGAGCTTGCAGCGGTCTTCAGCATTTCAGCCTTTGTTCAGTGTTTCACTTGGGCGACATCTGATAATTTGATGATATATCCTAAACCAGAGATCAGATTGAGGTGAAACCAGTGGCATATGAAACTAGACTCCAAAGGCGTCATTTTGATATATAATTCAAGCCAAAAGGAGTTAATATGAAGGAGCTATGAATTTATGAAGTTGACAGTGAAATCCACGTCACACAAATGACCAACCTTCAATGTTTTGAGTGTATCTCACAAACAGAGAATCCAATTGAGCTGAAATCGGTGGCATTGGAAAGTAGACTCAAAGGGCTTTCCAATGACAGTTGAATCAACCAAAAAGGAGTTCATACCAGGGAGATATGGCCCCCAAAAGTAGACAGTCTGTTCTGGGTGTTGCACAATTTGCTATAAAGAGAAGCAAACTCGAGCCTATTAGTTGACAAGCTCGAGTTCGCGGGATTCAAAGGAAATGGAACTTCTACAGAAAGCCAAACTCGAGCCTGTTAGTTGGCGAACTCGAGTTCGCGGGTTACAGAGAGCTACCAGGTCACGAAAATCATCCAAACTCGAGCCTATAAGTTACACCCTCGAGTTTAGCTCAGTCAGAGAAGAATTTAGCCTTCAACAACAAAGGGAAACTCGAGCCTACTTAAGCAAACTCGAGTTCATGTCCTAGATGCAGAAAATCAGCAGTTCGAAAGTCTCGTTTCTCATCAAAGAACATCCACATGATTACCCAAATGACTTATACTTCTTCTTAACATTATTTATATCATTTGTGTACATGTTTCAGATTATTAAAGCTTGAGAGAACATCAATCTTGACAGAAATCAAGATCTAGAAGATGAACTTGCTGTAGATTTTCAAAAACACGAAAGAGGAATGAATCCAATTAGAAACTTGAATAAACGAAGCTGTCTACTCAATTGTAATGCTTCACCAATGGATTCAAACATTCAAAAACGAAGCAAAAAAAAAAAAAGGCAACTCGCTGGAAAGGAGGATAATTATCCTCAAACGGTCAGAAAGCAACGAGACATGATTTGTTAAAGCTATTTTAGGAAACACCACATCATGGGCAAATATTCAGGACGCTCCAAACGGAAATGTCTCCAACTAATAAAGATTATGCAGAAATGGGAATTATGCAGAAAGGCTCCCAACAACTAGAATTTCGAATGGATTCAAATCTGATTGGATTTGCAATGGTTACTGTTCATAACGGTAATATTCTTCAACAGACAAATGATTCAAACAAAGTGAATTCAGTTTCCTATAAATAGAAGACAGAATACACAGAAAACAAAGAGAAACAAGCCTACCTCTTCAACATGCTATTACTCTGATCTGCTTATCATTTACTCTCTGATTTTCAATGTCTATATATCATAGAGAGTGAAATGTTTTGTATTGTACTTCAGTGTTTATCCATACACTTCTGAGAGAGAAGAATCATTGTAAACATCCTATCATTCTACCTTAGAGTTACTCAAGATTGGGTGATCTTGAGTGGGAAGCACATTGTGTTGATTACAGCTTGTAAGGGGAGTGAATCCTAGTGAGAGGATTACTTCGAGTGCAGAGTGTGTAATCAAACAGGTGTATTGATTACAGTTTGTAAGGGGGAGTGAATCCTAGTGAGAGGATTACTTCAAGTACAGAACGTGTAATCAAGTTGAAAGAAGATAGTGGATTGAAAATCTCAAGTGGAGCTTGAGGACTGGACGTAGGTCAAGGATTGGGCCGAACCAATATAAATCACGCTTGCATATTCTCTTCCCTTATCTCTTACATTCCAAAGATATTTGTTTGAATGATTGCTTATCACTTTATAACTTATTATTGTCATTCAAACTAATTTCAATAAGTTGCAGAAAGTTTCTTAAAGTTCTAAGTTTTTAATCAAACACCCAATTCACCCCCCCTCTTGGGTGATAGCCAAGTCTTTCAGAAGTGGTATGCCCTTTCCGATTACAATAATTGCAATGGGTAAAAGGATTTGAAGAATGAATCGATTTTCGAAAATAATTCAAATATGTCTTTTCTCCAGTTTTCTTCTTTCCTTTCCTTTTATCAAAATCAAGTTTGTAATCAATTCCTGATTTGTCATTTGTAAACCTTTGTTGTTTCAAAATCACATTGAGTATTTCATTGCCTTAAGTGAACTTCTCAAGAGTTTTAGTGAGATAAGCATTTCTTTTCTCTAAAACTGGATAGTTTTTACAAATGGTTTTACAAACTTTTTCACAAACAGAAACTGGACGAGGGACATTTTGAATTTGTTCCTCAAGAGTTTTAATTTTCCTTTTGGAAGAGAGAAGTTCTTTAGCCAATTTTCAAAATTCAGAGTGAAGATAATTATACTCAGAAAGGAGTTTATCAAATGAAGGTTCAAAATCATTTACCTCTTCACTCTCAGATTCTTCTTGAGTCTCAAGACAGATATTGGCCATTTCTTTTTCATCACCTTCATCTTCATTAGATGATCTATCTCCCTATATGGCCGAGACATAAGCCTTCTTCTTGAACTTGTTGAATTTCTTTTTGTCTTTCTCCTTGTTCTTCAACTGAGGACATTCAGACTTGATGTGTTCTGGCTTTTCACATTCATAGCATTTGATAGGCATTTTGGGCTCATTGCTAGATCTACCTTTATGAAACTTATGGAATCCTTGATCTTTCTTGTAAAACCTCTTGAATCTCCAGACCATCATGCCAAGCTCTTTATCTTCGTCTTCATCATCATCTTCATCCTTTTCTTCCTTGACAGTCTTAGGGGCAATTGATGAGTGCTAATTATGCCATGTTTTCCTTATAATACGTGACTGTTTTGCATAGCAAATATGAGCTTGAAAGCATTCAATCTGAGCAATTATATCATAATTCACGCATATAGGGAAATATAGGATAGATCTTATAAATCGTGATAAATGCATAGCTATCCAATACATGTGCACAAGAAAAAGGCAAGTTTAAGGCTATGTTGTGAATGGCACATAGCATGGCCGATATAATGCTATAGCATCGAGTCAGCCATATCAAGCTACAATACAATGCAACCCATATGCTATAGCAGTGTAGGTGAAGTCATGCTATGCGCCATATGTTCTGACTTTTCCTACAGGCTTTTTCAAGAACTAAGTGCAAGTTGACAGACAGACATTGGTTCACGGTTGGATTACTAATGTGTGGGATTAAAAGATACAGAAGATCAAAGATTTAGATTGGGAAAATCCCGCAATATAAGCATAATCAATCTACCAAAATTGGAAGGTTGGACCTGACAGATTGGGAAAGGCCCAGCTCACCGAACTTACGCCATAAGTAAGCCTGATTATAAAAGGAAAAGAAAGTCAACCCTAAACACATCGAGTCGTCGAGAGTCAAAACGAAATTCCTATTCTGTTAGGCTTGAAAGAAGAGTGAGAGAAGCATGAAGCACAAGAACTCCAAAAGAACCCAGCATCCTTCCTTACAGTGAGACGGAGACAAGAAGACGTGGAGTTGTCAAGTGACAGGCTTCTCCTATGCCGTCGAACCCTCCGACGAACTTTCTATTTATCTCTTTGAATTTTTAGTTTGTTTCTGCCATGGGCTATTCCGTTGTAATTTGTTATGTGATTATCTCATCAGTCATAAACTAAATTTCCTTTGGCTGAGCGAGGATGGATTCTTAAGTGTACCATGAACCCAGTTTTTCTGTTCTTAATTTAATATATTCATTTTGTTTATTAGTATTTTAATCTCTTGTCGATTAGCGGAAGCTAAGGGCTAGATCAGTGGCCTCGGCTTATTGGAAGGGAGTCGGGGTTAGACATCTTATAGGCAGTGATGTTTGTTAGGCAAGCCAGTGCAAGGCTTGACTTATCATTGTTAGCTTTAGGAATGAGTCTACCGCTCATAACCATAACACCTTGAATTGAATAGATAATCTAATTAGAAAATCGTCATAGGCATATGGGAGAAGTATAGTTAAGATTGTACGTATAGGACGCAGAAGCTTCTATATAATAGAGTTGTGGGTTAACTGAATAACATTGTGAAAGGAAGTTATGTTGTAGCATTACAGAATTTGTGCAGTGTAATTGCTATAGAAATGCGTTAAGACAAACCAAGGGAATGATATACTTAGGATGAAACCCAATGCTCAGCCTATCTTTCAAATTGATATCTTATTACGACTACGATCAATTGTTTGCTTTCTTCCTTATTAGTTATAACCACACAAAATCCAAAACCAATCATATTTTCTAATTTAGTACACAACTGTTTGCATAAATCAGTGTCATTATCGGTATCTCAGTCTCCGTGTGACGATACTCTACTTACTCTTTATTACTTGTTCGACTGGTTTACTTGCCATCAAGGAAATCGACCAACAACAATTCCCTTATGTTTGCTGCTAATCCTTTCTTGAACTTGATATTTCCTTCATACTCAAAAAGACTTCCAATTATGGCAGCCTTAGATTGCATTGACTCACCATGAGCCTCCTCAATAGCTGTGACTTTTGCTTCCTAATCTTTTGTCAGTACATTTAGAATTTTCCTGACTTGAGGATTTTGATCGTAGGTCTTTCCAAGAGCAGGTAGCTGATTGATTAGATGAGTATACCTTAGTTGGAACTCTCCAATGGATTCTCCAGGCTTCTTGCAAAGGAGATCAAATTCAACTGTGAGAGTGTTGATTCGATTTTCTTTAATTCTAGAATTTCCTTCATAGGTGATCTCTAGCGACTTCCACATTTCTTTTACAGTTGACAGGTTGCAAATTTGGAAGTATTCTTTTTGACTTAATGCGCTTTGAAGCATAAGAATAGCCTTACTGTTCAGAATCATTTGTCGTCTATCATTTTCGTCAAACTCTGAATCAATCTTTGGCACATGAATTCCTCCTTCAGCCTTGGTTGGAACATAGTCTCCATTCTCGAACACTTTCCAAAGACCATACTCAGTAGCTATCACAAACACTCTAAATTTTTCTTTCCAGAATGAGTAATGCTCACCGCTGAAACCCGGTGGTTTGTTGATAGAAGCTCCATCAGGTAATCTTCCTTCCTAGGATGTTTTATCTTAGATGTTAATCCTTAAGAGATAACACATCTCTGATACCAAATGAAAGGCAGAATATCACCTAAGAGGGGAGTGAATTGAGTGATTTAAAAACTTTTTCTAGTTATACCTGAAACACACTTCTAAAACAGAGATGAACAGAGTGGAGAAAGAGAAAACTTGACACAAGAGATTTATACTAGTTCGGTCTAAACTCTTGACCTACATCCAATCCTAGACTCTTTGGGTATTTCACTATCTCTTTCAATTGATTACACACTCTGTACTCGAAGTAATCCTCTCTTTAGGATTCACTCCCCCTTACAAGTTGTAATACATCCGCTCTCAAGGTCCTACTACCTTGAGCATCTTTATAGGAAAAATGAATATAATTGAACTCTCTAAAAGATTAGATAGATAAACACTAAAGTTTAGATATCTGAAGATATTACACAATGAATGAAACAGTAAATGTGAATAGTTCATTTGACCGTTTGTGCTTCTGGTAGTTGAATCGTATTGAATTCTTTGCTTATATTTGGTGAGGGAATTTAATGACCGTTGGAAGCTTTCAATGCACCATTGAGAGTAATCAATATAACCGTTAGACCTTAAGCTCGCCCGTTACTCTCAGGCGTTGATTCTGCAAATGTGCGTCGTAATTGAGTTGCTTTACAATCTTTATGTTCTTCTTGTTGTATGATTGGCACTTAATTAGGGAAAGAAGCCACTAATGCCTTTAGAATGTTTAGAGAATGGTTGTCCAAATTCGTGCTTCATTTTCTGGAACCACATATAATGCAACTGACGTAATCAATGCTTTTTGATTAATCTAAGTTTAATTCTTCTTCTAATCATCTGAAAAATCATTAATAAATTGATTAAAGATAGTTAGGAACAATAATGAGTGATGATAAGAAGTTATCAAATCACAAGTAAAGATTTAAGCTTTACGAACACGGTGATTTGCAAAACAGAGATGACTTAACTCAAGTTGATTTTCAAGCACACTCGAGTTGTTGACTTGAGTTGACCATTATATGCTTAAGTCGCATTTATATTTTCTTTGAAAATATGTTTGAAGTTAAATGAAGATGTCTTTGTATGAACTTAGCTCGAGTCTAAAATGTTCACTTCAAGTGCATGACTTGAGTCACTCATAACTCACTTGAGTCAAGTATCATTTTCACAAATGTTCATCGAGATAGCTTTTGAAAATGATTTGAAGATTGAGCTAACTTGAGTCTTTTAAGTGATGGCTCGAGTTATCAAAATACATTTTGAAAATAAGTTTCAAACCTAAACTCGAGTGAACCAACATCACCTCGAGTCAGTATATTGATACTCTGAAAAAATAAATTTAAGTTTACAAGAGTCCATTCGAGTCATTGAGTACAGGCTCAAGTCAACATCATTTCATAAAATATTTTTCAAAGTCTTTTAACTTGAGTCACCAGAGTGTAACTCGAGTCAGTCAAAGTTTAAGCATATTTTGACTGAGTTTTCAAAAGGCTTGACTCGAGTCTGACAACCTTAAACTCTAGTCAATTTGACAGCAAGATGAAGATAGTTACTGATTCAAATTTAATCAGGATAACAACATTTTTAGTTGAATCATTAACTACATTTTTCTTTACAATTGTTAGTTATTATCAAAACACATAGAGAACTAACAGACAATAGAGTAATATAGTTTAGAATAGTATAGATAGTGTAGTTCTGGTGACTAGGCAGAATTGTTTCTCACCCAGATCATTCTGAACGGGTCTGTTTCACAAGGAATCGGGCATCTTAAGAAAGACTCACTTCCTTTAGGAAAGGAAGTGAGGTCACCCTTGGTTTTGCCAAATTCAATCATCTTGACCCTATTTTTATTGTTTTTTGGTCTCGGTGGGACGTATCTGGTATTTTAGAATTTTTTGTAGGATTTCTACTAAGGTTTTGAAGTATCTTTGATTGGGCTAAATTTTGGTAATTTTCAAAAAAAAAAAGAAAAAAAATTGGCCTTTTGATCAAGACACATGGCTTTGCCATGTGGTCTTCATATTTTGGCCAAATTCCATCGTTTTGACCACTTTTTCAATTCTAAAGTTTTTTTAGTTCATTTTTAGGTTTAGGAATAGTCTAGAAGTTGTTCTTTGGTGGTCTCATAAATTTTAAAAATCATTTAATAGTGTTTTTGTGTTTGTTTTAGTTAATTTTTAGCATAGGTTTGTGTTTTTGTGTTTTGTGTCTTTTAGTGTTGTTTTGTGTTTTACCAGTTTTGTGGTGGTTTTACTTCTACCTTGTACTTATGTTGTATGAGTACTAGGAGTACTCTAATCCAGATGATTTGTTAGAAAGAGATCTTGAAATTGAGAGAACAATTCTTGCTGCTAGAAGGGATGTTAGGCTAAGTCAAACAGTCACTTCTGAACTTGTTTCAGATTCAGAACTTGATTTTGTTTCTCTTGTTTCTGTTGATCTTCCTGATTCTTCAGGTAGTGTTGTTTTTACTGATTCTAGTAGTAATTTTGCTCACTCCGAAAATATGGCAGAACAAGAAAACAATATAACTTTAAAAGAATTGGTTGCACCTAATACGGTCAATCAACCTTTATGTATTCAATATCTTGAACTTGGATC
The DNA here is from genome assembly GCA_025563575.1 of Acacia pycnantha. Classification (NCBI taxonomy): domain Eukaryota; kingdom Viridiplantae; phylum Streptophyta; class Magnoliopsida; order Fabales; family Fabaceae; genus Acacia; species Acacia pycnantha. Next base: position 5,369,310 of record JAMWYP010000021.1, on the reverse strand, counting down.
TAATTTTGAACTTAAATATGGTTTTATCCATTTGTTGCCCAAGTTTTATGGTCTTGCAGGTGAATGTCTACACAAGCACTTGAAGGAGTTCCATGTGGTCTGCAACACAATGAAAACCACAAGCAATTGATAAGGAGCATATCAATTTAAGAGCTTTTCCTTCTCTCTGGAAGGTAGAGCTAAGGACTGGCGATTTTATCTTCAGCCCTCATCCATTGGAAGCTAGACTGACATGCAGAGGTTATTTCTGGAGAAATTCTTCCCTTCCTCAAGAGCCACTTCCATCCGGAAAGAAATTAGTGGCATTAAACAAGTTAATGAGGAGAATATGCATAAGCATTGGGAGAGGTTCAAGAGATTGTATGTGAGTTGTCCACACCACCATATCACTGAGCAATTCTTATTACCTATTTCTATGAGGGTCTGCTACATATGGACAAAAATTTGGTAGATGCTTCTAGTGGTAGGGGCCTGAGTAACAAGACACTTGAAGAGGCCCGAGACTTGATATCCACTATGGCTGCTAATTCTCAGCAATTTGGCACCAGAGACAATAGTACTGTTGTATATCATATTCAAGCACCTCCAGTCCAGTACAATTCCCAGAAATCTTATTCCTCAAGTGCAGATCAACAAAGATTAGAAAATAGACTTGATGATTTGACCTTTCTGGTGAGGTAGTTGGCAGTGACACAGACAATGCAGTCTTCTACTCCACTGCTAGCTTATTCATATGGGTTATATTCTGACCCTTCTCACCTTACTGATGCTTGCCCTACTTTGCAAGATTCCACCTATCAAGGCCAGTCAGTGGCTGCGGTGGATATCAAGTCTTTTCCAATACCTATAACCCTGGTTAGAGGAATCACCTAAATTTTCGATGAAGCCAGAATCAGAACCAAAATAACCATATGCAGCAAAATTCTGGAAACTACCAATAGAGACAGTTTCCTCCTAACAAACAAAATCTCCAGCAGTATGCACCTCCTTCATGCCAGCAATATGTGCACCTTCACAGGCAGCACAACAGCAGCCCAGTAGTAGTAGTTCTTCACTGGAAGAAATGATGAAGAAGTTTGCCACAAACACTTTGCAATCCTAGCTACAAATGGAAACTTCTATTCAAAGTTTGCAAACTCAGATTAGGCAATTGGAAACATCATTAAACCAACCACAACCTTAGGGATCGAACACTCTTCCTTCATAGATAATCCTCAATCCTAAGGGGAATGTTAGTGCTATCTCCTTACGGTTTGGCAAGTAATTGGAGGAGCCTAAACAAGCTGCAGATGTGACTGAATCCACATCAGAAAAATAGTCAGAAAATATGAATTTTGACTCTAAAAATAAAGAGACAATGTAGTAAGGTGAAGAGGAACATGATATTCTCATTCATCTCCCTTTTCCTTAAAGAGCCATTCAATCCAAGAAGTTGGCAGAAAAGGAACAAGATAAGGACATTCTTAAGACTTTCAAAAAAGTTGAGATCAATATTCCTCTCTTTAATGCAATCAAGCAAATCCCCAAATATGCCAAGTTTCTAAAGGAGTTATGTAACAACAAGAGGTAACTGAAGGGGGTTGAACGTGTTAGCTTGAACCAGAATGTGTCAACACTCCTCCAGCCCATGCCTTATAAGTACAAAGATCCAGGAGTGTTTTCTATCCCTTGCATTATTGGTAATTATAGATTTGATGATTGCATGCTAAATCTATGTGATTCTATTAATGTCATGACTGCATCTATCTATAAATCTCTTGGTCTTGGTCATTTGTGTCCTATTAGAGTTGTTGTCCAATTAGCTTATAGGAGTAATGCTCATCCTGTTGATTTGATTGAAGATATTTTAGTCAAAGTAAATGAATTACTATTCCCTACTAACTTTTACATTTTAGAGATGGGGGATGAATCTCCTATGAGTAGGTCCCCTATCATTCTAGGGAGACCTTTCATGAAAATAGCTAGTACTAAGATAGATGTGTATTATGGTACTCTTTCTATGGAGTTTGATGATATTCATGTGAATTTTAATATCTTTGATACCATGAAACATTCTAGGGAAGAGCATTCAGTTTTGTGCATTGATGTGATTGATGATGTTGTAGATGATATTCTTGCTGAATAGTATACTGATTATCCTGATTTTGCATTTGTGAGTGAATCTATTTTTTGTGGCTATTTTGATAATGAGTGGTGCCCTATTTTCACTGAGATTAATGTTGCATTATATGGTGATTTTAACTTGCTTAATGACTCCACATTATTTGATGATTATGATATTGATTGTCAATATGAGCTTAATTCTAAATATGATGTTCATTATGAATATGAGATGAATCTGATGTTGACATTGAGCTGCCTAGGCATAGTTATGCTTCTTTGAATTTGGTTTCAAGTATTCTAAGTGTGACGACATAAGAGTTGGTGCAACAACCACCCAAGTTTCTTCCCTCCATTGAGCAGCTGCCTAAGTTAGAGCTGAAGTCTCTACCAGATTATTTGAAATATGTCTTTTTGGAGGTGAACGAGCAGTTGCTAGTCATTGTGACAAATAATCTTCTACCTGATCAAGAAGAGAAGTTGTTGACATTATTGAAATCAAACAAGAAGGTAATTGGGTAGATATTAGTTTATATCGTTGGCATTAGCTCTTCCATGTATATGCATCAAATTTTGTTGGAAGAAGAGGCTAAGCCAGTGAGACAACCTCAAAGATGCCTTAATCCCCTTATTCTTTATGTGGTTAAAAAGGAGGTTACTAAGCTTCTGCAAGCTGGCATTATTTACCCTTTCTTTGATAGCCAATATGTTAGCCCGGTCCAGGTGGTTCCCAATAAGTCTAGAGTGACTGTGGTAGCCAATTAAAAGAATGAGCTCATCCCTACAAGAGTTCAAAACAATTAGAGAGTATGCATCGACTATAGGAGACTTAACCAAGCCACTCACAAGGATTACTATCCTTTACCTTTCATTGATCAAATGTTGGAGCTGTTGGTTTGTAAGTCTCACTCTGCTTCTTGGATAACTACTCAAGCTATTTCCAGATCCATATTGCTCATAAGGATTAGGAGAAGATGACCTTCACATGCCTTTTGGAACATATGCCTACAGAAGGATGCCTTTTTGCCTCTGCAATGCGCCTGTCACCTTTTAGTGTTGTATGGTAAGTATCTTTTCTGAATTTCTAGAGGACTGCATGGTGGTTTTCATGGATGATTTCACCTGACCCCTGTTTAATCTTCCGCATAAGGACACAGATTTTGTATTTGATGATGAGTGCAGGTTGGCCTTCAATCACTTGAAGCATTGCCTGACAAGTGAAGACACTACTTACAGGATTGCGGAATTTTCTGTATAAGATAGTGGTGGGTTAATTAAATAACATTGTGAAAGGAGGTTATGTTGTAGCATTGCAGAAGCTGTGCAGCATAAATGCTATAGCAATGCGTCTCATGCGAACCGGGGGAATGACATGACTTAGGATGAAATCCAAGCTCAGCCCACTTTTAATTTGATATCTTCCTTCGACTTCCAGTCACTCATTTATTTCTAGTCATTAGTAATAGCTATACAAACCAAACCAAATATAATTTTCACATCGCACACTTGTCTTTAGAAACTAGCGTCATCTTCGGTATCACAGTCTCTGTGGGACGATACTTTACTTATTCTTTATTACTTGTTCGACTGGTTCACTTGCCATAAGGGAATTCGACCAATAAGTTTTTGGCATTGTTGCCGGGAACTAAAGATACCTTTTATGATTGTAAGTTTCTTTTTGATAAGTTGTATTTACCTCACCAAGCTCACTGTCTCTATCTCTGATTTTCAGGTACATTCTGTAGTGTATGTGTAACTCACCATCTGCCAACCTTGAGCCATATGATCCGAAGATTAAACGAACCTATAAACAAAGGCGTAGAATGTTTGAAATTATGCCCTAGGGGCAAGTCATTGTACTTTAAACGTTTATGTTATTTAAAGTATTTCTCCGTTTTGTTATCATATCATTTGCATGTTTATAGTGATAACTGTATCCTTGGATGTATCTTATAGATTATCCTAAATGTCCCTGATCGGTCATCTATGTGGGAGCAAAGATGAAATAAGGCCGGTATGACTTTGATGAGTATGGAGATACGAATCAAAGTCATAGGCACTTGTAAGAGTACAAGGTGTTGGATCGACCCACTATGAGAAAGCTGCATGGATTTAGTCATAAGCTTATCTCATGTATAACCGCGTCACAACGCCTTTTGACCTGAGATTATCATGGATTCCTACATGAGAGTCACTGATCTTTGACCTAGTCAAAAGTCACCTTTGACCAGGTGATGATAAAGGCTTTGATCGAGATCAGTGATTTTCATGCAGAGGAATGTGAATGGTCAAGATGGAATTTGTCCCTCACATTTGTAGAGAGATAAAACTGGGCCCCTCGATGAGTGAGTCTGAGAAATGTATGGTCGAATGGAAAGGAGTTTTCGTTTTAATTATTAGACTACTCAATAATCGAGAAAGTAATGGTCAAGAAAAGGAAGTTGACATTATTCATGCCTCATCCTTGACCAAATTATCGCGTGACAAAAGGGACGTGACATGGTTGTACTATAGGTTGTATCGTATCATCAATCCCCATATGAATTGGATAGTCGCAATGTCTTGCTAGAGGCTGCTTGCGACTTGTGGGCTGGTACAGTATTGGTCCACTACCAATCTCATGTGGGCCTGCAATAGTCCAACACGAGCAAAAGTGTCCAGATTCATTGAATCTTAGATATGTCTAAGATTTAATGAATACTGTGAATATATATATATATTAAATTCGAAAATGAGAGTGAAATTATTTATAGATAATAATATTATTATATATAGTATTTAATTTATTTGATAAATTAAATAACTATAATAAATTGAGATATTGTATCTCATATTTAATTTTCGAATAAAGTTATCATATATCTGATTTAATTTGAATTGAGATATGGTATCTCAGATTTAATTTATAGAAATAAATTAAATCAGCAGGCTTTTAATTCAGATTAAATAAATAGATTAGATTAGATCTGTTGGACAGATTTAATTAATGGTATTTGAATCTAAAATTCAAATTCAAGATTAATTTAGATTAATCTTGAATGTTTTAATACGACCCAATTAGGGTTTTAGAAACTCTATAAAAGGATATTGATCTAGTCGTATTAGAGGACGAACCAACAAGCCGCGAAAGAAATCCTAGAGAGAAAAACGTGAGACACAAAGTAAGAAGGCGCTAGCACGCTGCCATACGTGTTGGAGAGTTGTTCGGTGTGGATACCAGTAGAGGGAGTGGATTTGTAGAGTCGGCTTTTAGAGATTGATCAAGCAAGAAAGTGTTAGCCCACGTGTTTGAGAAAGGACGCATACAAGCTCGTATAAGTATGGTTTCTCTAACGAACCTTGATTTAAACGCCGTTGACAGATCCTCTCTATGGGATTCGTAAAATTTTAATGGATGAGAATCCTTTCCGCTGCGTGTACGGATCCAAACATAGAAAGCAGAGGCGAAGGAGTCACTTGAGTGATTCTGCACAAATGGCGGAAATGCAAGCTAATCGAGACCAAGATCGAGAGGAGTGACAACTTCTCAATGAGGATAACCAGAATCCCCAACCAAACCGTAACGCTGATCTAGACCAAGCACTCATGGAGTTTGGAGTCCCTGACTTGACCAGACTCAAATCGACCATCACACCTCCAAACCTGACTGCAGTACACTTTGAAATCAAAAGTGTCATGTTCCAAATGCTCAATTCAGTCAGACAATTTGGATGACTCCCATAAGAAGACCCTCATCTGCATCTCAAGTCATTCATGGAGGTCTATGACTCTTTTGTCCTTCCAAGATTGACAGCCGACGCCCTCAGAATCAAACCGTTTCCATTTTCTCTCAGGGACAAGGCTCGTACATGGCTGAACACTCTACCATCTAACTCTATTACCTCCTGGAACAACCTGGGTAGCAAATTCCTGCTGAAATTCTTCCCACCAACCAAGAATGCCCAGCTGAGAAAAGACATCACTAGCTTCCGAAAGTAACTTGGAGAATCTACTTACGAAGCTTGGGAACAATTCAAAGACCTACTCAGAAGATGTCCTCAACACGGATTAGTTGAATGGGTGCAACTGGAAACCTTCTATAAAGGTTTGGACAAAAAGGCACGGTCAATAATTGATGCTTCTACAAACGGTTCACTCTTGATGAAATACTATAACGAAGCTTATGAGCTTTTGGAACACATGGCTATGAACAATCATCAGTGGTCAGCAGATAGACTCCCACCGTCCAGACCAGTAGCAGGAGTTCATGAACTTGACGCTATGACAGCCCTCACTGCACAAGTGTCTTCACTGACCAATATGATCAAGTCAATGAGCCTTCCTGCCAATAACTCATCAATGCAACCTACTCAAGTAGCCTGTGTGTACTGTGGTGGAGAACATCCTTACTCTCAGTGTTCTACTAACCCTGAATCTGTCAACTATGTGAACAACTTCAACAGGGGCGGCAACAACAACAACCCATACTCCAACACGTACAACCCAGGATGTAGGCAACACTCAAACTTTTCTTGGACATCTCAGAATCAACCACCTGCAAGCCCCTAGCAGGTCCCTTGTACTCTAATAGACCATCGAATCCACCGGGGTTCAACCAGTAAGTAACGCAACAACAAGGCGCTTACTCAGCCCGTCAGTCATCTATGGAAAGCCTACTCAAGGATATATGACCAAGAACGACACCATTATACAAAGCCAACAAGTCTCCCTTCACAATCTTGAAAATCAAGTCAGACAGCTTGCTACAGCACTCAATAACAAACCATCAGGTTCTCTGCCTAGCGACAATGAAGTCCCTAGGAACCATGGAAAAGAACAAGTCAAGGCAATTGAACTAAGAAGCAGCAAGAATGTGGAGCCAATGAAAGTCTCAAAAAGACCTATCAAGAACGCTGAACCAATATCAGGCCAGACAAAGAAGGGGCGAGAAACCACAGAAGACGCCCATGAATCAGACCAGCACCCATCACTGCTACAGCAAAAGGATAGCTGATCTTATGTTACGGTATTCCCCACGCATGTGACGCCAGATATTCGTGTATCAGAAGTAATGCAGGATGCTGTAGCATCGTCATCACAACATACCTCTGACCTAGGACTATCACGAACCATGAATCAACCTCCTCCGTTTCCACAAAGACTTCATAAGCAAAATCAAGAGAAGCAGTTCCAAAAATTCCTGGACATGTTGAAACAACTGCATATAAACATCCCTTGGGTGGAAGCACTGGAGCATATACCTAGCTATGTGAAATTCATGAAGGATATTCTGTCAAAGAAAAGGCGGCTAGGTGAGTTCGAGATAGTGGCCATGACCAAGGAAAGCAGCACATTACTGTTGAATAGACTGCCACCAAAGCTAAAAGATCTGGGCAATTTTACAATCCCTTGTGCCATTGGTCCCAACTACTGTGAAAAAGCACTTTGTGATCTAGGCGCCAACATCAATCTAATGCCAATGTTTGTGTTCAAGAAGCTGGTAGTCGGAGAAGCAAGGCCTACTACAATAACTATGCAATTGGCAGACAGGTCCATCGTCCAACTCGAAGGAAAAATCGAAGATGTACTGGTTAAGGTGGACAAGTTTATCTTCCCGGTATACTTCATTATACTAGACTTTGAAGCGGATTTAGAGGTCCCAATCATCCTAGGAAGGCCATTTATGGCAACAGGAAGAATGTTGATCGATGTTAAAAGAGGTGAACTCACTATACGAGTCAATGGAGACCAAGTGACATTCTCGATGCTAAAGACTCTACTATACCCAGAGGCACCAGAAGAATGTTCTACCCTCAACATAATACCAAGCGCTAACACGCCTTTTAGAACCATGATCAAGGAAGGATGCTTGATACCCAGAAAGGCACATCATGGTCATAGGGAGACGTCACCATATAAGGAAGAGGTCAAAATCTATTGGGATGGGAACAGAACCTCAGGGAAAGTTAGCAATCCTACTCGAATCTGAATTGAAATCATGACCACATCTGGCTGAATGAAAAGACCCATTTCTCACTATACAACAATTAACCATAATGTTTTTAATAAAACCGAATTAACAGGTAATTATGGAACCCCCCCTTTCTTTTCAAGACAACACACCTCGGGATCCAAGGTACAAATTCTTCCCACAAACCCACCACAGAAATCCATAACTCTAGACACAATTATCAAACAGGAGAATACATAGCCCACGAGTCTTACCACGCTAACCCCACAACAAAGGGTCTACACAAAACAATTTTCGCACAAGATATGATTGTGGATCCACTATAATATGACACTGTATAAAATATAGCTTTCAAAAAATAAACAGTCATCCAAAAAAATTAATGTAGTATTTCAAAAATATAAGGGCCCTAAAATGACAATATAGAAATCAATATATCACTAATACCAAAAAAAGGCCTTCAAATTTCACTACTCCTATGCCTCTAAATGCTTCCCTTTCCCTCTAGTAAAGTTAGAGGTCTCGCCTGAAAAATTTAATAATGACGGGGGTGAGACATAAAGTCCCCGTAACCGAAATAAATTTATCAAATATGCAGGAAAGAATTGTAAGTCAAAGAAGCAAGTTTATTAACATAATTATAATATCAACAATAATTAAATAATACATAATAATTAACAATATTTAAAACCATCCTCACTCATCCATCCTACTCCTCCTTGTATCTTCTGGACGTGGTACAACCTATCAGGGCTAGTATACCCGGCCAAGGTTAGCTAGTCACTTCAAGAATATTGTCCCCTCCCATGCCACTACCGATATACCGTAACAGGGAGGTGTCTACTCAAAACACTCAACTCAAATTCTGAGCCAGGAATGAGAGAGCTGATGGGCACAATTTCACCCTCAATCTCTTCCACACAACCCAACATAACCCAAAACAGAAGAAATAATATAACACTAAAATTTTCAATAACATTTTACTAAATTATTATTCCATATAAATCATCTAACAACAAATATTGTAACCATTACAACAATAACAACCCCAATAATAATATTCACTTATATATACAAATTGGAAAATACACTGCTTCACTGAAATAATTTCATATTCGAACATACTCATAATTTTTCAAAACACATACAAGTAGTATATATGAAATTAAGGCTTAGAAAAACACCTTATAGCCCAAAATAAGCATATAAAATAAATTAACCCCAGTTACCTTAATTCCAAGCTTAACCTTAGCTTGAGGAGAACAACCTAAACAATCACTGGTCACAAGAAGACTCTACATTTTCACAATTATAACTTATGGTGCACTTTATAATGCTATAGCATATCGCCCACAATGCAAAAGTAGTGATAGAGTGATGCTTGTAAAAAAACTAAGAAAGAAGAAAAAAGTTTCGTGGTAGCACAAAAGCATCACCACTAAATAGGGCCTACTAAATGCAGTATCACAATTACTTGTCCTAAATGCCTGTTTGATGTCTTGCCATATCATATTTCAGTCTCAATAACCATCCCCACACACAATGCCACTCCTTACATTACAACCCAAAAAGCCCTTTTGATGCAACTAAGTTCATATGCTAGGAAGCCAACTTAGAACTTTTACAAACTCATAGGACTTCTAGGCTAGCATGGCAGAGAGAAACAAATCCCACTGTGTGAGAAAGTGAATATACACTACACCCAAGAGTCTCTTGACTCTCCCTTGCTAAAGCAATGCCTTGCATTACACACCAGTACTGGGTAGTGGGATTGTTTACACAGGAAGCTAAACTTAAGACAATGATAGGATACCTGGTTCTTAAGATAAGCGCACAAACTGCGAGGTTGTTTTCTGCTCTATATTCTTTTCCTTGTTTTGCCCAAGAGTGCAAAAAGCTAAGTGTGGAGGAGTTCGATGAATAGTTGTAACACCCCCAATTCCTAACAGTTATAATAACATAAAATTGCAATGGTTTTTATAAATAATTACTGAATTTCAAGTAAATCCTTGGGAAGTGTTACCGCCGCACTTGTACTGAGACAAGTGCAAGGCTAATTTATTACAATGACATAAGTCCAAAACTTAAATAAATAGTTTTATTCAAAGCAAAATAACATAAACCTAGCCATAAATAGTTGAATATTCTTCCTCACTTCTCACTGCTAGCCCCAACTCGAGAACCTGCTTCACTGAAAATCTGCTCCCCCGAAGGATCGTCGCAGCCCATAATACACAAAATCAGCAAAACGCTGGTAATCCCAATAAAAAAAAAAGATTTAAGTGGCTCGAATACTTTATATAAATCACATAAAATAATCCTATATAATTTACACTAAATATAATTCTTTATTAATTTAGACCCGGAAGCCCACAGTCTGTTTAGTAGGAGGAGAACCATGGTAGACCCGGAAACCCGACCAGCCTACTGTGACCCGGAAACCCGACCGATCACAATCAATCAGATTGGCCATCAAAAATACTTCGTCCTAATGTGCACACCTCTTCCTAAAGTTGCTACTAGTGTCCAGGAAACCCGACCAGACACCACTTTAGGAAGAACGGATATAATCGGTTCACTTCGGTAACATATCGGGGGCATAAAGCCTAGTTGTGTTCATCACTTTGGGAGGTACCGTCCCAAAGCTATCCTCCCATGATTTAAATTCTTTCAATCCACACATAAAATATATGTCTTAATAAATCAATAACTAAATAATAAATATATAGCATATATATATAATATTGTACCCAACAGGAAGGCGCATCCCGGAATAAGTAAACACAAAAACGTACAGGTTCATAGATTCAATTGAGTAAACGTACAGGTTCAATACCAAAAAAAAACATATATTATAGTGCATTCATTCAAAACGTACAGGTTAACAAATGCCATATATTAAAGTAGGCACGCAAGCCGAGGCGACTTACTTCATCAATTCATAATTTAAAACGTACAGTTGTAATCAATTTGCTGAGAGGACCAAAAATAATTAGAACGTATCTAATATTACTTTTTACTGGGATTAGGGTTACAGATTATGAATTAGCCTACGCTATATGGGAATTAGGATTACCTATCAATATTCCTATTAACCTATCAAATTTCATACTTAATTCCTAAACTATATGGGGATTAGGATTACCTGGTCTCCGTCTTTGCTAGTCTTCTAGAAAACTGCTTTGCCGAGAGCGCGGGAGGAGGAAGCCGTAGCAGAGAAACAGAGTCGAGCGTTTTCTAGGTTTATGCGGCTAAACCTAAGTTTATAATTGACATCTAGGGTTTTAGCGATTGGGCTGGGCTATTTAATTATTGCAAATTAATAAACTAATACTAAAAACATTATTAATTTCTAGATATTTTATATATTATTATTATCTTTTGTTGGAATGGGCCTTTATCACTTAAACCCTAATCTGTTATGTGATCTAGTCTAATCAGATCTGATTATGTGATCTTAATTGTTTTATTTTATTTTTTTTAAATTTCAAATTATTGTGCCTAGATTCTAGGAGAAACTCTAGAAATCAATTTAGATTATTTCTCTCTATATATGTACACATATTAATTCTTTTATTATTATTATTATTATTTTAATCAGGGTATTACAATAGTATTTATGCCATGTTTTCCCTATGTGTTTTGACTATTTTGAATGCTAAATCTAAGCTTTACTGTGTGCCATCAGATAAAATATCTTTGAATTCATGTACATAGGGAAATAGAGGATGGATCTTACAAATTGTGCATTCATATCATTATCCTGCTCATGTGCATAAGAAAAAGACCACGTTATAGTTTCCCGTGGAAGCGCATAACTAAGCTAATACAATGCTTTAGCATAGTGTATGCCTACGTCTGCCCAGCAATACAATGCGACTGTTATGCTATAGAATAATAAATGATGCAGAATTATGCACTAAGTTATTCTACCCTTTCCTCGCGAGTTTTCAGGAAATTAAGACAGATCATCAAGATGCACGTAAAGACGGTGATTGACTCAAGCTGAATCTAGAAGATGCGGAGAATCTAAAGAAAGATTTAAATAATCTCGCGATATTAAAAGAAGAATCAATCAACTGAAACTAAGACCTTGGACCTAACAGATTTGGAAGGCCTAACTCACTAGACGTATGGCGCAAGAAGACCTAACTATAAAAGGTGAAAAGAAAAGCGATGGTAAATCATACTTAAATTACTTTAAAAAATCTATGCACTCGTCTAATCCCTTTGCTCATTGCAACTATTGCAACAGAAAGGGGCATAACACATCCTATTGTTTTCATAGGAAAGAAAAACCAATAGGTACCTATAAATGGGTACTAAAATGATCATATGTTCCTCCAATGATCTGGACTCACCATAAAGGACCCAAGAAAAGATGGGTACCTATGACTAGAGATCATACCAAATTTGCCACAATGAGATCAAAAGCTGGTGGCAAAGTGAGCTTTAAAAGAGACTAATTTAGAAAAATAGCCAGGATAGGTGAAATTGGCGAGAAGGATGGAGTTCAAATCAAAGATGTCTACTATGTAGAAGGTCTCTGCCATAACCTCCTTAGTGTTAGTCAGAGTGCAGATAAAGACAACTAGATCATCTTTGATTCAGAAGAATATCTCATTGTGAACAAGAAGGATATCTAGCTGAACAAAGACCAACTCAAGGTTTTAATAAAAGCCTCAAGAGATGGTAACTAATATACTATCAATATACCTACCTGTAATACTAATTCTGAAAATTGTTTTCTTAGCAACACCGTGAAAGTTGGTTACGGCATAAAAGACTGACACATGCCAATATACACCAACTAGGAAAGTTTCTAAAAAATTACTAAGTTTTTGGTTTACCTAAACTTCAATTAAACAATGATTTGATTTGTGATGCTTACCAAAAGGGTAAACAGAATAAATCTTCCTATAAATCAAAAAATGAGGTCACAACAAAAAGACTACTTCAACTTCTCCATATAGATCTAGTTAGACCAGCAAGAGTTAAAAGCCTTAGTGGCAATATATTCTGGTCATTATCAATAATTACTCTAGATTTTCTTGGACCATCTTTCTTTCCTCCAAAGATGAAACCTTTGATCAATTTATTGTTTTTGCCAAGAAAGTGTAAAATGAGAAAGGTATGTGCATTTCAGGTATAAAAACAGACCATGGAGGAGAATTTAAAATTCAAGCTTTTTAGAGAATAATGTGATTCAAATGGTATTGACCACAATTTCTTAGCTCTGAGAACTCCTCAACAAAATAGAGTTGTAGAAAGAAAGAACAGAGTATTGTGATTCAACAAGAAGCAGAACACTATATCTATATCATCAATTGAAGTTGAGTATGTAGTTGCTTCAAGTTGTTGTGCTCAAGTGCTATGGCTGAAACAACAACTTTAAGATTTGGGCATCCATCTGAAGGAAATTCCAATACTCTTTAACAATACAAGCACAATAAACTTGGCGAAAAATCTAGTTCAACATTCAAGAACCAAGTATATTGATATGAGACATCACTTTATCAGATATCATGTTCAAAAGAAAGATGGTAAAGTGATGTTCATTCCCACATATCTCCAGGTAGTTGATATTTTCACAAAATCATTAGCAAATGATCAATTTCTCTTTATAAGAAGAGAATTGAGAATGGTAAATCCCAATAAATTGTGAGTAATTTCTTTTATCCTATTAATTTTAAGTATGTTTTGATGACTTAATTACTAACTTAAGCATAAGAGTTTCTAGTATTTTATTTTACAGGATCCCATGTTCTTACGCTGAAAAAAAGAGTCAAACAGAGAAGCGATCACTTGCAAGGGAATTCAAGTGATAGTGGAGGTTACAAGCCATCACTCGAGTAATATCAAGGAAATTGTCCCATTTCGCTGAAAAGATCAGGCATCATTGAAGTGAGTTATTGAACACTCAAATGGGGATACTTAAGTTGAGACTTAGATGACTCAAGTGTTGGACAATTGAAGCAAAGCCAATTCACTAAGCAAGCTAGCAATCGAGTGATGAAATAGGTAACTCAAGTGGTAAACTCGATGAGGCCTTTGGGCTCTCGAGTGATGAGAAGATGAAGTAGAGTCAAAACTTCAACGATGGCATGTACTCGAGTGGTAAAAGAGGTAACTCGAGTGAGGTAGCTGAGTACTTGAGTGCTGAGAAAGCAAAGAAGCTGAACAGTCAAATTGCAGGAAGTCAAAATGACAAGCAACGGATCCAGTTGAGTAAAAGAGATAGCACTCGAGTGATAATCAAAGCCAACTCTCAAATGGGATTGAGTGTTCACAGTACACACTCGAGTAAGGTACCTTTATTGCTTTGTATTTTATGAGACATCACTTAAGTAACCCAAATTTCACTCGAGTAGAAACTGATAAATTGTCAGAATATATCAGACAGTCACAACGCTACTCTCACTTTCACTCTGTTAGTTGTGTTGTTTCATTCTCTCCCTCAGAAAAATCCCCAAATCTCTTAAAATTTCCCTCTTCGAATTCATAACCGTTAAGTCGTTACTGTTCGATTAACTTCATTGGACTTCTCAACTTCCCATTCCCAACGATTCCCTTATGTATCCGTCACTTTATACTCACTCTCTCGCTTGCATTCTACCACTCAATTCTCAATTCTTAAGCCCTAATACCAGAATCACTCTTCGTCTTTCACTTCCTTCAACACAGTCAAAGATCTTTATTAGAAAATGGCACAAACCAAGAGGCCTTTGGTAGACAAGGATGATTCGTCTCCTCCATCGAAGAATACAAAGTGTAAAGATACTCTGAAGAGTCCAAAGTTCAGACCCAAGGTTCAATCCTTAGAACCCAAGCCAAAAGTAAAGGGTGTCGTGATCAAAGAACCTTCTGAGACTCTGACTCGACCAACTTTGTCTCTAGTGCCTTCATGGAAAGGCAAAGACAAGTATGTTCCTGTTCGAGAAGCTGATCTACAAGTCAGACAGTTCATGGCTTCTCTTGACACTGCCTACCAAAGACAAGTTTCACAGTCTCAGCACTCAGACATTCCTTGGAGATCTAGATACGGGACACCCTCTAAGGTTACTGGTAGTCAAGAAACTCCATTTGCCTTTGGTTTTACAAGCCCTACTCCCTCTCAATTACTAGAGGAAGCCTAGTTACTAGTTCTTCCTTCAGGCTTCAACACAACACCTCTTGAGATATTTGATGAGGCTGCCTTCGAGGTAGGTCCTTTTGCTCTACTATATTTATTGACTTAGATAAATTTAAATATGAGTAATGTGAATTTATCTTCATATTTAGGTCAATATGAATCGTGGTTGAAGATTAGGACTTTTATTGTCCCAAAGTTGTCAAAGTATTCTATTTTCATATGAGAATAGCCGATAAAACTAATGACGATGATAATATCCTTGAAGGGATTCTTGAGACCACCGTGCGAGGACAAACCATTAGATTCACTGCTTACTTGATCAACTCCTACTTGGGGATTGTGAATGCCTTTTATAAACTTGTAAAAGAACTCTTCAAACTAGAAATTTTCAATTTTTGAAGCTAGGAGAAGAATTGGGGCCTCTGACTTTTACTCTTGAGTCTATGAGTGACATATTCTGAACCATCTGGTACATCTACATGAGGAATATGGTCAATAAAAGCAAGAAAGTTTCCCACTTCACCTATAAAGATTTTCATATGTTTGCCTCCCTTATTTCCAAGGAACCAAGGAATGTGGGTGCCTGGATTATTGACTGCTTGACTCTCACAACTTCAACAACCCTTAGGTTTTGCCGCACTTTCCTTTTATAGTTAGGTTTTCTTGCGCTGTACGTCCAGTGAGTTGGGCCTTCCAAATCTATCAGGTCAAAAGCCTAGATTTGGTTGATTGATCCTTTTTTAATATTGCAGGATTTTCCAAATCTTTCTTTCGATTCTCCGCATCTTCTAGATTCAGCTCCAGTCAATTCAACCGCTGTCATACGTCCGTCTGGATGACCTGTCTTAATTTCCTGAAAAACTTACGAGGAAAGGTTAGCGTAACATAGCGCATAACTCGGCATCACTTATGATAGAACAATATAGTGGTCGCATTGTATTGCTCGTACAGATGTGAGCATACCCTATATTATAGCATTGTATCAGCTTTGTTATGTGTTTCCACGGTAAACCATAAAGTAGTCTTTTCTTATGCGTATGAGCACAATAATAATATGAATGCAACATTTTGTAGGATCTATCCTCTATTTCCCTATGTGCATGAATTCTTAGACATTCTATTAGATAACACACAATAAAGCTCAGATTTAGCATTAAAACCAGTCAAAACACATTGGGAAAACAATGCATAAATATAACTCATCAGTCCTGTTGAGGATTTTTCTGTATTGTGGTACTAAGAACTCGTGGAATCTTGGAACAATAGTGAAAATCTCAGAGACGCTTTGAGGACTAGACGTAGGTCAAAAAGTTAAGGCCAAACTAGTATAATTCGTTGTGCACACTTCATAAATATTCTTCTAACTCTTCCTCTTCGATTTAATTGTTTATCATCTTCAGTTTAAAATTTTAAATATCATCCAATTCACCCCCTCTAGGGTGAACTATTGACACTAACATTAACAACTATCACTACACCAATTAACAACACCTTTTTTCTTTTACACAACAAGTGTTGTAACTCACCTTCATCTTCATACCTTCATTATGAACTTTTTGTGCACCAATTCTGAATTATGTGTTTTACATCATTCTCTGTTCCCTCCCTCCATTTATTCAATGGGGGTATTTTTGAATTTTGACACTTGAAATATATTACAAAAATGTTCCGGGGATTTCACTACAAATTTAAGATTTTAAAGGATGATTCCGTTGGCCAAGGAGGGTCATAATGCTCTTGCTGATGCAGACTTGTTATTAGTCCCGGCAATTCCTTCAAGATGCCTGGATATAGCTTTACAAGACCAATTGGTCTGTAGATCTTAGTTCTTTTACTAGTTTGTTGTATTTTGGTGCTAGTCTTTCATGAACTAGCCTCTCCTACTTCTCAAGCTTTGGCTTGCCTATATTTTCAAAAAAAAAAAAAAAAAAAAAGGATGATTTCGTCGTATTTTCTCTCACTAGGGCTAGGGCGCCTACGTACAATTATCCCATATTTTTACCCAAAACAATGAGAAGAGGACCAGGTCTTAATCAGACTTGCCGCAATTCGGGAGCCAGATCAACTTCGGTACAAAAGAGGAAAAAGAACCAGAGCGGCAAGCGGCTCCCGCGAGCGTCAGTTTTCGAACAAAAACAAATTAGGGTTTATCATTCCCCTGAATCTCAGTTACCGCTTTCTGCCATTGAGGGCACGTAAGTTTCATTTGCTTGCTCGCTATAGCTGGTGGCTTTTTACATTGTTATTTATCGTTTCACACTATTGATAGTTCTGGTTAATCTTTAGCAGGAATAGTTTAGCAAAGGGTCTTGGAATCAGTTATAACCAAAAACTCCACTAAGTGAAGTTTGGAACTGAGAAAATGACCGAGTCTCCGTCTCCTGGAAAACGAAAAGAAGCAGAGGATTATCAAGTCAATGAGACTTCAACTCAACAGTCCCTCTCAAATAAACGTCGCAATTTGGCGCGAACATGCGTGCATGAAGTGGCTGTCCCCAGTGGGCACGTTTCATCCAAGGATGAATCAATTCATGGCACTCTGTCAAATCCCGTGTATAACGGAGAGATGGCAAAGTCATATCCTTTCACGCTTGACCCTTTTCAGCAGGTATCCGTTGCCTGTTTAGAAAGAAACGAGTCTGTTTTGGTCTCTGCACATACTTCTGCTGGTAAAACTGCTGTTGCCGAGTATGCTATTGCAATGGCTTTTAGGGATAAGCAGAGGGTTATATATACCTCGCCCCTCAAAGCTTTAAGCAATCAGAAGTACAGAGAACTTAGTCAAGAGTTTAAAGATGTTGGGTTGATGACCGGTGATGTTACTATTTCACCCAATGCTAGTTGTCTAGTAATGACAACAGAGATTCTTAGGGGAATGCTTTACAGAGGTTCTGAGGTTTTAAAGGAAGTTGCATGGGTTATATTTGATGAAATTCATTACATGAAAGATCGTGAAAGAGGGGTTGTTTGGGAGGAGAGCATAATCTTTTTGCCCCCTGCGATCAAGATGGTTTTTTTATCTGCGACCATGTCAAATGCCACAGAGTTTGCAGAATGGATCTGTAATCTGCACAAACAGCCTTGTCATGTTGTGTATACTGATTTCCGACCAACTCCTTTGCAGCATTACGTGTTCCCCGTGGGTGGTAGTGGCTTGTATTTAGTAGTAGATGAGAATGAGCAATTTAGGGAAGACAATTTTGTGAAATTGCAGGATACTTTTTCAAAGCAGAAGCCAGGGACTGCAAAATCTAATGGCAAAACTGCAAAAGGCGGGTCTGGATCTGGTGGTTCTGATATATACAAGATAGTGAAGGTCAGCCCTTCCATTCTAATATTGTACTTGATTTCTGGTGTTATCAGGGGTCTTAACAGAGTGGTGTGTCAGTGGGAAAGTGCAAATGTTAAAATGTTATTTTTCACTGATGCTCGTTACTAAGAAAGTGAGAATTTTTTTTGGTTAGTGTAGAAGTGCATTTAGAAAACTGCGGAACCTATATGCCAACTTAAGGAAGTTCTCTATAATGGTTCACTTCTTCGCAGTTCTGTACTGTACCTATTTAACTGTTAAGTGGGCATTTTGGGTAAAGGGATAGCTTGGTGCTAGAAATTTCCACTATGCGTAGGGTCTAGGGAGTGGTCGACCTGCTTTGAGTCTATTGTATATAACCTTACTCAGCATGTTTACAAGAGGCTGTTTCCACAACTCAAATTTGAGACAATGGGGTCACATGATGTCAACTTAACTATGACATCATGACTCTCTCTCTCTTAAGTGGGCATTTTGGGTGCAACAGTTGTTCACCTTCACTGGGTTCTTGTCAAAATCACCACCAAGTCATTTTGTTGGATTCTTATTATGATAATAAGATTATCAGTGTTGACCACATAGTGCATCTCTCAATGCATGCATATAATTCTGACATGGACATTTTAGGTATAATAGTTACCTTGCATTAAGCTCATGCTAGAAATTCACAGATTTTATACATATTGATATTTGAGTAATCCTGTAGTTTTGTTGCGGTATTCAGAGTTTTTCTTCTATCTATCGTAGCAGCAATTTATTTATTTTTTATTTTTTTGACTTTTTCTTCTATCTATCGTAGCAGCAATTTTTTTTTTTGTTAGAGCTGCTATTACGTCTTTGTAATTTACTTTAAGATGACAATTTTACACTCATGGAAAAGGAAGTTATCCCTTGAACAAGTGAATTAAGATGGGTCGTTGATAGTTAATTTTTGAATTCCTTTCTTTTGTTCCTTCTATATTAAACAACATTGCTTTATATGCTTTAACTTCTCCTTTTTGTCCGTTGCTTGAATGGGAAATCTTCTTGATCTCAGATGATCATGGAACGGAAATTCCAACCTGTTATTATCTTCAGCTTCAGTAGAAGAGAATGTGAGCAACATGCCATGTCTATGTCCAAGCTTGATTTCAATACCCAGGAGGAAAAAGATACAGTCGAACATGTCTTCCGTAATGCAGTACTCTGTTTGAGTGAAGAAGACAGGAATTTACCTGCTATTGAATTGATGTTGCCACTTCTTCAGCGAGGAATTGCTGTTCATCATTCTGGGCTTCTTCCTGTTATTAAAGAGTTGGTTGAGCTCCTTTTCCAGGAAGGCCTTGTAAAGGCTCTCTTTGCCACTGAGACTGTAAGATTATGTTCAGTTTTCATTTTGCTCCCTGGTTATTCTGTATCTATTCCTTTTTGAATGGTTCTCTTAGGTACTTTTTATTATCTTCCAGTTTGCAATGGGCTTGAACATGCCTGCAAAAACTGTTGTGTTCACAGCTGTTAAGAAGTGGGATGGTGATAGCCACCGCTATATTGGATCTGGTGAATACATCCAGGTGAGTGGTTATTCATTCAATCTATCCACTACTGCAGCTCATCACTATTGATATATTGCTACTTTTAGATGAGTGGAAGGGCTGGTCGTCGTGGCAAAGATGAACGTGGAATTTGCATCATTATGATTGATGAGCAGGTGTGTCTCCTGCTATGTAAAATTCTTTTGTGTGGCATGATTTTGTAAGCTTTGTTTCTGTTTGAATTTTAGGTTTTTATAGGGACCTTGCTTTCCCTTCATTCTTAACTAGCGCATGCTTTGAAAATTCCCTAGGCTACTCTTATCTTAAAATTTTATTATATTATTATTGGTTGCTGGCCAGAATATTATGAAAAGTTGGTTGTGGTTAGATATGCTAGGAAATGTTGATTCTATATTCGTTTTTAAAGTGCATTTAAAAAAATGCTTATCTTCAAAAACAAATAGTCATATTGAGAGGCTTGAATGCGATCTTTTGAATGTAAATGAGTACTCTGAAGCAAAAAAAAAAAAATAAAAAAAAATAAAATAAAAAAAAATAAATAAATATATATATATATATATATATATATATATATATATATATATATATATATATATATATATATATATATATATATATATATATATATATATATATATATATATATATATATATATATATATATATATATATATATATATATATATATATATATATATATATATATATATATATATATATATATATATATATATATATATATATATATATATATATATATATATATATATATATATATTTGGTTGGTTACTTCAATGGTGTGTTCGCGGAAGCAAATTGACCTTGTCAAATCTATCAAACAAACTAAGCCACTGGGTTTGTTGTCTTTCAAGATCTGGGAGAATTTTCTTTGAATGAAGATCAATACAGAATTGAATTTTGGGAGGAAAACTTCAGACTGTCATGATTAGGCTTATTTTTAAAAGATGGTATGATAGAATTGTTACATCCCTGACGCAAGGTATCAAAGGCAAAAGATGCCTTCGAGGCACTACACCTATCGAATGCATAAGTCAATATGTGTTAGAAATGTAAATGTGCTTGTCTGAGTGAAGCAAGGTGCTAGAGAATCAACTTCTAACCCCTAACTAACAGCTACTAATGACACTAAGCTACTAATTATATAATATTTGCATTATTTAACATATGACGCATATACAAAATTTTAGATAAATATAAAATGAAATAAACTACGTATATACCAACCATCTAACTATCAGATAACTCATAATATTTTAACTATAAAATCTTTTTGATTTTCTATTAGATAATTTTCATATGTTGACTGATATTTTCAATTTGGAATTTTTTAATTAGATAATTTTCCTATCCTGTATAATATTTTAAATAAAAGATTAACGAGTTTGTCCCTATAGCTACATTTTCTGACATTGAATTGTTTCTCAATTTGTCCCTATAGGGGCATTTATGGTTCTCTCTTTCATTCATTTTCCCTACCATTTATTTAAAATGCATGTCTGGCGCAGCCTTTCTTGGTGAAATCTTTGTTTTTTTTGAAGGTCTACATAATTTTCATTTTACCCCTTCCCTCCTTATTTAGTTGGGCTTGAGATTACAAGTTTAATATATATTTTTCTTTCTGAATCTCATTCTTTTCATTTCTATGCTACAAAAATCTCTTGTTTGATTTTGGACAGGGTCCTTGAAAACTAAGTGGTCTTTCCTTAACTCTATTGATGCTGATGTCACTATCTTTGCAGATGGAAATGAATACCCTCAAGGACATGGTTTTGGGTAAACCTGCTCCGTTAGTTAGTACATTCAGGCTAAGCTATTACTCAATTTTAAATTTGATGAGCCGTGCTGAAGGACAGTTCACTGCTGAACACGTAATAAGGAATTCATTTCATCAGTTTCAGTATGAAAAGGTTTCTCATTGAACCATTCTGATCTAAGAGTCTAATAAAAGTTTGTTGCATGGTTATCTGTACCTTACAAACTCGTCATTCTGGTTCAGGCCTTACCTGATATAGGGAAAAAGGTTTCAAAGCTGGAGGAGGAAGCAGCCTTGCTTGATGCGTCAGGGGAGGTAATCATTGTTGCAAGGCCCTAAATTTTGTTGTCTGTTCTGTGTTGGATTACTATACTAATTTATTTGAAGTTGATAATATATGTAGGCTGAAGTAGCTGAATATCATAAACTTAAACTGGAAATAGCACATCTTGAGAGGAAGATGATGTCACAAATAATAAGGCCTGAAAGGATACTTTATTTTCTTCTTCCAGGTCGATTGGTAAGTGACAGTGAGCACATGGCTCTCCTCCTTTATACAATCTATTCTATTCTTGTTTGTTAAGCATCAGTATGGAGAGTTTTGTTTGTCGTGCTTGTGAATTTTCTGCCCACTTACTCCCCCCAAAAGTTAGTTATTAGGGTGGAAGAACTAACCCAATTAATTACCCCATAGAACTACCATATTAGTGTATTACTCATTGTGGGACTAGGCATTTTATATAATTTTGGTGTCTATCAATTAGCCGCCTTTAGAGAGTTGTTGTCCAGATGGCTTCATTGGCATTTTACTTGATTTCTTTGTTGGTCAGAACCCTCAACAGTTAACACTTCTTAGAGCTGCTGAGAACCTTCCCTCAGAAGGTAACTACTTAGAGGGAATAACCATTCCACTTGAGCAACTCAGTGAATAATCCGTATTACTCAATGGGGGATTAAGCATCCTTTACTACCTTGGTCTACAAACTTTATGGTTTAAGCAAAGATGTGACAAATGGGAAAATTGACCCACTTATAGAGTACACATTCCTTGTGCAGTAGACTTTCCTCTCTTGTATTTATGCTGAACTAAGTCTGGAATAAAGGAAAGTCCTTCTAAAGAAGACACTCTTGAAAATGATAATAAGGGATCACGCCTTTGGTCTGTAGGAGAGCAGAACAAGAAATGTCCTCTATCTTGGACCAACATCTACCAGTGAAAAGAACATGGAGGCTTAGGTTACTGGGAGCTTTTGTCTTGTGATAAAGTAGCTCTATTTAAATTGATACTTGATTATATTGTTCTGCTTGGAGCCAATGGATTTAAAGAGACAAATATGGCAGGTTACTCCTTAATCTACTGATTCCTGGTGTTGGCTAAATTTTCTGATAATTAGAGATGAGTTTATGCTACATTTTACAGATTCTGAGATTATGAATTCATTAAGCAAAGCAAAAAGACAGGATACAGGTGATATATTTGAAGTTTCATTATTGTAATCCTTTTGTTGCTTGGTCTTGCATTGTTTGGCATGGAAACTATCTCCCAAGGATGTCTTTTATTTGCTTGGCTTGCTTTCCATGGTAGATTGTCTACCAAAGATAGATTGACCAGAACGAATCTGGTGCAAAATGGTTTATGTGCTCTTTCCAGTAATCATCCTGAAGATTGAGCACATCTTTTTTTGAATCTAACTTCTCATCTAAGATCTTGAAAAGTGTGATGCTGATATGTAAAGATAATAATGCATTTAGGGACCTAATTATAAGATAAACCTAGGGACCTAAGTGTAAACTAGATAAGTAGTAGGGTAATTAGTCATTAACCCATTAGTTAGGACTTGAGGGAGGCTATAGGTTATAAATACGAGCACAAGCGAATCAACGAGATGTTCCAGGGGACAAGCACGCTAGGCTTTTGGATGGTCACGAACAAAAGAAACTAGAAAGCCACAACAATGGAGTCATAGGTAGTTCTCGCCATCCAGAAACGCAGGTTAGCATGAACGGGTTTAGGGTTTACCAAGGAGACTTTGAATGAATTTGGGATTGCTTCTGGTTTTCAAAACCCAGAAAAGTGGGAAAATGTGAGATTGGCATCTGTGTGTAGTGGGTCCCAGCGTCCTCATAGTAAAGGTTCGACTGACCCCAAATTCGCCTCTGTTTTGTCCAGTTCGGCTTTAGTATTCTCTGAACAAGGGTCAACAGTCAGCACTATTTTGAAAGCAAACAGAATGGGGAACTCAAATTCTTCATTACCTTTGCTGGCTGTTTCGAGTTGTTTCTTGCCTCTGAAGTCAATTTCATCATCACTGTCTCAGCTCATCGTTCATCCTTCAGTGCATGAGTCTCTACAAATAGAGAAGGGCCACGGTGTGTCAAAGAAAAGTGAAAGGGTTGCATGGCAAACTGAGGATTGTATTGTACAAAAATCTCTTGTCCTAGGAGTTATGTGGCTGAAAGTTTCTGTTTGAAAAGTCAAAGAGTTAGCATTTACTATTTCTGGCACTGTTCCTTTGAGGCAAATACAGAATTCCAGTTGTCTTGCAATTTCTCTTGGTGGCAGAAAAATGCCAATGGGTTACAGCTGGATGGCATTCTCTTTCAACAGCAAAAGCATCTTAATGGGGCCATGAATTTAATAATTTCGGATGTGTTTTTGGGCTTGGAAGATAACAACGAACAAAGGAGCCCAATAACTCAGTGTTTGGGTTGCATATTTTCCATGGGTTTTCTCAATAATAGGCTGTTGCAAGGAGTCTCATGTGTTCAATTCTGTCCTACACATAGTCTGGTTGGGATTTGGTTCAGGGGCAAGTTAATTGAAATGCTTTATGGAAGAAGCTGTTCACTGAGTAGGAAGAAAAAAAGAAGCACTAGTGTGCTTCTGTACTGAAGTTCAATCTACAAGACCAAGTTTCTGGGTCCAAGATTTCAAGCAACAATTTTCTTCTAAGAGCAGCAGAAGTTTTTCAGAAGTTTACAGCTTAGGTTTATGTTTTTGATGTTTCAGTTTTGTTTTTTTAGGTTCAGATTTGTGTTTTGTAGTCAATCATCCTTGAGGGCAAGGATGTTTTGGGAAGGGGGTATTGATATGTAAAGATAATAATGCATTTAGGGACCTAATTATAAGATAAACCTAGGGACCTAAGTGTAAACTAGATAAGTAGTAGGGTAATTAGTCATTAACCCATTAGTTAGGACTTTAGGGAGGCTATAGGTTATAAATAGCCTACTCCTCCATTTTGTAACAATCAGATCAGTTTTTGCTATGAGTGTGAATACATTGTGAGAGAGCCATAGTCAGCTCTCTTCTAATCCCTTTATTGTGTCTCTTCTACTCCTATTCTCTTAACCCTAGATCACTAATCATATCAGATGCAATGGGTGGATTTTGACATTGGTACTCACAACATTATGACATGGTAGAATATGTTTACATGATAAATGCACAAGAAATGAGTGATCTCAAGCTAAGAGTGGCTATGTTTTGTGCAGTAACATATACTGTATGGCAATCTAGGAATGGTGTTATCTTTAAGCATGAAATTCCCAGTTGTGATAATCTTTGTTTTATTGTAGTTGTAGTAATTATATTATTTTGTAAATAATATTATAAGTGAAATAATATAGGAGTAAGTTAGATCAAATTTTGTTTTCTTTTGAATTTCAAATTCCTTAGATGCTCTCAATCTGTCAGATTGCACTCTCCTGTAACCTATAAATCTTCATATGAATAAACAAGGAGGCATCCATTGGACTACAGTTAAGTCCTAAAACTCTTCATGGTATCAAAGCTGACCGAAGAGATTAATTGATTTTTTCCGAGACGTTACCCATTGTAACGTTCTCACATCCTCCAACCTCCTCAAGCCCGTCACGAGACGTTACCCACTGTAGCATTCCCAGCCTCCTCGAGCCTATCATGTAACGTTCCCTGTCACGAGACGTTCCCCGCTGACCGCTGTATCATCCTCACAGCGTCATATCTGCTCACAGCTTCGTATCTACAGCCATTCCACGCACAGCGTCTTCGTGCTTAGTGCGACTCCAATTGAAACGATCAAGACAACCTAACCCTATCCAGTCATCCTCCTCCTCCAACTCATCTTCGTTTGGCATCTTCAATCATCTGAAGAAGCCAAGTTTTGAGCAAGTGGTCTCAGTCAGGTTATCTATCTCTGTCTAAACGTTGATTGCTTCAACACCAGCAACATTATTCCACCTGCGCACTCCACGTCAATGGAGTCATCACATGATACAACGTCGCTTCCCAAGTCCAGCAACAATTCAACTCTTCTCCGCTCTTTCGATAATAAATTAGTGTCGGATAAACTGAATCTTCACAATTATCATGACTGGGCATGAACCGTTCTACTAGCTATTGGTGGACGTGGCAAACGGAAGTTTCTAAATGGGGAGATTATGCCACCGTCAGATCAAAACTCACCAGCCTGGGTTCAATGGGAAACTGATAATTTCCCTTGTATGTTCCTGGCTTATCAATGCCATGTCTCCAGCAATCAAATGAAGCTTTGTGTATCTTCCAACTGCCAAAGACATTTGGGATGTTGTTCGTGATTCTTACGTCGAGTGTTGACACCAAAGATTTGTCTCAATTATTCAATCTTCATTTCCGCATCTAGAAGTCATCCCAAGGCTCTCGGTGCATTGCAGAGTTCTGGTTTGAACTCGTTGCCCTTTGGCATGAAGAAGATCAGATGGCCGAAAAGGAATGGACGTCGTCCATCGATGTTGCTTGACATCAACGAAATGTTAACACGGATCAAGTTTTGATTTTTCTGTTGGTCTTAACCCAGAATTCGATGATGCTCGTGCAAGGATATTAAGTCATTCCTCTCTTCCTCCTCTACGGGAAGTTTATTCTGAGATACGCCGCGAGGAGTCGCGATGACACACTATGCTCCTTAAGGCTGTATCCTCAAGCTCAGAAGCTTCAAGCCTTATCAGTAAACACACCTCCTCTGGTTCTGTCTCTAATAATAAGCCTCGTCCGACGTGTGATTACTGCGAGAAAATTGGTCATACCAAAGATAAATGTTGGGTGCTCCGTGGTAAGCTACCTGATTGGAAACCTCGAAAACCACGATCACCTAGTGCTCATCAAACAGTTATTGAGACCAATACTCAATCTGCATCTATGCCACCACCCATCAACACCAAACAGATAAGTCAACTCCTAGACATGCTCAAAAATTTACAGTCCCCTCAAGGACCAGTTGCATCTATTGTCAAACAAGGTAATGATCATCTTACTCTTATATCATCGTCTTCTCAACCCAAATGGATAGTAGACACCGGCGCCTTTGATCACATGACCTCAGAATCTAGATTCTTTACCTCTTATTCCCTTTTAACCGGTACCAATCGAATTTGCACAACAACCAATACTAGTGCTTCCATTACTGGTACTGATACCGTGCCCCTTACAGACACCTTAAAAATTGATTTTTTTCTTCATGTCCCTCATTTAGCCTATAATCTCCTTTCCATCAGTAAGTTGACTAAATCTACAAATTGCTCTGCTCACTTTTTTGCCACTCGTTGTATATTTTAGGATCTCTCCTCGGGGAAGACGATTGGCAAATTAAGGAGCATGACGGTCCCTACTATCTTGATGATTCCTCTGCAAGTGCCTTGTCATCACAAATAAAGACTTATGTATCCCCTACTTTAGATAATAATTTAATGTTATGTCACAAAAGGATGGGTCATCCTAGTTTTCTGTATTTACAAAAGTTGTTTCCTCATTTTTCATTCAATAAAGATGTTAACTTTCATTGTGACACATGTGAATTAGCAAAACATCATTGTGCTACCTACCCCCCATAGTGATGTATGGGGACCTTCTAGTATTCCTAATCGCACATGTTCAAAATACTTTGTCACCTTCATAGATGATCACTCCCACATGTGTTGGGTGTACCTTCTAAAAGACAAAACAGATGTATTCATATCTCTGTTGAATTATTTCACTACGTTCAAACACAATTCAACTCTACCATTCAAGTCTTGCATTCTAAGTACAATGCTGATGGTACCTTAAACAAGTACAAAGCCAGACTAGTTGTCAAGGGTTTTACTCAAACGTATGGTTTGGACTACAATGAAACTTTTGCCCCTATAGCAAAGCTGGACACAGTCAGAATTCTCATTTCCATTGCTGTGAATCTTGACTGGTCTTTACAACTGGACATCAAAAATGATTTCTTAAATAGGGAACTAAAAGAAGAAGTGTATACGACACTACCACCCGGTTTTGAGAATGGCCACAGCAAGCAGGTATGCAAGCTGAACAAGTCCATAAACGGACTGAAACAATCCCCTAGAGCTTGGTTTGACAAATTATCACATATCCTAAAGACTGAAGGATATAAGCAATGTCTATTTGATCACACTATGTTCACTATGAGCAATGAAGGTATGATTACTATCCTAATAGTATATGTAGATGACATAATACTTACAGGAAACAATCCTCAAGAAATGAGTAGAATCAAGTGGGCTTTAAACCAAGAATTTGAAGTCAAAGACCTTGGTAATTTGAAGTACTTCCTAGGGATGGAAGTGGCTAGGTCAAAAGAAGGAATTCACATTTCACAAAGGAAGTATGTCATTGATTTACTAAAGGAAACTGGTATGCTTGGGTGTAAGCCAAGAAAGACACTGATTAGTGTCAAAAAGAAGAAAAAGAACAAAGTAAAACATCCAACAACTGAACAGGAAGTTGCTGAAAAGAAGAAACAAGAACAAGATGAAAAACCAGCAGACATAGGTCGTTACCAAAGATTGGTTGGAAAGCTCATTTATCTTTCCCACACTCGACCAGACATTGCCTTTGCAGTTAGTGTTGCAAGCCAACATATGCATTCACCAAGGCAAAAACGCATGAATGCAGCTTACAAAATTCTGAAGTATCTCAAAGGAACTCTTTGCCGAGACCTCTTCTTTAAAAAAACTAATGTAAGAACTATTGAGATATATATAGATGCAGATTAGGCAGGAGATCAAGAGAACAGCAGATCTACTTCAGGCTATTGTATGTCTGTTTGGGGAAATCTAGTAACGTGGCAAAGTCAAAAATAACGGGTGGTATCCAAAAGCAGTACAGAATCTAAATTAAGATCACTATCTCAAGGAGTTATGGAAGGGATATGGCCAAAAAGGGTAGCTGACGAGACTTACACCAAGATAAAATCTCCACTAAAACTCTATTGTGACAATAAGGCAGCCTTGAGCATGGCATTGAACCCAATACAACATAGCAGAACTAAACATGTTGATGTTGATCATCACTTCATTAGAGAAAAGGTTGAAGATGGGATTATTTGTCTCTCTTGTATACCTACAAAACTACAGCTTGCAAACATACTCACCAAAGCACTACCTGAGGACGTCTTTGAAGGCTTTGTATGCAAGTTGGACATGATAAGTATCTATGATCCAACTTGAGGGGGAGTGTAGTAATTATATTATTTTGTAAATAATATTATAAGTGAAATAATATAGGAGTAAGTTAGATTAGATCCTATTATATAGGAGTAAGTTAGATCAGATTCTGTTTTCCTTTGAATTTTGAATTCCCTAGATGCTCTCAATCTGTTATAACAGATTGCACTCTCTTGTAACCTATAAATCTTCATATGAATAAACAAGGAGGCATCCATCGAACTACAAGTAAGTCCTAAAACTCTTCAGTAGTTAATCAACTTAAGATTAGATGGAAACACTTGTTAGTAGGCAAAAGTGGACACACTAAAGCTATAGGGGCTTATACTCACTTTATTTTGATGCCTTCCCTTGTTTTGGCATATATACAAGGGGAATGCCTCTTCTTTGGTTGTAAGCTATCTTTGATTTTTGAGATTGAATATAAGTTCTTCACCTTCTTCCAAAATATAAAGGACCACTACAAGACTTGTAAATGTGATTCTCCGCTGCAATAGTGGTGGTTTTCACTTTTCAGAACCAACTTTTGAAATATGTCACGTCTGTTGATCATTGTAAATTGGATTATTTGACTTGTCAACCGTGATTTCTACAACATTGATTTGCAATAATTAGTGCCTGATAAATAGATATATACACACACTAAAAAAAAAACTCATTTAGCATATTTGTCTATTCGTTCATCTTGCAAATTTCAGTTTTGCTTAGGATAATCTATCTCTCTTTGTTATCATTCCCTAGCAGTATACTCAGTAACTTGATGCTAACAGGTCAAGATAAGAGAAGGAGGAACTGATTGGGGCTGGGGGGTTGTAGTCAACGTTGTTAAGAAACCTTCTGGTGGTGGTTATATAGTTGATACTTTGCTTCATTGCTCACCTGCCTCAACTGAGAATAATTCACGGCCAAAACCTTGCCCACCCGGTCCTGGGGAGAAAGGTGAAATGCATGTGGTAAGTTGGGATGTGGTATAGTAACATTACATTTCCCTCTCTTAATGTTGTAAGTTGTAACTCCTTCCATCGATCTAGAAATTTTTGTTACTTATACCCCTTTTTGCTTCCTTTTGCGTTAGGTCCCTGTTCAGTTACCATTAATTTCTGCCCTTAGTAAACTAAGGGTTGCTATACCTTCTGATCTACGACCCTTGGAAGCAAGACAAAGTATACTGCTTGCTGTACAGGAGCTGGGGAACCGTTTTCCTCAAGGTCTTCCAAAGCTTAACCCTGTGAAAGTAAGAGTTTTTCATATTTATTTATCATAATTTGTTGGTTCATCTCTCAACTCCATCATGAGTTGGGCAGTGAGAAATTTTGACATCACAATGGGATGTTCACAGTTACATGCATGGGCTGATTGATTTGAATAATGTTAGTTTTTAAACTCATTACAGGATTGATATTTGTTTGCCATGCTGGCTTATTTTTCCTTCACCTGTTTGGAAAATTCAGTTCAAAATACCAGATCCTTTGCAGAAAATGCCACTAGTATTTGCTCTTTAGGTGATGAAAGTATCAGCTACAGCACTGGTGCTTCTGAATGCTACATGGCTGTCTAGATGTCACTTGATTGACTGGCGCCTTTCTGTTAATCAGAAATTTATTTTCTCTCTTGAATATCTCTTCAATCCCTTCTTCAGAATCCCTTGACTAATAATCACTCCCCAACTGTTGAAGATTTCATCTCTTAAAATTTAAAAAGATAAATTAAAATATTTTAAATGAGCAAATTTTCTGTCATTTCAATCATATTTTTCTAATGAAAACAAAAATGTGCAACTTTCTACACATTTGAAGACAAATATTATTTCAATGAAAATTTTAACTGGGTAATTAGCTGTTTTGTTTTATATAAATATAAAATTACTACAATGATGAAATAAAATTCACATTCTTCTATTTAATTTATTTTAACATTTGTTTCAGACTTTCAGAGTTTCAGGTTGATGCATCGTCAAGTATAACTTGATTGCTAGTTGTTTTCTTAATTAGAAAGGAATGCCAGTATCATTTCAACTACG
This sequence comes from Acacia pycnantha, assembly GCA_025563575.1. NCBI lineage: Eukaryota > Viridiplantae > Streptophyta > Magnoliopsida > Fabales > Fabaceae > Acacia > Acacia pycnantha. The sequence continues at coordinate 5,338,025 of JAMWYP010000021.1, read as the reverse complement.
AAAAATTAGCAGTTAAGTGAAAATTTCTAAATAGTTTGTAGTATGATCTCCTTCATGAAGATTTTTATGGAGAAAATGGAGAATAAACTAGGATCAAAATTTAGACTGCCAGTTTATTGAGACTTTCACGCCACACCAGGTCCCATTTCATTTCAAAAGGTTAAGCTGTCAAGCGAAGGCGCATGATCATAATTTTTATTATAATTATAACATGGAATTTTTTACCTAAGTGATGTCATATCAGATACTTTTTGCCCCTCCCTAACACCTATTGAGCTTTTTGTGGAGAACACACTCTATTTATAATACAAAAAATGCTATTTGAACATTCCTGTTCCATGCTTGGTAGGGTAAAATTGAGAACGAATTACCTGAGCAGATTCATTTAGCTTTTATTTGCCAAAAGATATGAGCTTTTAAAGTTTGTTATATAGCGAATTATTCAGGTTTAACACAGCTGTTATGGCTGTTCCACCTCTCTCTGCTCTCTCAAGTGTTCTCCACCTTAGCGGTGTCCTGATATGTGAATCTGCATAGCTAACCTTTTGTGGTTTTTCTGTAATTGTTTTGGTACCCTTTCAACTTCTCATTTCTGCTTCATTTTTCCAATATGCTAAGCGGTAAGAATATATTAATTATTAGGACACTAGATCGTTCTTAACTTGATTATGGGAACAGAATCGCATTACTTGCAGATTATATTATCTGGAGTTTAAGTGACGTTTGTTTGTAGGATGTGGCCAGGTATATGGGCTATCATACGTCTGACTACTTGGCCTAGATTTTATATTTGGCATCAGATCCTTTGGCCCCCTCTCGTTCATCTATTTTGATTCCTGTTTTTGTTACAAGATTCAGGAATTTATATTTAAGTTTCTATTTTTGTAATCTTTTCTGATTTATTTTCTTTTGTATTGGAATTGAGAGGCAAAGGTCTTACAAGCTATCCTACTCTATATGAATTTTGTGTTGGCCCTCTATTGAAGTTTATGAAAATCCTACTCTGAATTTTGCGTGCAGGACATGGACATACGAGATCCAGAAATTGTCGATCTTGTCAGTCAAATAGAGGAACATGAAAAAAAGTTGTATGCTCATCCTTTGCATAAGGTTTGTGAAAAAAAGACCTGTATGTTTCCTATTCTCTTAGTTTTGAATACCATGCTTATAATACTTGGTTTGAGAGTTTCTCTAACAATTTTACTACTTTTTAGCATCAAGATGTGGATCAAATAAAATGCTTTCAGAGGAAAGCTGAGGTGAATCATGAAATTCAGCAACTTAAGACTAAAATGCGTGATTCCCAGGTATTCAATTTGTTGAAGCTTCTGTATTTTGTATTTTGTGGCTCATATAATTATCCAGCTGGGTCTTTTGTTGATGGAGGTCAAGATACTCAAGACAATATTGTGGAATGAATTATATCACGTCACCTCCTCATGAATATTTTATTGATGGGGTTTCAAACTCATGACAAAAGTAACCTAAATAAAAGAGTTACAATGTGACCAATGTCACAAATTTGAAGTACAAAATCATTATGTATCTATCTCTTACATAATCTTACTCTTCCATTAGCTACAAAAATTTCGTGAGGAGCTCAAGAACCGCTCACGAGTTTTAAAGAAGCTTGGTCATATTGATGCGGATGGCGTAGTTCAGTTGAAGGGACGGGCAGCCTGTTTGATTGACACAGGCGATGAACTTCTTGTTACTGAATTAATGTTTAATGGTAACCGACACATGTTTTTCCATAGTAAATCTGCAGGATATTACGGCGCATGATCTGATGTCACTGTTTCCCCATATAATTAGGTACATTTAATGATCTTGACCACCATCAAGTTGCTGCTCTTGCAAGTTGTTTTATTCCGGGAGATAAATCTAACGAGCAGATACAACTAAGGACAGAGCTTGCTAGACCCCTACAGCAGCTTCAAGACAGTGCAAGAAGAATTGCAGAGGTGTTTTTTCTTTAAACTTTTGATATTTCTTGAGGTGTGTGCTTCATATGATAATTGTGCTTGAATTCTGGTTACAGATACAACATGAATGCAAATTAGAGATAAATGTGGATGAGTTTGTGGAGTCCACAGTAAGGCCTTACTTGATGGATGTCATATACTCTTGGTCAAAGGTTAGTTTTACCTGAATTTTGGATTGATGTTCTCTTCTACTTCTTAATTGTAAGTCATTTGTTTGATTTTTATTAAGATCACGTTGCTGTATAAGTTGTCCTTGCTGTCTCAACTGTTGTATGCCATTACCAGATGACCTGATTGAATACTGACATGAGAATTCATGAAGATATGGTCAATGTGAATTCCATTCTGAACATACATTTAGGAGGATAAAGAATCCTATATAAGTATTATTTTTTTAATGTTGATTTGAAACTTTGATCCAATATCCATGGTTTAATACCAAGTAGTGTCTATAATATGGACTTGACTGTATTAGGCATGGTCTAGATTTTAAATTCTAAACCTAGATATGATGTATATTATATTCACATCTCAGCTGGAGCAAGATTTATGGCAAGTGTACATGCTCCTTCGCATGGGAGAAAAGGGAGAATGATTTATATGCATGTTTTGGAAGTTGATGTATGCCTTTCCTCTTAAATTTTTTCTCCCAGGGAGCAAGTTTTGCTGATGTTATACAAATGACTGACATCTTTGAGGGGAGTATCATTAGGAGTGCTAGAAGGCTTGATGAATTTTTGAATCAGGTAGGTTTGCTCATATTTGATGTTTTTTGGACTTGGATTTTGATTCCATGCAAGTGTGCAAATTATGTAAAGTATTGGTTATGTGCATTTATGGATGTATTTGGATGCTACATAATTTCCATTCATCAAGTTGTCTTGGAGTTTTAACTTGGAAACTTTGTTTGTTGATGTTAAACTTTTTGGCAATTTTATATATCAAAGCTTTTCTTAGTAATTTGCAACTATCTACTTTCTGAACTTACTTGATTGCACTCTAGTTCTATCTTCTAAAGAGTTTGTTGAGATCACAAGGTAAAACTAACTGAACTTGTAATCGGATAATTCAAGTATTCTGTATGCATGTGTATAGCGGATCTATCCAAGCCTAGACTCCATTTCATATGAATGGAAACTTAAAATTCCTAGAGCTGAATGTCGTTTTGTTAATTGAGGATTCATTGGAGCCATATATTATTTCTGGGAATGTTATTCCCTAGTATTATTATCGGTTACTGTAACTGTTACTACACTGGCTGTTAGAGACCCTCCCTAGTGATCATGGGTTGCTTTAATATCTCTTTCAGTATTTTATGCAATTGATTAATCAGTTATCCCTCTGGCCTGTTTCTTCTATTTGGTAATGCTTGTTGTCACATAGTCAGAATGTGTTGCATGCATGGCGTAGGATCATAGCAACTATCATAATGTTGATGTATTATGCTCTTATTAGCATTCAATTTTTTCAAAAAGATAACTATGGAACTTGAAAATCTTTACTTGAGATTGTGACTTTATTTGTGATTGGTAGTTTGAGGTTTGTTTTAGCTACAGTGCAAATAATCTGCCTCTATTGTTAGTTGAAACAAATAATAATCTGCCTCTATTGAGATTTTCTTGGTCCTGCGTGTCAATTTTCTCATTGATATATATATATACTTTAATGACTGCTAGGTGAAATTTCATAATTATCCAAAGTTGAACGTCAGATGGGGTTTATAACTAAATGACATTTTGGATGAAATGAGCTACCAATTAAATGTTGGTAGTTCAAGCTTTGCCAAAATAATTGGCCCAAAAAAATGAAGGTGGCAAAACCTTTGCAAAATTGAAATCACCGAGGACCAGATTAAGTTATTCTATAGCTTGGGCTTTGAATAATCCTTGGTCTGAAGCTTGAAAATTTGAAAACCATTGCTAAACAGTTTGGAGTAATATTTTGACAAATTTATTGAGCTCTGAATGTTATGCTTCTTTTCAGTTGCGTGCTGCTGCAGAGGCAGTAGGGGAGGTTGACTTGGAAAAGAAATTTGCAGCAGCAAGTGAAAGCCTTCGCCGAGGTATTATGTTTGCAAACTCTCTGTATCTGTGATTTGTTTCCCTGCAGGCTATGCTGTAAATCTGTAGTTCATCCATCCGTGTATCCCTGCATTCTTCACAAACTAGGGTTCTGGCTGGCAGAAAGTTTTCTGTCTCCATTCTGGGTGCGTTAAATTCCTTTTATTTGCTTTCCCTTGTATATTTGTTGTGCACTTGCATGCAGTCACCAATGTTAAAGGAATAGATTAGATCAGGAAAAAAAAGAGAATATTTAATCATTTTGAGTCTAGTATGGTAGGACATCTTGAATCCATTAAGTTTACTTAGCAATGGAATGAGTCACATTCAAGTCTAGCTTCAGAAGGCTTGTTGGCCTTGGGATGCAGACATGAAGAAATTACTGTGAAATGAGTCATCAAGTTGTGGATGCGGCTTATTGCAGTCTGTAATGAACTGATTTTTGTTTTGAATAGTCACAGTTTGTAATTGATAAAAATTTTGAATTCCAATTTATCATTTTAATGATTTTGATTGAGCTGCTCAGCCATTCATTGTTAATTTTGTTGGCACGGCTGCTGAATAGGGAAGGCAAAATTAGAATGACTATTTGACGAGTTAGCCAATATCATACTTTCACATCAAGAGAAAGTGTACTATAGTACATATGAGTGGTTTTCTTATTTGCAAATACTGGTCACTGGTCAGTACAGCAGAACAAGAAGTTCAACGCTGTGGGGATCATGTTCATGGACTCTAATTGAATTCATGTGTGGAAGTGAGTTCAGTGACTGAATTGAACAGAAGACTTTGAGGATATGATTGTGATTCTGATCATAAAACCCATTCTGCATCCAAACAACACAAAAGACGTAACAGTGCCTTCAGCCAATGGTGCGGGTTGTTGAGCTGAGGTAGTAATACTACTTTGTCAAGAGCTGGCCTATCTCTTCTCATGTTTGCAAAATCCTATGCCTCAACAGCTGGGTCAAGCATCTTGTTAGAAGTGCCCTTCTCAATTACTCGTGCAACATGGAGTCAGCCCCGTTCGTGGCTTGACCGTTACCAGTTGCAGAAGCATGATCCAAAGTGAGTAATATATCAGATTTAATTCCTAGCATTCCTGTGTGCTGGTACTCCGATGCAACAGAAAGTTCGAGCAGTTGGTGTCATGTGATAGTTCATAGTTATGATCAAGCAATATGTTGCCAGGTTTTAAATTACGATGAATAATAGGTTATGGTTTTTTTTGGAAAAAGTAGTCCTGCGTTTATCTTTGCCCCTATTCTAAATAAATCGAGTCCACATTACATGTACATAATTATGTGCTTCTTAGGTGCTCATACCTCTAATTAGAAGTATGAGCATATATATATATATATATATATATATATATAAAAATTATATGCTGCTTTTTGAAATATTTTTTGCATCAAGTATATCAAATTAATTAGTTTTCAATTATGCATTTGTCTGTAACACCAGTATTATGGAAACTAATTAATTTGAGATATTAGGTGCAAAAAACATATCAGAAAGCAGCATATAATTTAAAGAGTAAATACCCTTTTTGGTCCCTGGAAAAACACATTTGACCCTTTTTCGTCCCTGAGTAAAAGAAATGTCATTTTGGTCCTTTTTAGGGACTAAAAATGACCTTTTTGGGAATTTACGAGGGATTAAAATGTGCAAAAAAATGATCAAAAGGATTAAAATGGACCTTATTTTTCCATTTTAGGGACTAAAAGTGACTTATTTTTTTTCAGGGACCAAAAAGGGCATCCGTGTTTTTTCCAGGGACCAAAAAGGGTATTTACTCTAATTTAAATATAAATAAGAGGTATGAGCACCTAAAAAGCACATAATTATGTGCATGTAATATGAACTCTGATTTAAGAAGCTAAATATATTATTTTGAAGTATTTATATTGATCTTTCTTTTATCAAACTAATGACTTATAAATTGATATGTAATATAATGATGCATAAAATATACTATGATTAACTAATTTATTTAGTTTTCTTAATCTTTCTAAAAAAAAAATCAATTATGTCTCTCAGGTCCTAATTATAGAATAAAGTTTGTAGTGTAATTTGTACTACAAATTTTATCCTATAATTAAGACCGGAAGTAGTATTGTGGGAAGTAATATACAAGGTGTAATGGCGGTTTTTCAAATTCGCTTACCAAGACAATACAATAATTGACAATACTATTATGGTAGGAAAGAGGAAAATGATATAAAGATTATCATAATAGAAAACATTTTTACTTAACTATCAAATACTAATCATGTAGAAAAAGAACTTGAGTGATCATTTGAAAATGCTACCATGGTTATAAAATGATTTTTTTATCAACTATGCAAATGAACTCTGATAGAAAAGGATAAAACTTAAACTCCAATGTGCTTAACATAGTTAAAAGAAGTAAACTTCTTAAATAACTTATTCATGATAGAAAATAAACAAACTTAATATTAAAAGGCTATTATGGATAATAAAACCTTCCTAAATTAATCATATATAAAACCCGTATTTGCATTTTGCAATACCTTTGCCTTGAGCTTCTTAAAACTTGGAAGATATTATTCATCCATAAGCCCAACAATAAGAACTTTCAAGAATAATACTTTTTCATAATTTATCAAATCATTCATAATATTAAAGTAGTTGATCCGCAAAATCACGCGCATAAATCCTAGAGGCCTTTGGCCTTTTACCAACGTACAACCTGATAACAATTTAGTCAAAAGAGTATGCTATCAGTCAAAGTGTGTGATGGTAATGGTATGCAACCTTCGTAAAGAGGGATAGAAGAGCTAAGTACAAGCTTAACGTAAGTAACATGTTAAGCAAATGGTAGTGATGCATGGGTAGTAGTAGATGATTATTTAAAGATGATCTCTAAATCTGGTAAATGTTGCGAAAATTTCCCATGTATAAATTTGATAAATGGGTGTTTCTAGATTAAATGGAACAGAAACGAACTGGATCTTATGTTCTTTCAAAAATCTTATCAAGAGCTAAAAATAGAGCTTTGAAATACTAATTTTGGAGATAAATTATGAAAAGGATTTAAGCTTTTAGTCTTTCGTAAGGGTACTTATTGGGTCACAAGTGGTTTTTAAATAGCTTAACAACTTTGATAAGTAACCTTAAAGTAAGGTATTACACTTTATTCATTAAATTTAATTCTAAAATATGTTTTAAAATAGGGTTAAGATGTAAAAATACACATGTGCTTTGGTTAGAGGAGCGCCCAGTAGCAAGTGTTTTTTTGAGGTGCAAAGTGACTATGTGATTACAAAATAGAAGCAGAAGTCACAAAAACCGTTAAAGGGGAGGACATTGACTGTTAAGTTGGAAAGCTTGATTTAAATTAATGACGTATACGCTGACTAGGACTGTGTAGCTGACAAGTGAAACCCTAAATGGCTGAGTAATTGATGACTAGGATATTGCCATAACAGTAGGCGACTTGATATTTGGAGCTGTCAATACTCAGCAATTTGGCTTCTCATCTGCAACCCCCATTCTTGTCTGCAACCCTGACGGAGCACAGCGTCGAGAATGATGCGAGGTGTGAGGAACGAGGAGTCGAGTGGGAGCTCGGTATATTTGTCTTCAAAATCGACGAGAGGGAAAAATGAGAAATCATGAAGGAAAGTAGTTTTCCTGAGACGACCCAGTCGCGAGGAATACTACGAAGGTCCGAATCATTATTGCCATCACAATTTGTTGGCTCCCTGGTGGACGTCGTGGTCGGAAGGAAACCCAGGTAGGAGGTTTTGCGGGTGCCAGAATTACTACCAGGTAAGATTTGGTTGACGTGGAATTAATTTAAATGGGATGGGTTCATGAATTATAATGGTGGGTTTATAAGTTGAATCATAGGATGGAGGTTGTGGATATTTCGAATGGCACGATGGTGTGTTTGGGGATAGGGAAAATGCAATTATCAAAGATTTATTCATAGACATAGACAAGTTATATGAGGAGAACAATCAACTTCGAAGTGGGAATGCGTGCGCGAGGTTTTACGAAAAGCTTGTTGCAGTTCAAGGTGAGGTGATGAAGTTGAAAGCTAGATATGAAGTTAAAGAAAGTGAAGTGAAGAAGGTGCAATTGAAGTTGAAACTTGCATTAGCAACATTGTTACTGACTTGGATAGTGTTGGTGCTAATGAAAATGTAAGGGTTTATGTGTATTGTAGTTGTTAGTGTTAGGGATTAGATCATTGTTAAAATGTAAGGGTTTATGTGTATTTTAGTTGTTAGTGTTAGGGATTAGACCATTGTTAAAATGTTGTAATGTATTGTTTAGTTGAATCTTGCACACTGTAGTGTAGTGAAAAATGTTGTAATGTATTGATTAGTTAAAATGTTGCATACTGTATTCTCTATTCTCTGCACAAATGTATAACAACATAAGAGCATTAAATTGATGTCATACATGCTTACGTGAAGTTCATTTTTCCCCCAATAAAGGGCAATAAATGATCTCTGTATGCTTTTGTAAGTGGTCTGGCAAATATAAATGCATAAAAACATTAAAATGAGGGATATAAATGTTAGTTCTCATGTGTTTTGATGATGACAAACAAAGATCTTGCTAATTAAATAATTAGTACAAAGTGTTAAAAATAATTTAATGGTAAAGTATGATCGAGCAGGAATTGAGCATGCCCGAGCATTATCGGGCCAGAAACTAAAAGAACTTGCTATATATGTACTATGCCCGAGCAATGGATAAGTGATGCCCGAGCATAGTGCTCGAGCATAGGTAGATGAGTGCTCAAGCAGGCAACCAATCTCTTCATCTTTTAAGAGTTTCTCGACTCATGCCCGAGCATAAATTACTCGTGCCCGAGCAGCATGCTCGAGCAAGAGTTTAGGTTGCCCGAGCAACGTTACACAACGTCTTAGCATTCGTCTCTGGATGGATGTTGCCCGAGCATGAAAAAGTCATGCTCGAGAAAGGGTATAGAGTTGCTCGAGCAGCGTCTCTTGCCTTCTCTATATTCTTCTCTGGACGAAGCATGCCCGAGCATGAAAATAGCATGCTCGAGCAAGAGGAAAAGCATGCTCGAGCAGCATCGTAGCTTTTCGCTCCTTGCTCTCTGTATGCTCTATGCCCGAGCAAGAAAATATCTTGCTCGAGCAGCATGCTCGAGCAGACCCAATATTATGCTCGAGCAAACCTTGACGGTCTGTATCCAATGCTCTCTGCCTTACCCATGCCCGAGTATCATCATCACCATGCCCGAGCATGAGCAATATCATGCCCGAGCATGATAAGTAGTTTGCCCGAGCATCATCGATTACTGAATCTTTCTCTTCTTCAAAATTACTTTTCCCGAGTAAGCACTTTTGAGTGCTCGAGCAGGTTGCTCGAGCAGATGCTTGGTGCTTCCCGAGCATAGGTCGATACTTTCATTTTATAATATGTTTTCTTGAACAATGCTCGAGCAAGCTTGAAGTCATGCCCGAGCATGATTACTCTCTATTTTGAAAAACGATATACATTCCAATTCAAATCTCATGGGTTATCTTCAAATCACTTGTTTGACGTATGAATGATATTTAAACATAACACTAATCACCATTTGAGTGTGTTACAGGATGTTAACCATTGTTTTAGCAGAAAAGCAAGAACTCTGACAGAAGCATTAAATGCAAATTTCTAAAAACGTTGATATCCTCGATAATCACCTTCTGAGCAAATGGAAAGCAGTTACGAATGTTCTCCCTTGCATTCAATGCTATTTCACAATGAGAAAAACAAAAGGAATGAAGGAATGTTGGAACTGCAAATCCAGCTGGAATGTTTGAACGACGTAAATATCATCCGAAGCATCATAAGTCTAACAGAAATATTTAAGACTCACAACGGTCGATCTTCAAGCTTCTTCAACGGCCATAAATGTTTCAACTATAAATATCAGAAGCATTGAAATCGTCACCAACCAAAAAAACACTGTGCATTCATTTCGATTTATTACAACTACTACTGTTTCATTAATATCTTCGGATATCTTGTGTACTTCAGTGTTTATCATTTATTCACTCGTGAGGAGTTTCTAAACACTTATTTAGATTACTTTGTTGTAAAATCTTAAGGTTGTGGAACCTTAAGTGTGGGTGTACGATTACAACTTGTAAGGGGGAGTGAGTCCTAGTGAGAGGATCATCCAAGTACAAAGTGTGTAATTGTATTGTGATTAAGAGTTAGTGAAATCCCAATGTGTGCTTGGGGACTGGACGTAGGTTGTTGAGTTAGACCGAACCAGTATAAATTCTCTGTGTTCACTGTTTCTTCTTTTAGTCCCTGTTTATCACTGCTTCTGGGTGTACGTTTGTTTTAAAAAGAAAATTTTTATAATCACCTATTCACCCCCTAGGTGATATTCCATCTTCAATAAATGCCACTGCTATGTAGCAATATTGATAGGTGTTTATGCATGTGTGTTCACTATAAGTGCTCTGGCTATAGAAATAAACAGATTCCAATGGCATAAACAAATTTTTCCAATGCCATGCAATACAGAAGTTGTTGCAACAACAACACAATGACTATGCATCTAATATTTAAGCTAACTAATGTATTAAGAACAACTGGTACAGTGCACTTTACACAAAAAGTGACAATGTATTGGTCACCATACAGAAGGCTACCAAGCCTGTTTACACCAAAATATAATCAAAATAATGACCACATTTGTTCCAAAATATGACCAAAAGTGACAATGTATTGGGTCACCATACAAAAGGCTACCAAGCCTGTTTATACCAAAATATAATCAAAATAATGACCACAATTGTTCCAAAATATGACCAAAAGTGACAATGTATTGGGTCACATAACCAAAATAATGACCACAATTGTTCCAAAATGTGACCAAAAGTGATAATGTATTGGGTCACCATACAGAAGGCTACCAAGCCTGTTTACACCAAAATATAACCAAAATAATGACCACAATTGTTCCAAAATATGACCAAAAATGACAATGTATTGGGTCACCATACAGAAGGCTACCAAGCCTATTTACACCAAAATATAACCAAAATGCTACCAAAATATAACCAAGGACAAAGACATTTAGGTAGGCTTATTTGCTTTGAGTTTGTTCCTCTGAATTTGCATTTGGGTCTTTGCTAAGAGCTGTAAGGTTGTCACAGAGGGGTGTCCTCTCCATTGCAGACCTGGAGGCTGATATGGAAGGTCAGAAGGTGCAGCGGCACTGATTGGTTGGGGAACCCAATTGAATTAGTCTTGAACCCTTCATTGCTTGTCCAGAGTTAGAGCCCCTTGTCTTTCGCAATTCCCTTTCATTTGGGATGGGAAATCTGGAATCTGGATCAACAGTGTTGTGCATCCTCTCATCTACGGTGCCCTATTGTATAACCACCTCAGAAGTAAGTCCAGGCTGCAAGAAAAGCAAAAAAAAAAAAATAGCATTAAAAAATTGAGACAACAATAAAGACATTACAACAAATAAGTGTAAATAACATTACAGTAAGTGTAAGTAAGGACCATACATTGTAAACAGAACATCTTATGGTCTCGCCATATCTTATCCCAAACCCATATTCAACTCTTGCTTTGTAGGGTTTAGATGTTGTTGCTCTCCTGTGTGTTGAATTAGATGGAGGTGGTTGGGAACTTCCAATGTGGTTAGGTGCTTCTTGGGTGGCCTGTGTTGGTTCAGGGGGCTGTTGAGAGGTTTGGGAATTGAGAGGGTCATGGGGCTGTTGAGAGGTTTGAGATGAGTAGTGTCCTTCGTTTGCAGTGAGAGGCTGACATGGAACAAGTTTAAATTACAAGTAAATTAGTTTAATAATATCACATAAAGACATCACAAGTAAATTAGTTCAAAAGGCAGAATTACAACAATATCACTTACCTCCTTACAAGTAGATTTATTGTGCCCTGGTTGCTTGGAATAGGCGCATTTGTGGCTCTTACCATGCTTGGTTAACCTTTCAAGGCCAACTTGTTCAGGATTATTAGCAGGAGATGACCCACTTGGTCCACTTGCATGAGGACCATCTTTGGAAATTTTTCTCCTTCTAGTAGCTTGGTCAGTGGTGCTTTTCTTCTGAGGTCTTCTAGGCAAGTTAGCAAGTGGTAGTGGTAGCATGGGGAGGAAATTTCCAATGTCCCAAAAAAAAATTCCCCTAACTGGTTGTAGTTTTGTTCTATATGCTACAAGATAGGTATCCTTGTGATAGTAGTGTGAGATTTGGGATCTGGGATCAATCTTAGCATGATACATTGCGCAAATTGCATGTTGACAAGGTATTCCTGTCAAATCTCAAGCTCTACATGTACATGTTCCTTTAGAAATATAAACGAAGTGCCTATCTTGTCTCTCTACAACCTCACATCCCTCATTCCCATTAAAGAAGACTCTAAAATCAACTGCAAGAAGCCTATTACACTTAGACAAATCCATACATTTAGGACTGAACTTAGAATGCCAGCCACTCACATTTGCCCCACTTTCGGCCCACTTTGCCATCATCTTCAGTCTAATCTCATCTGACATCCTAATAACGGGTAAGAACCGATACTCATCTATCCACTCATTGAATGAATCACAAATGTTATTATCCACCATCCACGACTTACATTTTGGTGTAAAATAAGCTTTTACCCATGTGTTCACGTTGTAAGTGACTGCATCCTTTGCTGCCTCCTTCTTCAACGAACCTAGAGATGTGAGATTGTCTTTGAATTCTTGAGGAAATGAACTCCATGCAAAGGTAAAGAATTTCTTCTTGAACTCGTGCCCTCTCTAATTCTTGCTCCAGTTTGCATAGATATGGCGTGCGCAAAATCTGTGTTTAGCACGAGGAAGCACCTCACTGATTGCATTAGCCAGTCCCTATCATACAAGACACGCAAATCAATGACTAGTCAATGATAAAATTACATAACCATTTTGAATTTATGCTTGTTACTGGAAATTTCAGTTGCTTTTTCCAAATTTCTGCAAATTTGGAAGAAGCAACTGAAATTTGTATGAAAAAGAAAAGAAAAGAAAAGAAAAGGTCAAGTCATGTTTTAGAAATCTAGATCTAAATATCCAATCATAAAATGAACTATGGATAGGTATCATTCACAAGCATAAATATAGAAATAAAATGTAAACGATTCCAGAAATATATTATATAACACAAATAATGACTTTGTTGTTTATAGATGTCACAGGTTCTCTCTTCTAAAATGTTAGTATTTTGGGATGATTTTTTTGTTTGAATTTGCAATAATAATAATAATAATAATAATAATAATAATAATAATAATAATAATTTATGAATTGTACTTTCATAAACTAGGCTAATTAAAGTCTGATTCCTAAATAGAAGCATGCTCATTTAATTTATCTGAGGAGAAGCAACTAGAGGAATAAATGGAAGTAATATGTGAAAAAAGTGGTGGGTATTGTTGGTTCTCGGAGTTTTGATGATAACAAGACTTAAATCATTAAAAGTTTTATTTTGAAAATGGTTAAGTTTTTTATACAATAAATATTGATTATTTTTGTATTACTCGAGTAAGGATTTATATTACTCGAGTAACATCAATCTAATGCATTTGTTAAGTGTTCACAGAGCAACTAGTTTAAGAACACTTGCTTCCTCGAGTCACACCTCTATCAAGCAAATTACACTGACTATTCGAGATGGCACGTCAACAAAGCAAATTACCTCGGCTATTCGAGATGGAACTTTGGCAAGAACTCGAATTGTGCTTCAAATGCGACGACCGGTATGGTCCGGCACATACTTGCCGAGATAAGAATTTGCAAATTTTTTTACTAGATGTTGATGTCGGCAACCTGGCTAAGGATCCCGACATAGCCTGGCAGGGAGCAGAGGAGAGTTCCGAGGCCGACAAGCACCTCAACTAATCACGTTACAGAGGCAATTGATTTCAAATACCACGATGTTACTCGAGTAACAAGATCATATTACTCGAGTAAGGTGCTTCAAATAAACAGATCGCTTCACTGTGACGTTAATCTTGTTAGTTCTCTAGGTGTTTTGATGATAACTGACATTTGTAAACACAAGATGAAGTTTGTCTTTGTAAGTTGAAAAACTTACTGTCGAAGACAGACTCGAGTTTGGGTTTACAAACTTGAGTTTAGATCTGACAGTGAGAAGCTCAAATTTTCACAAGATAAGGCAAACTCGAGTTTGGGTTTATAAACTCGAGTTTCCATCATACAGAGAGCTTCCAAGTTTTTCAGATACAAGACAAACTCGAGTTTGGAATTTCAAACTCGAGTTTAGACAAGGTAGAGAGAAACCAACATTTTTGAATTAGGCAAAACTCCAGTTTCCATTTAGAACACATCCTGAGATTCTAAGTTTTTCTCACTCAAAGCCAAACTCGAGTTTGGGTATTGAAACTCGAGTTTAGGATTTCTGGTTTACCACTCAATATTTCTCTGTTTTTGCAAACTCCAGTTTTAACTTACAAACTCCAGTTTTGATCATACAGAGAAGTTTTCCATTTTTAAAAGAAATGTGGAAACTCGAGTTTAGGATTTCAAACTCGAGTTTCGACCATACAGAGAGCTTTGCTTTCTTTTCAACATTTCTAAACTCCAGTTTAGGATTGAAAACTCCAGTTTAGAACTCATGGCAAATTTTCCATCTTTCATAGAATATGTGGAAACTCGAGTTTCAGTATGGAAACTCGAGTTTACACCAGGCAGAGAGCTATGCTCTATTTGAAACTTTGTAAACTCCAGTTTGCGTTTTGAAACTCCAGTTTTGAGGTTTTGAACTTAAATTGATTTTTCATCTCAATAGTTCCAAACTCGAGTTTGGTACTTAATGACTCGAGTTTAGGTCTTATCTCAAAATGGTTCAAAGATCAAATCGCGACATTTTCCTCTGGACAAAGGAAACTCAAGTTTCCATTTACAAACTCGAGTTTAGGTTTTAATGAAATGTGCAAACTCCAGTTTTGGTTACAAAACTCGAGTTTACATCGCAGATACAGAAAACCAGTTTGCTCGCATTTGAAAATCCTTATTGTTTGCCTTTGAATATTTCTTATCATCATTCACTATTATACTTTATGTTGTTTAACCCAATTGCTAGTGAAGTTACAGATGATCAAAAGAAGGATAGGTTCAAAGCACAAGGATTACTTTCTCAAAAGCACAAATGTATTATTTTAATACCCTCTAAACAAGAGCTAGTGGATGCCACCTAGAAAGATGCTCAGTCTTTTTAACATAGAAGACAACAAAGATCATGCTAAAGCTTCCAAGATAATATTCTTTCAAGATAAGCTGCCAACATTCCATTATGGGTGAATTTCTTGAAGACTCAACTTTGAATTCACAAACCAAGAATGTCTCCAACAGCTATATTCTCCACTCATGGACACAACAGCCATATTTTTGAATGGAGACACTGCAGAATGGAGAAGCAACGGTCATATGGTGATCTTCTACTATATAGGCAGCTACTTTCATGTTCTTACAAAGCATAGAATATATCAAAACGAAAACAACTTCAACTGCTACGTATTCTTTCAGTTTTCAATTTGTAAAGTATCTATTGATACCTAGAGCTTCAGAGATTATCATTATCTACTCTTAGAGAGAGTCTATTTCTGTTGAAATCATTTTGTGTAAAGGATGTCAAGTCAAGGGGACTTGGAGATTGGGAATATCAGATTACAACTTGTAAGGGGGAGTGTATCTTAGAGAGAGGATAACTTTCGAGTGCAGAGTGTGTAATTGATATTGAGAGAGTAAAAATCCCAGAGAGTCTGGGGACTGTACGTAGGCCAAGAAGATTGGACCGAACCAGTATAAATCTTGCTGTGTCATTCTTCTTCTCTTCCTTGCGCTGTTCAGTTTAGTGTTCTAGTTTCAGAACACTTTGAAAATAATTTTTCAAATCCCCAATTCACCCCCCTCTTGGTGATTTGCTCCATTTACATTTGGTATCAGAGCCAGGTTTTCTCATAAAGAGCTTAACAACTCGAGAAGGATCATCATGGAAGGTATTCTACCAGATGGAGCTTCGATCAACAAGCCACCAGACTTTAATGGGGAACATTATTCCTTCTGGAAGTCTAAATTCAGAGTCTTCGTTATAGCCACTGATTTTGGACTCTGGAGGGTGTTCAAAAGAGGAGACTATACTCCATCCTCAGTACAAGATGGCGTTAGAATTCCAAAGCTGGAAGAAGAGTATGATGAGAATGACAGAAGACAAGTCACTCTAAAAAGCAAGGCAATTCTCATCTTACAAAGTGCTCTAAGTCAAAAGGAATATTTTCGCATTTGTACACTGCCAAATGCTAAAGCTATGTGGGATGCACTTGAGATTGCACATGAAGGAACAACTGGAATCAAGGAAAATCGTGTAAACACTCTCATGACGGAATACGACTTATTACGAATGAAGTCTGGGGAGTCCATTGGAGAATTCCAGCTCAGGTTCACTCATCTGATTAATCAACTTGCTGCATTGGCAAGGAATATCCCCAGTCTTCCCAAGTGAGGAAAATCTTGAATATCCTCACCAAAGAATGGGAAGCCAAAGTAACTGCAATTGAAGAAGCTCAAGGAGAATCAATGTCTTCAGTAGCAGCCCTTTTTGGCAGTCTTTCAGAACATGAAGGAAAAATCAAGTTCAGAAAAGGACTTGATGAAACAAATGGATAGAGCAAGGGAATTGCTCTTAAAACTGTCAAGGAGGTAACAGAATCAGATGATGAGGATGAAGCAGACGAAGATGAAGAGCTAGGCATGATGGTCTGAAAATTTAAGAAGTTTTATAGGAAAGGACCAGTATACAAAAAGTTTCACAAAGGTAGCTCCAGTACTGAAACAAAGAAACCAATCATATGCTACGAATGTGAAAAGCCAGGCCACATCAAGTCTGAATGTCCTCAGCTGAAGAATAAAGAGAAAGAAAAGAAGTTCAGCAAGTTCAAAAAGAAAGCTTATGTTTCAGCTATCTGGGGAGACAGCTTATCCGATGAAGATGAAGCTGAAGAAGAGGAAAGAGCCAACATCTGCCTTATGGCTGATGAAGAATCTGAAAATGAAGAGGTAAATAATTCTGAACCATCCTTCGATGAGTTATTATCTGAATATAATTCTCTTCATGCTGAATTTCGAAAAGTTGCTAAAGATTTTCTCATTTCAAAAAGAAAGATAAAACTTTTAGAAGAACAAGCACAACTCACTTCTTCTTCTATTTCTGTTTCTACTCCTAATTGTGAAAACACTTCTGAAAAAGCTTGTGAAAATTGTTGTGTTTTAAAAAAGAAAAACATCTATCTTTCAAAAACACTTGAAAAGTTCACTAGAGGAAGTGAGATGCTGGAAATCATTTTGAAACAGCAAAGGTTTACAAATGACAAATCAGGAATTGGCTATAAACCTGATTTTGATAAAAAGAAAGGCAGAAATAAAACTGGACAGAAAACATACATAAACTACTTTCAAAGAACAGTTCATTCTTCTAACCCTTTTGCTCATTGTAACTACTGCAATCGCAAGGGTCATTCTACTTCTTCATGTTTTCACAGAAAGGAAAGAAAAGATAAACCTGTAGGAAATTATCAATGGGTGCCCAAAGGATCTTCTAAGATTCCAAGGACACAAGCTAACCCAAAAGGACCCAAGAAAAAATGGGTACCTAAGAGGTGATCAACTCTATCATGCAGGTATGTCTTAGAGCATCAAACAAATGGTATATTGACAGTGGATGCTCTAGACACATGACGAGAGATCAATCCAAGTTTGCTACAATCAAACCTAAGGATGGTGGCAAGGTGACATTTGGTGGAGACCAACCCGGAAGAATTGCTGGAATTGGAGAAGTTGGAAACAATGATGGACCACAAATAAAGGATGTCTACCTTGTAGAAGGACTGTGCCACAATCTACTCAGTGTAAGCCAAAGCACAGATAGAGGTAACATAGTTATCTTTGATTCTGAGGAATGTTTGATTGTAAGCAAGGATGTTCTCTCCTTAGATAACATTAAAACTAAAGCTTTGTTTAGGGCTCCTAGATAAGGTAACTGCTATACTCTCAATCTCTCTAGAAATGGTTCTGCCTCTGAAAAATGTTTTATTGGTAACTTGGATGAAAGTTGGCTATGGCATAAACGTTTAGCTCATGTCAATATGATTCAGCTTGACAAGTTACAGAAAAAGAATTTGGTTATTGGTTTACCAAAACTTGTTTTCAAAAAGGATATGATTTTTGATGCTTGTCAAAAAGGAAAACAAACCAAATCTTCGTTCAAATCCAAAAATGAAATTTCTACAAACAGACCTCTTCAATTACTTCACATGGATTTGGTTGGTCCTGCTAGAGTAAAAAGTCTTGGTGGAAATCTGTATACATTGGTTATAGTTGATGATTTTTCAAGATTTACATGGACCATATTTTTATGCTCTAAAGATGAAACGTTAGATCAATTGATTACTTTTGCCAAGAAGGTCCAAAACCAGAAAGGTCTATCCATTGCAGGAATTAGAACTAATCATGGTGGAGAATTCGAGAATCATGCATTTAGTGAGTTTTGTGATAACATGGGCATTGATCACAATTTCTCAGCACCAAGAACTCCTCAACAAAATGGCGTTGTGGAAAGAAAGAATCGAGTGCTCACTGAAATGGCAAGAGCTATGCCAAATTAGAGCAACACCTCCCAAGTATTTTGGGCAGATGCTATGAGTACAGCTTGCTACATTTCAAATCATGCCTACCTCCGGAAGAATTTGAACAAAACTCCCTATGAGTTGTACAAGGGAAGAAAACCGAACTTAGCTCATCTACATGTCTTTGGATGTAAGTGTTTCATTCAAAACAATGGTAAGGATAATCTGGGAAAGTTTGATCCCAAGGCTGATGAAGGTATATTTTTGGGTTATTCTAATAGAAGTAAAGCTTATAGAGTTTTTAATACCCGAACCCGAATTGTAGAAGAATCTATGCATGTTGTATTTTTTGAAACTAAAACTGACATGTCTCTGGATGATTATGATGAAAGCATTTTCAAAAACCAGTTCTTTTCAAAAACTACTCCTGGTTCAATTGAGAATCCTGAAAACGTTTTTGAACCTGATTCTCAAAATATTTATGAAAACTCTGGTTCATCACAACCTAGAGCTTGGAAATTCATTAGAAATCATCCTTTAGATCAAGTAATTGGTGATGTGAACCAAGGAGTAAGAACAAGAAACAACACCTTAAATGAAGTAACTTTTACTGCTTTCATTTCTCAAATTGAACCCTCTAAAATTGATGAAGCCCTTTCAGACAATGATTGGGTGATAGCAATGCAAGAGGAGTTACACCAATTTGATAGAAATCAAGTTTGGGATTTGGTACCTAGGCCTAAGGACCATCCGGTCATTGGCACCAAATGGGTATTCAAGAATAAACGAGATGAATCCGCAATCATTGTTCGTAACAAAGCTAGATTAGTGGCTAAAGGTTACAATCAAGAAGAAGGAATTGACTATGAAGAAACCTTTGCTCCAGTAGCAAGATTGGAAGCTATAAGGGTTCTTCTAGCTTTTGCTTGTGTTAAAGGATTCAAACTCTATCAAATGGACGTCAAAAGTGCTTTTCTTAATGGCTTTATTCAGGAGGAAGTTTATGTTGAACAACCTCCAGGTTTCAAAAATGAACATCATCCAGACCATGTGTATCGTTTAAAGAAAGCCTTATATGGTCTTAAACAAGCTTCTAGAGCTTGGTATGAAAGACTAAGTAAATTTATGCTAGATCAAGGTTTTATCAGAGGTAAGGCAGATACAACGCTGTTCATTAAAACTAACAAGTTAAATGAAATTTTAGTTGTACAAATATATGTGGATGACATTATCTTTGGTGCTACTAATGATGATTTGTGTGAGGAATTTTCAAAGATAATGAAGAATGAATTTGAGATGTCAATGATGGGAGAACTAAACTACTTCCTTGGTCTGCAAATCAAACAAAGAAGAGATGGAATCTTCATTTCTCAGACCAAGTACCTTCGTGACTTACTCAAGAAGTTTGGGTTAGAACATTGCAATGGTGCAGACACTCCAATGAGCTCAACTGCATCTCTGGACGCTGATGAAGAAAAGGGCAAGGACTTCAACATTACAAAATATAGAGGAATGATTGGATCATTGCTCTACCTCACAGCAAGTCGCCCAAACATCCAGTTTAGTGTGGGAATGTGCGCAAGATTTCAATCCGCTCTCAAAGAATCTCATGCTGAACATGTCAAGAGGATCTTCCGCTACCTATCAGATACAAAGGAGCTTGGATCATGGTTCCCAAAAGGTCAACAAGAATTCTTGGTGGCATATTCAGACTCAGATCATGCTGGATACAAGACTGACAGAAAAAAGCACTAGTGGTCAATGTGAGTTCTTTGGAGGCTCACTAGTGTCATGGTTTAGCAAGAAACAAACCACAGTAGCTGTATCTTCCACAGAAGCTGAGTATGTTGCTGCCTTAAGTTGTTGTGCCCAAGTTCTTTGGCTGAGGCAACAATTATCTGACTTGGGTGTCCATCTCAAAGAAATTCCAATCCTTTGTGACAACACAAGTACAATAAGCTTGGCAAAGAATCCAGTGCAACACACAAGAACCAAGCATATTGATGTGAGGCACCACTTCATCAGAGACCATGTGCAAAAGAAGGATGTCAAAGTAATGTTCATCCCAACACACTTACAACTTGCAGACATCTTCACCAAACCATTGGCCAAAGAACAATTCAATTTCATTATAAGAGAATTGGGAATGGTAAATCCCAATGAGCTGTAAGTATGTCAATCTAATGTTAGTTATGTTTTGATGATAATTACTAACTTAAGCATCGGAGTATCTAGCTATTTTTGTTGCAGGATGCTTAATCAAATATCTGAAATTTGCTTATAGAAGAAGCAAACTCGAGTTTGGATATCCAAACTCGAGTTTATCGGGGACAGAGACCAACATGAGTTTTCTGGGAGAGCCCAAACTCGAGTCATTAAGTGACTGACTCGAGTTTGGAACAGGCAGAGACTAGCCCACCTGTTTGAGAAGTCAGGAAACTCGAGTTTAGGAATGCAAACTCGAGTTTGCGTCGCGAAAACTCAAGGGTTCACAGTACATCCTTGAAATCCAGGTTAGTATTTCGCACCCTATATAAACAAGTCTGTTCATTGTTCATTCCAACTCTTCTCAAAACTCTAGTTTGCCCTAGCATCTCTCTCGTCTCTTCATCTTCTTCCTATCCTCCTCCCTCTGCAAACCGAAAATGGCCTCTCACAACTCAGCCAAAGCTCCTCATGCCGATGAAGAAGGTTCAGCTTCACCTCCTCCTCCACCACTCACTCGACCCAGACGCATGAAGAGTACACCCAGAAGATTTTCTTATGGGGTCGACAAGCATATCCCTGGCATTCCCTCTTTTCGTCAATCCTCATCTCCTAGGTCCAAAGGAGTCTCTTTCGAAGAACCCAGCAAGGATACTTCATCAAAGCAACCTGAAACTAAGTCTGCTGCTAAAAAAGGAAAAAGGAAAGTTGGGGAATCTTCTAAGCCTCCTATGGGAAAGAAATCAAAGACCAAGTCAAGAGGAAAGGATCAGGCGCAAGCTTCTCAGGAAGGAACACCATCTGCCAATCAATCTTCTGAGGAACCAGAGCCTGTTCCTGGTGCCATTTCTAAAATATACCTCCATACCAGTGCTCCTCAAGGTTTTGCTCTTGAAAATTCCTATCTTTCTTCTGAGAATTCTGCTAAGTTCAAGGAAACTTTTATGAAAAGGGAATTCTGCCCTGTTGTTTCAGTTGATTTAGCCAAGCTTAGGGAAGACTGTAATGTAGATCTCTCACCTTGGTTAAAGTCTTATGTAGATCTCCCAATAATGTCCAAATATTGTTAGACTATTTTATTTCAACATGGAATGGAATAGTTTGAAAGATTCTGACCATAATCTGGTAGAAGAAAGAGTTTCTACTCAGATTAGGGGTATAAAATTCAATTTGTCTACCTCAATTTTAAACTCCATTCTGAAAATTGACAATCCACCTCCTCCACCTTCGACCCAATACTCAAATCAGGAGATTTTCAATATCCTAAGACCAAATGAACCTGTTCCTGAAAACCAATTGACCTGGCTGTCTTTCTCTCCTGCATCAATGCCTCCCATTCATCGAGTTTTATGGTATATTTACTCAAGAAATATGACTCAAAAAGGAGGAAACTATACACACTTCTCTCAACCAGACTATCCTCAGTTTGCCACCCTAGTCAAGAAAATGCCTTTGAACCTTGGCCACTGGATCTTCAATGAGATTACCAAGTTTCGATTCTCATCCAGAAAGACCTCCCATATACCATTTTCATCCCTAGTGTCTGTAATTCTCTTCTATCACAGAATATGGTATGTTGGTCCACCAGACCTCATGAGAACCCCTACTATCTTTGGAAAGGCCCAGTTGAACCTTATGCGGATCTCCTTTCCAGCTGAAGGATCAGGAGAATCAAGGGCTCCTTCTTATTCAAGAGCATCTGCTTCCAGAGTTCAGGAAGCTCAGTCCACTCCAGCTCCACCTCCTTCTGGTTCAGCTCCACTTCCCTCATCTGTACCATCTGATTTTGAGACAAGAGTTAGAGCCATAATCGACCAAGCCATTGCTGATTTGGGGAAGAAAATAGAAATTGAAGTTGGTCGTTTAAGAGAAGAAGTAACTCAGGATCATAGTGATAATGTGGATGTCCAGGAAGAAATCGAGCAGAGTGTGGACAACCTATCTGGACATATACTTGATCAAGATGCAAGAATCTCTAATTTGATTGTGTCTCATGAAAGGTTGAGTGATAAGGTGGACCAGATGCTGAAGATCATAACTCTTGCTGCTCCTCCTCCCAAACTAGACACTGCACCCTCCTCTCCATCTACCTCACCTTCTTTCACCTACAACTCTCCTCAGATTCCTTCAACCTCACCTGAGATTTCCTCTCCCATTCCTGCCTCTACTCCTACCCCGCCTATATCATCTCCACTTACCCCTACCACAGAAATCCTCAATATCCCTTCCTCTCCAACCACTGAACCACTTCCCTCCTCTCCCACTTCCATAGTCAAAATCGATTCTCCTCCTCCTACTCCTCTGGTTGATCCAACTTCCAGTGAAGTGATCTCAGCTCCATCTCCTTTTGAAGATGACAAAGGGGGAGAGAAACCAAAGCAAGCTAAAGAAAATTGAGGAGTTTTGGTTTTAAGATTTGTAGTATTTTGCATTTTGTGTTTATTTTGAATTCATGTAGACAATCTCAGTTAACTATGTATGAATTGAATGTTATCTTCGCTTAACTGATTTATGTTTACTGTTATCATTTGGTTCTGCTGTTTTAAGTACTTCTGGTAAAATATGTGATGCAGATCCTTGGTATTATGATTTCTGCCAAAATCTGGTATTTCAAAACTATTTTGTTTTAACTAATTCATTTCAAAATGCCAAATTCTTTCAAATCTTTTAGAATCTGGTTTACAAGTGTTGTCATCATCAAAAAGGGGGAGAATGTTAGTTCTCTAGGTGTTTTGATGATAACTGACATTTGTAAACACAAGATGACAAAGGGGGAGAAGAACCAGAAAAAGAAGTTGACCCCAAGGAGCAATCTTGAGTTGAAGGAAGGAGTTTAGATTTTAGTTTTTGAGTTTCTGTTTCTTTTTCCTATTGCTGTACTTACATTTATGATTTGAAGGTTATGAAATTTTGCATTTCTGGCTTGTATGTTGTGAACATTTTGTTGAATGAAATGCAATAGTTCAATTATGCCTTATTATCAATCATTTCCGCTATATCTCTGACAAATGCATAATTGCCAAACCATATTTCAAACCATCTTGTGAAAAGTTTTTATCAAAACTCAAATCTTTTGAAAACTGAAAATTTCTGGTTTACAAGTGTTGTCATCATCAAAAAGGGGGAGAATGTTAGTTCTCAATTGGTTTTGATGATAACGGACAATTGTAAACACAATTAAAGTTTGTCTTTGTAAGTTGAAAAACTTACTGTCCAAGGCAAACTCGAGTTTCAGTTTGGAAACTCGAGTTTTGGCCTGACAGAGAAATGCTCAAATTTTTATAAAGAAAGGCAAACTCGAGTTTAGATTTGAAAACTCGAGTTTCCGTCATACAGAGAGCATTTGAGTTTTTTCACAGACAAAGCAAACTCGAGTTTGATTTTGAAAACTCGAGTTTTGACAAGACAGAGAGCAACCAAGTTTTTTCAAAGAAACCAAAACTCCAGTTTCCATTTGGAAACTCGAGTTTGGGTTACACAGAGAGTTCTCTAAGTTTCCAACGTTTTTTGGAAACTCAAGTTTTGTTTTGAAAACTCAAGTTTACCTCATCTGAGAACAATGCTCGTCTCTGACCTTGTGAAAACTTCCATGATAGAATCGACCAAAGTTTTCAATGTTTTCTCATAAAAGAGAAAACTCGAGTTTCCGTTTTGAAACTCGAGTTTCGTCACTAAAGAGAAGTTTCCAAAGTTTTCAACAAATGTGAAAACTCGAGTTATGTTTTGGAAACTCGAGTTTTGGCCAGGCAGAGAGCTCTGCCAATTTTGAGCCTTTGAAAACTCGAGTTACGTTTTGGAGACTCCAGTTTTAAGCTTTTGGACTAAAACATGATTTTTCATTTAAGAGTCCAAAACTCGAGTTAGTCATTAATTGACTCGAGTTTTGCACTGTTCACTAAACATGTCCAAAATGCCAAATCGCGATGTTTGTCTCTGTAAAGAGAAAACTCGAGTTTAGTTTGAAAACTCGAGTTTCGGTCTTCTGTTAAAAGTTCTCTGAAACATGAAAACTCGAGTTTCGAAGAACCAACTCGAGTTCCATCGCAAAATTTGAATTTCGATTTGAACGAATTCATGAAATGTTTCTGTTTGATCTCAATACTCTTTACCATTACTCATAACTATTCTTAACTATGTTTAATCAGTTTGTTAGTGAGTTTCAGATGGTTAAAGACAGGTTTAAATGGAGATTAAGCAAAAAGCATGTCAGCACATTAAATGAAAAGTGCAGAAACCTTGCATGCTTTTGGACAAACATTCTCCACACGTTTTGGAGAAGTTAATGTTTGCCTTCTACATTCAGCAAACTGATCTTCCAACGGATTAATAATCAAAGAGTCAGCTCTGAATTTCTGCAAAGCTGAATTAACCAAAGAGTAGAGAGAGAAGAAGACCAAAACCTTCACTAATCCTCTTCTAATCACTCCAACGGTTATCTGAGGGATTACAACGGTCAATTAATGATCTCTACCTATAAATAGAGATGCATTCAAGTCTTCTCAAAAAAACCAACCTGTGCAAGAACGAAAATCATTAAAGTTTCATTTACTCTTTGAGTTTTCTTGTAAAAGTATCTGTTGATACATTTATTCTTCAATGATTATCATATCTACTCTTAGAGAGAGCTTTTCTTGATTGTAAAACATTCTTGTAAGTTATCTCAAGTCAAGGGGGACTTGGAGATTGGGTTCATTAATTACAACTTGTAAAGGGGAGTAAGTTCTAGAGAGAGAATTACTCTTGAGTGCAGAGTGTGTAATCAATCTTGATAGTGAGAAATCCCAGAGAGTTTGGGTACTGGACGTAGGTCAAGTTGTTGGACCGAACCAGTATAAATTCTTGTGTCCAGCTTCTTCTCCCTTCACTCTGTTTTATCTTCCTTTTCATATCCTTAAACAGAGCATTCGAAAAGATTTTTGAGAATCCCCAATTCACCCCCCTCTTGGTGATTCAAGCTCCACTTTCACAAAGATCATGCTAAAGCTTCCAAGATAATATTCTTTCAAGATAAGCTGCCAACATCCCATTATGGGTGAATTTCTTGAAGAATCAACTTTGAATTCACAAACCAAGAATGTCTCCAACAGCTATATTCTCCACTCATGGACACAACAGCCATATTTTTGAATAGAGACACTGCAGAATGGAGAAGCAACGGTCATATGGTGATCTTCTACTATATAGGCAGCTACTTTCATGTTCTTACTAAGCATAGAATATATCAAAACGAAAACAACTTCAACTGCTACGTATTCTTTCAGTTTTCAATCTGTAAAGTATCTATTGATACCTAGAGCTTCAGAGATTATCATTATCTACTCTTAGAGAGAGTCTATTTCTGTTGAAATCATTTTGTGTAAAGAATCTCAAGTCAAGGGGACTTGGAGATTGGGAATATCAGATTACAACTTGTAAAGGGGAGTGTATCCTAGAGAGAGGATAACTTTCGAGTGCAGAGTGTGTAATTGATATTGAGAGATAGTAAAAATCCCAGAGAGTCTGGGGACTGGACGTAGGTCAAGAAGATTGGACCGAACCAGTATAAATCTTGCTGTGTCATTCTTCTTCTCTTCCTTGCGCTGTTCAGTTTAGTGTTCTAGTTTTAGAACACTTCGAAAAGAATTTTTCAAATCCCCAATTCACCCCCCTCTTGGTGATTTGCTCCATTTACAAATCTTTATCTTAAACTTTCTGGGTTATTATCTATTTATTCTTAATCTCACTCAAACTCATTTCTATTATTTCTAATCATCTTTTTGAGTGACTTTCAGTTGATTAACTTTGCTTAATTTGAGATTAGCCAAAGTGTCGTTCGTTGTGTCAGAAGCATTTAATGCTCGCCGTAAACAGAGCCTATAATCAGAATGAGACCTTGTAGCAAACGAATACATTCCTTCGAGGCATGGCTATTCTGGCAATTATTATGAGTCAACTTCTGCACAAGTACATTGACGATGAATGCATTTAATGAAGTAACGATCGACTGTACTCAACAGAATTCATCTGTGCCTAACGAAAGTTCAAAAAGACTCAACGGCTATATTCAAAGCTTCACAACGGCATTAATGGCAGATTGGTATAAAAGCTCATCATATTCAATTCTGCCAACAATCGAAACTTTGCGCAATTAATTTGACTTTATTTCAATCTACTGTTTCATTAGCTTCATTTAATTTCTTCAAATATTTTATGTGCATTAGTGATTATCACTTATCTACTTAGTGAGGAGTTGTTAAACACTTATTTGATTTCTTGATTATCTGTAAAATCTCAAGGCTGAGGAACCTTGAGTGCGGGTGTACAATTATAGCTTGTAAGAGGGAGTGAGTCCTAGTGTAATACGATCATCTCGAGTACATAGTGTGTAATTGTAACCGTGTTTGTGGATTAGTGAAATACCCAGAGCATCTGGGAACTGGACGTAGGTTAAGGAGTTAGACCAAACTAGTATAAATAATTTGTGTCGTTTCTCTCTATCTCTGTCTCTGTTCTTTGTGTTCGTATTTATTATCCAAAAAAGTTTTTCGAAATCCCTTATTCACCCCCCCTCTAGGTGATATTCTATCTTCATGTATATCTAGTGCATTGTCCAGTTGCTTATTTTTAATGAAATGGGCTCATCATGGATTTTATAATGAAATAGGCTCATTCAATTCTTGTGGCTCAACATGGACTCCAAACCCAATTGTAGAGGCCTCACTTATTTTTAAGCTAACCAACTTGATTTTAGAAACTATAAACTAAGAAATATGACAACTACCAGCAAACAATCAGTTCCTTTTACATATAACACAAAAAACATCTATGACTCACAACTAACAAAATACACAAGTTGACAAAAAACAAGTGAAAAACATAAATCACATAAAACAATCAGCTCCTTTTACATATAACACAGTTGTGACTAGTTTCTAACAGCAAAAACACAAGCACCAAACCAATCAACAAGTGCATATCACAAATGCAATTTTGCATATCAGAGATGAGGGTTACTACAAATTTCAATTCCTTAGCCATTGTACTTAAGCAAGACCAATGATATAAATATATTAACACTTCAACCAGCCAACACTATTCAATGTGTCATATATCTAATTACCTTTTGCATATCAAAGATTAGGGTTACTGTCTCTCCATTGCCTAAGTTTAGAGAGTGACAGAGCCATTGTAGGAACCAAAACCAGTGAAGTGCATTCTCCTTCTCTACCAAACCAAGCGCCAAAGGGTACACGAGTCGTTACCATCAATACCCACAACTGTCAACAATATTCCTCTTGCCTTTCCTTTCAAGAATGTCCCATCCACACCAATCAGTGGCCTACATCCTTCTTTCCACCCAACCAACAAAAAAAAAAACATATCACATATGCAATTACTACTTTCAACAACTATATTACAAATTTACGAATTTAACTTTGAAGCATTAAAGCATAAGTACATCCTTTTGAATACTCTTCTTCCTTGTTCCAATTCCTCTATGCTCACCTCCACACATACATCAGGACCAGGGTTTGATACTTTTAACTCATTGCAATATGCTTCTAACTTTCTGAATTCATCCTTAAAACTACCTTCCATTTCTTCCATTATCTTCTTTTTTGCCCTCTTACAATTATGTACACTAAAACAGACCTTTAGATCCCTTTGCACCTCGTTCTTCATCTCTTTTGTCTTGAATTGAGGGGCTTCTTGCACCTTCTCCTTGAAATGCTCAACCAACCACATACTTGAAGCTCTTGGATTTTTATATACATGTGCACACATATGGTCATAAGCCAATGACTTCACCTGCCACCCTATACTTAACCCATAGGTGGATACATGTAGTGAAAATGGACATCCCTCTTCACAGACCACCTGGTATGTCCTCTTATCACTTCGGACAACTTTCAAGTTAATGCCACAGGTGATTTCATACTTGTCTATAGCCCTTTTAACCTCTTGTTTGTCTTCAAATGTCATGCCGACAAAAAAAATGAGGCCTTGTAGCTGCTACCTTTGTCTCTTGAAGGACAGTCCGCTCTTGCATAGGCTCATTATCACTTTCACGGCCCAACCCGTCTTCCTCGTTATCACTCAAATCGTCCACATCCACCTCCTCGACTTCAAAGTCATCATACACACTTTCCTCCATATCTGAACTACAACTTTGCCCCACATAAGTGTCGTCATCACTATCATCATCAACAGACTTATTAGAGTATTCATCATTACAATGCCTCTCTTCATCATCCTCTTCAACCTCGACATTTTCTTTCCCTTTTTCAATTATATTACCACAACTAGCTTGGTTAACTCTGTCTGTTTCCTCACTTACAACATTCTTGTCAGCATCAAGGAAATCTATATCATAATCATCACCCCATCCCATTTCTTCAATCAGACCTTCCACATTTCCTTTAACTGTGGTTTCCTCTTCTGTTTTTTCAGCATTTCATCTCACTGTATTTTCACTTTCCCCACCCCCAACAGCATGTAAAATGCTTTCTACTGCAGACTTATGCCCTCCCTGCAATCTAGCCTTAGTATCTTCCCACCCCTTTATTGGGGATTCATACTTTTCAAGAACACTTTGTACTAACCTTTGGCCCATGTTTATGTCTTCATCCTCGATTACCACTTTGTCCTTTCCCTTTGATGCCATTATCATTACACATAGTATAGAATAAATATTATATCAGGGGCCTCCATGCCATTTTACTATAACCAAAAGCAAACAAACAAGCAAACATGAATGGGTCCCAATCGTTGCTTACCTTGATAAATTTTTTGTCGCTTCTTCTCCTACACGTTCTTTTCAAAGATTCCCCACTCACATGCGAATTAGCTTGTCCATTGCCACCCTTTGTCGATTCCCGAGTTCCGCGAATAGGATTCTTTGCCTGACTCTCTTGATTTCCCTTCTTATTTATCGTCATTGTGAACGTTGTCCTTGTCATCGCTGTAGACCTAGTGTATCGCGAATCCTTTGCTCACTCCCTTACTCCCACACGCGAAGAGTTAAACCCAAGTTCAGCAATTGGGTCCCAATCCATTAGCTTTGGACCATCGAATGTTCATCTTCTTCAATTTACTCTTCACATCGCGTGAACCCTAGCTTTATTTCTCCTGCTCTTCTTTTCCACGATTTTGCCCGATAAGTTAATTAAATTTTCCCCCAAATATCAAGTCGTCTATTGTTAGATTTTGCCAGATAAGTAAATTATATTTTACCCAGTCATCAATTACTCAATCATTTAGGATTCCAATTGTCTGCTACACAGTCCTAGTCAGCATACACATCATTAATTTAAGTTAAATCTTCCAACTTTACAGTCATCGTCCTCCCCTTTAACGGTTTCTATGACTCCTGCTCCTATTTTGTAACCAAATGGTCACTTTTACACCTTAAAAAAGCATTTGCTACTGGGTGCTACTCTGACCAAAGCACATGTATATTTGTGCACCTTAAACCTTTAAAATAACAAATGAATTATCATACTAGTCTATTAATATATAAAAGCAAGGCTGCCAAGTGAAGTAATAGAATATTAAGAACATGGTAATAGTAACTTCTGCACTGGTCAATATTTGCTTGTTTTCATAACTGTCATTTACATTTATAATTGTAAATTCACAATTTCATCCTTTATAAGTTATGTTATGATCAGTTTGTAAGTTTGGATATAACCTAATTTGGAAATACAAAATTGATTCTTTTGATAAAAAATTAATATTGATTATTGTATATTTTTGGGCTAAGTAACAAATCCGCCCCAGAAATATACGCCTAGGAGCAATGTTGCCTTGGAAATTTTTTCAGGTTCAATGTCACCTCGGAAGTTTTAAAACGTAGCAATATGATCTGATAATGATAAAAAATGACGTTGACCGTTAATTTTTTTAACGAAAAAGGGCAACATTGCTACGTTTTAAAACTTTCGGGTGACAATGAATCTGAAAAAACTTTCAAGGAAATATTGTTCCTAGGCATATACTTTCGGGGCGGATTTGCACTTAACCCTATATTTGAAATTTGGAAATTGAAAACTATATGAAATTTAAATAATTTGATTAAATAATTCAAAACGTCTATTAATTAATTATGTTAATTGATTTTTTTTATGTTAGCTTAAAACTACTACACCCCATGTTATTTTAGATTTGGAAAACACTTAGATTAAGTTTCTTTGATCCACTTCGTCAAGTTCTCAAATTGTGTGTAATCATGTATCCTATTTTTTACTATAAACCCACATGAAAAAAAGGACTCATGGTCTTATATAATTGGTGAACTTGATGTAATGAATATAAGAAATAGAGCTGGGAAATCGGGTCAAGCCCGTCGGACCGGTTTGTTTAAGCCCTGGCCCTTGAAGGGCCGGGTTTGAAAATTAGAGGAGTTAAATGAAATCTATCCTGCAGGGCCGGCCCTGTAGGGCCTTGAGTTTAAAAGGGCCGGCTCTGTAGACCCTTTTCTCAATTTAATGTGATCTTCATCAATTCTTTGTGGTTTCATTGTGCTACAAACTACAAGAAACTCCTTCAAATGCTTATGTAGATCCTCACCTGCAAGGCCATGAAACTTGGGCAACAAATGGATAAGACCAAACTTAAGCTCAAAGTTAGCTTAAAGTTCAAGATATTGGATGTACAAAGGTTGATAGTTAACATCAGGTGCAGCCAACTCCTTTAAATTTCTGTTTGGTATATCTTTCATGTTTTCTAAGTTAGCAAAATTACTACTATAATCAGTGAAAACTACACTATCAGAAGAGCTAGAAGGATCAACAAAATGGACACAACAAGAACGCTCAGAATCATAAACAAGTTCAATAGTAATCCTTTGACTTAGCCTAATAGCCCTTCTAACAGCAAGAATTGTTCTTTCTATTTCAAGATATTCTTCAAAACAAGTCATGTGTATTAGTACTACTCCTAGTCATACAACATGAGGCAGAATTAGCAAAATACGTAAATTATGCTAGAAATTGACTAAAATAAATTCAGAAACACTATCAAATTATTCTTAAAAATTATGGGACCACCACAGACCCATTTCTACACTATTCAAGAACCCGAAAATAAACTAAAAAAACTTCAAAAATTGAAAAAGTGGTCAAAATGATGGAATTTGACCAAAATAGGGGTGACCACATTGCTTTATCATGTGTTATGATCAAAATACCATTTTCCTTCATCTCACCAAAATTCAGCCCAATCAGAGTAAGTCCAACAATTTCTAAAATACCCAATACATCTCATAAAGACAGGGGAAAAAAGAGTTAAAGCAGGGTCTAAACGATGGAATTTAGGACAAATAGGGGTGACCTCACTTCCTCTAGGAAATGAGTCTTGCTCAGAATGCGTAATTCCTTAGGGAAAAGACTCGTTCAGAGTGATCTGAGTAAGATATAAATCTTCCCAGTCACAAGAACTACCTACTTTACTATACTCTAATTTACTTTTAATATCTAATAATTAAGATTAAAAGACCGATGCAAATTCCCCAACAATGGCGCCAAATTTTTTACGCAAGTCTTCAGACTCATGTAAAATAACCAGATTTTCCAAAGATTTGTAGTATATGGACAACCTGAATCGTCTCTCAAGGAATTCACATTTGGTCTAAATCACTAAAGTAAAACAGTAAATTAAATGGGGGGTTTTAGTGCAATTAAAAATAAAGCAAGAAGTAAAGCAAAATATAAAAAATGAGATTAACAGATTAAAAACAATCACCCCAGAATTGGGATCCCAACAACATCCATCATCGGACAAGAAATTACTAAATTCATGATTGACTCTAGACAAATCGGTATCCCTGCATTTGTTCAAAAATTCTCTCGACTAGACGTTCGCCTAGCATTTATTCAAACACGTGGTGTATCCACTGTACAATCGCACAGTGCTCATAGTAATCTGATTCAAGCTATGTCCTTGGGATAATCAATCTAGATATAAAACCTAACATCCAATCTCTTCCATAAAATTGAATCCGATTAAAACGAAAAGAAACAAATTCAATTACTGATTAAAGCGTAGAACGAAATTTCCTTTGGACTACATTGTGGAATCCTCAACTCATGGGTTGATCAAAGAAACTTAGCCAAGCATGGCTGAGAAAAACAAAAACGTAGCTGAAATCCTCATTATCACGAAGAACAATTAAGAGAATTTGTAAACTTTTAATCTAAAAATCTCCAAAAACGCAAGACTAAGGTGTTTCTCACTATCCTAATGTCTTAACCTAATTCAAAACCAGATTGGACTCCACAAAACCGGCCCAAAATGAAAACAAATCATAAATGGTCTTCAATTACAAAATCATGCCCAATTAAATAAATAAAACTCTAGAATTTTGCGTTTGACGTTGGCTCTAATTTTGATCGTCTACTTGTCCGAATTTGGCTTTCAAATCTGCTTATAATTTGTAGCTCTCTAAATCATCTAAAAAATGAGACAATAATGAGGCTAATCGGATACCTAGAACAAAAGTTATGGTGAAAATACTCAAACATTATGAATCTGGAATTTTAACATAAAAATGAATTAAATCCAATTAAAAGCCCAATTAAACTCAAAAGCCCATTATTTATGGATGTATGGGTGCATGGATGTATACATTTGTGCATGTATTGTATGTATATGTATATATGTATGCATGGATGTAAGGATGTATATGTATGTATGCATACATGCACTTAATAGTTTTTTGTTCTGTCATTATTTTTTATTAATAAGAAACTACATGGGAGCTGTAATTCTACACGTTGGCAATGCAATATCTTAGCATGTATTGCTTTCATTGATAAGCTCTCCTCTTATGAGTTTAATTTAATCTATTGCATTAATTGGAATATTGATATGCCTCAGATTACGCCCTTTTCGAAGTTGAAGATGAAAATATATTGTCTTGTTCTTTGTCTTCTAAATCTATATTGTGTGACATGTAAAGTGTAGAAATTGGAGTTCTTTACAATTTCCATTTCTTAATTTTGCTTGGTCATTATAAAGCTAAAATTTCTTTTTCTTTATGAGTATTTTCAGAAGTATAGGCTTAATTGATTACTACTTAGTTTTATGAATGTTCATTTCTTTTATAAGTTACTGGAAATGCAATGTCTTAGCATGTGAATAACTTATTTTATGATCATTTTGTTTATGAACATCTCATTATATATACCACTTCAAGTGTAAAGTAGATGCGACCTGAGACCTTACAAGACCATAATATAAGATAAATTTGTTTGGTAGGATATATTGTAAGATAATTTAATCATGTTGTTACCCCATTTAAGCTTTGTGGAATTGTATGAAAGATTTAAATCTTTTATGTTTGTTTTGATATAGTGATGAAGATGCTGAAATATTTTTTATGAATCATTGTTATGTAATTTGTAACTTTTATGACTTATTTACAATCTTTGTAACTTATTTAAAACTTATGTGACGATGGAATATAAACCGGGCCTTTTTTAGACCTCCAATCCTAAAAAATGCCCTATATATTTTTTCAAAAACTACTACTTTTTAGACTAGTTGTAATCTATAACACTTGTTATAAAATAGAACAAGTCTAGAAAGTGGACTTTTTAGACCAGTTGTACTACGACCGGTTTAAAAGGTATCAACTTTTTAAACCGATCGATACAAGACCGGACCTAAACCCGGTCTAAATGACCAATTTTAACTGGTGTTAAAAGCTTTTTTTTTAGTAGTGGTTTCTAGGCACACATGCAGCAAAATAAAGTTAAAAATTTTGCCAGACCTACACAAAGGATCCAATAGCATTGCTTAAATCAAATCAAAGAAATGATTACTTACCAAATTGAACTCGAGATCCAATCTTCAAGATTCCGTTAGGTGATTTTGATCACAAGTGTCACTTGTTGAACAAACACCTTCCCCTGGTATTTTATTAGATCACTTCTTTATGATAACAAAACTAAAGAAACATCATTTAAATGCAATCAAAGTATGAATATTTTTCAAAACATGTGTATGCACTTTTATAAAACAAGACGAATTGGAAAGAAAAAATAGAATTATGCATTTCAAAACATTTACTCATAAAGGTTATACACAATTTCACTTTTGGTTTATTTAGAATTCTGAAAATGATTTGATGATAATACAAGCTTGATTGTTAAAGAAATGCAATAATGAACAAGTATTCATTACCCAAATATGAATTTCATATAAGTAAAGTACATGGTAAGGTTAGATATCACCACAATTCCTCTTGTCCTTGTACTAGCTTGCTTGGTTAAGATAGATTGATGTCGATATCTCATTTTTTGACGTTTACCATCAACATCATGTTAGTTCTCAATGTGTTTTGATGATAACTGACAATTGTAAACAAGTATGAATGTTTTTGATAAGCTAAATGAATTGATTTCAAGCCAAAAACATTCTGCCAGCGCCAAAATCGAGCCTAGATGTGTGAACTCGAGTTTGCTACTAACAGAGAGGAAGACAGGCTATTTTGCATTTCGAACTCGAGCCTGTATATTTAAACTCCAGCCTAAAACCTCTAGAGTATGTATTCAAAAGAGTTTACAAATGTGTAAACTCGAGTTTGTGGTTGCAAACTCGAGTTTGCCTCTGGCGGGAAGCTTTTTCAAAATGAAACTATTTCTTAAACTCTACAGTATTTATTTTTTAGTAGAGTTTGTTATTTGTTGAAAATCTACAAGAGTTTACAAATCTTGTAAACTCGAGTTTGCAGTTGCAAACTCGAGTTTGCCATTGGCAGAGAGCAACCAAGTTTTTTTCAAAGATACCAAAACTCTAGTTTCCATTTGGAAACTCGAGTTTAGGTCATCCAGAGAGTTCTCTAAGTTTCCAACGTTTTTATGGAAACTCGAGTTAAAGATTGAAAACTCGAGTTTACATCACCTGAGAACAATGCTCGCCTCTGACCTTGTGAGAACTTCACTTATCATTCAAACAAACTATTTCAAAGTTTTCTCATAAAAGAGAAAACTCGAGTTTCCATTTTGAAACTCGAGTTTCGAACTTCCAGAGAAGTTTCCAAAGTTTTCAAAGAATATGAAAACTCGAGTTCTGTTTTGAAAACTCGAGTTTTGGCCAGGCACAGAGCTCTGCTATTTTTTTGAACATTTGAAAACTCCATTTCATCAAAAGTCCAAAACTCGAGTTAGTCACTTAATGACTCGAGTTTTGCACTGTTCACAAAACATGTCCAATTGCAAAATCGCGATGTTTCTCTTTGTGAAGAGAAAACTCGAGTTTGGATTGAAAACTCGAGTTTCGGTCTTTTACTGAAAGTTCACTGAAACATGAAAACTCGAGTTTGGAAGAACTGACTCGAGTTTGCATCGCAGAATTTGAATTTCGGACTGAACGAATTTGCAAAACATTTGTGTTTGATCTCAATACTTTATATCATCACTCATTACTATTCCTAACTATGTTTAATCAGTGTGTTAGTGAGTTTCAGATGATTTAGACAGGATTAAATGGAGATTTAGCAAAAAGCAAAAAGCAAAGTCAGAACATTAAATGCCAAGCCCAGAAAAGTTGTATACTTCTGGTTAATCCGCCTGCACACGTTTGGAAAAGCAGAAAGGATGATTTCCACTTCCGGCATTAACTACTCCAACGGTAGTCTTGATGTGAGACACAGTATCGATGTGATGCATGTGGAGAAAAATGTTTGCGATAGCCTTGTCAGTACTCTTTTGCACATACCAGGGAAGACTAAGGATGGAATTAATGCGAGACTAGACCTGGTTGATATGGGAATAAGAGAACGGTTACATCCACAAGTAATGGAAGATGGTAAGAGGGCATACATGGAGCCAGCAGCTCATACACTATCAAAAGCGGAGAAAAAGTTTGTGTGGGTGTCTATATGACATTAAGGTTCCACAAGGATATTCTTCTAATTTGAGAAGGTGTGTTTCAATGGACGATTTGAAGTTAGTGGGAATGAAGTCCTATGATTATCATGTGTTGATGCAACAACTATTACCAGTAGCAATTAGAGGCATTATGAAAGATGAAGTGCGAACCATTATAACAAGATTGAGTATTTTCTTTAATGCTATCTGTAACAAAGTCATTGACATTGGAAAGCTGGATGAATTGGAAAATGAGAGTTCTATTATTTTGTCCCAACTAGAGATGCATTTTCCTCCTGCATTTTTTGATATAATGGTGCATCTGATAGTGCACTTGGTAAGGGACAAGGCTTTGTGGTCCAGTTTACCTAAGGTGGATGTACCCTTTCGAGCGATACATGAAGATCTTACAAGGATATTCTAAAAATCCTTATCGACCGGAAGCCTCAATAGTTGAGAGATATGTAGTTGAAGAGGCTATGGACTTCTGCAAGGATTATCTATCAGGGGCGACGATACAATCTCATCATGACGAGGGGATAAGCGAGGGAACTCGAGGAATCAGACTGAAGAATATGCCTCGTGAAGAGGTGTTGCAAGCACACTTGTACATCCTAAATAATATGGAAGTAGTTCAACCATACATTGATGAACACAGGAAGAGTTTGAAGAATATGAATCCAAGGAAAAACGACATGCAAATAGCTAATGAGCAAAAGAAGACATTCATAAAGTGGTTCCAGCAGAAGGTATTGCACGAGACCGGTGTGTCGGATACAATTGAGTGGTTAGCCTGGGGGCCTTCTTTTCAGGTCATCACATGGAGCGGTTATGATATAAATGGATATTCTTTCTACACAAAAGACCAAGATGACGAAGTTACATGCAAAATAGTGGGGTGATGGTTGAAGCTGAATCCATGCACTTTACGAGTTCGAAAGACAAAAACCCGGTTTTAGCATCAATGGCTTATTATGGAGTTATTGAAGAAATATGGGAGATGAGCTACAACAAGTTCAAAGTTGTTTTATTCAAATGTAAGTGGGTTAGCAATAATGTTGTTGTCATAGATCCTAAATTTGGATTTGTCTCAGTTGACCTTCAACGACTTGGTCATAGAGATGAGCCATTCATTCTAGCAAGCCAGGCGAAGCAAGTGTTTTATGTTACAGACCCTGCTAATAAAAAAATGTCTATTGTGCTTCAAAGTATAAAATAGAAGTATGGTGAAGAATGTTTGAACCTCGAAGATACACTCCCTTTCTCAACAAATCCACCTAAAACACGTGAAGTTGAATTGATAGATGATGAAGAATATGCTGCAAGAAAGGATCATTGTGAAGGAATATGGGAAACCATATGAAGATTGCACACTTATGTACGTGATCGCTCCATGATTCTCAAATGTATTTGATATTTTTCTAGATTGCACACTTGAGTTTTTAATTATTTCATTCACTTCATCGGTTTATCTTATGGCTTGTTTTCCAATTTACAATTTTTTGATAGTGTTGCTCCGTTCTTGGATGAAGAAGTTGATACTGTTCGAGACGTTTTGGCTAGACATCTTAATGTGAATTTGACATTGTTGTTGGCCGGTACCCAGTAGTGCACTAGTTCAAATGTTTAATGCGAATTTGACATTGTGTTCATCCTTATGTATTTTCATTTTGACATTATATTGTTGTTGAATGGTCATCGATCATGTATTTCATGTATTTCAAATGTTACTGGCATGATATATGTTAATGAAGGAAGGTTGTTTTTAAACTGTGGATACCTAGTGGATTGTCAATATTGTATTCCTGTTTTGCAGACAATTTGGGAATTATATAAATATATGGTATCATTTTAAAAATAAAAACTCAAATAAAACGTCAGGAAATTAAACTAAGGACGCATTATGTTGAACAAAAACTAACTAAAAAAGGTGTCCTGAATTAAATTAAGGACGCCTAATATGAGGCGTCCTGAAACTAATTCAGGACGCCTCATATGAGGCGTCCTGAATAAATTTCAGGACGCCAAACTATATAAACAACAACTACCCAGCCCGAGACGTCCCTCTGAATAAGGACGTTAATTGGGTCTTATTTAGGTCGTTTTTTAGTATTTTTGTAGTAGTGACTCTGTAACTCAAGAGTAATTTTCTCACTAGAACTTACTCCCCCTTACAAGTTGCAATCAATATCCCAATCTCCAAGTCCCTGACTTGCGATTATTACAATGAATGATTTACAATAAATGAATTCTCACTAAGAGTGGATAAAGATAATCACTGAAGTACAATGTATCAAAAGATACTTTTCACAAGAAAACTCAAAGAGTAGTTGGAAACTTGAATGATTTTCGTTTTCTACAGATTGGTTGTTGAGAAGAATTGAATGTTGGAAATTATGCCCTAGGGGCAAGTCATTGTACTTTAAATGTTAATGTTATTTAAAGTATTATCCTTTAGTTATCATTTCATTTGCATGTTTATAATGATAACTGATCCCTGGATATATCTAATAGATTATCCTAAATGTCCCTGGTCGGTCATCTACGCGGGAGCGAAGATGAGATAAGACCAGTATGACTTTGATGAGGTATGGAGATATGAATCAAAGTCATAGGCACTTGTAAGAGTACAAGGTACTGGATTGACCCACTATGAGAAAGCTGCATGGATTTAGTCATAAGCTTATCTCATGTATAACCGCGTCACAACGCCCTTTGACTTGAGATCATCATGGATTCCTACATGAGAGTCGCTGATCTTTGACCTAGTCAAAAGTCACCTTTGACCGGGTGATGATAAAGGCTTGGATTGGGATCAGTGGTTTTCATGCAGAGGAATGTGAATGGTCAAGATGGAATTTGTCCCTCACATTTGTAGAGAGATAATACTGGGCCCCTCGATGAGTGAGTCTGAGAAATGTATGGCCATACTACAATGGAAAGGAGTTTCCATTTCAATTGTTAGACT
Organism: Acacia pycnantha; assembly: GCA_025563575.1. Taxonomy (NCBI): domain Eukaryota; kingdom Viridiplantae; phylum Streptophyta; class Magnoliopsida; order Fabales; family Fabaceae; genus Acacia; species Acacia pycnantha. The sequence continues at coordinate 5,298,313 of JAMWYP010000021.1, read as the reverse complement.
ACTCAAGAATCGAGAAAGTAATTGTCAAGAACAGGAAGTTGACATTATCCATGCCTCATCCTTGACCAAGTTATCACGTGACAAAAGGGACGTGACATGGTTGTATGATAGGTTGTATCGTATCGTCGATCCCCATATGAATTGGGTAGTCGCAATGTCTTGCTAGAGGCCGCTTGCGACTTGTGGGCTGGTACAATATTGGTCCACTGCCAATCTCATGTGGGCCTACAGGGTCACACACAAGAATAGCCCAATACGAGCAATAGTGTCCAGATTCATTGAATCTTAGATATGTCTAAGATATAATAAATACAACATTTAATCTAGGATGGATATATGTGTGTGTGTGTATATATACACATAATTTCGAAATTAAATAATAATAATATTATTTAATAATGATATTATTATATAATATTTGTTTTACATTTAATTTATTTGATAAATTAAATATTTAAAACAAATAGAGATATTGTATCTCAGATTTGATTTTCGAATAAAGATGTGGTATCTCATATTTAATTGAGTTGAGATATAGTATCTCGATTTAATTAAATAGATATATATCATATCTCAGATTTGATTTTTGAATAAAGATGTGGTATCTCATATTTAATTGAGTTGAGATATAGTATCTCAGATTTAATTAAATAGATAGATATCATATCTCAGATTTGATTTATAGGAATAAATTAAATCAGAAATTTGAAATTCAAGGACTAATTGATATTAGTCTTGAATATTTTAATACGGCCCAATTAGGGTTTTAGAAACTCTATAAATAGATATTGATCTAAGTCGTATTAGAAGGAAAAAACTAACAAGCCTCAAAAGAAGTCCTAGAGAGAAAAACGAGAGACACAAAGTAAGAAGGCGCTAGCACGCTGCCATACGTGTTGGAGAGCTGTTCGGTGTGGATACCGGTAGAGGGAGTGGATTCGTAGAGTCGGCTCCTAGAGATTGATCGAACAAGAAGGTGTTAGCCCACATGTTTGCAAAGGTCGAACAAGAAGGTGTTAGCCCACGTGTTTGCAAAGGTCGAACAAGAAGGTGTTAGCCCACGTGTTTGCAAAGGTCGAACAAGAAGGTGTTAGCCCACGTGTTCGAGAAAGGACGCATACCAGCTCATATAGGTACGGTTTCTCTAACGAACCTTGATCTAAACGCCGTTGATAGATCCTCTTTATGGGATTCGTAAAATTGTAAATGGATGAGATTCCTTCCGCTGCGTGTACGGATCCCAACAGTGGTATCAGAGCCAGGTCAACCGTGCGTTTAGATTGGGTTTTCTATGTGCGAATATATGTGATATATATGCAATAACCGAATCCTATATGCGTTGAGATCGATATATGTTTAAAACCGAATCTTTTGATGCGTTTAAATTGATATATGTTTATCGAATCATGTATGATTTAAAACGTATTCTCCCTACGGGAGTAAACAAATTTCGAAAACAACATGTTATTTTGAAATTAATTTTAGAAATTAATTTCGAAAATCACGTTTTGTCCTTGACCCCGCCCGCTAACCGGCTAGCGGGACCGCCGTAGGGACCCTACTGATTGTTCATAGATATGAATTTAATATAACTTGGTTGAGAAGTAGTCAACTCCAATCAATCAAGATATGAATTTGATTCATCGTATTAAATTCAATCAATCAATCAAGATATGAATATGATTCATCATATTAAATTCAATTAATCAATTAAGATGTGAATTTAATTAACTCGATAATTTAATCATAATATTTTCTTTCATATTGTATGAATTAATATTTGTTGAGATTAATTATTCAAAGTTGTTTGGGTATGGTGAACAACATGGCTCTAGAATTTACAAATGTTGTATTATTTAAATATGGCCTACGAGCCATGCCTCTCTCTAAATATTCTTGATGTACATTCTCTTCTCATCTCACTCCCCTCAATGTTAAATGAGGTTTCTCTTGATGTATTTCTCCTTTTATTATTTAGAGAAGTCTTCTCATTGGCTTGAGAGGACTTTAGGTTAGATGAGCCATGTTGTGTCACATTTTAATTATGTTTTGATTTGATCACTGCATGATTAATTTAGAGTTTATATGAGATACAATCGTTATTGCATTCATATAAGTAAAATTAATAGGATTAATTAGATTATATCAAATATACCCTCTAAATAAAATCTTAAGTCGTAATGCCGCCAATTAATGAATACTTGTCAAAACCTAGATCACCCATTTGTATGTTCCACCAAAGTGGATGCACTTGAGTTATCTTGGTGAGACAAGCGTGGGTAATGGTGATACTCAACATTCATTATTGTCTTGACTTAATTGAGATTATCAAAACGGTTTTGGATCTCAAGGCATTAGATGGGATTAAACGTGTCGGGTCATATGATGATAGAATCCCATAAAGATCTAAGAGTTACATGTGATGTAATTGGCAAAGAAGTTGCCTACCTAAATAACTTGATTTTTAAGCGTCCTGCCAAAGCGGACTTAAATTTAAGCCAAATATGGATCTTAGCCCACTAATTATAATGAGGGTTGTTAATTCAGTGGGAGATTATTAATCAACTTTGCATATCTTTTAGTTGTAGAATCATATCGTCTAGTAATACTGCAACACCATCAATGCGATCAGTCCTTAAGAATGACGAACTCGATGAGACAAACTTTCTTGACATGTTTGGGAACTTAAGCGTTGATCCTAAACACGAAAGAAAGGAGTATCTCATAAATCAACCCATTACTTACGAGCCTGCAGCCAATGCTCCAAGAGTTCACAAAGATGCTTACTTGAAGCATCACGATGACTCTATGGATGTAGGATGCCTGATGCCTGCCACTATGGTTCCATATCTACATAGAGATCTAGAACTTGTGGAAACCTCTGAGATGATTTTTCATCCTATGGAAATGTTCCAGCAACAGGCAAGGCAAGAGGCTTAGATTCCCCATGTCCCAGGAGTTAGCTACAGATGTGATCTTGAACTCACTTCCAGGAAGTTATGATAATTTTGTCATGGATTACAACATGAACAACATGGAGGAATCAATTTCTGAATTGCATGGGATGCTCAAAACAGTTGAGCACAACATTAAGAAGAAGCCCATCACTGTTTTGTTGGTTCAGAAAGGAAGGGGTATAAAACCGAAAGCCAAGAAGGCAAAACCTCTGAAGGATGGGGTCTGCTTCTTCTACAATGAACTTGGTCATTGGAAGAGGAATTGCAAACTCTACATCGAAGATCTGAAAAGAACAAGAAGGATAGCGGGGCTATCACTTCACGTATCTATGTCATAGATATTCACTTTTCTACTTCCTCAACATGGGTATTAGATATTGCATGTGCTCCTCACATTTGTATAAATGTGCAGGATCTCAAGGACAGTTGAAAATTGAATGGACATATCTATAACAAAAACTGCTAAAAGGATCAAGTCAAATGATTTGAATCTGACCTACCTATGGCATTGTCGTCTAGGCCATATAAATGAGAAACGCATTTCAAAACTCCATCAAGATGGATTTCTTGACTCATTTGATTTTGAATCATTTGATACATGTGAGTCTTGTTTATTGGGAAAGATGACAAAGGCGCCTTTTACTGGGTATAGTGAGAGAGCCACCGATTTATTGGGCCTCATACATACTGATGTGTGTGGACCAATGAATACATCTGCCAAAGGAGGTCATTTGTACTTCATTACATTTATAGATGATTTTAGTAGATATGGATATATCTATCTAATGAAACATAAGTTTGAATCTTTTGAAATGTTCAAAACATTCCACAGAGGAATCGAACTCTATTAGATATGGTTCGATTTATGATAAGTCAAACAGATATTCCACCTTCTTTTTGGGGCCATGCCCTAGAAACAGCTGCGTTCACACTAAATCGTGTTCCGTCAAAGGCAGTTGAAAAGACACCATATGAGATATGGACTGGGCAGAAACCCAGTTTGTCATTTCTCAAAATTTGGGGATGTGAGGTTTACGTTAAACAACAAGCCTCTGATAAATTATCATCCAGATCCTCAAAATGCCTTTTTGTGGGGTATCCTAAGGAAACTAAAGGAAACTATGTCTACATCCCTACTGATAATAAAGTGTTTGTTATCCGAAATGGTATCTTTTGGGAAAAAGAGTTTATCTCTAAAAGAACCAGTGAGAAGGTGTACCTCGAAGAAGTTTGAGAGCCACAAGACAATGTAGAACCACAGATGGAAAACAGAGAAGACTCACAACAAGTTGTTGAGCCTGCTCAAGTAACACAAGGCCCACGAAGGTCCGATAGATCACGGCTACAACCTCAGAGATATGGATTTCTAATTACGGAAGTCGTGATGTTTTGCTCATCGAGCGAGAATGAGCCAACTACCTATCGAGAAGTGGTGGGACCAAACTCTGAAAGATAGCTTATTGCCATGAAGTTTGAAATGCAATCCATGTACGACAATGAGGTATGGACCTTAGTTGAGCCACCTGAAGGTGTAAAAACCGTTGGGTGCAAGTGGGTTTTCAAAGAGAAAACTAACATGGAAGGCAAAGTAAATATCTTCCAGGCAAAGTATGCAAGCTTCAAAGGTCCATTTATGGATTGAAGCAAGCATCTCGGAGCTGGAATCATCGTTTTGATGAAGTAGTCAAAGAGTTTGAATTCATTCAAAACATTGATGAACCTTGTGTTTACAAGAAGGTTAGTGGGAGCATAGTTGTATTTCTAGTGCTTTATGTAGATGACATCCTACTTATAGGGAATGACATTCCTACCTTGCAGAGTGTCAAGTCTTGGTTAGGAAAGTCTTTCTCAATGAAAGATTTAGGCGAAGCCACTTACATCCTAGGGATCAGGATCTATAGAGATAGATCCAAGAGGCTGATAGGCTTAAGTCAGAGTACATACTTAGACTAGATACTGCATAGGTTCAGTATACAGGATTCTAAAAGGGGTTACATGCCCATGTCTCATGGCACCCATCTCAGTAAGGACCGGTGTCCTAGTACTCCTGATCAAAGAGACCGCATGAGTAAGATTTCATATGCCTCCGCTATTGGATCTATCATGTATGCCATGTTATGTACTCGACCGGATGTCTCATTTGCCTTAAGTATGACCAGCAGATATCAACAAGATCCCGGTGAGGATCACCGGACTGCTATCAAGAATATCTTAAAGTACTTAAGAAGGACTAAGGACTTATTCTTGGTATATGGTGGATTGGAAGATGAGCTCTGTGTCACAGGTTACACAGATGCGAGTTTCCAAACTGATCAAGATGATCTAAGATCGCAATCTGGATATGTATTCATTTTTAATGGTGGTGCGGTGAGCTGGAAGAGCTCTAAGCAGAGCACTGTAGCTGATTCTACAATAGAAGCTAAGTATATAGTAGCATCGGATGCAGCTGAGGAGGCCTTTTGGATTAGTAAGTTCATTAATGAACTAGGGGTGGTTTCTACCATCTCAAATCCAATAGACTTGTTTTGTGACAATAGCGGCGCTATTGCGCAGACCAAGGAGCCTAGGTCACATCAAAGGACCAACCATATACTCAAGCGATTTCATCTTATCAGAAAAATCAATGATAGAGGTGATACAAAAATTATGCAAAGTACCAGGAGAAAACAATGTCGCTGATCCTCTTACTAAGCCGCTTGCACAAGTAAAACATGAGCGTCATGTTAGGGCAATGGGAATTAGGGTAATTAATGATTGCACCTAGTGCAAGTGGGAGTCTGTTGGAAATTATGCCCTAGGGGCAAGTCATTGTACTTTAAATGTTAATGTTATTTAAAGTATTCTCCTTTAGTTATCATTTCATTTGCATGTTTATAATGATAAGCTGATCCTGGATATATCTAATAGATTATCCTAAATGTCCACAGTCGGTCATCTACGGGAGCGAAGATGAGATAAGACCGAGTATGACTTTGATGAGGTATGGAGATATGAATCAAAGTCATAGGCACTTGTAAGAGTACAAGGTGCTGGATTGACCCACTATGAGAAAGCTGCATGGATTTAGTCATAAGCTTATCTCATGTATAACCGCGTCACAACGCCCTTTGACCTGAGATCATCATGGATTCCTACATGAGAGTCGCTGATCTTTGACCTAGTCAAAAGTCACCTTTGACCGGGTGATGATAAAGGCTTGGATTGGGATCGGTGGTTTCATGCGAGGAATGTGAATGGTCAAGATGGAATTTGTCCCTCACATTTGTAGAGAGATAATCTTGGGCCCTCGATGTGTGAGTCTGAGAAATGTATGGCCATACTACAATGGAAAGGAGTTTCCATTTCAATTGTTAGACTACTCAAGAATCGAGAAAGTAATTGTCAAGAACAGGAAGTTGACATTATCCATGCCTCATCCTTGACCAAGTTATCGCGTGACAAAAGGGACGTGACATGGTTGTATGATAGGTTGTATCGTATCGTCGATCCCCATATGAATTGGGTAGTCGCAATGTCTTGCTAGAGGCCGCTTGCGACTTGTGGGCTGGTACAATATTGGTCCACTGCCAATCTCATGTGGGCCTACAGGGTCACATACAAGAATAGCCCAATACGAGCAATAGTGTCCAGATTCATTGAATCTTAGATATGTCTAAGATATAATGAATACAACATTTAATCTAGGATGGATATATGTGTGTGTATATATATATACACATAATTTCGAAATTAAATAATAATAATATTATTTAATAATGATATTATTATATAATATTTGTTTTACATTTAATTTATTTGATAAATTAAATATTTAAAACAAATAGAGATATTGTATCTCAGATTTGATTTTCGAATAAAGATGTGGTATCTCATATTTAATTGAGTTGAGATATAGTATCTCAGATTTAATTAAATAGATATATATCATATCTCAGATTTGATTTTCGAATAAAGATGTGGTATCTCATATTTAATTGAGTTGAGATATAGTATCTCAGATTTAATTAAATAGATAGATATCATATCTCAGATTTGATTTATAGGAATAAATTAAATCAGCAGGTTTTTAATGTGGATTAATCAAATAGATTAGATTAGATCACATTTGGAAAGATTTAATTAGTATGATTAATCCAAATTCGAAATTCAAGGACTAATTGATATTAGTCTTGAATATTTTAATACGGCCCAATTAGGGTTTTAGAAACTCTATAAATAGATATTGATCTAAGTCGTATTAGAAGGAAAAAACTAACAAGCCTCAAAAGAAGTCCTAGAGAGAAAAACGAGAGACACAAAGTAAGAAGGCGCTAGCACGCTGCCATACGTGTTGGAGAGCTGTTCGGTGTGGATACCGGTAGAGGGAGTGGATTCGTAGAGTCGTGATAATTGAATATTTTATACACTTATTTTTGTCTCTTGAATAATAATTTAGGACCCTTTAGCTAATAAATAATGGCTCTTATGTTTATTTGGGCCTTGGGCCTTTTATTGCATTTTAGCCATTTTTAATAATAAAATTCCAGTTTTGTGTTGCTTCACTATTTCTACCATAACTCTTGAACCAGACATCGGATTTGCCTCATTTTTGTCTCATATTTCAGATGATTCAGAGAGCTACAATTGTTATGAAGACATCAAGAGCAAATTCGGTCAAGAAGGCGGTCAATTTTGGAGCCAAAGTCGGATGTACAATTCTGGATTTATTTTGGACCCGAATTTTGTAATTTAAGTCCGGGTTTGGGCTAAAACTATGAGAGCCCATTTCGTTTTAGGTTATTTTTAAGTATGGCAGCTGCCACAAACATATTCATTCACGTTTTTAACATTAGAGTGGATCAAAATACAAGTTTTCATTTTCTCTCATATGTTCTTCATGTTCTTCGCGTGAGGAACCAAACGTGGGTTAGTTGTATTTTCGTTCAATGATGGAGGTTTACGGAATCAATTCGTTGGGTTGATCATCTTTAATCTGTCTCTGTTTATTTGATTCTGTTTGACTCATTTATTGCATTTTGGTTATGTTATTTCGTTTTGTTCTATTCTGTTAAACCAAACCCCCATTTTATCATTACGTTTCACTATTGTTATTAAACAAGCCCATTGCAAATTCGTTGGGAAACGACCCGGGTTCCCTAATTCGCAAATTAATTACGAACTTGGTTGTTTTGGGAGATACGGCAATTAATCTTTCCAAAAATGGCGCCGCTGCATTGGGAATTTGCATCGGTTTGATTAGTAACAGTATTGTAAATAGCTTAGTTTAGGTAGTTTAGGTGGTTCGGGTGGTCGGACAGAAATTTTCTGACTCCGATCACTCAAACCAGGTCTTATTCACAAGGAATTGGGTGTTTTAAGCAAAAGTCACTTCCTAGAAGGAAGTGAGGTCTCACTCATTTTCCCCAAATTCCAACGTTTAGACCATTTTTTCGCTATTTTAGGTTACGCTTTTTGATTTCCAACGGGACCATTTTTTTAGTATCTCGATTGAGTTGAAATTTGGTACAGTGATAGAAAATGGCGAATCGTTAGACCCCCTTTGAAAATGTTCCATTTTCCAAGGGCTATCCTCCGTTTCGCCAAATTCCATCGTTTAGGCCACTTTTTCAATTTTTGAAGTTTTTATTCCATTTTTGAGTCCCCCAATAGTCTAGGAGTTGCCCTGTCCAAGTCCCAAAAATTTTAAAAATCATTTGATACTGTTTCGGACTTGTTTTGGTCAATTTCTAGCATAGGTTTTTGCTTTTGTGTGTTTTGTCTCTTGTGTCTCTTAGTGTTTTTCCACTTTTCACCACCTCTTGTGGCATTTTCGTAATTCTGATTTTACGGTGGCATTTTGTCATTCGAGTATTTGCCAATTCGCTTTGTGTATATGTTGCATGAGTACCGGGAATACTACTAATCCGAGAAGATTTGTTGCCATTTGATCTGAAATAGAAAGAACAATTCTTCTTGCTAGAAGAGTTGTTAGGCTAAGTCATAAGATTAATACCGAACCGGATACTCAATTAGAGTCGATTCGGCCATTCGATTGTGTCCATTCTGTTGATATTTCGATTGTGCTTCGATAGTATTTCGATAGTCTTGTTGTGTTCACTGATTCTAGTAGCAACTTTGCTCGCTCGGACATTATGGCGGGAGAGCGGGATAATCATCATACTTTGAAGGAATTGGGTGCACTGATGTTAATTATCAACCCTTGTGCATCCAATATCCTAACCTTCTTTGCTAACTTTGAGCCGAAATCTGGTCTAATACACTTGTTGCCTAAGTTTCATGGTCTTGCGGTGAGTGCCCCATTAAGCATTTGAAGGAATTCCATGTAGTATGCGGCACTATGAAACCTCATGCCATTGATGAAGATCATATCAAGTGAGAGCTTTTCCTTTCTCATTGGAGGGTGGAGCCAAGGATTGGTTCTTGTACCTTGACCCTCATCTATTGGGAGCTGGGTGATATTCGAGGTTATTTACGGAGAAATATTTCCCTTCCTCAAGAGCAACCGCAATCAAGAAGGAAATTGGCAACATTAAACAAGTCATTTGGGGAGACTATGTATGAGTATTGGGAGAGGTTCAAAAGGTTATGTGCAAGCTGTCCACACCATCGGATATCCGAAAAGACTTGATCAACTCTTTCTATGATGGTCTATCACCGGTAGACAAAGGGTTGGTGGATGCTTCTAGCGGTGGGGCTATGAGTAACAAGACACTGAAGAAGCCCGAGACTTGATATCCATTATGGCGAGATAACTCTCGGCGGTTTGGCACCGAGCCAATAGTACTCCTGTTTACCATATTCAAGCTCCAGTCCGGCATGATTCTCGAGAGATTAGAGACTAGACTTGATGATCGACCTCCCTTGTGAGGCGGTGGCGGTGACACGAGCGAGTGCAGTCTTCCCCTTCTCGGCATGGGTACTCTTGTGGGTTTTGTTCGACCCTTATCATTCTACTGACTCTTGCCCTACCTTGCATGATCCTACTTACCAAGATCGGTCGGTAGGCTGCGGTGGGTGTTTTTCCGGGAAGGCCACAATACCAACGAGAATAATGCCTTCTCCAACACTTATAATCCCGGTTGGAGAAATCACCCCAACTTTCGCTGGAACCAAAATCGAACCAGAGCAACCAATACCAAAATCGAATCGAGTAACCAAGATCGGCGAGTGCAGGAACTACCGGCAGAGGCCGTACGGACCACGAGACTTTCCAACAACGATCTGCACCCCCTTTACCCTTGCAAGCACCACCTCCTCGACCGGCCATATGTCCACCTCCACAGGGGGCACAACGGCGAGCTAGTAGTAGTGGTGGTGGTTCCTCACTTGAAGAAATGATGAAGCAATTTGTCACGGCCAATATGCGGTTCCAACGAAAGCCGATACTTCCATTCGAGTTTGCAAACACAGATTGGGCAATTGGCAACATCATTGAACCAGCTTCAACCTCGGGGATCCAATTCCCTTCCTCACAAACAATTCCCAATCCTAAGGGAAATGTGAGTGCTATATCACTACTGTCCGGCAAGCAATTGGAGGAACCTAAGCAAGGCTGCGAGATGTGACTTCCACATCGAAAACGAGTCGGAAATGTGAAGATTGACTCGAAAAGAAAAGGCGGTGCAGCAAGGTGAAGAGGAAGACATTCCTATCCCTCTTCCCTTCCCTCGAGAGCAGCGATTCGGTCCAAGAAGTTGGCGATAAAGCACAAGAGAAGGATATACTTGAGACATTCGAAGAGTAGAGATCAACATTCCTCTCTTAGATGCAGTCAAACAAATTCCTAAATATGCCAAGTTTCGAAGGAGTTGTGCACCAACAAGAGGCGGCGAAGGGAAATGAGCGAGTGAGCTTGAACCGAATGTCTCGGCACTCATCCAAATACCATGCCTCGTAAATGCAAAGATCCAGGGACATTTTCTATCCCTTGCCTTATTGGTAACTATAGATTTGATGATTGCATGCTAGATTTAGGTGCTTCTATTAATGTCATGCCTGTATCTGTTTATAGATCTCTTGGTCTTGGTCCCTTGCGTCCAACTGGTGTCATTGTTCGGTTAGCTAATAGGAGTAATGCCCATCCTTCGGTTTAGTTGAAGATGTATTAGTCAAAGTTAATGAATTGATATTCCTGCTGATTTTTACATCTTGGATATGGAGGGTGAGTCTCCTAGTAGTAGGTCACCAATCATTCTAGGGAGACCTTTCATGAAAACAAACTAGGACTAAGATAGATGTGCATTCGGTACTCTTTCCATGGAGTTTGGTGATATATCGTGAATTTCAATATCTTTGATGCCATGAAATATCCTAGGGAAGAGCATTACGTTTTACGTATTGATGTGATTGATGATCTTGTGGATGATGTTCTTAATGGTTGGTGTGCTGATTATCCTTATTTTTCATCTAAGAGTGATACCCCCATTTGTGCATGCGATGATAATGAATGGTGCTCTGTTTGCACTAATTTGGTTAAGACTGCATTGTTTGGTGATTCGATTTGCTTGATGATTCTACATTACTTGTAGACTCGATATTGATTCGAGTTTGAGCTTCATCCCGATCCTAACGTGCATCCCGATTCGATTTTGATGAGCTTAATTCGATTTTGATGAACTGAATTCGATGTTAACCTTGAGCCGTATAGACACGGCCCTTACCTTGTGCTTCTTTGAATATGGTTTCGGTATTCCCGGTGTGATGACATCGAGTTGTTGCAACAACCACCCAAGCTTCTCCTCCACCGAGCAACCGCCCAAACTAGAGTTGAAATCCCTTCCGGACCATCCGAAGTATGCATTTACGGAGGTGAATGAGCGGTTGCCGTCATTGTGGCAAATAATCTTATGCCGATCAAGAAGAGAAGCTGCTAAGCTTATTGAGGGCGAACAAGAAAGCCATTGGGTGGACATTGGTGACATAGTTGGCATTAGCCCTTCTATGTGCATGCATCGGATTCTATTGGAAGAGGACTCTAAGCCGGTGAGGCAACCCCGAGACGCCTTAATCCTCTTATCCTTGATGTGGTGAAGAAGGAGGTCACTAAGCTTACGCAAGCCGGCATCATCTATCCTATTTCGATAGCCGGTGGGTTAGCCCGATCAGGTGGTTCCCAAGAAGTCCGGAGTTACCGTAGTAGCCAATCGAAGAATGAGCTCATTCCTACTCGAGTTCGAGAATAGTTGGAGAGTTTGCATTGACTATAGGAGACTCAACCAAGCTACTCGCAAGGATCATTACCCTCTACCTTTCATTGGTCAGATGTTAGAGCGATTGGTGGTAAGTCTCATTCTTGCTTCTGGATGGCTACTCTGGATACTTCCAGATCCATATTGCTCACGAGGATCGGGAGAAGACGACCTTTACATGCCCCTTTGGGACATATGCTTACCGAAGGATGCCTTTTGGCCTCTGCAATGCACTGGCACCTTTCGGCGTTGTATGGTGAGTATTTTCTCGAGTTCCTAGAGGACTGCATGGAGGTTTTCATGGATGATTTCACTTTGTATATGGGTCGATTTTGATGCATGCTTAGCTAATTTGTCTAGAGTCTTGCATAGGTGTATTGAATCTAATCTTGTCTTGAATTATGAAAAGTGTCACTTTATGGTTGAGTCGGGCATAGTCTTGGGACACATAGTGTCTAGGAAAGGGATTGAGGTAGACCACCGCTAAGATCGATGTTATTCTTGCTTTGCCTTACCCCGCTTCGTGCGGGAAGTTCGCTCTTTTCTTGGTCATGCGGGTTTCTATCGACGTTTCATTCGAGATTTCGGCAAGGCTGCTCAACCCTTGTCCAACCTTACGCATAAGGACACTGACTTTGTCTTTGATGATGCGTGCAAGGCGGCCTTCGATCACTTGAAGCGTTGCCTGACCACAGCCCCAGTGATTCAGCCCCCTGATTGGCTCCTCCCTTTTGAGTTAATGTGCGATGCTTCCAACTATGCAGTTGGTGCTATCTTGGCACAACGGGTTGATAGAGCCTCCCATGTGATTGCCTATGCCTCAAAGACTTTGGATTCTGCTCAGTCTAATTACACCACTACTGAGAAGGAGTTGTTGGCTATTGTGTTTGCCTTCGATAAGTTTAGGTCATATCAGATAGCTAGTAGAGTCATTGTTTTCTCTAACCATGCAGCTTTAAAGTTTCTTTTGAAAAAGGCAGATGCTAAGCCACGACTCATCCGGTGGATGTTGTTGCTCCAAGAGTTTGATGTGGAGATTCGAGATAGAAGTGGAGCGCAAAGCGGGTAGTGACCACTTGAGTCGCATCACCCATTCTCCCTCTCACCCTCTTCTATTCGGGATGATTTCCACGATGAGCGGCCTACAGTTTGCAAGTTAAGATCCCATGGTATCTTTGATCTAGTTAACTACTTGGTAGCTGGTGTTTTTCCTGTAGACTCCATTAGGGCCCAAACCTTAAAATTGAAAAGTGAGTCTAAATACTATGTTTGGGATGACCCTTATCTGTGGAAATTTTGTAGTGACCAAGTAGTTAGGAGATGTGTGCCTGATCATGAGTTTCACTCTATATTGCATTTTGCTCATGCTTCTGCCTGTGGTGGTCACTTTGGACCCCAAAGAACTGCTAGGAAAGTGTTAGAATGTGGATTATTTTGGCCTTCCTGTTTCATGATGCCCATTTGTTTTGCAAATCATGTGATAACTGTCGAGAGGCGGGAGTATTTCCGTAGGCATGAGATGCCCCAAAACCCTATATTGTTTTGTGAGATCTTTGATGTTTGGGGTATTGATTTCATGGAGTGATCAGGGTTCCCATTTTTGCAATCGAAGCATGGGTGCCTTGCTACGCAAGTATGGAGTGCTTCACAAGGTTTCCACTGACATACCATCCTCGGACCAATGGTCAAGTGAAGTCTCAAATAGAGAGATTAAGCAAATCCTTGAAGACCGTCAACTCTACCCGGAAAGATTGGAGTAAGCGACTAGATGATGCTTTGTGGGCATATCGCACCGCCTACAAGACTCCGATTGGGATCTCCCTATCGGATTGTCTTTGGTAAGGCATGTCATCTTTTGGTTGAGTTGGAGCATCAAGCCTATTGGGCTATTAAGCAATGCAACATGGATTTGGCTAAGTCTGGGATGGAGAGGAAGCTGCAGCTGCAAGAGTTAGATGAGCTTAGATTGGATGCCTATGAGAGCTCACGGTTGTATAAGGAAAAGACTAAGGCATTCCATGATAAGCATATTCTTTGGTTTTAATGGATCATTACTGTTTAGTCTGGAACTCTTGACTCTTCGATTACAAGTCTTGGTAGTTGATTTGATGTTGTTGATTACCTAAGTTGGTATTGACCTTGTGAGGTTTTGGGCCTGCATGAATGGAATTCATCTTTTGCCATTCTTTCTTTCATGTGTGCATCTCTCATGATTTGTGTTCTCTAGAACTTGCTCCTTTTCTTTTTGAAACTACATTTTTCACTTACGTGCATAAGTATGATGGAAGCTTGTTTTCTTTCTTTTATTCTCCTCACTTTGGCCAAATAGCTTTCCCTTGCATTATGATTCCCTTGCTAGCTCCTTTGTGCCTTTTGACCCATTCTTTTCTAAGCCACATTACAAGCCTAAGCGTAAAACCATTTTATTCCGCACCTTGAAGATTTATTGAGCATTGGTTTCAACTTGTTTTGTGTTTAAGTGTGGGGGTTGCTCAGGAGTGCAACAGTTTAAGTGTGGGGGGGTATTTGATTTTGACATTGTAATTACGTATACAATGAAAGGAAAGAAAGAAAAGTAAAAGAAAAAAAAAAGAAAAAAACAACAACAAAAGAAGAGAAAAGAAAAGAAAATACATAGAAAGGAATGTATATATGAGTAGAATAAAAGTTTCATACATAGAGAATGATTGTGTTAATCAGTGCTCTTCCTTTTGATTTCTTTGGTGCTTAGCCTCTTATTCCATACTATTACCTACCTTCACCCTAGCCCCGTTACAACCTTTAATTACAAGCTCTCTTGATTTGTGCATGTATGTGTGATGAGTAGTGGAGACGTAGAAGTTGAGCAAGCTTATGGTAGAACAAATTTCTTGAGTAGAATTTGAGCGATACACTTATTTACCTTAAACACTTGAGAGACGATGATTGAGCACATCATTTGAGAGATCATCTTTTGTGATTAGCATCATTGATTGACACTACCATGAATTGTAATTTGAGATGAAGGGGTTTTGGTTTTGAATGATTGGTCTTTTGAAGCTTTGTGTCCCTTGATTCAATTTTTGCATTGTTAGCAATTATTAGTAAAGAAGAGTTTTCCTTTAGGTCTTTCTCTTTGAATTTTGCTCAGGAGTGCAAAAAGATAAGTGTGGGGAATTTGATAATTGAATATTTTATACACTTATTTTTGTCTCTTGAATAATAATTTAGGACCCTTTAGCTAATAAATAATGGCTTTTATGTTTATTTGGGCCTTGGGCCTTTTATTGCATTTTAGCCATTTTTAATAATAAAATTCCAGTTTTGTGTTGCTTCACTATTTCTACCATAACTCTTGAACCAGACATCGGATTTGCCTCATTTTTGTCTCATATTTCAGATGATTCAGAGAGCTACAATTGTTATGAAGACATCAAGAGCAAATTCGGTCAAGAAGGCGGTCAATTTTGGAGCCAAAGTCGGATGTACAATTCTGGATTTATTTTGGACCCGAATTTTGTAATTTAAGTCCGGTTTTATTTTATTTCTGTTTTGGGCTAAAACTATGAGAGCCCATTTCGTTTTAGGTTATTTTTAAGTATGGCAGCTGCCACAAACATATTCATTCACGTTTTTAACATTAGAGTGGATCAAAATACAAGTTTTCATTTTCTCTCATCTGTTCTTCATGTTCTTGGCGTTCTTCGTGTTCTTCGTTCGTTCTTCGATTTTCCCAGCCATGATCGGCTAAACTCTTGTGATTAACCCAACGATGAGGATTCCATGATTCATCCAGAGAACTCGTGCCTAATCGGTAACTACTCGATTCTGTTTTCATCTTATCGGATTCGATTTAAAATAGTTCGAATATTAGATTTAATATCCGGTTTGGTTCATCCCAAGGACTTAGTTCGGACTAGGTTACAGTGTTGCTGTGCGATTGCACAGTGAGACGCCACTGTCCGGACAGATTCTAGGCGATCGTCTAGGCGAGGGAATCTCCGGATGAATGCAGAGATTTCGATTCATCGGAACCAAACGTGGGTTAGTTGTATTTTCGTTCAATGATGGAGGTTTCGGAATCAATTCGTTGGGTTGATCATCTTTAATCTGTCTCTGTTTATTTGATTCTCGTTTGACTCGTTTATTGCATTTTGGTTATGTTATTTCGTTTTGTTCTATTACATTAAACCAAACCCCCATTTTATCATTATGTTTCACTATTGTTATTAAACAAGCCCGCTGCAAATTCGTTGGGAAACGACCCAGGTTCCCTAATTCTGCAAATTAATTACGAACTTGGTTGTTTTGGGAGATACGGCAATTAATCTTTCCACCAAACCAAAACTTGAGTTTGCCTTTGACAGTAAGTTTTTCAACTAAACAAAGACAAACTTCAATTTGAGTTTACAATTGTCAGTTATCATCAAAACCAATAGAGAACTAACAATATGTTTATTTTAGGGAGAAGTGTTAGAGTATCTTTTGAGTAATACTTTGGTAAATATTTATGTTCAGAATCTTGTAGACTCTCAGTAAGAGCTTTGGAGTAACTCTTGTGTGATTACCCGTAAGCTTGGAGTAGAGGTAAATCTGGTTATTCTTTTATATACTTGTCAACTGTATATATATGTATGTATTAAATTGTTTTGGGATTTGTTTTACCCATGGAGGGTTTGATTTGGAATTATATATTTGACTGAAATTTTATTGATTCGACAAGAAACTTTTCAAGCATGCTTGTTGTATATTAGAACTCGTAGTTATGTATTTTAGAAACTTTTTAAGCATGCTTATGTGTTATGATGAAAATATTATTTATTTTATTATGGTTGTTTGTCATTGATGCATATGAATAGTGGTATATTTGTGATTGGTTGGAGTAAGGAGAATTTTTATAATGAGATTTCTTTATACCATCATTCGGTACACAGTGTATGGTAGTTGTCAGGGCCCCTCCTTCCATATCTTCCTTTGGTTGAGATTGCATTGGAGTTGTGGGACAGGTGACACCTACTTAGTTGTGTTCAAGGAGGGGAGCCATAGTTCAAACTTAATCTCTATACCTTTGGCCAGGTGTATCTTAAGATTTGGTGAGTTTGAGACAATCCAATTAAATGGATGGGTTTTTGTTGAACTATGTGTTAGCCTATGGCTCCAATTAGTAGTATAAGGATGGACAATGATACAAGTAAGACATATTGCATATTGAATAATTGTATAGTATATATATTATAAGATATCTTTTTTTAAAAATGTTTGGAAAATGAATTATGATATTTTGAAACTCTTTTTGGGAGGGAGTTTTGGTAACCGAGCTGAGAACCAGTTTGTGAAAGGTTTTGTATAAAGTATAGTATAAATATATTTATTTTAAAATTAATTGTATTCTTGAAACCGTATGTTTTCGATCTTGGTTTGCATGTATATTTCTGAATAACTAATGGTTATTGAGATCCTTGGATCTTATGGTTATTTTTTTTTCAAGATATTATTTTAGTAGGGGTAAGGGAATGAACCTATGGAGTGAGTCTTAAAGGCTCTTTTGTACTTCCAGAGTATGTTTTGTTATTTGTATTTGCCATGACCATAAGACTTTTGTTAGTTGTCAGTTTATGTGTTTTGATGATAACAAGATTCGAAAATGTATAAGGTTTTGAATCAGTGAAAAGTGCCTAAGTTAAGAGCATACTCGAGCACACTGATAAGATTACTCGAGCATGCTCCCACTAACGCCTCTGTTGGAGTGTTCTTAGGTCTTTACTCGAGCATTGTTTCAAGGGTACTTGAGCATAGTACTTGAGTACATTAGTTGTTACTCAAGCATACCATCAGTAAAAGATGTCTGCGCTGGCCTTTGTGGAAGTTACTCGAGCAAGCCTTGCAGCCTACTCGAGCACAATACTTGAGTACTGCTACAGTCTTACTCGAGCACAGTGTAAGTTCTACTCGAGCATGGTGGTCAAGCAAAGGTAATGTATTACTCGAGCATGATTCTTTCTTCACTTATATTTTCTCTTTTGGTAATGCTTACTCGAGCACACTTTAACTCCTACTCGAGCATGATACTCGACATGAGAAAATGTTTACTCAAGTAAAGGCATCCTAACACATTCCCTAGTGTAATTTTCAGCAAAGTTCAGATGTTACTCGAGCACATTTGAGAGTGTACTCGAGCAAGATACTTGAGCATGAAGTTTCTTGTACTCGAGCATATTTGTTCTAAAGCTTTTGTTTTGTATTTACTGAGACCTTACTCAAGCAGATAAGTAGTATTACTTGAGCATGGTACTCATGTTGGAATCCGTATACGCAGCGGAAGGATTCTCATCCATTAAAATTTTACGAATCCCATAGAGAGGATCTATCAACGGCGTTTAAATCAAGGTTCGTTAGAGAAACCGTACCTATACGAGCTTGTATGCGTCCTTTCTCGAACATGTGGGCTAACACCTTCTTGCTCAATCAATCTCTAGGAGCCAACTCTACGAATCCACTCCCTCTACCGGTATCCACATCAGCTCTCCAACACGTGGGCAGCGTGCTAGCGCCTTCTTACTTTGCGTCTCACCTCTTTTCTCTCTAGGATTTCTTTCGCGGCTTGTTCCTTATTCTAATACGACTAAATCAATATCTTTTATAGAGTTTCTAAAACCCTAATTGGGTCATATTAAAATATTCAAGATTAATCTCAATTAATATTGAATTCAAATTTTAGATTTAAATAGCATTAATTAAATCTATCCAACAGATCTAATCTATTTATTTAATCCGAATTAAAAGTCTGCTGATTTGATTTATTTCTATAAATTAAATCTGAAATATGATATCTTTCTATTTAATTAAATCTGAGATACTATATCTCAATTTAATTAAATCTAAGATACTACATCTTTATTCGAAAATTAAATCTGAGATACAATATCTCAATTTATTATAGTTATTTAATTTATCAAATAAATTAAATACTATATAATAATATTATTATCTATAAATAATATCATTATTATTTTTGAATTTAATAATATATATATATATGTGTGTGTGTGTGTGTGTGTGTGTATACATATATATATATACATATGTATATATATATACATATGTATATATATATACATATGTATATATATATACATATATGTATATAGATATATATATGTGTATATGTATATGTATATGTATATATATACATATACATATATATATACATATGTATATATATATACATATATGTATATATATATACATATGTATATATATATGTATATGTATATATATACATATACATATACATATACATATATATATATCTATATATCTATATAGATATATATATGTATGTATGTATGTATGCATGCATGCATGTATGTATGCATGTATGCATGCATGCATGCATGCATGCATGTATGTATGTATGTATGCATGTATGTATGTATGTCCATCCTAGATTAAATACAATATTCATTAAATCTTAGACATACATAAGATTCAATGAATCTGGACACTATTGCTCATGTTGAGCTATTCTTGTGTGCGACCCTACAGGCCCACATGAGATTGGCAGCAGGCCAATACTGCATCAGCCAACAAGTCGCAAGCGGCCTCTAGCAAGACATTGCGACTACCCAATTCATATGGGGATCGTCGATACGATACAACCTATCATATGACCATGTCACGTCCTTTTTGTCACGCGATAATTTGGTCAAGGATGAGGCATGGATAATGTCAACTTCCTGTTCTTGACCATTACTTTCTCGATTCTTGAGTAGTCTAACAATTGAAATGGAAACTCCTTTCCATTGTAGTATAGCCATACATTTCTCAGACTCACTCATCGAGGGACCCAGTATTATCTCTCTACAAATGTGAGGGACAAATTCCATCTTGACCATTCACATTCCTCTGCATGAAAACCACTGATCCCGATCCAAGCCTTTATCATCACCCGGTCAAAGGTGACTTTTGACTAGGTCAAAGATCAGCGACTCATCATATAGGAATCCATGATGATCTCAGGTCAAAGGGCATCGTGACGCGGTTATACATTAGAAAAGCTTATGACTTAATCCATGCAGCTTTCTCATAGTAGGTTGGTCCAGCACTTTGTACTCTTATAAGTGCCTATGACTTTGATTCGTATCTCCATACCTCATCAAAGTCATACTGGTCTTATTTCATCTTCGCTCCCGCTTAGATGACCGACCAGGGACATTTAGGATAATCAATAAGATATATTCAAGGATATAGTTATCACTATAAACATGAAAATTATATGATAACTAAACGGAGAAATACTTTAAATAACATAAACGTTTAAAGTACAATGACTTTCCCCTAGGGCATAATTTCCAACAACTCAAGCAAGATCAAAGTTATACTTGAGTAAAGTATAACGTTAAGCCTTTTCTGAAGGATTTTTGAAAGCTTACTCGAGCATACAAGAAATGGTACTCGAGCACTGTTCTTCAGTTGCTTCAAACTTTTTGTTGTCCTAGTACTCGTAAAGTCAAATATTTTGGTTAACCATTTGATTCTGTTTAAATACTACTGAATATTACTTACATTGTTACGAATAATCTTATTGAGTAAGTTTTAGATCATTAAAAAATGGATTAACTGCAAATCGGTGAAAAGCAATAAAGAATGTCAAAACATTTATTATTTACAGAAACAGAGCACGCACACAGAATGAATTTCAGAGCTAGCCAAATGATTCCCACAATAGATACCCATTATGGTGAAAGATTAAAGCAACCTTTCCTCAGTCAACCTCTGACCAGAAGCATGTCGAAGACTAATGACGGCGATCTGAAAGCAACGTATTCTCAAAACCTTGGTCAACGATCGTCTATGTCTAACGAAAGTCATCTATGTCTAACAAAACAGTTGAAGAGTCTCAATGGCTATCTTATAGCTTCTTCAACGGTCATTAATGGCAACTGATATAAATATGAAAAACATTGAATTCGCCAACCACCAAAACAACTGATCGCTCAAACGAATTTATTGCAATTTATTGTTTCATTCAATACTCTTAATATCTTCAGATATTCGGTATTTTAGTGATTATATATATCTACTCTGTGAGAGAGTTTATTCTTTTGATTGATTATTTGTTTAATCTCAAGGTAGAGGGACCTTGAGTGTGGGTGTACCGATTACAACTTGTAAGGGGGAGTGAATCCTTGTGTGAGAGGATTACTTCAAAGTTCAGGGTGTGCAATTGTGTTTGAGAAATAGCGAAAAACCCAAAGTGTCTGGAGACTGGATGTAGGTCAAGAATTTGGACCAAACCAGTATAAATCTTTTGTGTTCATCTCTTCTCTTTTCTCTGCTTGGTTTCCTTGTTCTTCGGTTTATTTGAAAAAGATTTTGAATATTTTTTGGTTAAGTATTTGGTTGTTGAAAACTGGGTGTTACAACTCTTGGATTCTTCTTCCTCTTCTTTATACCCTTATGTCCATTCTTTTTGGAATCACTGCACACAATATGCACTAGATGGACATTTTGGTACCCACATATACTTAGGTCCTTGATTGTTACTATTGGACCTTACTTGTCCTCTCGGAACCCAACATATTTATTTCTCACATTTGATTTCTCCTAATATAGCATGTGTGAGAAATATGACATGATTTTCCACAATAATTATAAATAATATAATGATGCTTATCATAAACATTTTTGTAAGCATTGTGTTGTTCGAGGGAAGGTGATCTCAAATGATCAATTTGCCTAAGTTCTTTTTTCCCATTTAAATTTCTAGAATGATTGAAAACATTTTCTATTTTCTTGATAGAATCAATAATTGGTTGAGAAAAAAATTTATGCAATCTTTCAAAATCATTTTTCTTAAATACACAAGAAGAATTGGAACTCTTTACCATAACAGCATCTTGAGCTTCTAAAAAGGATTCATCAAATTCGTTTATGCTGAGCTCTTCTTGGGAATCATCTTCCTTTTGTTTTGCTATGCTAACTAGATCATGGAAGTGTTCTATAATTTCTTCTTCATTCTCAACTTCTAATAGTTTATGAAACATGGATATGCAACTTATAGTTTCAGATAAACTACTAACACTTTCAAATTCAACACAATTGTTAGAAGCATATATAGAATCAAGAGTATCCCAAAAATATTTAGCACTAGAGTAAAATCTGATTTTCTCAAAATCATTTTCTGTCAAAACACTATATATAATCTTCACTGCTATAATGTTCAAAGAAAACATTTTCTTCTCTTGTTTTGTCCAAATCTTTCTCAGTTTGAAATCAAAATCATTTATAAAAACATGAGTAAATACCCTTTTTGGTCCCTGGAAAAACACATTTGACCCTTTTTCGTCCCTGAGTAAAAGAAATGTCATTTTGGTCCTTTTTAGGGACTAAAAAGGACCTTTTTGGGAATTTCTGAGGGATTAAAATGTGCAAAAAAATGATCAAAAGGACTAAAACGGACCTTATTTTTCCATTTTAGGGACTAAAAGTGACTTATTTTTTTTCAGGGACCAAAAAGGGCATCCGTGTTTTTTTCAGGGACCAAAAAGGGTATTTACTCTAAAAACATTCCTCATATCAAAATCAAAGGTTTTATAAACGATGTCATTCTAAATTTCCAAAATCAAAAACTAATATCATTTAAAAATGGTGGAACAGTATAATTAGAACCTTATGAAACAAGTAACACCCAAAATCAGCCATTGTAACTTTTAAGATGGTTAAGTCCTTGAAACAAGAGGCCTGCTATGATACCAAATGTTAGAATTGGCTGACACTCAAGAGGGGGTGAATTAGGTGTAAGATAAAGTTTAAGAACTTTGTAAAGCTTTTTGCATCTTAGTAAAAAAGCAATATCTATGAAATTAACGAGTCATAAATCAACAGTCAGTTATTAAAATAATATATACCGGAAACATAAGAGCTTAGAGAACAGAATATGCAAACTGTGATTACCTTGGTTCGGTCTAATCCACAATAACCTACGTACAGTCCCCAAGCTCCTCCTAAGATTTCAATCTACTATCTTCCTCAAGTTTAACAAGGTACTTGAGAACCATTACAATCTCACAAGTTTAATCTGGGCACTTGTGAAGCCTTTACAATTCTCGCACCGAGATAAGGACTTCCCCTTACACAATGTAAAGATACAATCTGTTTCCCACTCAAAATCCCTCAATCTTGAGTAACTCTTACAAAGATAGAATTATTACAATGAAAGCATACTTCTCTCTATATGAAGTATATAATGATCAACACTAAAGTACAAGGTGGGAGTATGATTACAGAGCTTCGATCTAATAAGATTCAAAGTATCAACATATTGACATTGTGTGTTCATGCTCTCTGTTTATGTTTATCTTGAATGCCTCTCCTTTTATAATTGATAAAGAGAATTTAACCATTAAGCACATTCTTCCCATTAAGTGTCTTAGAATATGACTGTTGGATGTCGATTGGAAGTGACCATTGAAGTTTCTGACAATAAGTTGGTTTTTGGTCGTTGAGCTCTAATCCAAGTCTAATCATCTATAATTTTCATATAAACTTAATTAGGAATGATTAGAAGCAGTATAATCAAGGTTTAAATAAATTAGTAAGAATATCAAAAAATATGAGATGGAGATTAAAAAATCTATGAACAATATCACTTGAGTGATCTTACAAGTGATTCATATCACTTGAGAGCATGAGTGATCACTCAAGTAATCTTTACTTCAGATATTTCAGATCACTTGCAAGTACCCTGCAAGTGATCATAGATCACTCGAGTGATTTCCCAAATCAGTGCGAGTGATCATGCATCACTGTAGTGCTTTCCTAAATCACTCGAGTGATTCTCACATCACTTTCAGATTACTTTCAAGTGCCCTGCAAGTGATCATGGATCACTTGAGTGATTTCCCAAATCACTACAAGTGTTCATGCATCACTCAAGAGATTCTCACATCACTCGAGTGATTTCCTAAATCACTCGAGTGATTCTCACATTACTTTAATTTCACTTGCGAGTGACTTGCAATTACTTGCAAGTGATGTCTATCACTTGAGTGATCTGGACACAAAACCTTTCACAAGTTTGGATCACCATCAAGTAACTTGCTAAAATTCTAGAAGTGAAGCTTCATCACTCAACTGCATCCATTATCACTCTAGTGCCCTTTTCCTTTTCAGAACATAGATAGTTTGGCATAGAGGTCAACTTCTAGTAGGTATAACTTTTTGAATATAACTCTAAATTTGGAAAATGACCTATCCCTATAACTCTTGTTAAGTCTTCGTTCCAATTCAACAAGAAACCAATTCCAAATTTTATCAGCAAATCAGTAGCCACTAGTCTGGAACACAGCGTTGATTTCAGGCACCAAATTTTGAAGTTCATATCTCTTTCATATGAAACTCTTTGAGCACAAAATAAATGTAAATAAACTAAATTTAGAGTCTAATTTCATATGAAACAAGGTTCACCGCAATTGGAGTTTTGGTATAGGAGATATGTCTAAATTACAGAACCTATTCTAGAATAAAACGAGAAATTCCAGTGTCAACTTCCGAGATTCATATCGCTTTCTTCTAAAATCGGTTGAGCTTGATCTTGGTGTTTATGTGTCGAATTGGAAGTCTAGTTTCATATGAAACAAGTTTCATCTCAATCATATTTATGGTTTGAGAGATATAACCAAATTACTGAATCTCTATCATACTGAATGTAAATAGAGCTTAACAAAGTATGTTGAAATTTGATAATCACTCGAGTGGAGCTTCTATAACTCAAGTGAAACATGTAGAAATCACTTCTGAAGGTGAAACTCGAGTGATAGTGAAGTGTGACTCGATTGATAATAAAGAGTGACTCGCGTGAAGATGAAATAGCTTCCAGGTGAGGTATTTTAACTTCAAATTAAGTCATTCTAACTTTCATTTGATTATAGAGACTTCCAATATCAAATATAAGAACTTGAATATTGATATTCCCATTTTATTTTGCAAGTTTTTCTTTCTTTAATCTCTTCTCTTCTTCTTATTGATTATTCTCCATAATCTTTTGATAACTTCTTACTTTCTTGGCTAATGTCTTCAATCTCTTTCTTTTTCTTCCTCTTAATCAATCCAACTCAATACTTGTTTCTTAATCTTCTTCTTGATCATTCTTCATAATTTAACTTGATATCTTCTAATCTTTGCTTGACTAATATACATTAAATATAACAGTTAGTCAATGTAGAAGATAAATATATTATGCAACTTTTTGCTCTTAATATTTGGCATCCATATTTGACATTATCAAAACTAATCATATCTAACAGTATATGATTCAACTTTTTGTTCAGCGTATTGGCGTATGTTGCCAACATTTGCATTAAAGCCTCTATTTCAGGAGGAGGCAAAGGAGAAAGAGAAGGAGGAGGTAGTGGTGGTGGAGGAGGAGATGGTGGCGATGGAGGAGCTCCCTAAGAACTTAACATGATGAAGGAGGAGGAGGAGGCCGATAAAGAAAAGTAGTAAAAATCACATGAAATCAGTGAGCTTAAATAGAGGTCTAACAGATTATAGAAGGTTATGAGTTATGAATTTTGAAGGTCTAACAGATTACGAAGGGTTATAAGTTATGACTTATATGGTGGTGGTGGGGAGTTAGATAACTATTGTTTATGAAAACTATTATCTTTTGTCTTCGTTGATATAAGGGTCTAAAGACGAATTGTTTGTACTTGTTACATGACAATTGTTTCAAAAGAACCGTCACTTTTGTCATTAAATAAATGACGGTTATTAACTACAATTTTATTTTTGTGTTTTTGCGAATTGTCTCGCTATTCATGAAGTACGTATAATTAACCGTTACCTTTAAGCGTTATATATCTTTTTGAGAACTCCACCTTGACATACATGACATTTATTAGCTGTAACCATTATATATTGTCATAAATAGGGGTGAAAATATAATAGGCTGAGCTTTAGCTAAGTAGGTCAAGGCCTGTGAGGGAGATCCAAAGTTTGAGCCTGCATGTAGATTTTTTTTTGGGCTTGAGCCTCATCCTTCAAAAGGCTTGACAAAGCCTAAAGCCTATTTAAAGGCCTACTTAAAATGTAGGCCTTTAAATAAGCTTAAAGCATATACATATAAGTTCACATATAATTCATCAAGCGTATTTAAAAGTTTACATTATATTTTTAAAGTTTAAAGATTCATTCTCAGATGAAAAAGAAAAGAGTTAGCAAGAGTAGAAAAACAATACCTAATGGCAACAATTGCTGAGCAAGTAGAAATAAGAAAAATCAATCATCTATTAACTAAGGAGATATATTTCTTAAAATCAACCAAGATGACAAGTGGCATGTAAAACTACAATTTACCTCTTATTTTTCTTGCAGAAAATGATACAAACTCTTTCTATTAGGATCATTTTCATTTGGCCATTACTAAAATAAACTTACTACAATTATTATATTGCATCAAATGACACAAAATCAAGTGAGAGGTAGTTTGCTAGTATTGTCATCTTGAGTGATATAAAAGAAGAGAAGTATATGTGATCAATTGATGAATGAAAATGTTAAGCTATGGGTAAATGATAAAATGTCAAATCTAAGGTTAAGACAAAGTTATTAATTTTATAAATAATTTACAAAATTAATTTAGATTAAATTATATATCATTATGCATAATAATACATTTGTTTTTTTTATAAAAAAAAACTAAATAGACCTTAGGAAAATATGTCTGACCACCTAAATAGGCCTAAGTTTGAACCTAACCTATTTATTAAATAGGCTAGGTTATGTTTAAAGTAGGCTAGGCCGTAGCCCGTAGGTCTGTGATAGGGTTCTAGTCTATTTTCACCTCTAGTTATCAATGCGCAAATTCGTAGTAGTGTATATAAATCAAATTTTAAGAGTTTAAATTTACTTATTTATGTTTATAGTACTATAAAATATTGAATATAAATTATTTATTTTATTTTTTAATCTAAATGTGAATATGAGATTATGAGAACAAAATGAGAAAGAGGAAAATGAAAGAAACTCGTACTTGTTATGAAAATATAAAGATATATCTGAGATAAGAGATATAGAACAAGAACAAGAGAATAGAGAAGAGAGAAAGAGGAGAGTAATTCTTATTCCAGTGTGTCTCAAATACATAACATATGCCCTCTATATATAGGCACAACTCTCTAATCTACCATTAATGTGATTCCATAATCATAGTGATTAATGGGTGAGAATAGGAAACTATGGAAAATAGGAAATCATGGAAGATATGGACATCCACAAATATAATATTCATAACAATACTGAAATATTCTCTAACGAATATTGCACCATAATTATTACCAATATTGTATTTTCTTTTGCTGTTTAAAAATATCCACACTTAATGGCCAGATTCTTGATAATATATGTCATTTTTGGTAAAAATAATAACCATTATTTCGATATCTGAAAAATTAATGGTGCAGTATTCTCATCATGTTGATTGATTAAATTGATATCATGCAAATTCATATATGGAAAATATAAGAAAATATTACTTAAGTTTTAAAATTCTAACTAGTAATTTCCTATTAAAATTAGTAGTCAGTTGCTACACAAATGTAGTAAATACTTAATATCTATACTCGATTCTTGATAATATATGTCATTTTTGGTAAAAACAATAACCATTATTTCGATATTTGAAAAATTAGTGGTGCAGTATTCTCATCATGTTGATTGATTAAATTGATATCATGCAAATTCATATATGAAAAATAGAAGAAAATATCTCTTAAATTTTAAAATCTGAATAGTGATTTCCTATTAAAACAAAGCCTAAGAGTAGTATTTAATACATATACTCTTAGGCTTTGTTTGGGAGTTTGGAAGGAAGGGGAAGGAAAGGAATGTAAGGAGAATGGAGGGGAGGGGAGGGGATGAAAGGGAAATGAATGATATTTCCTTCCCTTGTTTGGGAGTTAAAAAAATAGTAAGGGAGGAAGATGGATGATTAATGAGTTATTTTTACCATTTTGTCATTTTCTTTAATAATTAATATAATTATTATATTTTTCAAATAAATTTAAATTTTCTAAAAAAATTATTTATGTAATTTTTATATTCAAAAAATTATTTATGTGGTGGCGGCGGCGGCGGTGGCGGTAGTGGGGTGGTGGTGGTGGCGGTGGTGGCGGCAGCAGTGGCGGTAGTGGGGTGGTGGTGGTGGTGGTGGTGAATAAAGGTAACAAAGTAATTATTCTATTTTCCCTCCTAAGAAAAAGGGTTTTGGGGGATTTGTAAAAATCTCTGATTCCCTCCCCTCCTATTTTTAAAACTTGCAAACAAGGGAATGGGCTACCAAAACCCTCAATTCCCTTTCATTTCCCTCCAAAATGGAACTCTCAAACAAAGCCTTATAATCAACGAGACCGATTTGAGATTTCAAAATCCAAATAGTATTTTCTTATGTTTTTCCCTGGTCCTTCTAATTCAATGCAATAAAATTGATAAAAATAAAATATATTTATTTAATGCGATAAATCTAAAAAGAATATATGTGGGTGTGTATAATTTTAAATTTTTATTGGGATTAAGTTCTTTTAATTACGTGAAAGTAATAAAAATACTTATAAGAGGGACAAGTCACATGGAAGTAAAGGACATGGAAAGAAAAACGCGTAACCAGGGACGTTACTCTCAGCACCAGGAACGCTAGAGAGAAGCACAAAAGAGGGACTGAGCAGAAGAATAAAAAATTAAAAAGAAAGTCCTCCTTCGGTCTTTGGTCTTTGGTTTTTTTCGTACAGACTCCAGGGGCACAATCTTCCTGCTTCGATTTCATTCTTCCCCTTTGCCGATCTTGTCTCCGCTTTTTGATGACTTCCCTATCGGAGCTCGCATAGTTAAGCCCTCTCAAGGTAAGTGGCGCTACGGCTCTTTAAGCTTTTGATTCTGTAATTATAAACTTTTAGGGTTCACTAAGGTTTCGGTTTTTCGTATCATTTTTTGTTTCTACATAAGATCACTGAGAAGTTCGTCAACATGGGGAGTTGATTTAGCAGAAGGAATTCGGGTATCGGACCTTATGACCTTCAGTCCGTGGCTTTGTTGAATTTTTCTCCTTTCGTTGGTTTTTTTTTTTTTTTAAATTTGGAAATTGATTATCTGAGATAAATATGCTTCAGTTTGCATAAGCTGGTCTTGTCTTCAATTTGCGTTGAAGGTTGCTCACTTGTATTGTTTTGCTGCAGATCGTTATGTTTGGCTTCTATGATGTTTTCCTACCTTACTTTTTTCCCCCATTTTTTTTTTTTTTGCTTATGTGCGGATCATTTCCTGTTTTGTAAAATGTGGATTATTGTGATAAGTTGGTTTAATTCATGAACTTGCCTTTCTTGAATTTGGATGAAGTCTATAATTTAAATTCGGCAACATCAACAAATTCTTTTGTTCCTTTTTTTATCTTTTTAAAATTATCCGAAAACTATTTTGAAAGTCAAGTTTGTAGCTTTTGTTTGGCTTGTGTTGAATAGAAGTCCAATGGAAGCATGTGGTTACATTTCTCATGGTAATTGAAGCATAGAACTTACCTTTGCATGTATTGGTTCTTGGTGTTTGTTCAGGTGATTTACTTTTCAAATTCTGATGCTGAAGAAATAACGGTACTCAAGGCTTTGCTATTCAGTGGTAAAAATGTTGGAAGGTGGTGCAAAATTTCCTGGTATAATTGACCTAAACAAGCATAATAATAACTATTACGATTTTTCTCAAGGCTTTTACCATAAGCTCGAAGAAGGTACCAATATGTCAGTTGACAGCGTTGGAAGCATGCAAACAAGCAATGGTGGGGGATCTGTTGCAATGTCTATTGATAATAGCAGTGTCGGGTCCAATGATTCACATACTCGCATTTTAAACCACCAAGGCTTGCGGAGGCGGCCCAATGATAACTACTCTGTTGCACACAGTGTGAACCATAGAGGAAGAGTTACACATGCGTTGAGTGATGATGCTTTGGCTCAAGCACTAATGGACAGTTGCTCCCCAACTGAGGGCCTTAACAATTTTGATGAGTGGACAATTGATTTGAGAAAGCTCAGTATGGGTGAGGCTTTTGCCCAAGGGGCTTTTGGGAAACTGTACAGAGGGACTTACAATAACGAAGATGTTGCGATCAAAATTTTGGAGAGGCCTGAAAATGATCTAGCAAAAGCTCAGTTAATGGAACAACAGTTTCAGCAGGAGGTCATGATGCTGGCTACTCTAAAGCATCCTAATATTGTTCGTTTTATTGGTGCATGCCGTAAGCCAATGGTTTGGTGTATTGTAACAGAGTATGCTAAAGGTGGTTCAGTTAGACAGTTTTTGATGAAACGACAAAATCGATCAGTTCCCCTAAAATTGGCCGTTAAACAGGCCTTGGATGTTGCAAGGGGGATGGCATATGTTCATGGCCTTCAATTGATCCACAGAGACCTGAAGTCTGATAATCTTCTAATTTTTGGTGACAAATCAATTAAAATTGCAGACTTTGGAGTTGCTCGTATTGAGGTGCAAACAGAAGGAATGACACCTGAGACTGGAACATATCGTTGGATGGCTCCGTAAGATTATTTATTGATCTTTTTGTCCTATTGTGCATGCCCTTTTTATATTTTATAATTATGTGCTTGGTGATTTTTTTTGTGTGTGAAGATTTTTATTTTGTTTGGATGAAACTGAATACTCAAGATGTTGCTAAAAAGCTTGTGCCCAAGCCTCTAGAGCCTTCTGGTCTTCGCAAGCTGACACGCATGTAGTTCAAGTTCATTGGTTTGCGCTAAGCGATTTAAAGTTTTGTCATGTTCGGCTTGTTGTTTGCTCTTTAATGTCTAGAATCAGTTCATATCAAAATCATAAGTAGTTGCATTGAAGTTGATGAATTGTTCTGTTATGTTATCTAATTTTGACCCTTCACACGAAGCCCCATTGAGTTTAAAGTGGGACCAAGAACAACCTATTGTTGTCTTATTGTTGCTATGGCATTTCATACTGTGTAACAATATGTTGAATGATGTTGTTGATGGGCTTGGCCCATGGCTGCCGTTTGGTACACATAAATAGGGATTCTATGATTATTTCTCTTTGATTCTGTTATTAATTGAAATAATTCTTTAGGATATTAGGGGATATAATCAGATCATTATCTGATTTGATTTGATGCGTGTAACCCTAGTCATTTGGCTATATATTTATTCGTTCATGAAGCAAATAAATCTGAAGCAGAGCAATATTCACTCTGCCGATTACACTAATATAAGTTAATGTCGTTCTATTTGCTATATAACGCTTTATTTATTAATTATTTATTTGTTATGTCATGCTTTAGGGTCTATCATTGTTATAAAGGGTGTTGATTTATATAACTTTAAATGAAAGTATATGGTTAAAGACAGGCTGAAGTAGAAGGGATTGAGATGCATGAGACTCTTGGCTACTCATAATTGATATTGGTATTAGATACGACGTGAAAGTTAAGCATGCATTTAAATATGATATATAAACGTTTATATATCAAAATACAAGATATGTCAGTGTGTCTCATTGCTGCGCCAGTATTGGTGCTTGGTGGCTGGCAGCTGATTTGATGGTCTGCTGGTTGACAATAAAGTAGAAGGGTGATTTATAAAGCTTTTATGTGAAGGGTAGGATTGCATGATTACTTTGATGGCTTTACCATGATATTCAGCTAGTGATTTCCGTCACACTTTGTGTACATTCTGGTTTTCTTCCTTGTAAAATTTCTTGTACCAGAAACATAAAAAAAGGCTGTGTCTAAGATTTTTGTGCCATGCACAACAAAAAGTTGAGCTTCAAGTGGTTGATGAGATAGACAATAACATGTTAAGAAAATTTCCTAATTCAGAGAAACTCTTAATTTTTTTATTAAAAAAACTGTTGTTCTTGAAAAAATAAAAAGAGTGGAATTTGATATTAATTTCTTATTTGTAAAATATTAATATTGAGGTTTTTAGCCTTGTGCTTTTGAAGTTGGTATTAGATAAAAAATTGGAGTACTTCAAAAATTTTAAACAAGTCTAAGCTTTTTTATGTCTTTTATTTTAGTTTCTTGTTGCCTATGTACTTTCTAACCTAAAATAATTAAACTAGCGTTGTGTGAAAATAGGAACACTTAACATACTAACTTAAAATAAGGATGAATCTCAGTCTATCATAGGAACTGTCATTGATAGATCTAGTTATTTGTTTGGATACATTTAAAAGCTTTTGGCAATTTAAAATGGATAATATAAACTTTGTGGTTCTCTAGTATATATACCATTTTATTAAAGCTTATTATCCTTCCATCTTGAATGGCATAAGGCTAAGCATATGGCTTTTCTGAGTTCTGCTATTGGTTGATTTAAGAGATTCTCTATCAGTGAGTGTGAAGAGGTTGGACATCTTTGTTGTGTTTAATCCTTTGTGGTTTTTTCCTTCTTATGTTGAGGATTAGTCAAAGGCAGGCTTCAGCACTCTAGGTACTGAGGTGAGGTGCTATCCAAGGCTAGCACCTCTCATACTATCAGAGAAGTAGTGTTCGACCCGCTGCTACCAGGCGAGTGCCTTTGACACTGTTTCTGCTTTTATAGCACCTCTGTTTGTTTGATATAATAATATCAAACCCAATCATGATATAAATAATAGAAGTCCTATCAAGTCTTAGAGTCTGAAGAATAAGGTCAAATAGTTGTTCTTATGTGAAAATATTATCTAGGCTATTAATGTTGTAATACTTATCATGACATTTTCTGAGACCCAATTGCTTTGGCGCTTGCCTTTAAGAGATTTTGTTTTAGCCTCAGCAATTTTTTCATAATGGACTGTTATTATCACATTAGAACTAAGCAGTTTTACTACATGATAGTATTCACTGGGTGTATCAATTTCTTATTTTGGCATCCGCAATTGCTATGATGCAATTGCAACTGCCAGGGTGGATCCATGCCTTGGAGGGCTTACAGTGGGAATTGCCAAAACTGCCCTGCAAATTCTACCTTGGTGGCTTGTTGACAATTATGATGATAGCAGTAGGTGTTATTTTGGTTAAGCTTTGTAGTTCTATTAGTTTCTGTAACTGTTATCATTAAGTCTGGGTGACTAATAAAATATAAAATGGGCTATCATCTGTTAGCATGATGTTGGTATTCCATATTTAGGCTGTTGTGGTTTGGCATTTCATGGCAACTGGTGATGATTTTAACAGAAAATAGAAGATTGGTCGGTCGACAGAATTAGGAACACATCTCTGGAGATTATGCATAGGGAACTGGAATTTTTTCCCTTTTATAGACAATCTCCTATAATCTTGTTAGCTTTCTAGTGAATCTTAGTTAGGAGTGCCTGCAGAGCTTGGATATTTTCTTATTGATTGAATTTAGAGGTTTGATGTGGTAATGCAAGGGGCTAAGTGTATTGACAATGTGCTTTTTTCTTTAATCTATATTGTCTTTGGTTGCAATGCTTGATTTATTCATGGAAAGTTCTTGTCCTTAGACCTGCTTCAGGATTGGATGATATTCTTGCGGTGATCATCAGATAGTTTCTTTGTATTCTCCATTAAACGATCAGGCATGTGGAGAAGTTAAAATCTCTTGCTAAAGTCCTTTTTTTTACTGTGTTTTGTTCCGTGTCATTTTCTTACAAGAGGATACTTTATCCTCCTTTTTTCTTTTTTGTTTGTTGAAAAAAAAAATACATAACCAGTTACAAAATTTGGAAGCAGGATATGTAATCATGCCAGAAACAGAAATAATGCTAAAAGGTCAAAATATGATGGAAAACCCAAATCCAACATGCAATAAATTAGCAAAATTTCCCTGTATTATGTAAAAAGGAAACTTCTCTAAGCCTTGACAATAGTGGAAGTCATGATAATTATCATGTCTCAGCTATTAGAAGGCAGATATTCCCTTTCAAATGTACGGCGTTCTTGATAATGCTGTGTAACAAAGACTCCAAGTCTTCAAGTCGCCAGTAACTTCCAGCCTCTATTCCTAATCGAATTGAATTAATCCATTTTCTGAGGACACATTCTGTGTCTGCCAAAGACTCCAAATAACTTGGATTATATTGATTCAGATAATAGTGTGAAGAAAATTGTATTTAGGCACATGATGACATGAAGCAGATCCTAGGAGAGATATATTCTAGGTCTTATTTGTATGCATCATGTCATTAGTGCTACATCCTATGAGTAACAGATTGCATAATAACAACTTGATTTGTATTGCTTATTCTTTCTAAATGTTCCTTTTATCCAACAAAACCTGGCAAGCATTCTGAATTTCTTTGAATCAGTTAGTACTCTTCAATCAAACGGCAATTTAAGACTATTAATTGAGAAACCAATTTTACAATATAACTTGGTTGCCAAAATGACCTGGAAAGAGATATGAAAAAGTAATTTAAATGTGTAGAATCGACAATATCTGGTTTAGTACAATTCTGTTATGTCTTTGTTGTTATTGTTATTCGACATTTTCCTGTCTCATCTTATTTGAGTGGGGATACGAGTGTCATTTCCATTTCATTTCTGTATCTGACAATTTTATGTATCAAATGTCCTGAGGAGTGATATCAGTAATTATATTCTGTAGTTGCGTAAGATAATTACTTGACTATGCTGGCATCAGTGAACATGTTTTTGGATGTTGATTTATTGTCTGTGATTGATGTGAGCCGGAGCCTGCGTGTTTGAAATGGGTGTCAGCATGTCTCATCAGACAATCGGTTGAGGGGTCATCCACAGTGTGACACTACTTAAATGCGGATTTATTTATGCACTTCAATTTAAAAATGCACAATTTGATATGATACTTGAACTCGCTGCCTCCTTATCTGTTGCAGAGAGATGATCCAACATAGGCCTTACACACAAAAGGTGGATGTATATAGTTTTGGGATTGTTCTTTGGGAGCTCATCACTGGAATGCTTCCATTTCAGAACATGACAGCCGTCCAAGCGGCATTTGCAGTCGTCAACCGAAATGTCCGTCCAACCATACCCAACGACTGCTTACCCATCCTCCGAGACATCATGACAAGATGCTGGGATCCCAACCCTGATGTTAGGCCACCTTTTACTCAAATCGTTGCAATGCTAGAGAATGCGGAGACCGAGATCATGACGACTGTTCGTAAGGCCCGTTTTCGGTGTTGCATGACGCAGCCCATGACATCTGACTGAAGAAGCTGGAAATGATAATTTGAGTTCCCAAAGAAGAGGGAAAAAAATTTCAGGAGGAAGCAAAAGGCGACTGCATTGTTGCTTTGTGTATCTGTGTGTTTATTTTCTTTGTTCAGAGGACAGAAGGGAAAAATCTTATTTAAAGACCTTTTGGCTTTATTTCGGTTTCTTTAATACTGGATGTCTGTTTCTGAATTAGTAAGAGGAGATTTAATATGTATTTATACATGCATGCGCAAAAATTCTGTATAGCTTCGAAAAGCAAGATGGTATATGAGGTCATGGACGAAAAAAGTGAGAACTGTTGATGTGTATGTAGATGATCAAGTTACATTTATGAATAGAGCGAAGTAGCAAAATTGAAAGGTGAGAAGGCACATAGGCTTGTACTGGTGACGTCGTCGCATCAGCATCCGCAGTAGCGTTTGTGACTTTATGGTTGCCATTCACTATAATTTATTCAGAAAAAGGAAAAAAAAAAATTGAAACTTATTTTGGACTGAAAAAAATTAGAAACTTCGTTATATGTTTTTTATTTTCTGAGATTTACTGCAGAAACTGATTGTTTTATAAATCAAGTTAATTGCAGTCCTTTGATTGATTGATAGAAAAAAGAGTAAATACCTTTTTTGGTCCCTGAAATAACACGTGCTACCCATTTTGGTCCCTGAGTAAAAAAAAAGTCATTTTTAGTCCTTAAACAGTAAAAAAAAAGGTCTCTTTTAGTCCTTTTAGTCATTTTTTGTGGGCATTTTAATCCCTCACAAATTCCCAAAAAATCATTTTTAGTCCCTAAAAAGGACCGAAATGACATTTTTTTTACTCAGGGACCAAAATGGGTAGAGCGTGTTTTTCCAAGGACCTAAAAGGATATTTACTCTAGAAAAAAAAATACTTAATTGGTGCGTTCATGAATTTCGCTAGTGGTTGGAGTTTTTTGGACCAACATACTCTTGGTCGAGGTGTCAAGTGGTTTCATCTTTATAAAGAGAAAGACACAGGTTTAAATCTCAGAAAGTATACTTATTGAGAGAGATGAAAATCCTTCCTGTTCTAAACCATGAGAAGGACTAGTCTCAAGTCTTAATGGCTTGGGGACATTTATTCATCAAACAAAAATTTTGAAAAAATGAATTGTAATTATACTTTTGCTGTGTTTTATGATTTATATACACACCAATGTCTTAGTAGTCTAATGGCATAAAGATTTTCTTATAAGTGAGAGGTCATGGTTTAATATTGCTTGTAATATCAAGCAATTTGTGTATACTCCTCTAATATTTAAAAAAAAAAAAGGAAAGAAAAAATAATAAATATTTTATTTTATTTTAGAGTAAAATGCAACAATTTTTTCTATTCTTAAAACCTACAATTTTGTTTAATCAAGCACCGTTAGAAATATTTCTTTAAAACCACTAAAATTATTTATTGTTATTATTTATAACTATATTAAAAAAAATTAAGGTGTCCTTATAAACAACTAAGGAAATATTGGAATTTTTAAGTTAATACTTTTTTAACACGATTTTTTTTTTTTGCCATTTTTTAATACTATATTGTACTCAAATTAGTAGGATTTAAAATTTTGATTGACTAGCTTATTTCTTATTATATTAAATTTATATTTTTATCAAGCTTTTACTGAACATATGTATTTAAAATGTTATTTTAATCAAATTATATATTTAAACTTTAGAAAAAGTAATAAATAAATAAATTTTCTAAAATAAAAATATTTTTTAAAACAATACTTACACTGACCGAGGAGGAGAGACTAGCTTCGGCTCTCCTGGGTGGGTCGGGCACTAGGAGCGTTGGGAGGCCTCAGTTGTCCAACCCTATGTCCAGTCAACCGGAGTCTTCCCCCATCATGCTTGACTCCGAGAGTTCTCCTGAGGTCGAGGCCGTCCCGGCTGAGCCCCTCAACTTCTTCGATGAGGGTCGTCCTACTAGGTCGGGCTCCCTTCCGGATGGGTATGCCGGTCCCTGTTGGGAATGTGTTGCCCAGAGTTCTTCACTTATAGCGAGTGAGCAGGATCACTTGGCCGACGTTATTTTGGGTTCGTGTCATCATAACTTGCCATCCGGGACTATCTCGGCTTCCGTGGGGGGACGTTTTTCGGACTCCAATCCTTCTGAACTCCCCAACAGTAGGCCATATTGGTCAGGTATCCCTCATAGCTCTGACTGTGTCTTTTTAATTTTATTGTAGGTGAATGGAATCCTCATCTTCCCCCCGTCTTTCCGCGTTCGATGCGGAGGTCGACTCCGGCGGTCCTTCACCGGCCTTGAAAGCCAAGTACCCCTGGGTGACACATGAGATGCTAACGATGCGTTCTTTGATGTCGGACACAACTGTGGCCCAGTTGGGGTCATCGGGGTCTTCGGGATGCTCTCTGACTCCTCCCGAGGAGGATGAGCCTGTCTGCGCCACCCGGGAGCTCGGTTCTCCCAATTTCTTCTTCTTCTTCTATCGGGAATATATGTCCCGGCTCGGTATCCACTTCCTGTTTACCGAGTTTCAAATGTCCGTCCTCCACTACCTTCATCTTGCCCCTTCTCAGCTTCATCCCAATGGGTGGGGTTACTTGGCGGCGTTCCAACTTCTTTGCGAGTCGATGGAGCCTGCCATCCCTTGCACCGCCGCCCTCTTCCTTTATTTATTATCTCCTTTCACCCCTCGTTCAGGTAAAGAACTGGCCGCCTTGAAAGGGCAGACTTCTCTTCGTGCTGAGGTGGACTTCTCACCTCTTTTTCCGATTCCTTCAAGCATTTCAAAAATGCTTTCTTCAAAGTGGTTGCCACTACTGGCTAGGTGCCTTGGTTTCTGAAGTGCGCTGAAGGCCCCAACGTAGAGTGGCGATTTCCGCTCTACTGGACCTCTGAACATCACAAATCTCCCTCCTCCACTTATCAATTTGGTGCCAAGGACCTCACCGAGGATGAGAGGGAGTACGCCGCTCGGCTGGCTTCTTATGTCGCCACGAACGGGGTTAAGAGCATGGCCTTTTACATTAAGAAAGCCGGGGTGGAGTCGGGATCGGCCTCCAGTATATCATCTCTGTTGTTTACCAAATTTTGTTTCATATTTCTTGTGAATTAGGTTTCTGACCCTTATTTTCTTCAATTTTTTGGCAGCCCAAGGTGCCATGGAGCTAAATCCGGATTATCTCGCGTATACCAGGCCGGCCGGGGCGCCCAAGGAGAAGGCAATAAAGAAACGGGCCGCTGCTGAGCCCCTGAAAAAGAAAGCTCCTGCGTCCACGGTCCTGATGTCCTTCCCGGCCAAAAAGGCGAAGGTTGGGGATACAGAGAAGGCTCCTTTACCCGCTCCATCCTCCGCAATGACCGGGGCCTCTCCTTCCGCCGACCCACCTCCCTCCATTGATAAGGGAAAAGATGTGCTCCCTCCTGACTCGGCGCGTCCCCCTTCTCCGGCGAAGACCACGACAACTGCTCCTCGCCCTGGCGGCCTCAAACGTGGCCAAGCCTAGGAAGGGAGCGTCTCTGAAGAACTTGGCACGGCCTTCTTTCCGCCGCGTCGGTTTTTAAATCCCCAGCCCCTTTCTGACGAGGATGTGCACGAAGTACAAGACGTGCACAGTCGTCTCTGCAAGGCCCTCGGATTGTCTCAGGCCTATCTGCACCTCCACAGATATTATGTAAGAGCTACCGGCGAATCTCGAAGTCTGAAGCTGAGTTTAGAGATGGCTGAAAAGAAAGCCAAGAGGCTCAAGGTCGAAAAAGAAAAGGCCGAGTTGGAACGGGACGGTCTGAAGATGGAGCTTAAGAGTTCCCAGGACGCCACGGAGAAGGCCGGCGAGGATCTTCTGTTGACCCACCAAGCTCTAACGCAGGCCAACGTCGATCTGATGCAGGCCAATGTTAATCTGGCCGAGATGAGGTCATATCACTCCCAATCTATGAATGCTGTGAAGAGTCTGACCCAACAGCGTGGCGAGTTATGCGCGGAGCTAGAGGGGGTCCGAGGTGACCTGGAAAAGGAGAAGGCCGCCCATCAGAAGGCGGAGGATACAGTGAGGAAAGCCGCGTCAGATTGCTTCCAAATGGCTCTTGCCCAAATTGAGCATTTGAATCCGGGGGTGACGCTGAACCTCACCGGTTATGACTGCCGCTCCTTCTTTAAGGGTGGTGTTCTCATTCCTCCGTCTCCTTTTCTTGAAGGAGGGTCGGCGTCCCTTGCAGAGGATGATGACCAAGATGAGCAGGTCGGGGACGAGATTACCACTGGGGTTGAGTCGGAAGGCGGTAGGGCGCCCGCGGACGAGGCGGCCCCTCCAAGCTAGGAGTTGTTTCTGTTCTACTTTTCTTTTTTCTTTTGTTTCGGTGTATGATGCCGGCTCTGTAATAGTTTGTAATTCAAACTTTATTGTACTTTGAACTTTGAACTTTAATGAATGAAAATTCAATCAAGTATTCCTTTGTGTAATTTTAACTTTATGCATCAACTGCACGTCATTATGTTCTAGACTGAGCCAGGGTCTTTAAATAATTAGAGTCCGCTAAGTACTCTTCTGGTGTAAGAGACCAGGTGTATGAGTAGGGGTTTTCGACTTAACCAGCTACGACGTTTGGATTCGTTATCCGGTATCTTAACCAGGATAAGGGCAAACTGTCACATGCTCAGCCGTGGTTGGATGGACACACATTTAAACATTTTGACCTGATCAGGGTCCGGCATGACTGTTCGCCTTCTTATCTCGGTGTCAATTTCGATGCATCAAAATATTTACAAGGGCTGATGACAGCGGCCTAGTGTAGTTTTTTAGATATAACCGGGCTCGTGTGCCTCGGTGCCGGTCTGCTTACTCAACAAATCATCAACCATTCTTGAAATTGAACTTCGGTTAATGAACCGTTTATTAATTTGAAAAATGATTTGCTCTAAGGAGCTGACAACTTAAAACGAAAAAATTGCGGGAAGGAAATAACTGAAACTAAAATAAACTGGAAATAACAAAAGCACAACTAACTCGGACATGAGGCGTCCGTTGTGGGAGTTCTGCCATGACTAGGTCTAGCTGTAATAAACCCTTAGCTTGTCGGCGTTCCATGTCCTTTTGATAGGTTTCCTTGCCAAGGTCTCGAGAACATAGGCTCCTTTATCGAGCCTTTCCTTGACCCGGTACGATCCATTCAATTTGCGGCCAGCTTGCCGTCCTTGGCGTTCTTGTTGCCGACGTCGGCCCTTCGTAGGACTAGGTCGCCCCATTCGAATGCCCTGGGCCTAACCTTTCTGTTGTATTTGGCCGTAATGAGTTGTTTGGCCGCCATGTCTCGGTAGTGTGCCGTGGTCCTGACCTCATCCACCAACTCCATCTCAGTTGCCAAAGCCCTGGAATTTGACCCTTCTCCTTCCTCCAGGGTTTTGATCCTTCTCCAGGATGGCTGACCTATCTCGACTGGAATCATGGCCTCACATCCGTAGGTCATGCGGAAAGGTATTTCTTGGGTAGCCGACTGCATGGTTGTTCGAATTCCCCATAACACATTATAGAGCTGTTCGACCCAGCTGGTGTCGGCCTCCTGCATCTTTTTCCTAAGGCCGTCCAAGATTACCTTATTCGCTGCCTCGGCTTGACCGTTTGATTGGGGGTGTTCGACGGAGGCGAAGTGGTGAGTGACTCCGAGGTCGACCATCATGTCCTGAAAGTTCTTGTCGGTAAATTGGGTGCCGTTGTCCGTCACCAACTCGGCCGAGACTCCAAAGCGGGCAAAGATGCTCTGTTGGATAAAGCGCCGGACCCTGGCCGACGTAATCGTGGCGAGGGGCTCGGCTTCGATCCACTTAGTAAAATAATCGACCGCCACAATTAACCATCGTAGCTGTCCGGGGGCAGGTTTAAATGGTCCGAGCAGGTCCATGTCCCACTTATAGAAGGGCCATGGGGCCGAGATGTACTCCATGTCGGATGGTGGCGACCAAATGATTTTGGCGTGTTTTTGACAACTGTCGCACGCCTTCACAAACTCCTTGGAGTCCCCTTCCATAGTTGTCCAGTAGTATCCGGCCCGCAGCGCCTTCCTTGCTAATGCCTTTGCACCCATGTGTTGTCCATTGATTCCTCCATGGATCTCGGCGAGTACATATCTTCTTTCATTAGTGCCCAAACACCTTAGCATCGGGGTGTGCAGGCCTCTTCGGTAGAGTTGATCGTCCACCATCATGTATACAGCGGTCTCCCGAATGAGTCTTCTGGCGTCGGTGCTCTCAAGGGGGATAATTCCTCGCTCGAGGTAATCTTCAAGTGGTTTCCTCCAGTCGGTCGCGGTGGATATAACCATGATGCAGGTCGGTTCTTCCAGCTTCTGTTGTACCACGGTCCTATGGTTGGCCGTGCCTTTCGTGCTAGCGAGTTTGGAGAGGATGTCCGCCATTACGTTTTCCCCTCTCGGGATGTGCGTGACCGTTACTTCCTCAAATTCAGCCTGGATTTCCTTGACTCTGTTGAGGTACTTCCCCATGAGAGGGCCTTTAGCTTGATACGCTCCGTCTACCTGGGCGGTGACGAGCTGTGAGTCGGTGAAAATCGAAACTCTCTGGGCCCCGAGATCCCTGGCCTGTTGGAGTCCGGCCAGGAGTGCCTCGTATTCGGCCTGGTTATTTAATGTCAGAAAGTTTAGCTGTAGGGAATGTTCAATTGCGACTCCTTCTGGACTTTCTATGATTATTCTGGCTCTGCTTCCCTTGGAGTTTGACGAACCGTCGACGTACACTTTCCAGAGGTCGATATTGTTGATGTCCTTCTTGATCGGGGTTAGCTCCTGGAGGAAGTCAGCCAAAGCTTGTGACTTAATGGCATGTCGGGTTTCGTAGGTTATGTCGAATTCAGATAATTCTATGGCCCAACTGATCATCCTGCCTGCCGTTATCTTGTGAGCTTGAAAATAAGGGCAGAGTCTTCGTGCCGTGGTCAGTATGGCGAAAGCCAATTTTTCCAACTTCTGGTATCTCAACTCCGAATTCTGCAAGGCTTTGCTTACGAAATATATGGGTTCTTGCCCGTTCTTGCCTTCACGGACTAGTACCGAGCTTACTGCCTCTTCCCCGACCGATAGGTAGAGGAAAAGGGTCTCACCGGGTTGTGGTTTTGATAGGACCGGCGGAGTTGTCAAGCATTGCTTGATCTTCTCAAATGCGACTTCACACTCCGGACTCCTGTTGCCTGTCGTCTCCTTTTTCAGTAACTTGAAGAAGGGCAAGGCATTCTCTGCCGATCTGGGCAGGAACCTAGTTAATGAGGCCAATCGACCTGTTAACTGTTGAACTTCCTTCTTGCTCCGGGGCGCCTGCATTTCTAGCACGGCCTTACATTTATCCGGGTTGGCCTCAATTCCTCGACTTGTGAGCAAAAATCTGAGGAACTTTCCTGCTGGGACCCCAAAAGCACATTTTGCTGGGTTAAGCCGAATTCGGTGCTTCCTCAATTTGTTGAAGGTTTGTTCTAGGTCCTGGATGTGGATGTCAGGGTCATATGATTTGACGATCATATCGTCGATGTAGACCTCGACGTTCTGGCCGATCTGGTCCTTGAACACCTTGTTCATCATCCTCTGGTACGTTGCCTCGGCGTTTTTTAGGCTGAAAGGCATAACGTTATAGCAGTAGTTTCCTTTTTCTGTGATGAAGGCGTTGGCTTCTTGGTCGCCGGGGTGCATGGCGATCTGGTTGTACCCCGAGTAGGCATCCATGAACGACAACAGTTGAAATCCGGATGAGTTATCTACAAGTTGGTCGATGTTTGGCATAGGATAGACGTCTTTTGGGCATGCCTTATTCAGATTGGTGTAATCTGTGCATACTCTCCACTTGCCGTTCGGTTTCAAAACCATTACCACATTGGAAAGTCATGTGGTGTATCTTAGTTCTCTGATGAACCCGGCCTCCAACAACTCGTCCACATTCCTGTTAAGTGCGACTTGCCTATCTGGTGCCCTTTTTCTCTTCTTCTGGGCTACTGGTTTTGACTCCGGCCGAATGGCCAATTTATGGCAACAGAACTCGGGATCGATGCCAGGTACCTCGGCCGCGCTCCAGGCGAAAACATCTCGGTTCAATGCTAAGAATTCCTCCAGCCTTAATCTCAAGTCCGGGCTCATCGCCCGTCCTATCTTTGTAATCTAGTCTGGGCCGTTCCCTACTACGAGGTCTTGCAACTCTCCTTCAGGCTCGGGCCGGGGGATCTCAGGTTCGTCTCGCAAGTCTAACTCAACCATATTGACCGGGTGGCAGTTATTCCCACCCGCTTGGCTCATCGGCTCGGGTTTGACATTCCGGGACCGAGATAGAGGCGTTACTGCCTTTTCGCCCACGTTGATCGTCTCAACGTAGCACTGCCGGGATTCTTTTTGGTCGCACTTGATGGTAATGACTCGGTTGGCGTTGCTTACCATTTTTATCTTATGATGTTTAGTAGATACCAGCATGTCCCACTTGTGGATGGTCGGTCTTCCCAATATGACGTTGTACGGGGACGGAAACTCGGCCACAATAAACCTTACTCGCTCAGTCTTAAAGCCTTCCTTCGTTCCAAGAGTGAGTCGGAGGTCGATGTATCCCTTCGGGGGGAAAGCTCTCCATTAAACCCAACCAGGGTGGTTTTGCACGGCTTCAGATCCTCTTGATCGAGGTTCATCCTTTTGAAGGCTTCCCAGATGATGATATCCGCCGAGCTCCCGGTGTCTATGAATATTCGCTTGACTCGACAGTTGACCAGGGTTCCTGTGATCACAAGACCATCTTGGTGACCGGGTACTACGTCGATCATATCTTCCTTTGTGAAGAGGAGCTGGGGTTGTTCCTCCTTATTGGTCACTTCGGGGTCTTCTTTGAATTTAGGTCGGTCTCTCACTGAGAGAACTTCCTTTAAATATTTTCTTCGTTGGCTCGCCGTGTCTCCGCCTCCACCGAAGGCTCCACTGATCACGTTGCAATTGAACTCGGCCTCGGGAAATTCATTCTCCTCAGATCCCGGCTTCTACCGTTTATCATCCTTTTTCCTCTCGGGAGCCGGGCTACCCAGTCGGTCACCCTGTTTTCACTTTTCTCTTTTCCGCCCCTACGTTTTGATCACGTATTGGCGCAATTTTCCCTCTCTGACGAATTTTTCGATGGCGTCCCGGAGCTCATAGCATTGGTCCGTGGTATGCCCCGGACTATCGTGAAAAGAGCAAAAGTGGGTCTGGTCCGTACTGGGCCGTTTTCTGAGTGGCCGAGGC
Source organism: Acacia pycnantha (assembly GCA_025563575.1). NCBI lineage: Eukaryota > Viridiplantae > Streptophyta > Magnoliopsida > Fabales > Fabaceae > Acacia > Acacia pycnantha. Next base: position 5,253,740 of record JAMWYP010000021.1, on the reverse strand, counting down.
CTCTCGATATTTTGCATCTCGGTCGATGCTACTTCTCTCCATAACTGGGAGCGGGAAACGTTTAAGGGGGTGTAGTTGTTATACTTGCTCTTCGACTCCTGCTTTGCACTAGGGGGCTTATTTTCTGGATCCCTCCCACGGCGGTCTTGCTTGCGAACCTCGGACTGGCTTTTCCCCCTAGGCGGGGTGTTCCTGTCCGGGTCTCTTCGAAGAGCGTTTGCTTGCCGCATTTGCTCCACTTCGAGGTACTTTTTTGATCGGTTTATGAAATCGTTAAGATTTTTTGCCGGCTCCTTGAAAAATGACTCTTCCAGGCATGAGTCTCTATCTAAGCCATCGGCTAAAAGGTGAACGTGTACTTCCTCGCTTAAACCGCGCACCAGGAGGGCCGCATGCTTAAAACGATCCAAATAATTTTGGAGCGTTTCGCCAGGCCGCTGTCTGATTTTGGACAGGGTATACTGGGACTTCGGCTGTCGTTTGCTGGTGGCGAAGTGTATTTCGAAAGCCTCAGCTAAATCATCAAATTTGTGAACCGACCCCACGGGTAGAGTGTGGAGCCATTTTAACGCCGGTCCCTTAAGGGTTGCGGCAAAGATCCGAGACATGATAGGTTCCCCAAGACCTCTTACTACCATTACCATCTTAAAGTCTTCCAGGTGGGTTGTCGGGTCTTGAGTGCCGTCATACTTTGTTAGCTCGGTGAAATTTAGCTTCTCCGGGAAACGAGCGTTGAGGATTTCGTTGGAGAAAGGGCTGCTGTCAAGTTGACTGGCATATTTTCGCCGCTGATATCCGGTAGGAGGAGGCCGAGGCCGTGGTGATTTGTCACCTCGGCTTGGCTTCCCCCTTTTTGAATCCTTGCTCGAGGAGGTCGGCCTCGTGCTCTGGCCGGTTTCCATCTTCCACGTGCTTTTGTTACTACGCGAGCCGTCGCCCTCTTGACTCTCTCTCCAGTTCTTATCATCCTTGTCTCCATTCGAGGAGGCAGAATCCTTCGTCTTGGACCGCTCCTCCATTCGCCTGAAGTGGAGGGTGTGCCGCTTGTCCATGTTCTCCATCCGCCTCATCATCGCGGCCAATAAATTTTGGACAAGGAGCATATCAGGATTCGCGACCGGGATTTCTGCGTTAACGCCCGGGTTCGAATTCTGAGGTTGATGGCCATGATTATGCGGGGCCGAGGAATCCCTGCCGGACGGGTGGTCCTCCAAACGCCCCTTATTGTTAGGGATGTCATGCTCCTCTAGTGGTTGTTCCGGCTGCGATAACCGGTCTTCTCCATTCTGCTTGTCATCACCGAGAGGGTTGGCTGGCTGCTCGGTATGCTGGGACTGCCGAGGTGGCTGACGCTGATCTTCTGGTAGAACCACCTCCGACTGCTTATGGCTAAAGCTACGTGTGTTAATCCTCATTGGTCACGGGAATTGTAATTTACCAATCCCCACGGACGGCGCCACTGTTCTGGTATAGAACACAGGTGTCCAGCCGTATATATGGGCTGGTACTTTGATATTGGATCAAGGGTCCCCTCCTGGGTGCGTATGGGGAAGCACACAGTTGGAGACAGGATCACTGAACACAACCAGGCTCTTGGCCGAAGGAGTGGGGTGTGTGCTCAGTGTGACAATAGGTAAATAGTCTAGGGTAGAGCGTGTGTACCTTAGGGTTCAATACTCAGTATTTATAGAGTGTACCTTAGGTAGCCTGGCGTGATATCCGGCCTAAGATCCTAACCGTATATATGTATGCGGGGGTCGTCCTAGATTACTGGGGAGTTAGGATTCTCCTTGCTTGGGGCGATCTGGCGCAGTATCCGGCCATGATCTTAACCGCCTAGCCTGATACAGAGATCCTTCTATATTGCCGGGGTATTGAGATTCTCCAGGTTAATGGGCAAGACCTAGTCTACCATGCCAGCCCGTGGTTGGGCCTGGTCGCCATTGGGCTTACTCCAGATCCGTAACAATACTTATATCAAGTTTCTTATATCCATTACATCAAGTTTTTCAATCATACATGACTATCTGTCCTATTTTTTTCATATGGGTTTATTGTTAAATGATAATTCAAACATGGGACACATGGCCACATGTAATTGGAGAACTTGACGAAATAGATATAAAGAACTTAATCTAAGTATTTTCCTAATTTTAAATATTATTAAGATTTTCAAATATAGGGATTAAACTTTTTTTAGGGTGACAAATAATTTGTAAACAATATCTATGTTTAGAGAGGGGTATTTTGGTTTAAAATTTGTAATTTTTTAATGGGTTAAGGTGCAAAAATACATGTATTTTACCCTAAGGAACGCCCAATACTCAGTGTTTTTTTTTAAGTACAAAAGTGATTATGTGGTTACAAATTAAGTGCAAAAATACCGTTTGACCGTTAAGTTTGACTTCGACCGTAAAGTTTGACTTTTTTTGCTGAGTGGACAATGACGTGGCTTTCAAAGGTGCAAAAATACACATGATTTGGCTAAAAGAGCGTCCAACACCAAGTGCTTTTTTTTTAAATTTAATAATTTTATTCAATTAAAGGAAAATTATTATTTCTCTAGGTATAATTCTTGGGAGGCCAAATTCTTTCTCCTTATTTATCATTTTGGGAAGGAGGATTTATTCAATGGGTAAAAACAATAAAAATTTTATTTCCATAATTTATTTATTTTTACTTATAAATTCTTAATAAATTCTCTAATTAGTAATTAATGAATGAGTATTTATGCATTTGAAATTTAATATTATAAATAATATATTTACTTAAAAATAATTTTAATTAACTAAATCATCATGGTTCTTTCTGGTGAAATCTTTTTACAAAAGAATATCACTTGAGCAACCACTCGAGTAATGTGTTTGAATTTCATCACCATCACATCACCATAGTGAATCATCCAATGATCATTGCTGTGAAAAATTTTTAAAGGGAAAATAATTCAAGTGACCACTCGAGTGATATGTTAAATCTCATCACAAGCATATTACTCAAGTGATGTTGTTCTAAAATGTTTTGAAGAAAATGTCACTCGAATGACTACTCGAGTGATGGGTTGAGATAACTCAAGTGATGAGTCAAAGAGCATCACTAGTATAACGCTACAGTGATTGAAGTGTTCCGAAGTTTGAAAAAATTCTTAGTGTAAGATCACTTGAGTGATATGTTAAAGTAACATCACTAGCAGAATAGTCCACTGATGTATCAAGTAATTTGTTTTCAAAGAAACAAGATCACTCGAGTGATTCTATTTTATACATCACTAACACATCACTCAAGTGATCCATCCAGTGCTCTAAAAGATTTTCAAACTACTAAAAGAATTTCACTTGAGTGATGCTTTCCCAAAAAATAGAGTATCGCTTCGAAACTTTTTTAAAATCATTTGAATAATTGTGTAACTTGCTCTTCTTGCTACTAATCACTCTAACTCTCCATTATCTGTTTAAGTGTTTTCCAAGTGATCAAATAAGAATTAACACACACAAATTGGAAAAAATACTTTTGTGTCACAAGCATTAAGTGCGAATAACATTCAAACGAAGGACATTCTCTTTGTTCTAACGACTAATTCCTTAGACACAAAGAATGTTCATAGACTCCAATGGCTAAAACAATGACCAAGGACACTCCAAAGGATACATTCAACAAGGCAACAATCATTAATTCACTCTACCTATAAATACCCAAAGCATTGAAGACGAAACAACGAACTTCAATGAAAAACTTACTATTACATTCACTGCAAAGTCTTAAGCTCTTAAATTCAAGTATATACTTTAGTGATCATATATTTACTCTTATGAGGGACATTTATTGATTCATTTATTATTTGAGAGACTCAAGATTTTGGAATCTTGAGCAGACATTAAATTACAAATTGTAAGGGGGAGCTATTGTTCTTTGAAAAAGAACTAACTTGTACTGAGGCATCATCTAGAGACCATAAATCTTGGAGAATAGTGAAAATCTCATAAGATTTTTGAGGATTGAACATATATAGGTCAAGTAGTTTGGACCGGTCGAATTAGTATAAATCTCGTGTGTTTATTTTTAGTGACATCTCTTCAACTCTATTTTATTTCTTTAAAGTTGACATGAAAGACTTCTAAAATGTACAGATTTTAAAATGAAATGAAAATATCCATAATTGAATAATAGTAGTAACGTTAGTATCTCTTACTCTTTATATTTTAAAAAATTAAGTATCATCATTATCGTAACATATAATAAAAAAGTGCCTATTATAAAGGTAAGATTATGCCATAATCATTACCAAGATTATGTTTTTATTTGCTGTTCGAAAAATATTGAAAATCTTTTGGTAAACGGAAAGTCTTGTGGTAAGTGGGAATTCTTGAAAATCTTATGGGAAATGGAAAGACAATAATTCCGGCAAAAGAAAAAAAAATGGAAATACTATAACTAATGGTAAGATTCTTGATAATATATGTCTGTTTTTGGTAAATGCAAAATTAATGGCGTAATATTCATTACCATAAAGTCGATAAAGCTGAAGCCTAAAATGATTATCAGCAATTTATCAATTATGTATTTTTTTCCCCCGTGAATGGAGAACTAAATTCGGATTGAGCCGACACCATACCTTTCCTTTTTCTTTTCTTTTTTTTTCCTTTTTGTTAATTAAGTATAGTACAGTTTCTTTTACATCTACTCCCTCAGGTTCCAAATATATGTAAGAAATTTCTAGAAGATTTTTTTTTTTCAAAATATAAAAGATTAATAGACAATCAATAATTTTTTTTTTCTAATTTTACCCCTTAGAGAAAAGAGATAACAAATGAAAAATGTATATTTAAAAAAATATTCCTTTGAGTAGAATAAAATATATATAAATTTTATCAATTTAAGATATATTAAATTATTTAATTAGCATTTTTTTTTTTTGGTTCGTGTAAAATATTTGACGAGGTTGGACTGGAGGAGTACAACGTACAAAATGCATATCCATGCTTGAATCCGTTTTTTTTTTTGGCCGGATACTTGCTTGAATTCGTATTCTGTGTGTATATAAATAGTATCGAGTCCCATAGAAATAGAAAGATAGGTCCAGAATTAAAAATGAAGATAGACAAATTGATGCAGCGAATTTATCAAATAACAAATTAGAATTGAATTAGAATTATGAGATTTCCAATTCTAAGCAAATGACAAAAATGCCCTGACTTAAGGCACAAGTTTTGGGGGTCATAACAACATCTGTATCTATGTAAAAAACATTAGATTTTACATTAACGACTTTACTTTCATATTTGGCAACTTCATATCCCAAAAACCAGGGATAATTTTGAAAGCACAAGTTTTAGGGTTAATAACAACATCTGTATCTATATTAACAACATTATATTTTACATTAACGATTTTACTTTCATGTTTCACATCTGTATATCCCAAAAACCAGGAATAATTTTGAGGTTACAAGTTTCAAAGATCAATAACAACATCTGTATCCATATTAACATTAGATTTTACATTAACAACTTCACTTTCATGTTTAATAAATTAACTCAAGGCAATTTGGTCATTTGGTTACAATTGAAAATCCAATATTTCTACTTTAGTTCTCACATGATATTTGATAGATTCGCAGTACTAATTTGCCTTTTCCCATTTTTAATGGTATTTTTTGGAAATTTCCTAAGAAGATATGCAATGTTAAGGAGGAGAAGTAAAATAAGATGAGAGACTGTGTAGAGAGGAATAAAAAATTGGGTTAAGGTGCAAAAATATATATGTAATTATTCCTATAATGTGTCCAACAACAACTGTTTTTTTGAGGTGTAAAAGTAACCACGAGTTTCAAAAAAAAAGGGAAAATTATAATAAAAGACCTAAGAAAAATAATATTTATTAAGAAGGACCATAAAAATAGTAATTATTTTAAAGGACCAAAAATTAAAAAATTAAAATAAAAAGACTAAATTACCCATATGTCATCTCCCCATCCCTTTCTTCTCCATCCTTACCATTTTGATGATTAGGTTTTTCAAGTGCAGGTTCTCCCTGTGACGAATGAACTATCAAAGGAATCGATTAACGCATTATTCAAGGACGATCCAAATGGCAAAGACGAAATCCCAACAATACTGAGTATAAGGGCCAAGATCGGGACATTCAAAAAATATAGAACTCTGCTACACTTCTTACCGACTGTATTGTAATTGTCTCAACCTATTGGCGAGAAGTTCTGTGTTTGACTTCCATAATCATTCCTCATTTATATTTTGAAGTTAACTAATGTCCCAATTAAAGGCTTTTCACCAAAGACAGTAGAGAAAGAAACTAAGATCATACAAACCACCCTCCCCAAAATGCCACCCCCAGAAAAGTTAATCAAATAGGCAATTTGTAGGAGAGGAAGGAAGAATCCATATCAAGTCTGATAGATTTAACATACCTCAGTTGCAAGAAGAGAGATAACTAGTTCAGTTCGTGATGATAATGCATAATTAAAACGCATACACATGAAGCAACTATTGTCAATAAGCCATAACATACAAAAGACAGATGATGAAAAGCACCTCTTCCATGGATGGTAGTGAAAAGCTACGTACAGAAATCCCAAATTTTAAGTTTCTATTCTCAGGAAGAGTAAAGACAACTAGTTACCATACCAATAACAAAAACAAAAATTAAAAACACCAGCTTAGATTCTCATGATATGAATTAAAATCACTCTCTCTTGAATCGAATGGGTCATAGCCTCCTCGGTCATTTTGTTCACATCAAGGTCAGTAGGTCACTGAAAAATATGACCATATAGAACAGCTCATCACTAGATTACCTTTTCCCCAAAATATTCATAGTTGCCCGGTTTTCATTTTGTGGATAGTGTATGAACATATGAACAGCACAAGAACAAAGCAAAAAAAAAAAATCACAAGCAGAATTACGTCCAACATTCAATCCGTCCTGTGTGTATCAGAAACAAGCATATGAATTATCAATAGAGTCAGCTGTTGATCTTGTTACGGGATTGTGTTTATTGCACTTTAAACTGCTAAAGCCTAAAAGCTTATATATGTTGTGCAGTTAACTTCAAAATATAAATGTGGAATGAATATGGGCGTCAAACATAGTGCTTCACCGATAAGTCAAGACAGTTACGATACAGTCGGTAAGAAGTGTCACAGAGTTCTATATTTTTTTAATGCCCTGATCTTGGCCCTTGTACTCATTAACTTTGAGATTCCTGTCTTTACCATTCTTTACCATTTGGATCACCCTTGAAGCATGCTTTAACAACTGATTCCCTTTGATAGTTGATTGGTCACAGCAAGAACCTGCACCTGAAAGACCTAATCATCAAAATGACAAAGACAGGAAGAAGAGGATGAGAGATGACATAGGGGCAATTTAGTCTTTCTATTTTAAAATTTTAATTTCTGGTCCCTCAAAATAATTACTATTTTTATGGTCATTCTTAATAAATATTATTTTTCTTAGGTCCTTTATTATAATTTTTCAAAAAAAAAGGGGGCCGGCTGGAGTCCATGTGTGTTGTATTCATCCTTTGACTATAGATGACGTGGCACTTGAGAGGAATAGGAGACCCCATCAAAACCGACACCTGCTCCTAGACCTTGGATTAAAGTATTGTTCAATGTACATATTGAAGAATTGACTTGATAATAAATTTATTAATTAAGCCGTCCCTATATTTGAACAAGAATCTCAACTTTCACCCTTGCATTTTGTAGATAATAATCCATGATTCTTTCTTTTCTTTCGTAGTCAAAAGAAGGAGATAAGTTGAGAAAACCAGAGAGGAGAGAGAGAGAGGATGTGCTTGTTGGAGAAGAGAGGCAAGATATTTATCTTAACACTATACTGTCAAGGATTAAACCTGGGTTAAGGTGCAAATTTGCCAACGAATTATTACCCAAGGAGTATTTGGCACAAAAAACAATTGAGGGTACAATAGAGATGAGACCCATGCGAGCAGATGCTATAGACTACTGGATTTGGTTTCGGTGCGTGATTCTCGCCTTGAAACTGCATACGGACTTTGATGAGTTCAAGAGGGTGAGTGGAACACCCACCAACAACGAAAGCTTTGGAGGCACCGACGTCGCCAACACTATGACAGTCAATGGAAGACGTAGACACCAAGATAGTGACGGGGTAACAGTGATGGGGTAATAGTTCGTTGGCAAATTTGCACCTTATTGTGTGTTTTTTTTTTTTTTCCACTTTTTAATTGTTGATTGGTAATTTTAGTACCCTCAATTGTTTTTTGTGCTAGATACTCATTAGGTAATAGTTCCAAAGATTCAACAATGTCCACGTCGTCGCCGCCGCTTGGCTCTGGCAGATTATTCATCCATGATGGTGTCAACCGCACCATCAGCCTCAAAATCCCTAGTGGCCTTTTTGTTTTTGCTCAAGAAATCCCTAGTGGCCTCGAAAAGCATGAACTGAGATACATCCATTTGCTTCATGTCCATAAAAAACTATAGCCTCACACAAATAAGTTTGGAGGCTGACATCTTCCAGAATGTTGGTATTAGGAATTAACAGGAGAACATCGAGTAAACAAAGATGAAATCAGAATCAAAATAGGAATGTTAAAACAAAATATGAATGAGTTTAGGGATTCAATGAAAGATTTAAGAGCAGGTGTCGGTTTGAATGGGGTCTTCCACTCCCCCTAGTGCCACGTCATCTATTGTCAAAGGATGAATAAATCACAGATGGACTCTCGCTAGCAAAGCTAAGGCGACTATGACTTTTGCTCTTGTCTTGGGAGCTCGTTGTTATTTTTACACCTTAAAAAAACATTTATTGCTGGGCTCACTTTGAAAATAATCACATGTATTCTTCAACGTTAACCTAAAAAATTAAAAAGAAAGTCCTCCTTCGGTCTTTGGTTTCTTTCGTAAAGAATACAGGGGCACAATCTTCCTCATTTCGATTTCATTCTTCTCCTTTTCGATCTTGTCTCCGCTTTTTGATGACTTCCCTATCGGAGCTCGCATAGTTAAGCCCTCTCAAGGTACGTGACGCTACGGCTCTTTAAGCTTTTGATACTCTAATTATGAAATTTTAGGGTTCACTAAGGTTTCAGTTTTTCGTATCATTTTTCGTTTCCATATAAGATCACTGAGAAGTTCGTGATTATGGGGAGTTGACTTAGAAGAAGGAATTCGAGTATCGGACCTTATGACCTTCAATCCGTGGTTTTCCTCAATTTTTATGCTTTTGTTGGTTTTTTTCCCCTCCCTGTAAATTGATTATCTTTGAAAGAATCATGCTTTAGTTTGCATAAGCTGGTCCGTCTCCAACTTGCGATGAAGGTTGCTCGCTTATATTCTTTTGTTACGGATCGTGAAGTTTGGTTTCTGTGACGTTTTCCTACCTTCCTTTATTTGCCATCATGCGAATCATTTCCAGTTTAATAAAATCTTCATAGTTGTGTTAAAGCAGTTTAATTGATGAAATCGCCTTTCTTCATTTTTGATGACGACTAAAATTTGACTTCGGGAACATCAACGAAATCTTATTTACCGTTTTTTTTTTTTTTTTGCTTTTTAAAATTATCCAGGAAACTATTTGATTGTTTTAAAGGTTAATGCTTTTGATTTGCATGTGTTGAATGTGAGGCGAAGAGAACATGATGTTACATTTATTGTGGTAATTGAAGCATAGAATTTGAAGTTCTCAAAACTTACCTTTGGATATATTGGTTTTTGTGCTTCGTTCAGGTGGTTTGTTTTGCAATTTCTGATGCTGAAGAAATAACTATACTCGAAGGCTTTGCTTTTTCAGCGGTAAAAATGTTGGAAGGTGGTGCAAAATTCCCTGGTATAATAGACCTAAACAAAAATAACAATAACTATTATGATTTTTCTCAAGGCTTTTACCATAAGCTCGAAGAAGGTACCAATATGTCAGTTGACAGCGTTGGAAGCATGCAAACAAGCAATGGTGGGGGATCTGTTGCAATGTCTATTGATAATAGCAGTGTTGGGTCCAATGATTCACATACTCGCATTTTAAACCACCAAGGCTTGCGGAGGCGGCCCAATGATAACTACTCTGTTGCACACAGTGTGAACCGTAGAGGAAGAGTCACACACGCCCTGAGTGATGATGCTTTGGCTCAGGCTCTGATGGATAGTAGCTCCCCGACTGAGGGCCTTGACAATTTCGATGAGTGGACAATTGATTTGAGAAAGCTCAGTATGGGTGAGCCTTTTGCACAAGGGGCTTTTGGGAAACTCTATAGAGGGACTTACAATAATGAAGATGTTGCCATCAAAATTTTAGAGAGGCCTGAAAATGATCTGGCAAAGGCTCAATTGATGGAGCAACAGTTTCAGCAGGAGGTCATGATGCTGGCTACACTAAAGCATCCTAATATAGTTCGTTTTATTGGTGCATGCCATAAGCCAAAGGTTTGGTGTATTGTAACGGAGTATGCTAAAGGTGGTTCAGTCAGACAGTTTTTAATGAAACGACAAAATCGATCAGTTCCCCTAAAATTGGCAGTCAAACAGGCCTTGGATGTTGCAAGGGGGATGGCATATGTCCATGGCCTTCAATTGATCCACAGGGATCTGAAGTCTGATAATCTTTTAATTTTTGGTGACAAATCAATTAAAATTGCGGACTTTGGAGTTGCTCGGATTGAGGTGCAAACGGAAGGAATGACACCTGAGACTGGAACATATCGTTGGATGGCTCCGTAAGATTATTTATTGATCTTCTTGTCTTATTGTTCATGCCCTTTTATATTTTTGTAATTATGTGTTTGGTGATTTTTTGTTTACGTGAGAAATTTTTTATTTTGTTTGGACGAAACTGGATACTGTAGATGTTGCAAGTTTGTGCTCAAGCCTCTTGGGCCTGTTGGTCATCGCAAGCTGACACAAATGTAGTTCAAATTCATTGGTTTCCGCTTAGCGATTTTAAGTTTTGTCTTGTTGCGCTTGTCGTTTGCTCTTTAATGTCTAGAATAAGTTTATGTCAAAATAATATAAGGTAGTTGCATTGAAGTTGATGCATTTTTTTTGTTATGTTATCTAATTTTGACCCTTCTCACGAAACCCCTTTGAGTTTAAAGTGGGACAAAGAACATCCTATTGTTGTCTTATAGTTGCTATGGCATTTCATACACTAGGCATTACAATACTTTGAACAGCGTCATTGATGGGCTTGGCCCATGGCTGCTGTCCGTTACACATAAATAGGGATCTTATGATTATTGCTCTTTGATTCTTTCCTGATTCTGTTATTAATTGATATTATTCTTTTGGATATAAGGGCATATAATGAGATTAGTATATGTATTTATTCATGAAGCTAATAAAACTGAAGCAGAGCAATATTCGCTCTGCTTATTACACAATATAATTAAATGTTCTTCTAGTTGCAATATAAAGCTTTGTTTATTTATTTATCATGTAATACTTTAGGGTCTATCATTGTTAAAATGGGTGTTGATTTATAAAACTTTCTTTGTAAGAATATGGTTAAAGAAGGGATGATCTATTCCGTATCAAATTCATAGGCTGTTGTGTTGAGGTTGATGAAATGTTTGGTTGTCTTATAGATTGATCCTTCTCTCCAAAGTCCATTGAGTTTAAAGTGGAACAAATCACTGCCTATTCTTGTTTTATGGTTGCTATGGCATTGCATGTTCTATGCATAACAATATAATTAAATGTTCTTCCCATTGCTGTATAAAGCTTTATTTGTTTTTTTGGTGACGCTATAGTGCGTAGGGCCTATCATTGTTAAAAAGGGTGTTGACTTATTAAACTTTATAAGAAAGAATCTGGTTAAAGAAAGGCCAAACTAGATAGGATTGATGTGCTGGATATTCTTGATACAGAATCAACATTGGTATTGGATACAACACGGCACGTCAACTTGCTTTTGGTACATGATATCTCAGTTTGTCTCATTCCAGTGTCAGTATTGGTGTTTTGTTGGTTGCAGCTGATTTGGTGGACCACGAGATGACTATTTGGTTGAAGGGTGATATTTACAGCTTCTATGCGAGGGAGAGGATTGCATGATTGCTCTTATGACCATTTAACAATGTTCAGCAAGTGATTTCCATCGCAAATATTTTGAATTCATTCTTCTTTCCAAATCAAATTTCTTTTATCAGAAACAAAAAACTTTAGCAAGGTTGAGTCTAAGAGATTTTGTTCATGTACAACAATTTAGCTTCAAGGGGTTGATGAGATAGATAATGAAATGTGAAGGAAAAAATACTAATTCAGGAAAAGTGTGTTATAATTTGTATTTCATGCAAGGATAAAAAATTATGATATTTGATTTTAATTTCTTATATGTAAAATATTAAGTTTTTTCGCCCATTTTTACAAATCAATAACAAATAAAATATTGGACTACTCAATTTTTATATTAAAGCTCAGCTTTTATGATGTCATATATTTGGTTTCTTGTTGCCTTTGTATTAATTAACCCAATATAATAATACTAGGTTTGCGAAAAAATAGGAACCATTAACATATTAACTTAAAATAGAGAAGAATTACAGTTACTCTATCATAGGAACTATTATCAAAACAGTATTGATGGAAATGTTGCAAGATATTATTTGTTTTGATACATTTCAAAGCTTTTGGCAATTAAAAATGGACAATGTAAATTTTTGTGCTCTCTATTTACTTACTATTTTGCTAAAGCGAATCAAGTGTATTTCCCAGCATATGCATCCTTCCTTCTTGTATGGGATATGGATAGGATTATCCCCTGCTGCTTAGAATGCGTATGCATGTGGCTTCTCTGGGTTCCACTAATGGTTGATTTAGGAGATTCTCTATCATTGGGTGTGTGGAGATTGGGCAGCTTTGTTGTATTATATCCTTCAGAGCTTATCCCTCCAGCCCCTCCTCCCCCGGCCCTCTTTTTATGTTGAGGATTAGTCAAGAGCACCTGCCTCAACACCTAAGGCACTGAGGTGAGGTGCTATTCAAGGCTAGTGCCTCTCATACTCTCAGAAATTCTTGCTTCAACCAGCTGCTACCAGGCAAGTAAGTGCCTGGAGCACTTTTTCTGCTTTTTAGGTACTTCTGTATGTTGAAAGTGAAAATGCAAGTTTGTTCATAAGCTTAAAAGTAATAATATAAACTAAGAAGTTACAAATCCAATCATAGAAGTTCTATCAAGTCATACAGACTTAAGAATAAGGTAAAGTAGTTGTTCTTATTTCAAATATTTTAGGCTATTAAAATTTTCATTCTTACCATGAACATTTCTATGACCCAACTGCTTTGGCTCTTTCCTTGAAATTATTTTTTTCAGCCTCAGCATGTTTTTAATAATAGTACTATCACGTTAGAACTATGTAGTTTTACTGCACGATAATAGTCACTGGGTGTATTAATTTCTTATTTTGTCATCCACAATTGCTATCATACAAAGATAGTCAGTGTTTTCAATGGAGTATAGTTGCAAGCCCAAACCATATCTTAGGTTATGTTGAACACAGCCATTGCAGCTTCCCCGGCGCTGCCATACATTGGAGGATTTGCAGTGGGAAGACCAAAACTACCCTGCCATCCCACCTTGGCAGCCCTATTGACAGTGTCAATGGTAGCAGTAGGTGTTGTTTTGTGTATGCTATGTAGTTCCATTAGTTTATGTAACAGTTATCATTAAATCTGTTTGACTGATTATTTTAAATTGGGCTATCATCTGTTAGTATGATATTAGTATTCCATATTTAGGCTGTAGTGGTTTGGCATTTCATGGCAACTAGTGATGAGTTTAACCGAAAACTTAAGATTGGTTGGTCAATAGAATTAGAAACATATCCCTGGAGATTATGTAGAGGGAACTGGAATCTTTTACCTTTCATAGACTGTTTTCTGTAATCATCTTAGCTTTCTAGTGAATTTTTGGAGTGCCTGCAGAGCTTGGACAATTTCTTATTGATTATATTCAGAGAATTTTTTTATAGTAGTGGAAAGGGCAAAGTGTATTGACAATGTGCTTTTTATGCTAATCTTCTTGCCTCTCTGGTTGGAATGTTTGGTTTATTCTTGGAAAGTTCTTACCCTTCGACTTGCTTTGGTATGGGATGATTTATTATTTTGGTGATCTTCAAGATAGTTCCTTTTTGTATTTTCCATTAAACAAACAAGCATGCGTGGAAGTAAAAATCTCTTGCTAAGGTGATTTTACTCTGTTTTTGTACTGTGTTGTTTTCTTACAAGAGGTTGCTTTTCCTTTTTACTTTTTGTTCATGTTTGATAAAAAATACTATACCAATGAGAAAAAAATTTGGAGGCAGGATGGAAAAAGATATAATTCAAAAGGACAAAATATGATAAAAACCCTCAAGTCCAACATCCAATAAAGCAGCCAAATCTCCTTGCATTATGTAAAATAGGAAACTTCTTATTAAGCCATGACAAAACACCCCAGCCATGAAAATTATAATGTCTCGTTGCTATCAGAAGGCAGATGTATTCCATTTCTAATGTAGTTGTTCTTCATCCAAATGCAGTTTAACAATGAAAAACCTGCAAGTTGCCAGGAACTTTCAGCCTCTATCTCTGATCTAAATGAACCACTTCAGTTTCTGATGGCACATTCAGTGTCTCTGCGAATGACTCCAAACAACTTGTACTATGTAGATTCAGTAAATAGATAGTGTGAAGAGAATTTTATTTAGACGCATGAAGCAGATTTGAGGAGAGAGCTGTTTTAGGTCTTATCTGTATCCACCATGTCATTTGTGCTACATCCTATGGGTATGGGTAATAGATTGCAAAACAACTTGACTTGTATTACTTATTCTTGGAAAATGTTCCTTTTATCTATAAGCTAAACCTGGGAAGCATTCTGACTTTTCTTTGAATCAGTTAATAATTTATTTGAATGGCAATTTAGGACTATTATTTGGGAAACCATATTTAAGATGTTATGTGGTTGCCAGAACGAAAGGGAAAAGGAAACCGAATGCATTGAATTGACAGTATCCAGTTTATATGATTCCCATGTTGTTTATTGTTTGAAGTGTCATTTCCATTCAGATTATCATTTCTGTACCTGATAATTTTATATATCAGATGTCCTAACTTCATGACATGGGTATTGGTGAACATGTTTGTTGCTTGTAACCATTAGGAGCAAGTTGATTTATTATACGCCTGAGTGATTCATGCGAGCAAGTGCCTGTATGTTTGGAATGAGTGTCATCCCTGACAACCAGTTGAGGGGCATCCATCAACTGTGTGATACTGCTAAAATGCGGGTTTATCGTATGCATTTCAATTTAAAAAATGCACAATTTGATGTGATACTTGAACTTACTGCCTCCTTACCTGTTGCAGAGAGATGATCCAACATAGGCCTTACACACAAAAGGTGGATGTATATAGCTTTGGGATTGTTCTTTGGGAGCTCATCACTGGGATGCTTCCATTTCAGAACATGACAGCCGTACAAGCGGCATTTGCTGTTGTCAACCGAAATGTCCGTCCAACCATACCCAACGACTGCTTACCCATTCTCCGAGACATCATGACAAGATGCTGGGATCCCAACCCTGATGTTAGGCCACCTTTTGCTCAAATTGTTGCGATGCTGGAGAATGCAGAGACCGAGATCATGACGACTGTTCGTAAGGCTCGATTTCGGTGTTGCATGACGCAACCCATGACATCTGACTGAAGAAGCTGGAAAAAAAAAACGAATGACAAAAAAGTTCCCAAAGAACAGAATCAAAATTTCAGGGTGAGTCTCAGGAGTGTATCTGTGTGTTTATTTTCTTTCTTCAGGAGAGGGAAAAAAAAAAAAAAAATCTTATTTGAACACCTTTTGGTTTCATTTCGGTTTCTTTAATACTGAATGTCTGTTTCTGATTTAGTAAGAGGAGATTTGATATGTATTTATACATGCATGCGCTAAAATTATGTATAGCTTCGGTATGCAAGATGGTATATGAGGTCTTGAATGAAAAGTGAAAACTGTTGATGTGTATGTATATGATTGAGTTACACTTATGAATATAGCGAAGGTGCGAAAATGCGAGGTGAGGAGACGCATAAGCTCGTGTTTGGCATACAAATGAGCTTCACCCCAGTATAATGTAAATGTAGGATGTGAAATTTGAAGCCACCTCGTAGGTGTGTATTTTGTCACCTCGTAGCAGCAGCTTCTGTTACGTTTACGACTATAATAAATGTCATTAACATCATAATTTAGTAGTACAAATTTCGAAACTTGGTTATTTGCTGATTAGTTAATCTCAGCTTGATGGAATTGAAGTCCTTTGATTGACAGAACAAGATATTTAATTAGGTTGTCTATGAATGATACACATGCTTGTTAATGAAATAATTAATACGAAAAAAATTAGTAAAGAATGAACAATCATCTTGTTTAACACTTAAATTATATTCCCTTCCGTTCTTTCTATAAGAACATCCCAATGGTACTCGAACATAAAATCTTGTATATATTTTTTTGACCGGCTTATGAAATCTTGGGAAATCTGGGAAAAATACCATGAAATTTTTTAAAAAGACAAATCACAGTATCCAATATGTAAAATACCACATCAAACCAGATGGAGGAATCTGGAATGTTGAAATATTACAAAAATACATCACTGCCCGACTTAATACAATGTTGAAGGAACATGTGCGTACATTGAAGATGGGGAAGCCAGGCGTGTTTGAAAATAAGGTACAAGTAATTGATTTTATTGCATAAATCTACCTCAGTTGATCCAACCATCTTCATCCTGCTCTTTTTGTCGTTAATTTTGAAGGGTTTGGTTTGTAGGTGAGTTGGTTTTAGGTGGAGATAAAGTTAAAATGTGGCATTAAAGCTAATGGGATGACCTTCATCCTTCAGTGTTAGTTTTCCATTTTTTTGCTTATCATAATGTGAAACATTCTCTTATACATGTTGGTTGTTGTCCGATGTAGGGTTTTAGAGCCATCGTGAAGTTTCAGGAGGAATATTTAGGAGGGGAAATAGTGTTGTCAACAGCTAGGATACATAGTTGTTGTCTAAACATCGATCTTAGTACCCCGCTCTCAATATTGTTTGGTTCGGGGTCTTATTACCCCTCACGGCTTTAAAACATGTCAATAGGGGAGGTATCTAAATCCTTATAAGGCGTATTTTGTTCTTTTCCACTGCAACGTGGGCATAACATTGTCAGCTCGTGTTGTAAGGTCAAATCTCAAGAGAAATATGCTTAGATTGACCTAGGCAGGCATGCAAAATAACATGTAATTATGGGTCAATATCTTTACAAAATCATGGGTCAATATCTTTACAAAATCTTTTTGTTATTTCCATGTTGGAGGAAAATTTATGAATAATGATGAAAGTCAAATTCTTAATGGGAAGTAGTGTTAAGGCGAAAACCAGAAAAAAGTTGATGACACATTAAGATTTAAGGGTAATGATATTGTCATGGCTTGGGATTGCGTGTACTAGTTGTGAGATGAAATATACAATGAACTTTGATAAGAGGATTGTATCAAAAAAAAAGGACGTGTGTATTGCATTGAAAGGGAATGATAATGTACGGACATAATCGATGATCTACAAATGCAAGTGACAATTTGTTGTGTATGATAGTTGTTACTATTCCTTATACTACTGTTGTTAATGTGGTATCAAAATTTGTAATTGTAAATGCAATATTGACAAATTCTTGGGACTCTCACCAGCAAAATGATTATCAACTAGTGTCTTATGAAAATGTTGTTGAATGCCTAATGCATGAAGTTGGTGGAGGATCAAATAGCCTACCATGTGGAGTAAAGGGCGTGCCTACACCCAGTAGCGGAGCCACACTAGTGTTCATGTGGGCAAGTGCACCCACAAACATTTTAGAATATATATATATATATATATATATATATATATATATATATATATTATTTTCTCCCCCATTTGTTCCACTCCTCTCCCCCATCGTGCAGGTCAAGCCTTGAATGTGTTTGTCTGGCTCGCAAGATAGCTGCTAGAAACACGAAATGCGTCCAAGTTTAGTGGTTCTGGGGACTAACAGAGCTGCAAAGTCCATGGTCTTAGAATCAAAATCTTGGCATAAAAGCAAAGTTTCCATTGGGTTATAGACTTACAGTAGAATTGAAGTTTTATGCATCTTTCAAAATGTGAAGAATGTGATTTTTAATGTTGTGGTACTTTTAGGAGAGGAAAATTAAAAGTAGTGCTTCCATCTTGGATTCCTAGATCCTTTGTAGGCTTCCAGAAAGTTTTCTACTGGAAGAAATGAATGTTTACGCTTTTTTAAGTGCATTTCCTCGTAGTATGATGCTATCAGATCCATCCACGCCTAATCTAAAGGTCTTTAAAACTCATCTTGTCTACTTTCTTGGTCATAGTATTGAATATTGGCATGACACAACTTCATTTTTTACTTTCTTTTGCAGATTGATTTGCTTCAAGAAATAACTTTATCCCCTCAAATCTTTTCGGAGGTTGATGCAGCACTCAAGGCTAAGCATATGAAGGCTGATGTAGATGAATATTTGAAGGTAATACCCCACCTTGTGATTTTATTTTATGATGAATTGAAGACGAAGCCAACATTTTGGTTTGCTTCCCCACCTTCTAGTTATTATAATTCTTCATTATTTGATTTCTTGTGGTCGAGTTGCTTTGGAATTGGAAATCATAGCTTCAGTTGCTTAGTGTCCCTGTATGAAAAAAGATACAATCTTATAGGTTTCGATAGAGGAAGCATTGAGATGAGCTAACTTATAGGTTGCAACATGTTCCCTAATCTTGTCAAACTTTTTTTCTTCCAGAAAATGTCAACGATACAATCTTAATGCATTGAAAACTTTCCTTTAAAAAAAAAAATTCAGGGGCAGTCCGAACCCCCCACTAATTATGCTCCCACAAACTCTAAAACCTGGCTCCGCCACTGCCTACACCGATACCGGAAATGAACTCTTTAAAATGAAAAGGATTATTTTTAGGAGTGATGTAGAGTTTTCCACATGAGAAGGCTTTTTTAAAAGGCACTGTATAAGTATGGCATTGTACTCAAGGTTTTGAATCCATATACGTGAAAAAATAGTAAGCACAAGATGCACTTGTAGGATAAAAACAAATGCATTGGGTAAGAGGACTTCTTTGCTACATGTGATGAGGATAAAAACAAATGCAATGGGCAGGAGGACTTCTTTGCTACACTTGTGATGAAATTCATAGATGAATATATTCATAGTGGAAAATCTACTTTGAAGAGATCAATTATCACAGAGGTGAGGAATTGCACACTGCAAGCACCTTACCAATTGAACTGTTTTAACCTTACAAAACACACACACACATATATTATAGGGTTAAGGTGCAAATTGACCAATAAACTATTAGGCTAGAAACATCCAACACAAAAAACAATTAGAAGGACCATATTCACCAACAAACAATTAAAAAGTGCTAATTATCACAATTCATTTACACCTAAACTAACGCCGTCGGGACGTGTCAGTGGGAAAAAAGGAAGGAGAAGCAACTCTCAGCTGGGTCAAAGCATCGTCCGTATCTCTCCCTTCGCCTCTCTCCTTCCTCGCCTGCGACTCCTTACCTTCATCACCGCCGGTGAGATTCTCCCATCACCACACTATCACCACCTTCATTCCTTCACCTTCTCAGCATCGCCGAAGAGCTCCGCTGCAATAGTGGAATACGCGATCGAGGAGGTAAAGTCGAAAGCGATATGAAAACGAGGGTTTAGCTTCTATGGGACATCTTCGTCATCATCGAAGGGAGAGAGGGAAAATAATGTGATTATGGAAGAGAAAGAACGAACGAAGCTAGTGGTGGAGAGAGCGATCGTCTGTCGGCGTGGTTGATGGAGAAATCGTCGGAACTGTGATTTTCCATAGTGAGTGCCAAAATTACAGGTTCTATTTCAAACCTTTGAGAAGGTTTCATATTCCATTCAACATCACCTTTCTAGTTTCATCATCCATGAAAGCTAATTCTTTTGTTTATCCCGAAGATATCCTTCGTAAGGTTCGCCGTTCTCATCGCCTTGCAACTTTGAATTCCAAAATTTTTGCTTTTGGCTTTGTCATAGAGAGCTTGATTTTGTGTTTGCATTTTTGGGTTTTGAATTAAAGTAAATTATAGTTGCGGTATTTATAGTTGCCAGCAATGCTCTACTTTTATGCGATGAAGCTAAAGTTGGAATTTACAGTTGCCAACATCGGTGTGTTCTTATTTTGTGTTTGCATCCCTATTCATGTTTTTTCCCTGGAAATGGATATGCCCATATGGCACTATATTAGTTAGAAGGCATTCATGGCCATAAATAATATTCTCTGCTTCACCACTCTGTTTTTCTATGGACAAAGACATGCCCTTCTCTTCTTTCCCTTTCTTCCTGACTCTCTCGCTCATCTTGCTTGTCTCACGCTTATCTAATTTTGACATTTAGATATTGTGGTTCACAGTTTGGGAAATCAGCCTCTGTGAACTCCAGATTATTTTTCTTGTTATTAAAAGATGTACTGTGTATTTTATCTGTTGTGTTTAGCAGTAAGAGATTAAGTAGTTAAACAAGAATATGCAAATTCGGGTTGATTATTTGTTTTTGGAGTGGCTGTGTTCTCTTCAATCCTCTCACCAGACACGTAATTGACACCCACCAACACCGTTAGTTTAGGTGTGTAACAGAATTGTGATAATTGACACTTTTTAATTGTTTGTTGGTAATTATAGTCCTTTCAATTGTTTTTTGTGCTGGGTGCTCCTGGCCTAATAGTTTATTGGCCAATCTGCACCTTAACCCTGTATTATATGTGGGTATCTTTTTCTTATAATATATATGTAATGTATCATATTAAATATTAATTTTATATATTCAAATATTTTATACTTTAATTATAAATTATTTTTAATTTAATTACTTTTTATTTTTATTAGATTATATAAATTATTATAATATAATATATTCAAGTTTTACTTGAGATTTAAAAAAAAAAAATTAGGCTGTGATTTTTTTCAACTTTAGTATCTCTATTAACAACTCAAATATCTATATTAATAACTTTATCTTAAAAAATATATTGGGCCGTCAGAGCTTCAATCGCTGGCACCAAAGCTCTAGTAGCCAACAAGGGGTTTTAGGGATTTTTTTTTTTTTTTTTGAAAAAGTAAGGTCACTAATGTAATTTCCCACATTTGTCAACATTTCAAATCAACCAATTTAGAATTATTAAAATTTAGGGAGAATCTCTACCAAGGCCCAATTAAGGCCCAAAATTGCAAAAAGGGCCTTTACCACTTTCAGCTACCACAAATGGCCCTAGGGCCCTGCTGGGTATTTTGTCAGAAAACGAAATTACATTGGTGCCCTTAGTAAAAGTCTGAAATTATTAATGATTTGCCTCCCTCCCCCTCCCTCTCTCTCTGGAAAATCCACAGATCCCATTCGCCATTCTCCTCTTCGCCTTTCACATGGAACGCGTGGGGATTCTTGAAAAACTGGAAGTTGCAATTCAATCCGCCTCAGCAGCACAAGGGAAAGTTGAAGGCGGGAAAGTCATGGTATCGCACGAAACGAGTAAGAGGGCTTATGTTGCTTATTGGGCTGCTGGGTTCTTTCTTCCTGGTTAATTGGATTATGCTAACGCGTCTGCAAGATGAAGCGGTCCATCCTGTAACTGAGTCATCGAGAAATTCATCTGCTGATTCAGTTTCGGTTTCGGTTCAGGTATGTGCATGATTAGTATTCTAGATTTTTAATTCTACAATTTTTTTTTTTCATGTCCCTTGCTAATAATTATAAACTCAATAACTAATGCCCATTTTTTTTATACCATATATTGGGTGAGTGGATGTGAGAATTTTGCAAATTTTTTTTTGGACTCACATAGTGTTTGTACAGTAGTTATACCATAGCATTTTTTTGGACTCTTAAAATAATAGCCCTCATTATTCATGTGGGTGTGAAATATTTTAGCAATTGTGTAGACTTGTATTGCCTCTGTTTTTGGTGACTATTGCTATATTTCTTGAGATAAGAAGCACTACCGCTCATGATATCGTGCAACTGAATTATGTTTTGTCCATTATAACTGTATGTGTTGTGTTTCAGGTTGATACTCGAGCTCTTAGATGGAATGCCTGGAAGCAGCTTGCTTCAGAAGGGGTATGTTAAGTTGTTATCATGGGACTCTCAATGAGACTATCTTTGGAGCTTGACTATGTTGATTTCAATGGACCATGTATGGCTTTCTTTCCTTCCTCAAGAAATCAGGGCCCTTGTTTTCCATTCGTTCCCTTTTATTGCATCTATATAAATAAAGAAGGTAAATGACATTGCAGCTTTAAATTAAACAGTTCAATAGATCGTGAAGTCTCTGCAGACTTATTTTCTGGGACTTTTCATGCTTATGTATAAAGAAACAATTACACCTTGGGTCAGTGTATCAAATTGGACCAACAGATTAGAAGTATCTGAGTTTTAAGACAATATCTTGATGACTTGTGTGCATCATTCTAGAGGTAAGATTATTATAAGTTTTACTTTCATTCTCATGCAGGGAAGGATATTCCTGAAGACGGTGGTCTGGAAAGATCATTGCTATATTCTGGTGCTGATTACATGTTGCAGAAGGTTTGGAAGCTTGCATTTGCTTATCTAAACATGTGTGACATAACATATCAATCGCACAATTTTTAATTAGTGATTATAAATTACATATCCCTTTATGTCAATAAAGTAGGGATTTTTTAAATCGCCAACTAGTAGCAAAGGATACTAGAAGGAAGAACATTGCGGTTATAACAATTAGTTCATGATCATGTTCATTGTGCCTTTGAAACTTGAAGTTCATTCTAGCTGTACCATTATACATTCAACATTCAACCTCATGAGATAACATGTGCTAATTTGGGCACTAAGGAGCCATGGAATGTAATTTATTTCAGGCACTCTTCTGAGGTTCATATGCTTACCTGGTTACAAATGTGGGATGGCTCAGAGCAAGGGGAGGATGGGCACACAATGCCATTCTACACAGATGAAGAACTTCATGAATTGAAGGTCGGGTTGTTGTGGTGGCTGGTCACCCATCCTAGCAACAACCATCAGGCAAAAGTGTTGTCGTTAATGGAGAACTTCCAGAAGCAAAAGAAAAGACATTAGGAGGCATAGTTGTTAGGACACATGTATATTATGACTCCTTTTGTATTTCATGAGGATGACCTTCATTTGTTCTTTTGCAAATAGCCTACTGATGTTAGGAAGAAATCCTTTTATGTACAGAAGCAGGAAAATGGGAACCCCCTGTTATTGTTGTTAATACCCCCTGATATTGTTGTAAATGACCCCTAATATTGTTGTAAATGACCCCTGATATTGTTGTAAATGACCCCTGATATTGTTGTAAATGACACTTGATATTGTTTTAAATGACCCCTGATATTGTTGTAAATGACACCTCATATTGTTGTAAATGACTCCTGTTATTGTTGTAAACGACCCCTGTTATTGTTGTAAATGACCCTTGTTATTGTTGTAAATGACCCCTGATATTGTTGTAAATGACCCCTGTTATTGTTGGTAATATCCCCTGTTATTGTTGTTAATGACCCATGTTATTGTTGTAAATGACCCCTGTTATTGTTGTAAATGACCCCTGATATTGTTGTAAATGACCCCTGATATTGTTGTTAATGACCCCTGTTATTGTTGTAAATGACCCCTGTTATTGTTGTAAATGACCCCTGATATTGTTGTAAATCACCCATGAAATTGTTGTAAATGACCCATGATATTGTTGTAAATGACCCCTGAAATTGTTGTAAATGACCCCTCATATTGTTGTAAATCATCCAATATCTCCAATTCGGAATAAACAACAATGTTTAATTAATCTTATCAATCATCTTCAGTTTGCCTAAGGTAACTAACAATTTAGCCACAAAAATTAATGTTAGTCTCAATATTAAGTTTAATCTTCAAAACTGAGTTATTGGTGAATGAGTTTACAACAATTTCAGGGGTCATTTACAACAATATCAGGGGTCATTTACAACAATAACAGGGGTCATTTACAACAATAACAGGGGTCATTAACAACAATAACAAGGGGCGTTTCCAGCTGCATTTTTTTTTCTCATATCATGAACAAATATAAAAATTGTGAAGTTACCATCAGTAGACAATTTACAAAAGAACAAATGGTGAATGCCATTCTCATGAATACAAATTTGTGATAAATACATATTTGTGACCAACTACAATGTGTCCTAACAAGTATGCCCCTAATGTCTCTTCTTCTGCTTGTGGTAGTCCTCAATCAAAGACAACACTTTGGATTGTAGCTAGAGAGAAAGATTGGGAAAAGTTCAGTCTTGTCCTCCTTTTCCTCTCCTTGGTTTCAGCTAGGGAAAATTGTCAGGGATGAGGAAGAAAGGCCTCCTTGAGGTCGCCTCCCTACATAGAAAAGTAATAAATCCATGACTCCTCCATATCAGAACACAATTTCATGCACAAAGTTCAGAGGTAGAGTACATGCAAATGTGTCAAGTAGTGGTTTCAGTCTCAATTTGTGTTTACCAGCCTGTACATAGTGAGTGTTAAAGAAAAGTGTAGGACCTTGTTAGTTGTATTACTTAGCAAATACCAATTATAATTCAGAAGTAAGATATCCATAAAGGGGGAACAATCTAATAAAGATCACTTACAGCTACTCGTTGTTGATTTATTCCACCATTTGCAGTAACCAAAATGTATCCATTATTTCCCTCTATTAGAGTACAATAGCAGAGAGCAGACTTTGAGTGTCACCTTATAGACCAACAAACTTCATTTATGTCTCACACGCATGCATGATATTAAAAATCAAATCAAATTTAACATAGACATACCACTAGGTTCCCAATCACGCTGATCAACATCTGCTAAAATACTTCATGAGGGCTATTCTTTTAAGAGTCCAAAAAAACGCTATGGTATAACTACTGTACAAACACTATGTGAGTCCAAAAAAAAATTTGCAAAATTCTCACATCCACTCGCCCAATATATGGTATAAAAAAAATGGGCATTAGTTATTGAGTTTATAATTATTAGCAAGGGACATGAAAAAAAAATTGTAGAATTAAAAATCTAGAATACTAATCATGCACATACCTGAACCGAAACCGAAACTGAATCAGCAGATGAATTTCTCGATAACTCAGTTATAGGATGGACCGCTTCATCTTGCAGACGCGTTAGCATAATCCAATTAACCAGGAAGAAGGAACCCAGCAGCCCAATAAGCAACATAAGCCCTTTTACTCGTTTCGTGCAATACCATGACTTTCCCGCCTTCAACTTTCCCTTGTGCTGCTGAGGCGGATTGAATTGCAGCTTCCAGTTTTTCAAGAATCCCCACGCATTCCATGTGAAAGGCGAAGAGGAGAATGTCGAATGAGATCTGTGGATTTTCCAGAGAGAGAGAGAGAGAGGGAGGGAGGCAAATCATTAATAATTTCAGACTTTTACTAAGGGCACCAATGTAATTTCGTTTTCTGACAAAATACCCATCAGGGCCCTAGGGC
Source organism: Acacia pycnantha (assembly GCA_025563575.1). Lineage (NCBI taxonomy): Eukaryota > Viridiplantae > Streptophyta > Magnoliopsida > Fabales > Fabaceae > Acacia > Acacia pycnantha. Next base: position 5,228,171 of record JAMWYP010000021.1, on the reverse strand, counting down.
CATTTGTGGTAGCTGAAAGTGGTTGGGGCCCTTTTTGCAATTTTGGGCCTTAATTAGGCCTTGGTAGAGATTCTCCCTAAAATTTACCACCTTTATTTATCTTTTACATATTTTGACAATATTTTTATGTCATTTTCCCTATATAATTTCCATTTTATGTTCGGTAGGGTTGTTTGAATTGTCATATTTGGTAGTTCTATCAATTTGGATATGACTTAAGTAGTTCATAATCGATTAAGGGAGATTGGCAATGTCTGTTCTGTCATCTGTGAACCTCTTCCTAGGGTAGAAATTGAACATCATGGTAACCTGTGAAATTAAAACTATTTCAGCTTGATTTGGAATTAGAAACCATCTTCTAGTGATTTTATTTAGAGTTGTATCGTCCGCTTCATCCTAAGTAGCTTGGCTTGGGGGGAGATTTGGAGAGATCTAGAGTGATGGAGGAACTTAAGTTAACTTAATTTGAATCTACATTCCATTCTCATCCCTATATACTTCATGCACTAAAAATTAATTAACTTAAGATACTGGGTGTTGAAAAAATATTTTAGATATTAGGTGCTACTAGAAAAACATTTCAAGATATTGGTGTTACAGGAAAAATATTTTTGAATGCAGGATTATAAATTAATTAATTTGAGATATTGGATGCAATAAATATTTCAAAGTGTAAATTTAATCCTAAATAAAAATACATAAAAAATTAAAGTTGTATCGTCCACTTCATCCTAAGTAGCTTGGCTTGGGGGGGAGATATGGGGAGATCTACAATGAAGGAGGAACTCAAATTAACTTAATATTCATGCATTACTGCTACTATTTATTGTACTTATACTAATATTGCCTTTATAAGATAATTGATAATTGAATATTATTACACTTATTTGTAACTCTTGATTAATAATTTAGGATTGTTTAGTTTACAAATAAAAGCCTTTTATGCTTAATTGGGCCTTGGGATTTTTATTAGATTTAGTTCATTTTAATGATAAAATTCCAGATTTACAATGCTTCACTATTTTCAACATAACTCTTCAACTAGATATCCGATTAGCCTCATTCTTGTTTCATTATTTAGATGATTCAGAGAGATACAATTGATATGAAGACTTGAAAGGCTAATTTAGACAAGAAGATGGTCAAAATTGAAACCAAAGTCAGACATGTTTTCTGAATTTTTATTGGGCCCGAATTTTGTAATTAAAAGACCATTTGTTATTTATTTCTATTTTGGGCCGTATTTGTAGCCCTAGTCCATTTTTCATTTTAGGTTAAGTTAGAATGGTGGCTAAAAATAGTTTGTCATAACGTGTTGGTGGCAATTTTGGATTAAAACAGAAGTTTGTATTTTCTCTGAGATGTTCTTCGCATTCTTCATCTATTCTTCGTTATTTCCAGCCATGCTTAATGATTAGTGCCAATTATGCCATGTTCTCCTTATCATGTGTAACTGTTTAAAAGCATTTAATCTAAGCAAATATGTCATAATTCACACATATAGGGAAATATAGGATAGATCTTATAAATCGTGATGAATGTATAATTATCCAATGCACGTGCATAAAAAAAGGCAAGTTTAAAGGTTTATTGTGAACGCACATGGCACGATCGATACAATGCTATAGCATCACGTCCGCCATATCAAGCTGGAATATATAATGCAACCCATATGCTATAGCAGTGTAAGTGAAGCAATGCTATGCGTAAAATGTTTTGACTTTTCCGCAAGGCTATTTCAGGAAATAAGTACAGGTCAATGGATGGACGTTAGTTCATGGTTAGATTGATGATAGATTGGATTAGAAGATGTGAAGGATCAAAGATTGAGATTTGGATAATCTCGCAGTATCAGCTGAATCAATCTACTGAATTTAGAAAGTTGGACCTGACAGATTTGGAAAGGTCCAGCTCACTGAACTTACGCCATAAGTAAATTAGACTATAAAAGGAAAATAGGGCCAACCCTAAAGACATCGAGTCGTGGAAAGTCAAGGAAATTCCTATTCGACTAGGCTCGAAAGAAGAGTGAGAGAAGTTACGAAGCACAAGAACTCCAGAAGAACCCAGCATCCTTCCTTGTAGTGAGCCCTCTGACGAACTTTCTGTTTATTTATCATTTTTAATTTGCTTTTGTCATGGGCTATTCTGCTGTGATTTGTTTCGTGATTCCCTCATCAGTCATGAACTAAAATTCTTGTGGCTGAGTGAGGATGGATTTTTTTAGTGTTGAATGAACCTAGTTTGTTAGTTCTTAAGTTAATACATTCAGTTTGTTTATCAGTATTTTTATCTCTTGTCGATTAGCGAAAGCTAAGGGCTAGATCAGTGGCTTTGGCTTACTGGAAGGGAGTTGGGGTTATACATCTGATAGGCAGTGTTTTCTAGGCAAGCTGGTGCAATGCTTGACCTACCATTGTAGGCTTCAGGAATGGGTCTACCTCTCATAACAATAACACCTTGAATTGGATAGATAATCTAACTAGAAAATCGCCATAAGCATATGGGAGAAGTATAGTTAAGGTTGTATGTATAGGACGCGGAAGCTTCTATATAATATAGTGGTGGGTTAACTGAATATCATTGTGAAAGGAAGCTATGCTGTAGCATTGTGGAAGCTGTGCAGTATAATTGCTATAGCAATGCATCAAAGCAAACTAAGGGATCGATACACTTAGGATGAAATCCGATGCTTAGCCCATCTTTTAACTAATATCTTCTTACGATTACGATCATTTGTTTGCTTACTCTTTGATTAGTTACAACCACAAAATCCCAAAACAATCATTTTTTTTCTAATTTTGTATACAACTATTTGCGTGAATCGGTATCACCATTTGTATCTCAGTCTCTGTGGGACGATACTTTTCTTACTCTTTATTACTTGTTCGACTGGTTCACTTGCCATTAAGGAAATCGACTAACACTAAACTTTTGTGATCAACCCATGGATTGATGGTTTGAAGTTTTCATCCAGAGGATGAATTTTAATTGGTAACTAAACTCATTTCTATTTACTTTAATTGGATTCGATTTCTGGACATAGTTAGAATATTAGATTTAATATTCGGATTGAGATATCCCAAGGACAGAGGTTGAATTGAGTTGAAGTGATTATTGTACAATTGCACAGTGACCCACCACATGTTCAATTAGATTCTAGGAGATCGTCTAGTTGAGGGATTTTATGGATGAATGCAGAGATTTCGGTTCGTCCAGAATCAATCATGAGTTTAGTCACAATATTTCGTCCAATGATGGAAGAAAACCTCTGAAATTCCAGTTCTGGGTTGATTGGTTTTTAATATGCTTAGTCTCACTTTTATTATATTCTATTTTTAATTTGTTTAAATTCGAATTGCATTCAAAACCCCCTAATACTGTTACAATTACTGTTTTACTACACCTATTGCGAATTTCGTGGGAAATGATCCATGTTTCATTATACTGCAAATCTTTTATTGATCTTGGTTATTTTGCGAGAGCTTGACAACTCTCCCATCAAAATTTGGCGTCATTGCTGGGGAATTTGCATCGGTCTAATATTAATAGTAGTGGTGTAGAATAGTATAGCTAGTGTGGTTTTAGTGACTGGGCAGAATTGTTTCTCACCCAAATCACTCTAAACGAGTCTATTTCACAAGGAATCGGGCATTCTAAGCAAGACCCACTTCCTTTAGGAAGTGAGGTTGCCCTTGGTTTTGCCAAATTCAATCATCTTGACACTGTTTACTATTTTTTGGTCTCAGTGGGACGTAGCCAGTATTTCAGAATTTGTTCCAGGATTTCTACTAGTGTTTTGAAGTATCTCTGATTGAGTTGAATTTTGGTAAGTGGCAAGAAAATGGTTTTTTGATCAAGATACATGCTTTGCCATGTTGTCTTTATATTTTTTCTAAATATCATCGTTTAGACAACTTTTTCAAATTTTTAAGTTTTTTTAGTTCACTTTTAGGTCTTATGAATAGTGTAGAAGTGTTTCTGTAGTTGTCCCAAAAATTTTAAAAAACATTTGATATTGTTTCTAACTTTGTTTAGGTTAATTTCTAGCATAGGGTTGTGTTTTTTGTTTTGAGTCTTTTAGTGTTATTTTGTCTTTTCCAATTCTGTGGTGGTTCATTAATCTGCCTTGTACTTATACTGTATGAGTACTAGGAGTACTATTAATCCATATGATTTGTTAGAAAGAGATCTTGAAACATGTAAATTGTAGAATATTACCAAGAGGGGGGGTTGAATTGGGTGATTTAAAATTCTTTTCGAATACCCCTGAACTTCATGCACAAAATAGAGACTAACAGAGAGTGTAGAAGAAAGATGAACACAGAAGATTTATACTGGTTTGGTCTTAACTCTTGACCTACGTCTAGTCCAGACTCTCTGGGATTTTCACTATCACTTCAATCGATTACACACTCTATACTCGAAAGTTATCCTCTCACTAGGATACACTCCCCCTTACAAGTTGTAATTTGATAACCCAATCTCAAAGTCCCAATACTTTGAGATTCTTACGATGATTTATAATAAAAAAATGAACTCTCTAAAAGAGCAGATAGATAAACATTGAAGTTTAATATATCCAAAGATATTACACAGTTGTAAGAAACAATAGTTGTGTAATGATCGTTTGAGCATTTTTGTTTTTGGTTGTTCAACTCTTCAACGAATTGAATGCTTCATCTTTAAATATGGTGAAGGCGTTTAATGACCGTTGGAAGATTCAATGAATTCGTTGATAGCAATAAATAGCTATTAGACTTGAACCAAGAGTGTTTCCTCAGACGCTTCGATTTGACCAAGGTGCCCAATCATTGTTGATTAACATTCCTTAAGATTTTCTCATTGGCTGATCTGGCATTTGGATATGGAAAGAACCCATAAATGCTTTTGGAATGTGTAGAGAATGTTTAACCAAAATCATGCTTCATTTTCTAAACTAGCATTAAATGCACCTGACGTAATCACTTGCTTTTTTTTATTAATCTTTCACTTAATTATCCATTTGATCTTTTGAAACTCACTAACAAACTGATTAAACATAGTTAGGAACAATAATGAGTGAAGATATGAAGTATACAGATCATACTTGAAGATTTAGCATTTACGGACACGGTGATTGTAAAACAGAGATGCGTTACACTCGAGTTAATTTCAAGCAAACTGGAGTGCATGACTCGAGTTAAGCAATCTAGGCTCGAGTCACTGGATCATCTTCTTTGAAAATAGATTTGAAGTTTAAATGAAGATGTCTCTGTATGACTTAGGTTCGAGTTTAAAACATTTAACTCAAGTGCATGACTCGAGTCAAATAAGATTAGCTCGAGTCAAGCTCTTCGTTCAAAAATGAGCTTCGAAATAGCATTTTGGAAAATGGTTGGAAATTGAGTTAGCTCGAGTCATTAAGTGATTGACTCGAGTTAACTAATTCATTTGAAAATAAGTTACATAGCACTGACTCGAGTTAGAGAAAACTGACTCAAGTAACTATTAGTTCTAAATACTTTGAAAGCTCTTTGTCTTGTAGTGACTCGAGTTAACCAACCTGAAACTCAAGTCAAGTTGGGTTCAAATATTTTGACACCTCTCTGTCTTGTGTTGACTCAAGTTTTGCAACTCTAAACTCGAGTCAAGTTTGACAGTAAGTTACTGGTTAAGTTAGAACAAGTTTTAAACTTTTTTAACTTAACCATTAACTTCATTTAGTTTACAATTGTCAGTTATCATTAAAACACATAGAGAACTAACAAAATAGTCACTACTGTTCGTCGATTTCCTTAATGGCAAGTGAACCAGTCGAACATCTAATAAAGAGTAAGTAGAGTATCATCCCACAGAGACTGAGATACCGATGATGACACTGATTTATGCAAATAGTTTCATACTGAATTAGAAGAAAAAAATTTGATTGGTTTGGGATTTTTGTGGTTACAACTAATAAGGAAGAAAACAAACAATTGATCATAGTCGTAAGAAGATATCAGTTAAAACATAGGCTGAGCATCGGATTTCCTCCTAAGTATATCAACCCCCCAGTTTACTTTGACGCATTGCTATAATAATTATATGCAGCTTCAGGAATGGGTCTACTGCTCATAACCATAACACATTGATTTGGAAGGATAAGTCAAGCCTTGCACCAGCCTGCCTAGCAAGCACTGCCTATTAGATTTCTAACCCCGACTCCCTTCCAGTAAGCCGAGGCCACTGATCTAGCCCCTACCTTCCGCTAACCGACAAGAGATTAAAATACTGATAAGCAAACTGAATCTATTAAATTAAGAACTAACAAACTGGGTTCATTCTACACTTAGGAATCCATCCTCACTCAGCCAAAGGAAATAAACAGAAAGTTCTTCGGAGGGTTCGACGACGTGGGAGAAGCCTATCACTTGACAACTCCACGTCTTCTTGTCTCCGTCTCACTGTAAGGAAGGATGCTGAGTTTTTTTGGAGTTCTTGTGCTTCCTACTTCTCTCACTCTTCTTTCGAGCCTAGCCGAATAGGAATTTCCTTTTGACTCTCAACGACTCGATGTCTTTAGGGTTGGCCGTCTTTTCCTTTTATAGTCCGATTTACTTATGGCGTAAGTTCAATGAGCTAGGCCTTTCCAAATCTGTCAGGTTCAATTGGTCCAACTTTCTAAATTCAGGAGACTGATTCTGCTGATACTGCGGGATTCTCTAATTCTCAATCTTTGATCCTTCGCATCTTCTAATCCAATCTTCCAGCAATCTAACCGTGAATTAACGTCCGTCCATTGACCTGTACTTATTTCCTGAAACAACCTCGAAGAAAAGTCTGAACATTTGCACATAGCATTGCTTCACTTACGCTGCTATAACATATGGGTTGCATTGTATTGTAGCTTGATATGGCAGACCCAATGCTATAGCATTGTATCAGCCATGCCATGTGCGTTCACAATAAACCCTTAAACTTGCCTTCTTTTATGCACATGCATTGGATATTTATGCATTCATCATGATTTATAAGATCTATCCTATATTTCCCTATATGCGTGAATTGTGACATATTTGCTCATATTAAGTGCTTTAAGCTCATATTCACTATGCAAAATAGTCACACATGATAAGATAAACATGGCATAATTGGCACTCATCAAATACCCCCACACTTAGCTTTTTGCACTCCTGGACAAAAATAGAGGTTGAGACAATAGAGCGGAATGTCAACCCTTAGCGGCAGTATTCCTACCTATATACCCAAGCTTTTGTTATTGCCCTTAGTTCACATTCCCATGTAGGCAATCACACTGCCCAGTACTAGCAGCTCATGATGCCAGATATTGCTTAGATAAGGAAGTGTTAAGAGACTCTTGGACTTGGTGTTTACTCTTTCTTACCTTGGGGATTTTAAATTTCTCTCCTGTCAAGCTAACTTAGAAGCTCTATAGCCTTGTGAAAGTTCTAAGATTACTTCCTAGCATCTGAGTTTTCCTGCATCCAAAGGACTTCTTGGCTTGTAATGTGTGGGATGGCCATATGTGTGTGGAGGTGGTAAAACAATGATCATTGCTGTAGCAGAACAGATTCCAAGTCATGTTAAATTGGCTTAGTGCCTCCAAATTTTGAGTTGCTGCTTTCTTCTTCTTTCCCTTTTTTTTTTCTTAAAAATAAACACACTTGCAGCATTTTATATGGAGCATGATGCTATAACATTTTGCACGGTTTTCTCGTACCTGGCCCTTTTTAATGTTTCTGCTACAGCGAAATCTATGAAGCTCAAAGGGGGTAGCAAGTGGAGTTTGATTTCTATGGTTAGTGTATGGGAGTATGTGATAAGATATGGATGCCTTTATCCTATGCATTGCTTACTTAGATGCTAAACAGTTTATCAGAGAAATAAGACAAATCAAAGATCATACATGGGTTAGCTGACATGCACACTAGAATGGAAACAATTAGGCTCAAACAAATCCTTCCAAAGTGGGTTTTCTCTCTATTCTTCCTCACCCTCACTTTATCCAACATAGAACTATCTAGTACTGTCAATTTCCCAAGCCTAGTGGTTCAGTTTCCTCCAAGCAATCATGTTGTGCTCAATCATACAGATACTCATTCTATTGCTATTGGTTCCTGTTCGCGCTCTATCATGCATTTAAAATTTCCAGTTGTGCAGAAACTAAATATAGGAGTGATTTGAGCACTTTAATTGTTGATTTACAACCATAGCACATATTAAATTTAGCCCTTCCCCCACACTTAGCGATAAAGATAGCGAGAACAGACATTAATAAGGATCATTCACAAAAAGGCCCTGAGGCAAAAGATAAAGGCAGGGGCATAAAACAAGTTTAAGAGAAATAAGAAGAGTAAAACAAAATAATAACTAGGGGGCAGGAGGAGGAGTAGGGTCACGAGCGTTGGTGTTACACCCCTACCGGCCTTGCCCTTTCGGGTGGCGAGTTAAAGGGATTCCTTTTACTTATTACATTTCCTCTGTTAATTAGTCCTTTTCAACATAAATCAGAGCGTACACAACAGAGCATTTGATCGGTTTGGACAACTATAATATATTGGTAAAGATACATTAGTCAAAGTAAAGTCTCTGTAGGGTTAAGGGTACAATTGTCCAAAATAAACACTGAACAGTAAGTATAAACTATACAATCATCCCAAAATTTAGAAATACAAAACATGATAGGGCATCCCCTATTTTCTTCAGTCTTCCACACCATGCCCTTACCTCCTCGTTACAAGTCCAACCGACCTACCACCTTACACCTGTATCTTTCAAGTGATTTGGAGTTCAAAGTTGAACCCCAGAGTAACTGTTAAACTCATATACAATATGTATGCAATGCATGTAATGAAAATCACAATCAGGAACATAATTCTGCCTCAGGCACAATGATACTGGCATGTACAACTTCCACAGGACTGCCTAGTCAAGACAAGCCTCCGGAACCAGCGCGCTAAGGGGCCTTAGTTGCTAGGGCGGACAACCTATTACCTACCCCAAAAGGCCTCAGTAATCACCTATGAACACACAGTCACATAAGCTCTACCTACCCTACATCCACAATCATGATAACACATACATACAAGAGCAACATAGAGTATGCAAGTTAACAATTACTACCTGGCACTCCTCGAAAACAGTAAACTCTTCTCTTGGTGTTGGAAATATGTCCCACACGTGCTATAACCCTAGACACAGAAAAATATCATACTTTTAATCTCATACACAAGCTTTACTTCAACTTTTACAAATTTTGCCCACCATCAGAATTTTCCAGAATCTTTGACCCAACTTCACCGATTTTTAATAAATTCTATAAAAATAATATTGACGTGAAATCAGTGGCCATGGAACCCTTAGGGTGTCTATTTTATAGGAAAAATAATTTCCAAGGTCATATAGGTTCTTATCTTTCTCTTATACCCAAACCCTAGCCGCTGGTCCGAGACAAAGTCCAGGTTTTAGGGCTATTTTCAAAAATAATTATCTCCTAGTAGAAAAATAAAAAAGACACAAAATATTATATAAAAATCATCCCCAGTATGATAATTTCACCATGTAAAATTTCAGAGCAATTGGACTTCATTTAGTATTTTAAATCTACCGATTTATCTTCGTTGCCCAGAAATTGCAAGTGTTGGCAGATTTGCTTAGTTTTACGTCTTAGGGTTTTTCGGGTGTGAAAAAGGTAACCTTGACTTATCCCCAAAAAAAATAAATTTTTACACTCAATGGAAACCTTAAAAACATCAAACTCCCACTGCATCCCCACGTTCAACACCATAGGGCAGAAATAATACACACCAAGTTGTCGGTTAGGGGCTTACCTTGGTTTTTCGGTTGCGTATGGCTTCTTCTTGTCCTTGGACCAATAACTTGATGCTCATATATTCTCCCTTCTTGAGCACGTCCTTGGCAGCAAAAACTGGTTGTGAAGTGTCCTTAAATAGGCTCCAAGGGTTAGGGCTATTATCCAAGACTTGCTACTGTCCAATGGTTAGAAGGATGCTCCAGATTTTTATATAATTTCTTGACTTGTTTCCCAAGTTTTCTAGAGAATTCTAGGGCATAAGTGAGGCATCCTTTATGCCCCAAAAATCAGATTCCCTGGCTGCCCCTACTGATGGTTTTTGGGTTCTCTATGTGCTAACTTTTATCTAGTGGTTAAAACAATGCTTAAGGGGTAAAATGGTCATTTTTGCTTGCTTTTTCTCCAAGTCAGTGGGACCTACTTTGGCTGCCCAAAATGATGTCATTTTTCTCCATGTGGGGGTCATAATTACATGTCATTCTCTTTGTCACATCATATTCAAATATGTGGTAGATATTAATTCTATTATTTTATTCCGTTCTTTCTTCATAATTACTCTGATTTGACATTCTTCTTCTTCTCCAAGCAAGTTCTCTTTCCTCCTCTTTTTCTTCAAAAAACGCAGGGAACCCTTATCTGTCCAGGAAATGTCATGTGCATATTTATTTTAGCATATTTTTGCTTAGCTAGCTAATTGTCTAATACCTTTGGGCATAACTAAATGTCATTTTTACCAACCAATTAACACCGTAGAAGTGTTTTTGTGCCCTTCTGCACTGTCACTTTAATTTCTATGGTCCTTAAGCTCTTGGTCAAAATACTCATGCAAACAGGAGTGTAAAATGTCTTAAAATATGTTCAGAGGGCACTTAAAAATCCCCCAAATCAAAAGACCAAAATACCCTTGCAAAATATCCTCTTAACTGTTAGACTTGACTATCACCCAAGAGGGGGGGTGAATTGGGTGTCGAATAAAACTTTTGAAAACTTAGAAAATATTTTCGCAACTTACTAAAGGAGGTTTGAATGACAGTAATAATTTATAAACCGATAGACAGTCATTCAAAACACATATGCTGAAATGTAAGAGTTTAAGGAAGAGAATATGCAAACAGAGATTTATACTGGTTCGGCCCAATCCTTGACCTACGTCCAGTCCCCAAGCTGCACTTGAGATTTTCCACTATCTCCTTGTTTAACCAGGCACAAGAGAAAGGCCTTTACAACCTCACAAGTTTAGCCGGGCACTTGTGTAGCCTTTACAATCTCTTTCCGAGATATCCTCTTACACACTGTAAGAAAACAATTACCGACTCTGTACTCAGGATTATCCTTTCACTCTAGGACTCACTCCCCCTTACAAGTTGTAATTGTACACCCACACTCAAAGGTTCCACAACCTTGAGATTTGATCACTAAACAGACAATCAAATAAGTGTTTAGACTCTCTCACAGAGTAGATGAATAATAATCACTGAAGTACATAATCGATCATCATACTCTCTACTGAATACTATATAAACATTGAGAAACAGAGTGTATGAACTATCGAAGGTGAAGTAGTAAAATCATTTCATTGGCTTCGGCGATTCATTCATCAATCGTCGTCTTCCGGTTTGAAGACTTCGCAATTTATAGGTTATTGTGTTTCGACCGTTGTGAGCATTCGACCGCCGGAGAAGCTTGAAGTTACCGTTGTAAGCTCTTTGTTGCTTTTTGCCCGTTGAGCTCTAATCCAAATTTAATAATAAAATGTTTAACATTGACTTCGTTAATGCTCCGTCTTGAGTGTTGTATTAATAGCCATTGTAAAATATTCAAGCTCCGTTAGAATGTTCAAACTATCCATTAGACTCAGAAGCTTTCCTCTGATTTCTGATGTAGCATTTAATGCTTCTCTGACACACAATTTGCTTTATGCAAATTTGTTGTTAATCCATGATCTAATCATCTGAAACTCATTAGCAAACAGATTAAAAGCAATTAGGAATAGCAACGAGTAATGATATGTAGAAATGAAATCACACACGATGATTTAGGATTTACGAAGATGGTAATTTTGAAAGCAGAGATGATCATGCTCGAGCATCCTTGTTTGTATGCTCGGGCAACCAAATACGTTGTAAGAGGTGATCATCGTCTTATGCTCGGGCAACAAGAAGCTATTGCTCGAGTACCTTGCTCGAGCACTTCAGTGAGCTTGCTCGGGCATGCTTAGAATAAGGCATTTAGAAACATTTTCCATCGCTGATGCTCAGGCAAGGAAAGCATGATGCTCAGGCAACATTCGATAATGCTCGAGCAACACAGAGAGTATGCTTGAGCAGGAGACAAACAGAGGCGGAGACTTGTGGATTTAATGATGCTGCTCGATCATGCTCGGGCACCAAAATTGTCTTGCTCGGGCATAAGGCATACAGAGACGAAGAGTAAGGGAATCAACGATATTGCTCGGGCACACTTTTGCCTCTGCTCGAGCATGGCTTTTACCTTGCTCGGGCATGACTCTTCAACTCTGCAAATTCCATGTTTAGCTCGATGATGCTCGGGCACTCTAGAACGTCTGCTTGAGTAAGCTTATGTCTTTGAGGCTTCTGATCTTGTGCGAATGAATATAATACTCTCCAATACAAAGCCCAACTTCCAGAATGTAAAGACTTTCAGAAAGCAAGAATATTGGTAGCCCAATAGCCAAATTCCAGTGAGCATTACGTTCTTCGATATAGCTTCAATTTTGGCAAACCACTCATGATCATAAATATCTTCAATTATTCTTTCCAATTCAAGAAGAATCAGCTCCAAACTCATTGTATTTCGTTCATTATCATCAGATGATTGGAGGTTGTTCTTGACCAACGTTTTTAGCAACATTCTGAACTGACCGTCCACTTTTGAGGGCCATATATCCCTGGTCTGAACTCCTTTATGTTTGTTTCAACTCTTGATGGAAAGCCCTTCGAGACTATTTTCATATGACACTGATTTTAGCTCAATTGGATTTGTAATGTGTGAGATACACCCAAATTACCGAAGCTTGGTCTGCTGTGTGACGTTGATTTCACTGTCATCTTCCAAAATTCATAGCTCTCTCATCTGACCTCCTTTGGGCTTGAATATTATGTAAAAATGACGCATTGGAAGTCTACTTTCCAAAAAAATTGGTTTCACCTCAATCAGACTTCTGATTTGAGAGATATCATTGACATACCAGAGGTCGCCTGAAACAGAGCTGAACAGAGTAGCTGAAAATCGACCTTGCTCGAGCAGACATTCTTCTCTGCTTGAGCATGCTGCTCGGGCAGGCATTTTTATGCTCGAGCAACATCGTATTTTTGCGAGAATAAGGGCTGGAAATGTACCTTGCTCGAGCATGAAATTGGTGTGCTCGAGCAAGACTTCAAGAATGCAATTGTAGCTTATTTTAACCCCGATTTGAGTCATTCCAACTTCGATTTGATTGTGGAGACTTCTAGAAGCAATCTAAAAACTTGTATAATGATTTTCTCATTCCATTTAACAAGTTCTTCTTTCTTTCTTCTTCTCTTGATCATTCTCCATAATTTAACTCTTTCTTTCTTCTCTTATCTTCTTCTTCTCTTCTCTTCATCATTCTTCATAATTTAATTTGAACTAATCATTCTTTGTGAGTTCTTCCTTCTTCAATATTTCCTCTTCTACTTGATTATTCTCAAAACACTTTGATAACTTCTTGCTTCCTTGACACTTTTTGTAATTTCTACTTTTTTGTAATCTTTTATCTCCTTCTTGATTAATCTCTATAATTCTTCTTGAACTAATCTACATTAAATACATAGTAGTTAGTCAATGTAGGAGATAAATATATTATACAATCTTTTTGCTCTTAATAATGACATCTATATAAGACATCATCAAAACTAATCATATCTAACATTAACTTGGCTTAATTTGCAAGTTCGGTTGACTTTTCTCTCTCCTCATTGTTTTGCACGAATTTAAAGCTTATTTAAGAAGTTGTAGAGTCATCATTTCATATTAATTGCATGCACATGTGTCCCTTATAGTAATTTACGAAAATGCCCTCAAAATATCTCCTTTTACATAGCTTCTTCTACAAGCTTTTTAACTTTTGCACCTGTAATTATGAAGGGACACGTGTCGTGCTTTTATTGGGCCAACACAAAAGTAGTTTTTTCCCCTGTCATGATGATGGGACACATGTCATGATTTTATTGGGCCAACACAAAAGTATGTCATCATTAGTCATCATGACCTTACTTTATTAAATTTACTTTAACAGAGCTACTTTATCGGTGTTTGCCCGAGATCCTTCTCGGTTTTCTTCACGAATACCAATGTTTTCTCAAAAACGCAGGGCATCCTTGACTGCCCTGAAAGTGTTGTATACTAACTTATACCGGCATATTTTCACTCAACTAATTGTCCTATACCTTAGGACATAGTTAGGTGGCCTCTTTTCCAACCAGATTTTCACCGTATAGGTCTTCTGTGCCCCTTTTTTCATTATCAGTTTAATTCCACAGCTTGAACATACTAGGTCCACTGACCCGTATAGCCAAGTTACACAGTCTCAGAGAGGCTTCCTAACCTCGACATTCTTGGGACTCTTTGTTGGGATCCGTACACGCAGCGGAGTAAAAAAAAATTACGGATCCCTTAGGCGGATCGCTCAACGGCGTTTAAATCAAGGTTTAAGGTTTCCAAATCGTACCTTTGCAGAACAATTTGAACTGGTGGGCTACCTTCTCGATCGCGTAGGCCGACTCTTTAGAATCGCCTTCCTCTACCGTATCCACACGAATGACCTTGAAACACGAACGGAGGCGTGCTAGCGCCTCTGAACTGTGTGTCTCTATATTTTCTATCTAGGGTTTCTCGCGGCTTTCTAATATGCTCGACAGAATATCCCGTAGGTTTTTCTAAACCTAGCAGGCGTATTATATTCAAAACAAATTTTGAATCTGGATTAAAAATATATTAATTAAATCTATCCGATAGATCTAATCAAATCTATTTATTTAATCGAATTAATGCCCTCTGATTTAATTTATATTTATAAATTAAATCAAGATATTATATCGTCATATTTAATTTAAAATGAGATCCGATATCTCAGTTCAAATTAAATCTGATATGCAATATCTTTATTCGAAAATTAAATCTGAGATACAATATCTCAATTTATTATAGTTATTTAATTTATAATATAAATTAAATACTATATATAATAATATTATTGTCAATAAATAATATCATTATTATTTTCAAATTTAATATATATTAAATCAAGATATGATATCATTATATTTAATTTAAAATGAGATCCGATATCTCAGTTCAAATTAAATCTGATATGCAATATCTTTATTCGAAAATTAAATCTGAAATACAATATCTCAATTTATTATAGTTATTTGATTTATCAAATAAATTAAATACTATATATAATAATATTATTGTCAATAAATAATATCATTATTATTTTCAAATTTAATATATATATATATATGCATATATATATATACACACACAAACACATCCTAGATTAAATAAGTATTCATTAAATCTTAAACACATTTAAGATTCAATGAATCTGGACACTCTTGCTCGTGTTGGGCCATTCTTGTGTGCGACCCAACCATGTCACGTCCCTTTTGTCACGCGATAATTTGGTCAAGGATGAGGCATGGAAAATGTCAACTTCCTGGTCTTGACCATTACTTTCTCGATTCTTGAGTAGTCTAACAATTGAGATGGAAACTCCTTTCCATCGTAGTATGGCCATACATTTCTCAGACTCACTCATCGAGGGGCCAAGTATTATCTCTCTACAAATGTGAGGGACAAATCCCATCTTGACCACTCACATTCCTCCGCATGAGAACCACTGATCCCGATCCTAGCCTCAAAGGTGACTTTTGACTAGGTCAAAGACCAGCGACTCATCATGTAGGAATCCATGATGATCTCAGGTCAAAGGACGTTGTGATGCGGTTATACATGAGAAAAGCTTATGACTTATTCCATGCAGCTTTCTCATAGTGGGTCGGTCCAGCGCTCCCGCGTAGATGACCAACCAGGAACATTTAGGATAATCTATTAGATATATCCAGGGATACAGTTATCAATGTAAACATGTAAACGAAATGATAACTAAAAGGAGAATACTCTAAATAACATTAACTTTTAAAGTATAATGACTTGTTTTCTCCTGGTACTTTGCATAATAATTTTTTTTGTATCACCTCTATCATTGATTTCTCTAATAAGATGAAATCGCTTGAGTATATGGTTGGTCCTTTGATGTGACCTAGGCTCCTTGGTCTGCGGAATAGCACCGCTATTGTCACAGTCTTCCAAAATAAACCAAGTTCGTAATTAATTTGCGTAATTAGGGAACCCGGGTCGCTTTCCCAACGAATTTGCAGCGAGCTTGTTTAATAACAATAGTGAAACAGTAACGATAAAATGGGGGTTTGGTTTAATGTAATAGAACAAAACTAAATAACATAACCAAAATGCAATAAACAGAGTCAAATAGAATCAAATAAACAGAGACAGATTAAAGATGATCAATCCAACGAATTGATTCCAGAAACCTCCATCATTGAACGAAAATACAACTAACCCACGTTTGGTTCCGGATGAATCGAAATCTCTGCATTCATCCGGTTACCGATTAGGCACGAGTTCTATGGATGAATCATGGAATCCTCATCGTTGGGTTAATCACAAGAGTTTAGCCGATCATGGCCGAAAACGAAGAACACGAAGAACGCGCGAAGAACATGAAGAATGATGAGAGAAAATGAAAACTTGTATTTTGATCCACTCTAATGTTAAAAACGTGAATGAATATGTTTGTGGCAGCTGTCATACTTAAAAATAACCTAAAACGAAATGGGCTCTCATAGTTTTAGCCCAAAACAGAAATAAAATAAAACTGGACTTAAATTACAAAATTCGGGTCCAAAATAAATCTAGAATTGTACATCCGACTTTGGCTCCAAAATTGACCGCCTTCTTGACCGAATTTGCTCTTGATGTCTTCATAACAATTGTAGCTCTCTGAATCATCTGAAATATGAGACAAAAATGAGGCAAATCCGATGTCTGGTTCAAGAGTTATGATAGAAATAGTGAAGCAACACAAAACTGAGATTTTATTATTAAAAATGGCTAAAATGCAATAAAAGGCCCAAGGCCCAAATAAACATAAGAGCCATTATTTATTAGCTAAAGGGTCCTAAATTATTATTCAAGAGACAAAAATAAGTGTATAAAATATTCAATTATCAAATTCCCCACACTTATCTTTTTGCACTCCCGAGCAAAATTCAAAGAGAAAGACCTAAGGAAAAACTCTTCTTTACTAACAATTGCTAACAATGCAAAAATTGAATCAAGGGACTCAAAGCTTCAAAAGACCAATCATTCAAAACCAAAACTCCTTCATCTCAAATTACAATTCATGGTAGTGTCAATCAATGATGCTAATCACAAAAGATGGTCTCACAAATGATGCGCTCAATCAATTAGTCTCTCAAGTGTTTAAGGTAAATAAGTGTATCGCTCAAATTCTACTCAAGAAAATTGTTCTACCATAAGCTTGCTCAACTTCTACGTCTCCACTACTCATAACACATACATGCACAAATCAAGAGAGCTTGTAATTAAAGGTTGTAACGGGGCTAGGGTGAAGGTAGGTAATAGTATGGAATAAGAGGCTAAGCACCAAAGAAATCAAAAGGAAGAGCACTGATTAACACAATCATTCTCTATGTATGAAACTTTTATTCTACTCATATATACATTCATTTCTATGTATTTTCTTTTCTTTTCTCTTCTTTTGTTGTTTTTTTCTTTTTTTTTTTTTTTTTTTTTTTTTTTTTTTTTCTTTTACTTTTCTTTCTTTCTTTCCTTTCATTGTATACGTAATTACAATGTCAAAATCAAATATCCCCCCACACTTAAACTGTTGCACTCCTGAGCAACCCCCACACTTAAACACAAAACAAGTTGAAACCAATACTCAATAAATCTTCAAGGTGCGGAATAAAATGGTTTTACGCTTAGGCTTGTAATGTGGCTTAGAAAAGAATGGGTCAAAAGGCACAAAGGGGCTAGCAAGGGAATCATAATGCAAGGGAAAGCTATTTGGCCAAAGTGAGGAGAATAAAAGAAAGAAAACAAGCTTCCATCATACTTATGCACGTAAGTGAAAATGTAGTTTCAAAAAGAAAAGGAGCAAGTTCTAGAGAACACAAATCATGAGAGATGCACACATGAAAAAAGAATGGCGAAAGATGAATTCCATTCATGCAGCCCAAAACCTCACAAGGTCAATACCAACTTAGGTAATCAACAACATCAAATCAACTACCAAGACTTGTAATCGAAGAGTCAAGAGTTCCAGACTAAACAGTAATGGTCCATTAAAACCAAAATGTCCTAGTTCATAATATGTAGCAATCATTAGAAAGAAAGAATGTATTTATTTTCAAAAAGCAAAGTAGAAAAGGAAAACAAATAAAAGAGAGGGAGGGAGAAGAAAGAAGAATACTCCCAAGGGTTTATGGAGGATAAGTGGCATCAATGAGGAGAATCTCGCTTCCTCAGCCGCCGCTGGGATCCTCATGAAATGGCTTGAGGCGATGCCCATTGACCTTAAAAGTCCGTCCCGTGGGTGGATCACATAGCTCAACAAAGACCAAATGGAAATATGTTAATGATCACAAAAGGGCCATCCCATCTAGATCGAAGCTACTGCATAAACTTCAGACGTGAATTAAATAGAAGAACTTTCTCGCCCACGTAAAATTCTTTCCTCGTAATATGCTTATCATGGAATGCCTTAGTCTTTTCCTTATACAACCGTGAGCTTTCATAGGCATCCAATCTAAGCTCATCTAACTCTTGCACTGCAGCCTTCCTCTCCATCCCTGACTTAGCCAAATCCATGTTGCATTGCTTAATAGCCCAATAGGCTTGATGCTCCAACTCAACCTAAGATGACATGCCTTACCAAAGACAATCCGATAGGAGACATCCCAATCGGTGTCTTGTAGGCGGTGCGATATGCCCACAAAGCATCATCTAGTCGCTTACTCCAATCTTTCCGGTAGAGTTGACAACTTCTCAAGGATTTGCTTAATCTCTCTATTGAGACTTCACTTGACCATTGGTCCGAGGATGGTAGGTCAGGAAACCTTGTGAAGCACTCCATACTTGCGTAGCAAGGCACCCATGCTTCGATTGCAAAAATGGGAACCCCGATCACCGATAATAGCTCTAGGAATGCCAAACCCGCAGAAAATGTTAGACCTAACAAAATCCACCACCACGTAAGAATCATTTGTCCGGTGGCTTTCGCCTCAACCCATTTCAAACATAATCAACAAACAAAGAAGATGTAAGTGTAACCATATGAAGCAGAAATGGACCCATGAAATCAATACCCCAAACATCAAAGATCTCATAAAACAATATAGGGTTTTGGGGCATCTCATGCCTACGGAAATACTCCCTACCCTCCGACAGCTATCACATGACTTGCAAAACAAATGGGCATCATGAAACAGGAAGGCCAAAACAAACCACATTCTAACACTTTCCTAGCAGCTTCTTTGGGGTCCAAAGTGACCACCACAAAGTGTAAGCATGAGCAAAATGCAATATAGATTGAAACTCACAATCGTGCACACATCTCCTAACTACTTGGTCACTACAAAATTTCCACGTATAAGGGTCATCCCAAACATAATATTTAGACTCACTTTTCAATTTAAGGGTTTGGGCCCTAGTGGAATCTACAGAAAAACACCAGCTACCAAATAGTTAACTAAATCAAAGATACCATGGGTCTTAACTTGCACTGTAGAAGCTGCTCATCAGGGAAATCATCCCGAATAGAAGAAGGTTGAGAGGGAGAATAAGTGATACGACTCAAGTGGTCAGCTACCCGCTTTGTGCTCCACTTCTATCTCGAATCTCCACATCAAACTCTTGAGCAACAACATCCACCGGATGAGTCGTGGCTTAGCATCTGCCTTTTCAAAAGAAACTTTAAAGCCGCATGGTCGAGAAAACAATGACTCTACTAGCTAGCAGATATGACCTAAACTTATCGAAGGCAAATACAATAGCCAACAACTCCTTCTCAGTAGTGGTGTAATTAGACTGAGCAGAATCCAAAGTCTTGGAAGCATATGCAATGACATGGGAAGCTCTATCGACCCGTTGTGCCAAGATAGCACCAACTGCATAGTTGGAAGCATCGCACATCAACTCAAAGGGAAGGTGCCAATCAGGGGGCTGAATCATCAATGTGGTAAGGCAACGCTTCAAGTGATCGAAGGCCGCCTTGCAAGCATCATCAAAGACAAATTCGGTGTCCTTATGCGAAGGTTGGACAAGGGTTGAGCAGCCTTGCTGAAATCTCGAATGAAACGTCGATAGAAACCCGCATGACCAAGAAAAGAGCGAACTTCCCGCACGTAGCGGGGTAAGGCAAAGCAAGAATAACATCAATCTTAGCAGGGTCGACCTCAATCCCTTTCCTAGACACTATGTGTCCCAAGACTATACCTGACTCAACCATAAAGTGACACTTGTCATAATTCAGCACAAGATTAGATTCAATGCACCTATTCAAGACTCTAGACAAATTAGCTAAGCATGCATCAAAATCGACCCATATACAAAGTGAAATCATCCATGAAAACCTCCATGCACCTCTAGGAACTCGTAGAAAATACTCACCATGCAACGCCGAAAGGTGCCAGTGCATTGCAGAGGCCAAAAGGCATCCTCCGGTAAGCATATGTTCCAAAGGGGCATGTGAAGGTCGTCTTCTCCCGATCCTCGGGAGCAATATGAATCTGGAAGTATCCGAGTAGCCATCCAAGAAGCAGTAATGAGACTTAACAGCCAATCGCTCTAACATCTGATCAATGAAAGGTAGAGGGTAATGATCCTTGCGAGTGGCTTGGTTGAGTCTCCTGTAGTCAATGCAAAGTCTCCAACTATTCTGAACTCGAGGAATGAGCTCATTCTTTTGATTGGCTACTACAGTGACTCCGGATTTCTTAGGAACCACCTGGACTGGGCTAACCCACTGGCTATCAGAAATAGGATAGATGATGTCAGCTTGCGTAAGCTTAGTGACTTCCTTCTGAATCCGGTGCATGCACATAGAAGGGCTAATGCCAACTATGTCAGCCAATGTCCACCCAATAGCTTTCTTGTTCACCCTCAATAAGCTTAGCAGCTTCTCTTCTTGATCAGGCGTGAGATTGTTTGCCACAATGACTAGCAACTGCTCATTCTCCTCCATAAATGCATACTTCAGATGGTCTGGAAGGGATTTCAACTCTAGTTTGGGCGGTTGCTCAGTGGAGGGAGAAGCTTGGGTGGTTGTTGCAACAACTCGATGTCATCACACCGGGAATACTCGAAATCATATTCAAAGAAGCACAAGCGTAAGGACTGTGTCTATACACTCAAGGTTAACATCGAATTCGTTCATCAAAATCGAATGAAGCTCATCAAAATCGAATCGGATGCACGTTAGATCGGGTGAAGCTCAAACTCGGACTCAATATCGAGTCTACAAGTAATGTAGAATCACCAAGCAAATCGAATCACCAAACAATGCAGTCTTAACCAAATTAGTGCAAACAGAGCACCATTCATTATCATTGCATGCACAAATGGGGGTATCACTCTCAGATGAAAGATAAGGATAATCGTGACACCAACCATTAAGAACATCATCCACAAAGATCATCAATCACATCAATACGTAAAACGAATGCTCTTCCCTAGGATATTTCATGGCATCAAAGATATTGAAATTCACGATATATCACCAAACTCCATGGAAAGAGTACTGAATGCACATCTATCTTAGTCCTAGCTGTTTTCATGAAAGGTCTCCCTAGAATGATTGGTGACCTACTACTAGGAGACTCACCCTCCATATCCAAGATGTAAAAATCAGCAGGAATATCAATTCATTAACTTTGACTAATACATCTTCAACTAAACCGAAGGATGGGCATTACTCCTATTAGCTAACTCGAACAATGACACCAGCTTGGACGCAAGGGACCAAGACCAAGAGATCTATAAATAGATGCAGCATGACATTAATAGAAGCACCTAAATCTAGCATGCAATCATCAAATCTATAGTTACCAATAAGGCAAGGGATAGAAAATGTCCCCGGATCTTTGCATTTACGAGGCATGGTAGGTTTGGATGAGTCTTGAGACATTCTGTTCAAGCTCACTCGCTCATTCCCTTCGCCGCCTCTTGTTGGTGCACAACTCCTTCGTAAACTTGGCATATTTAGGAATTTGTTTGACTGCATCTAAGAGAGGAATGTTGATCTCTACTCTTCTGAATGTCTCAAGTATATCCTTCTCGTGTGCTTTATCTCCAACTTCTTGACCGAACTGCTCTCTCGAGGGAAGGGAAGAGGAATAGGAATGTCTTCCTCTTCACATTGCTGCACCGCCTTTTTCTTTTCGAGTCAATCTTCACATTTCGACTCGTTTTCGATGTGGAAGTCACATCTGCAGCTTGCTTAGGTTCCTCCAATTGCTTGCCGCATCCGTAGTGATATAGCACTCATATTTCCCTTAGGATTGGGAATTGTTTGTGAGGAAGGGAATTGGATCCCCGAGGTTGAAGTCGGTTCAATGATGTTGCCAATTGCCCAATCTGTGTTTGCAAACTCGAATGGAAGTGTCGCTTGTCGTTGGAACCGCATATTGGCCGTGACAAATTGCTTCATCATATCTTCAAGTGAGGAACCACTACCACCACTACTACTAGCCTCGTCACAGCCTACCCGTGGAGGTGGACATAAGGTGGTCGAGGAGGTGGTGCTTGCAAAGGCAAAGGGGGTGCAGATCGTTGCTGGAAAGTCCGTGGTCTCAGTACGGCCTCGCCGGTAGCTCCTGCACTCTGCCGATATTGGTTACTCGATTCGATTTTGGTTCCAATGAAAGTTGGGGTGATTTCTCCAACCAGGATTATAAGTGTTGGCGAAGGCATTATTCTCGTTGGTATTGTGGCCTTCCCGAAAAACACCCACCGCACTACTGACTGATCTTGGTAAGTAGGATCATGCAAGGTAGGGCAAGAGTCGTAGAATGATAAGGGTCGAACAAAACCCACAAGAGTACCTGGCCTGAGGAGGAGAAGACTGCACTGTCTCGTGTCACCGCTAACCGCCTCACAAGGGAGGTCGATCATCAAGTCTATTCTCTAATCTCGAGAATCATACTCGAACTGGAGCTTGAATATGGTAAACAGGAGTACTATTGGCTCTGTGCCAAACCGCCGAGAGTTATCTCGCCATAATAGATATCAAGTCTCGGGCTTCTTCAGTGTCTTGTTACTCATAGCCCCACCGCTAGAAGCATCCACCAACCCTTTGTCTACCTGGTGATAGACCATCATAGAAAGAGTTGATCAAGTCTTTTCGATATCGATGGTGTGGACAGCTTGCACATAACCTTTTGAACCTCTCCCAATACTCATGCATAGTCTCCCAGTGATCCGTCTAATGTTGCCAATGTCCTTCTTGATTGCGCTTGCTCTTGAGGAAGGAAATATTTCTCGAGAAATAGCATCCGAATATCACCCAGCTCCCAATAGATGAGGGTCAAGGTAAAGCAACCAATCCTTGGCTCCACCTTCCAATGAGAAAGGAAAAGCTCTCGCTTGATATGATCTTCATCAATGGCATGAGGTTTCATAGTGCCGCATACTACATGGAATTCCTTCAAATGCTTAATGGGCACTCACCGCAAGACCATGAAACTTAGGCAACAAGTGTATTAGACCGATTCCACTCAAAGTTAGCAAGAAGGTTAGGATATTGGATGCACAAGGGTTGATAATTAACATCAGTGCACTCAATTCCTTCAAAGTATGATGATTATCCCGCTCTCCCGCCATAATGTCCGAGCGAGCAAAGTTGCTACTAGAATCAATGAACACAACAAGACTATCGTAAATACTATCGAAGCACAATCGTAAAGATCACCGTAATGGACACAATCGAATGGCTTAATCGACTCTAATTGAGTATCCAGCCTCAGTATTAATGTTATGACTTAGCCTAACAACTCTTCTAGCAAGAAGAATTGTTCTTTCTATTTCAGATCAAATGGCAACAAATCTTCTGGATTAGTAGTATTCCCGGTACTCATGCAAAATATACACAAAGCGAGTTGGCAAGTACTCGAATGACAAAGATGCCACCGTAAAATAAGAATTACGAAAATGCCACTAGAGGTGGTGAAAAGTGGAAAAACACTAAGAGACACGAGACAAAACACACAAAAGCAAAAACCTATGCTAGAAATTGACCAAAACAAGTCCAAAAATGTATCAAATGATTTTTAAAATTTTTGGGACTTGGACAGGCAACTCCTAGACTATCGGGGACTCAAAAATGGAATAAAAACTTCAAAAATTGAAAAAGTGGCCTAAACGATGGAATTTGGCGAACGGAGGATACCACATGGAAAATGGAACATTTTCGATGTGGTCTAACGATTCGCCATTTTCTATCACTGTACCAAATTTCAACTCAATCGAGATACTCAAAAAAATGGTCCCGTTGGAAATCAAAAAGCAGTAACCTAAAACAGTTGAAAAAGTGGTCTAAACGGTGGAATTTGGGGAAAATGAGTGAGACCTCACTTCCTCCTAGGAAGTGACTTTTGCTTAAAACACCCAATTCCTTGTGAATAAGACTGGTTTGAGTGATCGGAGTCGAAAAAATTCGTCCTACCACCCGAACCACCTAAACTACCTAAACTAAGCTATTTACAATATCAGTTACTAATCAAACCAAAGCAAATTCCCAAGCAATGGCGCCATTTTTGGAAAGATTTTTGTCGTGTCTTCCAAAATAAACCAAGTTCGTAATTAATTTGCGTAATTAGGGAACCCGGGTCGTTTCCCAACGAATTTGCAATGGCTTGTTTAATAACAATAGTGAAACAGAATAATAAAATGGGGGGTTTGGTTTAATGTAATAGAACAAAACTAAATAACATAACCAAAATGCAATAAACAGAGTCAAACAGAATCAAATAAACAGAGACAGATTAAAGATGATCAACCCAACGAATTGATTCCAGAAACCTCCATCATTGAACGAAAATATAACTAACCCACGTTTGGTTCCGATGAATCGAAATCTCTGCATTCATCCGAGATTCCTCGCCTGAGACGATCGCCTAGAATCTCGCCTCGACAAGGCGTGCCTCACCGTGCAATCGCACAGCAACACTATAACCTAGTCCGAACTAAGTCCTTGAGATGAACCAAACCGAATATTAAATCTAATATTCGAACTATTTCCAGAAATCGAATCCGATAAGATGAAAACAGAATCGAGTAGTTACCGATTAGGCACGAGTTCTCTGGATGAATCATGGAATCCTCATCGTTGGGTTAATCACAAGAGTTTAGCCGATCATGGTCGGGAAAATCGAAGAACGAACGAAGAACACGAAGAACGCGGGAAGAACATGAAGAATGATGAGAGAAAATGAAAACTTGTATTTTGATCCACTCTAATGTTAAAAACGTGAATGAATATGTTTGTGGCACTTCCATACTTAAAAATAACCTAAAACGAAATGGGCTCTCATAGTTTTAGCCCAAAACAGAAATAAAATAAAACTGGACTTAAATTACAAAATTCGGTCCAAAATAAATCCAATTGTACATCCGACTTTGGCTCCAAAATTGACCGCCTTCTTGACCGAATTTGCTCTTGATGTCTTCATAACAATTGTAGCTCTCTGAATCGTCTGAAATATGAGACAAAAATGAGGCAAATCCGATGTCTGGTTCAAGAGTTATGGTAGAAATAGTGAAGCAATACAAAACTGGAATTTTATTATAAACAATGGCTAAAATGCAATAAAAGGCCCAAGGCTTGCAAATAAACATAAGAGCCATTATTTATTAGCTAAAGGGTCCTAAATTATTATTCAAGAGACAAAAATAAGTGTATAAAATATTCAATTATCAAATGCTAAGTAAGATGAAGATATCATTTGGAACTATAAGCTATACGAATTGGAAAGTTACAGGAACTGCAAATAAATAGAAGAGATAGTAGAATGTATAACTCATCATGATATAAAAAACAGGGGACTACAGCATTCTATGAAGTATGGATATATTAACAAGCAACATTGCGTGTTGTACAAATAAGACACTAATTGAAGGTCAAAAAGTAGAAACAAGACACTAATTGAATGATTAATTGACATCGAGAAACTTTATATGGTCATGTTGTCATAATATGCTTTTTTATTGACATTGAGTTCTGCTATAAATATTATGTTTATAATCAGTTCTTCTAATTCCAAAGGTAATCACTAATTGACCTTTCAAATGTTCTGTAATGAAACATATTACATTTAATTTCTTTTTTGGCTGTAGTTTACTTAACACTAGACCTAAATCAGCTTTTACATGTTCTGAAACAAATGTTGAAAACCCAGGAAACTTAGAGTGACCATTTTTAACAGTTCCTAGAACTCAGCTCATACTCATCTGCACTATAACCAAGTTTATCAGATTATTTAATGGTTCAATGCCAAAGGTAACCAGGACCAACCCAAGGAATAGGATGACCCTAAGCAGCTTAAGAGTGTGCCACAACCTTACACCTATTCTGCAGTGTGAAAATTCAATTGATGGACACCATGGAGAGAATTAAATTTGGAACATTCTCAGTTTCTCACTAATTTCTAAATTCAACGCCTTGAGATATCATTCATTGACATGTGCAAACTTTGAACATAAAACAAGTTTTCCACAAAGGGAATAAAGTTAAAAAAAATTAACATTTCAAGTTTTGACTGGACAACTATGCTACAATAAGGAACAATAAAATTTGGGGGGCAAAGCAGAAACACTCAAAGAGGAAGCTGTGCTAAGAACAACAGTCTGATTATGTGAATATATAAAATTTACTTTTATGTGTTGTGAGCCACCACTCATCACACACAGATAACAGTTTCTACAAAGGCTTTCTCTTCCACCACTGTCTTCTCACTTTGCACTTTAGATACCAAAAATCGGTTAATCTTCCCTTAATCTCAGTTTCATTCTGTCTGCTATTAATTTAACGTATCCAAGTCACTCAAATGAATGGAGGAGATTCCCACATGCTCCCTTAAGATTTGTAAGCTTGTTAGGTGAGAATAATTTCAAAACTTACCTTGCTACTGCCGGAAGGTGTAAACCCCAGAAGTATTCCCTTGTTGATTGTCATGGCTGAAACGGTCCCTCCCTGCCAATTCCAAGGGAAATTGTAAGAGAATTTTGTCATATCTCAAGTTCGCTAGTAAATATTTTCTCAACCTTTTGCTTGCCTTTGTATTGCAAAAAGAAAGATCACCCAAAGATTTAACAAGTGAATATATCTAGTAAGAGCTATAGTGCAGTTATACATCAGAAGTTGTATATCAGTCATTGAGTTTCATTTTCACTAAACATAACTGAAAAGTAAATTATAGTACCTGATGGTCAATGTGTGCTCCCAAAGGGCAAATTCGATAAGGAGATACCACAACTCGAACTTTCCCTTTATCTGCCCTAGCCATTTCTGAAACTGTCTTTCTTATTTCATTTAACTGTAAATTACATAAGGATGAATCGGTGATAGGGTAACAAAGTATAAAACAGGTGAAAACACCACTACTCTATTAAAAAGAAATGCTTCCTTTGACCCTCCAATTCAGGACCTCATCCCAAGTATAAAGGACTCAGACCTCTATCATAGGAATGGTGAAAACTGCAGTTTTTCCACTACAAGTTTCAGCACAACCCAATAGATCCCTTCCGCTAAGAGCGATAGGCATGGCTTGAGCCTAGATAGAAGTTGGCCTTGTGTATTCATGATACGCAATATCCTTCATGATACTTTGGTGCAAGCACTGTAAATTAATAAGTCCATAGTTTTTCCCTTATTAGCCATAATGACTACAAATTGAATAAAAGAAATATGGGTCTGATTTATAAAATAGCTACCATGTCCGAAAATGATTCAATTCGTGCAGGCGCAGGAAGAGAGTCAGAAGCAACAGAAACATCGAGATTAAGCCGCAGTCGAACCTCTTCAATCTGCAAATGAGAAGCGCGTATTATGTAGAATTCAGTAACCCAATATAACTTCTTCTGTGATTAAGACTACTCGAGAAGAGGTAGATATAGAAGCACAAGTATCATTTCCTATCCCTAAAACTACTTTTTCCATCACATATTTCTCCCGGTTACATTACATTGTTTGTAATTAGGATGCTAAAGAGCAAGAAACTAGATCAACATTCTTGCAACAGCACTGCCTAATGAACTACATAAGGATCTATTTGATCAATTAAAAAAGGATCTATTTCTCTATTAATCATGAACTACATAAGGCCTAGAGTTTATATTCCAGGTTTCTGCTCTACCAAGTAACAGATTTATTTTTCCCTACTGTCCTCTTTTAAAATCCAAGACAGAGACAATGCATGCCACCATGACAAAGAACTTTCCACTCAACATTGCAATACAAAAAAAAAAAAGTAAAGGATGAAATGGGCCACAAACTAAAACCATATCAGAAAAGAAACAAATTGACAACCCATAATAAGTTAATAATGACTTCTATTCAATCAGAATACAGAATTAGGATGAAATGAGTCCACTTGCCTGTAATCAATGCATGCCACCATGATGTTTCTTTCTGCCAATTGCAATCCCAAAAGGGCACCCCATGCTTTATACCTAAATCAAAACAAAAATGAAGAAAATTATTTTTTAATGATCCTTTCTGCCAACTGCCAATCACTGTATATTCCTTTAAATGATACTATAAAGATAACATACCATTTTTTCTGTTTTTCTGCTTCTTGCTTCAGCTCCTCTTCTTCTGTAATATCAGCCCAAGATTTCTTTGTATTTTCTACAAGTGGAGGTGATTTAGAAGAAATATTACAAAAATTAGAACAAATGAATGAAAAGATAGAAAAACTTTATAAAGCAAAAGGAAAAGAAAATATAGACTGTGTACAAAGGATACTAGTAAGATTATACAAGAATGGAACAATAGAATTAATGCCTTAATAGTTAATAGTTAATACAATTGAATGAAGAACTAAAAAACCTTGCACCAAGAGAACTATTTAACTACATGATTCATAAGACAACAGAAGTAATAAATCATCATCTATTAAGTCTATCATGACGAGAAATAGAAGGAATAGCAGTAACTAATGCCTTAACTACATTTCAAAATATAGTAAAAGAAATCATAAGAGAATTTATAGGACAAGAAGTAGATCAAACTAGTAGTAATGAAGCCCTCGCAGCAAAAGCCTTTTGGCACATCACAAATATGAAAATCTGTAATGTGTTATCTGGAAAATTTTATATGTGAATACCAAGAACAGTATTATCTTGTAACAGAACCTCAAAAAACAATAGCTTTAGAAATGTTTTATACAAAACTACTAGAAAGTATAACCACAAAAGTAGAAGTATATCAGAAAAATGTTCAGGAAGACCAAATATCTTCGACATTAGGAGGAAAGATCACTGTTCTTAGAACATGGCTAGAATCACAATGTCTGGATAAAAAAGCAAGAAAGGAAGCTAATATTAGTTTATGTTGTCAAAACAGCTATGACAAGGTTAATCAGTATGGTTGTACAGAAAAACAGACCAACAAGTATTACAAAAAAATCCAGGAAAAAGAGGTGGAAGAGGATACCATACCAAAAATATAAATACACAAAATGATATAAACCATATAGATATGTCAGGAATAGACGGCAGAATAAAAAGAAATATAGACAGGGAAAAGAAAACCAGAAATATTGTCCTACTAAAAAGAAAAACTGTAAATGTTGGATATGTCATGAAGAAGGACATTATGCCAATGAGTGCCCGAAAAAAGAAAAGTCTGGGAAAACACAAGTCTTGATATAGCCTATGATTAAGGATATGAACCAATAGAAGATTCAGAAGTAGAATCAAGTGATGAAATTTTTGAATATGGAACAAAGAACAGACCAATCTGAAACAACTAGTCAAGAAGAAGATTCTGAATAGAGGAAATCTGAATGATACATTTATAAAAGTCAGGATGAATGATAGAATTATCTTAGCATACTTAGACACGGGAGCAACACTATGTTTTGGAAAAAAGCATATAACCAATAAATGGCAAAAAACAGAAAAACCATTAAGAATAGTAGTTGCAGATAAATCTAAACATAACATATGGTTTAAAGCAGAAGAAATAGAAATAATAATAGAAGGATATAAGTTTATGGCTAAAACAATAAACCTACATGATTCAGGATTAGATTTGATGATAGGCAATAACTTCCTTAAACTGTATCAACCATTTATACAGAGAACAGAAACAATAAGTCTCAAGGCTCCAAGAACATCAGAACAAAAAAACTGATAACAACAAAAACAATACATAAGAATGAAGTCTTATTCAGGATTTAAAGTAACATTTAGAATTTATAGTTTGTAACATTCAAATAGAACAAAAATTAGAAGAAGTATGTAGTGAGAATCCTTTAGACCCACAGAAAAATACAAATTCAATAGAAGTTGTAATAAAACTTAAGAACCCTTTGGAAGAAGTAAATGTACCAAATAAAATACTCTATTCTGTAAGAGATGTTGAAGAATTTAAGAAAGAATGTTCTGAATTATTAGAAAAAGGATTAATAAGGCCAAGCTATAGCCCACATTCTGCACCAGCCTTTAACGTAGAAAATCATAACGAAATCAAAAGAGGAAAAAGAATGGTAATAAATTACAAGAAAATGAATTATGCAACTATAGGAGATTCCTATAAATTACCCAGAAAACATTATATTCTTGAAAAACTTAAAGGAAACACTTGGTTTTCAACACAGGATGCAAAATCAGGAAGATGAAACACAAGAAATAGTATATGGCTACAGTTCAGATGAAAACCCCTATCAGGAAAACCCATATTTCACTAAAACAAGTTTGTAAAAAGTTTAGAACAGATGTGTAAATAAAAGTAATGTTGGTTCACCATAACTCATGTTAATTAGATCACATTTATGCTGCAACATAAAGAACACAAAATTGATGAGAAACAGAAATAAAATCAATTGGAAAAGGAAGGTGGTGGTCACACATCATGCCAGATGATCTTCCTGTCCTAAGATCTCTGAAATGATTCGTCAACGTAGAAGACATGAATTGTTTATTTGTTTCTAATTGGTGCGGAAATGGGAGTCAATGATTTAATTTAAGGTTGTACTCAACAAGAAGAAAAAGTGCACACACATTATTCAGTTAGCCAAACATCTTGTCAAAACAAGTACAATTATGAAAATCAAGCAACAGATCAAATGGATACAATAACCAAGATTTTACTCAGGGAATTTGGGATAAGAAAGATACCTCCATCAATTTTCCGAGATCAAATTTGGGAGCTTTCAAAATCTTGACTTTCTTTTGTTGTGTCCTCCCCGCAAAGGCCTTGCCTTGGCTACACGACGATGGAGGTCGTCTTCTCGGAAGAGTAGATGAGAAGTTATGAGAGTCTGTGAAGAGAAAAGAAGAGGAAAAGTTGGGATTGCAAAAGAAACAAAATCGAAGGAGAAGAAGCAAAAGAGTAAAAGAAAAGCATTGAGAATCTGAGAGAAAAATTGGCTAATTAATCCTGTTGCTTACCAATAGGAGAGAAGATGACAGCTTTCTCGTGGCTTGGAAGTTCGAACACGGGCTCTTCTCCAAGGCGATTCTCCCTTTAGAGAGCAGATGAAGAAGGAACGACGTAATAACCAAAGAAGAAGAAGTAACGACGTAATAACCAAAGCAGAAGAAGGAACGACGGGACTGAACTTGGGCTTGGGCTTGGGCTTAGGCAAACAGAACGGCTCTCGGTACGCAACGGCTACAAAATTGAGATTGAGATGCAACAGAATTTTTCTTCATAATGCAACAAATTTGAATGAACTCATCATCATTAGAGTATGATCTGGTCAAAAAAATCATAACGGTTTGAAAGCAATTTTAAATGAACTCATGTTAATATCAGGAATAATAGTATCAGGAATTTAAGCCTCTAAAAGCTACACGCCACCAAAAACAAGAGGGCAACAGATCCCAAAAATCATCCCAATTAACTTATGAACTCTCCCTCTAAGCCTTACAGCGAAAACTTCATACGAATCGGGTAGGATCACAGTAACTTATGAGTAGGCAAAGAGATAGAAATGAAAAGTTACCATCTCTGCAAGCGCTTATGGAGGTTGATGGTGCACTCTCTGGCTACGACCTCCTCCTTTCTCCCTTTTGCCGTCTTGTCCACTATTGTTGCAGCTGAAAAGCCCTTTCTACCAAACTACCAATATGCCCTTCAAAATTAATTTGGGTCGGATCAAGTCCGAACCGTCGCTATGTGGCCCTAATATACATAATGTCTCTCTTTTTACCAAAAAAAAATATATAATATCAAAATTGATTTATCAATCAAACAAATAATGAATACATAAAATCTGATACTATCAATATGATTAATCTTATATCCCTAAGTTTTATATCAATTTTTTAATAAATATATTATTTTATTTTATTATATAAAGAACGAGAGTCACCAAAATAATTCATTTGTGTTATATTTTCTCCATACATATGCTCCCTGATGTTATTCTATACTTAAAATAATTTATTTATTTATTTTGATTAAAATTTAAAATCCCACGATATAATTTTTAAAAACATGTTAACAAGTATAAAGAGATAATTATGACTTACAGAAAAATAAAAGCGACCTTGGCAAAAAAAAAAAAAAAAGAGATAATTATGACTTATAAATTAAATGTGAATGTAACTTCTTGTTAAATTTTTTTTTTTTTTGTTGATATAAAATGGTGGCAAGTGTGCAATCACTCTGGGTTTTGCAATGGCAAGGACGACCCTCCCAACAGTGGTAGCTCCATACAAGGCGGATTACGAGTGGTTTTACCGCAGCTCGAACCCTGTGACCTCTTAGCTTAATTCAATACACATTCACTGAACCAACCACATGTTGGTACTTCTTGTTAAATTGAATGTGAATACGTTGTAGTACTATGTTACCGAAGAAGAGGAAGAAGAAGGAACGACGGGACTGAACTGGGCTTGGGCTTAAACAAAAGCAAACAGAACGGTCCATCTTCTCGGTATACGACACAACGGCTACAAAATTGAGATTGAGATGCAACAGAATTTTTCTTCATCATGCAACAAATTTGAATGAACTCATCATTACAATTTGATCTGATAAAAAAAATCATAACGGTTTGAAAGCATGTTGATATCAGGAATCAATAATATTGAAATTTATTGTTCAAAAAAAAATAATATTGAAATTTGAAATACAGTGAATATTTCCATCAATCCCCTATAGCAGAATCCTAAATAAATACAAATCTTTTTCACAAAAAGAAAGAGTAAATAAAAATCTTGACAAGTATGCATAAACAATGAATTAATAATCAAATTAACACACTCTTAGATATTTGAATTATAAATTGAATCGAAGCCACATAATGAAGATAAAAATTAATGACAAGTAAGAAAATTTATTTAAAGAGTCCAGGGGAAACACACGCTTGAAAACATCCATCACCTTCATGAAATGGACAAACATGGAGATAGAATAAGGTAGACATAACAAACATGGAGATAGAATAAGGTAGACATATAAGTTGAGCAATCATCATAACCTATACTTAGAAGAAACATAAAATACGGAGATGACAAAAGCAAATGTAAATCAAAAGGAAAGAATATATATGATACAGTAATAAATGAGATTAAATAAGCTTCTAATCTTCACCCTTAAAAGTATTCTAAGGCTTCAATACCTTCCCAACTAAAAATTGAATTAAAAATAAGGAAATTAAAGCAAAATCCAGACACTTACAATGGTCCTTCCTCACTGTGACAAAATACAATCCTCACGAGTGACAACCGCTCTCTTCAACGGCAATGCTAGGAGCACAATGATTGATTGGCGTCATTAAGAATGAAGCATTTGACGCTTTCGTTGCCCTTTTTTCCCCCCCAATATACACTATGCGTTACTTTTGATTTTGGAAAAATGCTATGAAAATATAACTTCAATTTTAAAATCCCAAATTACTTATTTTCCAGTGAAATGAATTATCAATTGCTTAAAATATAACTTAAATTTCAAAATATCAAATTAGTGATTTTCCAGTGAAGTGAAATGAGTTATCAATTGATTTACTGTTCTTGTTAATCCAATTAAAATTATTGTCAACAGGATTTTGAAGTTTAAATATATTTTTCTATCAATTTCCCTTTGTTTTTTGGGTTAATGTGCAAAAATATACATATAATTTTCCAAAAAGTGCACCACCACTATTTTTTGTGCAAAAGTGACTATATAATTTCAAAAGTGGAGAAAAAAAATACCCTTTGACCGTTAGTTTGACTTTTTTGTATTTTTAACATGGTTTGTGAAACCGGACCGGACCGCCAACCGGCCGTGAAACCGGTCCGGTTTGGTGCAAAACCGGTCTGACCCGGTGAAACCGATGTAAACCGGTCGGGTTACAAGGTCAACCCGGTTCCAGTATTTTTAATTTTTTTTTAAATTTTTTTATTTTTAAAGGCAATCTGATTTGAATATCTGAATATGTCACAAGTATTGAAGTATGTGGTTATTTTACTACTGATCTAAAGTATTAAAATGATATATAGTACTCCCTCTGGTCCTTATTATAAGACATCAACTAACAAATTTCACAAACCAATAAAAGTAGTCAAAGTCAATAAAGTTGCCCTACACTTTAAGTAACTTCCAATTTTTATACCTCACGGCCTAGCCCGGTTGACTCGGCCGACTCCTGGCCGACCCACTAACCCTTAACCCAAGCAGACCGGTTCGGGCCACCGGTCCGGGTTTCAGAACCTTGATTTTTAAAGCTAATATGGACGATGACTCAGCTAAATTTATTCAAGCTGGCAGTAAAAAACTAGAGAAAATTACAAAAAATGACATAGATATTTTGGAAATTAAAGTTTAGTCATTCTCTCTCCAATTCCCCTCCTCTCTTCCAATCTCAATCTTACCCATCGAGTCACCTATTTCCGCCTCCTTGCCGCCGTTGCCGCCTTTCTGTAATTTTCAAAACTATCTGGGTTATTTTTGGTAATTTTCTCCAGTCTTCCACTACAAGTTAGGATGGAATTTAACTAAGTCATCGTCCATGTCAGTTTTAAAAATACAAAAAAGTCAAACTAGCGGTTGATGAGTATTTTTTTTCTCCACTTTTGTAACCAAATAGTCACTTTTACAAAAAAAAAAAAAATAATAAAAAAAAATAAAAAACACTTGAGGTTGGGTGCACTTTTAAAAAAACCACATATATATTTTTGCACTTTAACCCTTTTTTTTTTTTTGCCAAAATATCCAAATCCCATTTTGATGTTGCATGACCAATATCGTATTTCCCTAATCGGAGTCATCACTTTGGGTTTGGGAAGTCTTAGGGAGTTTTTTGGGATTTTCCCAATAAACATCGTATCATAAATATTGCAAAGAGTGGGATTCTTTTTATGGGGACGTGATAAACAGTAAAAAAATTAATACCAAAATGCTATAAAAGAGAAAATATTAGCATAACACTCTACTTAAAATCATTCTTGAGAATAATGATTTTGGAGATCTGAATAAATCATTCATGTGGAGAATGATTTTCGATCAAACAAAAAAAATCATTTTTCACGTGAACGATTTTAGAAAGCATTCTTTGCATGAACGGTTTCCACATGATGTGATTTTTTTAATAATTAAAGAGTTTTGTCTTTGGGAAAATTTCAAATAAATACCGCTTGAAATTGTAAAACCCCCAGAAGTCTTCGATTTGTAAAAGATCGAGAGGTTCAAAGGACCTAGGAGGATATGGAAATTCGGGTGAAATTACCCTTTTGCCCTTAGTTTTAAATAAATAAAAAGAAAACCCTCCACCCCTTGCTGCCGCCCACCATCGCTTCTGGAGGCACCATCGGGGGGCGGCGGTGGTGGCGTCCATAGGCGGCGGTCGGCGGGGGGTTGGAGGGTATTTTATTTATTTTTTATTTATTTAAAACTAAGGGCAAAAGGGTAATTTCACCTGAATTTGCATATCTCTCATAGGTCCTTTGTACCTTTCAGTCTTTTTACAAATTCGGAAGACTTCGGGAGGTTTTACAATTTTAAACGGTATTTATTTAAAATTTTCCCTTTGTCTTTATTATAAATATTCTTCCATACATAAAAATTATAAACTAAATACTGTAATAGTTATCGGGGCAACATTAAAAAAAAAATAAATCAAATTAGATATTATAAACTACTCCTTCCGACCTTAACATATGTTTGAGAGTTGATTTTGATTTTAAATATAAAACATATTTCCTTTGTTTTTTTACTCATTTTACTAAAAAATGCCCTTATATAAATTTAAAGTGATATAAGTAAAAGTGAATCAACAACTCTTACCACATATCTCTCCGACCTAAAATTTTCCTTTCCACAAGCTATCTAATTGAAATAATGGTCTTGTTAT
Organism: Acacia pycnantha; assembly: GCA_025563575.1. Classification (NCBI taxonomy): domain Eukaryota; kingdom Viridiplantae; phylum Streptophyta; class Magnoliopsida; order Fabales; family Fabaceae; genus Acacia; species Acacia pycnantha. The sequence continues at coordinate 5,191,721 of JAMWYP010000021.1, read as the reverse complement.
ATATACATATATATGTGTACATATATCTACACACATATATATATGCACACACACACAAAGATATATGTATGTGTAGACCACAAAACATATATACATACATATATACACAGACACACACATATATACATACATACATATATGTACACACATGGGCGGACCTGTGTAGTGTACAAGGGGGGCAAGTGCCCCCCCTTAAATTTGGGATGTTTTTAAAAATAATATATATATATATATATATATATATATATATATATATATATATATATATATATATATATATATTAATACATATTTAAATGATTGTCCACCCTTAAATTAAATGTTCACCCTTAATATATCAAGACTACACTTCGTAATCAAATAGGGGATGCATGGTTGAATGATTGTTTAGTGCCTTATATTGAAAAAAATGTATTTGATAGCATTGATAATAAAGCAATTATGATGGAATTTCAAAAAATAAGGCCCATAATGATGACATTGTAATTATTTTCATTATAATATACTTTTGTTATTAAAATATATGTACTTGAGCATATTGAGTGCCCACCCTTCATTGTAATTTATGTAACTGTATTTCTAACAACACTTAGCCTTGTTTTTCTAAATGACAGTTTGTAAAATAATTGTCTCTCTTATCATATCATCAGTGTTCACTTGATTTCATGAATATTTTTTTTTAATTCTTTTCTTGTTTATATTCTTTTGTTTTTTAATGCATTTAAAACTTTTTTTTTAAAAAAAAAAATTTCGGGGGCGCTTCCCCCGAACCCCCAAATCCCCCTGGGCCAATGCCAAAAGTGCCCCCCCTTCAGTAAATTTCTGGATCCGCCCTGTGTACACACACGCTATGTGTGTGTCTATATATATTTGTGTGTAGAAACACACATATACATATATCCAAAAGTTTCACTGATTGGAAAAGTCTACACATCCACATACATATGCTCACCAAAAATCAAACACACTTGAGAGAATAAAATATAGGGGTATTTTAGGAAGAAATTAACAAAAATTAGAATGTTGTCATCTAAATAGGACCAAAACTAACTCTCAAATATTGTCCTATAACAAACATGGAGATAGAATAAAGTATGTCATATAAGTTGAGCAATCATCATAACCTATACTTAGAAGAAACATAAAATACGGAGATGACAAAAGCAAATGTAAATTAAAAGGAAAGAATATATATGATACAGTAATAAATGAGATTAAATAAGCTTCTAATCTTCACCCTTAAAAGTATTCTAAGGCTTCAATACTGTTACGGACCTAGTCTAGGCCCATTATCTCACTGGCTAGTACAGGGGGCAACCCACCATCCGTGGGACCCAGCCATGACCTTGGACATGCACCCACGATCCTGGACATGCACCCACGATCCTGGACATGCACCCACGATCCTGGACATGCGCACACGATCCCTGACACGCACATGACACGTACGGTGTGGCGCCAAGGACTAACTAACCTGTATACTCTATATATACAGAGGAAGGAGACGGCGCCTGTGTACATTCATTCTAAGCCTTGACTTATCTACATACAAACACACGGCACACACAAGACCCCTTAGGCGAAACGCCCGCTTGTGTACCGTGATCATACCCTCTCCCGAACGCTTGACCCATAAGCATACAGAAGGGCACACGATCCTATATCAAACCACCGACCTTCAATAGGCCTGACATCCGAGTTCTACACCGAACAAATGGCGCCGACCGTGGGGATCAATAAACTTCTATTCCCGTGACCATGAGGATAAGCACTCGTGCTTCGTGCCAAAGACAATCTGAGGCGGATCAAGCTGGGACAACCGTCAACCACCGCGTCAACCACCCCGTAATGAGCAAACTGACAACCGCACGATGGAGACCATCAGAAGGAGAAGATCGGCTTTCTCGGCCGTAAGAACCATTGATTCCCAACAATGAACGACATCAAAAGGACAACTGTCCGACACGGAGTCCTCGGCTCCACGAAACCAAGACCGTGGACCACGTAATTCCACTGAGGAGGCCGGACATCCCACATGCCGAGCCGTACTTTCGATCTCTTCAAGCCGGATGCTTGCGATAATGAGACGGGTGGACAACATAGACAAGCGCCATACCCTTCACTATCGGCCGAGCGGAAGAGCGGGAGAAAAGGCGGACTCCACACCCTTTCCAACGGAGGACCGGGAAGATAAAACTTGGAGAGAGGACGACGATGACGAGAGCTCGGCCATCGCACCGACAAAGTAAGGCGGAAACCGTCGACAGCAGGAGGGCCAATAGGAGGAACCGTAACCGGGATGAAGAGGGTCGACCTCGGGCGAGGAACCATCGAGGTGACAGGACGGTTCCCCAAGTGGTTTCCAAATGACGGAGATATGTCGCCCAAATGCACAATAGCTTTTTCTCCAAGGAGATCCGTAACGCCCGATTCCCCGAGAAGCCGAATTTGGGCGAGTTGACAAAGTATGATGGCACACAAGACCCGACGACTCATTTAGAAGACTTTGACGTTCACATGTCTGCTAGAGGTCTCAAGGAACCAATTGTGCCCCGGATCTTCGCCGCGACGTTAAAGGGGCCTGCGTTGAAATGGCTTCACACTCTTCCCTTTGGGTCGATCCACAACTTTGAAGACTGGCCGAGGCCTTTGAGTTGCACTTCGCGACTAGCAAACGGCAACCAAAATCCCAAGATTCTCTCTCAAAAATCGACAACCGGGAGAGCCGCTCCAAAGTTACCCGGACCGCTTCAATCATGCGGCACCGCAGTGCGCGGACTTAACGAAGACGTACACGTTCACTTATTGGTGGACGGCCTCGATAAAGAGTCCCGCCCGGCGTAATCCTTTTTAAAGGAGCGGCAAAGAATCTCAACGACTTCATATCTCGTTCAAAGAAGTACTTGGACGTCGAGCGATGCGAATGGCAAACAATCCCAATTCGAGGCGGGACCAAGATAGAACCTCCTCCTGTGGGTCGAGACTTCTCTCGACAACAGGAATAGGGATTCCCTGAGAAGGGGAATGAAAGCAAGAGCCGAGGTGGCAAATTTGATCACGGAGCAAGTACGAGAAATATTCGGCCCGACGGTGCCTCGATCTCAAGTTTGGAAGGAGGTATCAACGACCGAGATGAAGAAGGTCGATCGGCCTCGTCTCGTCCTACCGAAGATCCGGATAGACCGCCTAAATATTGCTCGCTCCATGATGGTCGAGGTCATACAACCGACGAATGTTACGAGCTCCGGATGCAATCGAACGATTTGTTCGGGAAGGCAAACTTCAACGGTAAGACGTCATAGAGCATCAAGGAAAAGGTGGGAAACGAAAGACCAAGAACCGCAAAGTAGGACCCTCCTCGAAAGTTCAAAAAGCAGAAGATAAACGAAAGGCTCCTGAAGCCGATGACGAATTTCCGAAGCGGAATTCGACCGTAATGTAATCGCGGAGCAATGGGCGGTGGCGGTGATACTATAAGCCGAAGGAAATACCTTCGAGAAGTCCCGTCCGTCGTGGACCGACCTAAATTCAAGGAACATCACACCGAGGTAGCACGACCGCCTTTGTTTTTCACAAGAGACGACCTCAAGGACGTTGTCCCCGCCATCAAGATGGGCTAGTGATAACCTAATAAATCGTCAACCGCCGAGTCAAGCGGATATTTGTGGATGCGGTAGCTCGGCCGACATACTAAGGCGGGAAGCGTTCAAAAGAATGAGCCCGGACCGGGACGACTTAAAGCCTTGCAAGACAACCCTCATCGGGTTTAATGGAGAACAATCTCGTCCGAAGGGGTTTATCGACCTCAGGTTCACCCTTGGAGTCAAAGACGCCTTTAAGTCCGAAAGAGTGCGGTTCATAGTGGCCGAGTTCGTTTCACCTTATAACATAATATTGGGAAGGCCAACCATCCACAAGTGGGACATGTTGGTGTCTACAAAGCATCAAAAGCTCAAGGTGATAGGCAACCAAGGAACCGTGGTCACGGTGAATCGGGGATCAAAGAGAATCTCGACGGTGCTATTTTGAAACCGTGAGAATTGGGAGGCGGATCTTCATCGCAGCCCCAAAGAATCGCCTATCGGGACCGTTCGGACCGGGATTCTCCGACGAAGAAGTTAATACGTGGAATTAGACATCCGAGACGATGAGGCTCGCCCGAACCGGCAGAGACCCGGAAGATCCGGTGATCGGAGACCCTCTCCGCACCACTAAGATTGGCAAACACCTATCTTCCGAACTTAGAAGTCGGTTGGAGGAATTCCCGAAGGAAAACAGGATGTCTTCGCACGGGATTCATCTCGTACACTGAATAGACCCAAAATTTTGTTGTCACAAGCTAGAAGTCTATCCGGCTCAATCCAGGTGTCGCAGAAAGAGGAACCACGGACCGAGAAAAAAGGAAAGCGCTGAAATTCACATCCAAGAATTGCTCAAGCGGGATTTATTCGGGAAATACAGTATACAACCTGGTTATCAAATGTGGTGATGGTAAAAAAGCCAAATGGGAAGTGGAGAGTGTGTACCGATTACAAGAACTTGAACAAGGTATGCCCGAAGGACTCCTACCCAATGCCAAACATCGACCAACTGGTCGACAACGCCTCAGGATTCCAGCTCCTATCCTTTATGGACGCGTACTCCGGATATAATCAGATAGCGATGTACCCAGAGGATCGTGAAAAACAGCCTTCATTAATGAAAGAGCTAACTATTGCTATAATGTCATGCCTTTCGGATTGAAGAATGCGGGAGCTACATATCAAAGGATGATGAATAAGGTCTTTGCGGACCAGATCGGCCGCAATGTGGAAGTGTATATAGATGACATGATCGTCAAAACCTTGGACCAGCAACGTCATATACAAGACCCGGAGCGGACATTCGCCAAACTCGAGAACCTACCGAATCCGACGAACCCGCCAAATGTGCTTTTGGCGTCCCCGCTGGAAGTTCCCGGGTTTCATGCCGACTAACCGGGCATTGAGGCCAACCCGGACAAATGTAGGGCGGTGATGGAGATGAAGGCTCCGAGTAATAAAAAGAAGTCCAACAGCTTAACCTAAGATTGGCCGCCCTAACTAGGTTTTTGCCAAAATCGGCGGAGAAGGCTTTACCCATGTTCGAGCTCTTAAAGAAGGAGGCATCGGTGGAATGGAATTCAAAGTGCGATGACGCATTTGAAGACATAAAGCAATGTCGGCCAATCCTCCAGTCCTCTCAAAACCTCGGCTGGCGAGAGTCTTTTCCTTTACTTGTCGATCGGCGAGGAAGCCGGCGCGGCCTTAGTAAGAGAGGCGGAACACTGACAAATTCCTCGTGTATTTTGTCGGAGAGAACCCCCGCGTAATGCCGAGATCCGATACCGAAGCTAGAAAAAGTGGCATTCGCTCCGCTTATTGCGGCCCGTCGGTTAAGACCTTATTTCCGTGGTCACCATATCGTTGTTAGAACAAGCCGCCCAATTCGACAAGTCTTACATAAGCCTGACCTAGCGGGAGGATGACTAATTGGGCGATAGAACTCTCCGAGTTCGACATCACCTACGAAGCTTCGCCATGCAATCAAGTCACGGGCGTTGGCCGACTTCATCGAGAGAGCTCACCCCGGCTTCTAAGTCCGACGAGACACCGGGCGAATGGAAGGTGTATGTCGACGGATCGTCGAACACGAAAGGAAGTGGAGCGGAGTCATTATTGAGAGTCCGAGAGGGGTTACAATTGAGCATTCGTTGCATCTCAACTTCCCAACTTCGAACAATCAAGCGAGAATACGAGGCCTTGATAGCCGGCTTCTTCAAGCCAAGGAAAATGAGGCCACAAGAGTTAAGGTTTTCACCGACTCCCAGCTTGTGGCGGCTCAGATCGAGGGTACGTATCAGGCTAAAGGCCCGCTAATGGCCAAGTATCTCCTAAAGGCAAAGGACTTGATGTCAGGTTTCGATGAAGCAACTGTTACTCACATTCCCAGGAGAAAACGCAAGAGCCGACATTTTATCAAAATTGGCAAGCACTAAGCGAGTGGTTGTCATCGCACGGTTGTCCAAAGAAAATCTCGAAGATCCGGTATGCATGATGGCTATTTCGGTCGAATCATTTGGAAAAAGCCGATAGAAGACTACCTTGAACGTGGACTCATCCCGGACGATGCAATGGAAGCAAAAATGTTGATTCGTGACGCGGCCAAGTACACAATGGTGGAGGATCAACTTTACCGAAAAGGATTACATTCTCCCATGCTTGAGGTGTTTGAACCCAAATGAAGCGGGGTATGTCTGGCCGAGATTCATGGAGGGGCCAATGGTCGCATATGGGGGCTAAGGCGCTCCCGAAAAACCCTTCGAGCGAGGCTATTACGGCCGACGTTGGAGGCGGATTCAAAGACCCTTGTAAGACAATGTGATAGTTGTCGAAACATGCCGAGTTATTTGGGCGCCCCAGTGAGCTTCATTCCATCACGGCCCCACAGCCATTTTACAAATGGGGCATGGACATTCTGGGCCATTCAAGACAAGACCCGGCAAGCTGGCGGCTAATCGTGGCGTGACTATTTCACCAAGTGGATTGAGGCCGAACCTCTCACAACGATCTCCTCGGCTCGTGTGCGGCGATTTGTTGAAGTTAATATAATTACGCGCTTGGAGCACCAAATAGAGATAGTAACAGAACAACGGAACTCGGTTCACTGGAGTCGGATTTCGTGACTTGATTTATGAATACGGAATACGGCATCACTTTGCTTCCGTGGAACACCCGCAGTCCAACGGGCAAGGCGAGGCCGCCAATAAGGTCATCCTTGATGGTTTGAAGAAACGTATGTTGGAGCCGACACCTCTTGGGCCGATCAACTACCTTTTGTCCTTTGGGAAATCGAACAAGCGCTCGAGACATCCACCCAAGAAACTCCTTATAGGCGGCCTACGGTTGTGAATCTATGATTCTGTGGAAATAGGGATGATGTCTTGGCGCGGGAAGAGCATTTTATCACAAGGTGAAATTGCCAATAGTGAGGCGTTAGCGCTTGAGTTGGATCGGCCGATGAGGCTGGTCACCTCCCATTGTCGGGATATTGCAATGAAGCGGTGATCGCGGCTCGTTATAACAAGAAGGTTAGACCAAGAAGATTCCGCCCGGTTGCTTGGTACTTAGAAGGGCCGACATCGGGAACAAGAACTCCAAAGACGGCAAGCTTGCGGCTAATTGGGACGGACCTTATCGCGTTCGGGAAACTCTTGAGAGAGGAGCTTACATTACGGAAAATTTGGATGGAACCCCTATCAAGCGAACATGGAATGCGGACAAATTAAAGGCATATTTCGGTTAGGCTTATCTCGTTGTTTTTCTTAAAGCATCGTTTTCCATTATGTTCTTTGTTCAACGTTGGCTGCGGCTTTTCCCTTCGCAACAATTGTTGTGCCAAATATGAATGAAACTCTCGTTCGAGGGTATCTATTGAATTCCAAACATTGTCTTTTTCAAGATTCAATTGTTATTAGCTTTTCACCAAGAAAACACGTCCGATAGCTATCGCAGCCCGTACACGCTAATTTACTCCGGGTATCAATAGAAAATGTCATGCCGACCCCGATCGAGTCAAAATGCTCTGACGCTATCGGGACAAAACCGAACCCGGCAGTGGCAATTTTCATTTACCTTTGGATGACCAGGTTACTATACCAGAATTTTATAAAACAAAGGCAAACACTAGCACTTTAAAACATTATGGTCTTATGACCAAAAGCGCGTTCGCAGATTACTCGCTTACCTTCATATGACCTTGGCCGAGTCGACCGCGATAACTGGTAAAGTTATATTCTTATACGATGCATTATGGTTGCTAAGTTACCATCTATTGTTAATCGTAGCCAAAAGTGGCCATATTGGCCAACTGCTCAATAAAGTCATTGCCGGTAAAACAACCGGATAGATTATACAAATTAAAAAGAGAAAGAAAAAAGGGAAATCAATCCACGTGCTTGGGGGCGGTCGAGACTTCCTCACCCTGCTCAGCCTCCAGCACGGCCGCATCGCCATCTATCCGGGTCTCGGAGCCAGCAGGAGGTTCCACATAGGGGACAATCTGCCCGTCGCCACATAAGACCGGAAATGATGCCCCGTAGTGTTGAGCTCGATCCCCGGTTCAAAGCCCGGATCCGGGCAAGTGAATTCTCAAACGCCTCCACCACCGAACCCAAGAAGCAACTCCTGCAGCCGGGTTATCTCCGCGGACAGATGTGTTGAGGACGCCTCCCCCTCGGCTTTGATCCCCGTCCACTTCGGCTCGAACCCGTCCTCTCACTGTCATGGCTTTTAACCGCTCTTCGCTTCTAGCTTGAGCCGCCTTAAAGCCTTCAATTATTACATTGGAGTCCGCCAAGAGCCCCTCGGCCTCTTTTAGTCGAAACTCCACTTTCTCCACTGGACCTCACGAGCCTCGGAACTCGTTCGAAGCGATTTGCCATTGTTTCGAGCTTCATCGCGGTCTGTTCGGGCACGCTTCGCCTCCGTGGCGGCCTCCGCATATTTGTGGTGCGGGGTGAGAAAGATTGGGTCAAACCAAGACCTTTCAGGAAAGCATTTCCCAATGCCTCGGACCTCTCGTACGTCTACTTCCCGCAAGGCTACCGGCTCTTGATAACGGGCGGGAGGCAGGAGTGCGACGCCGAGTTCTTCGGTAATACCCTTACTCCACAAATGTGAACGGGAATGACGGTGGAAGGACGAGGGGAACCGGGGTATCGGGCATGGAGAGGGGCTCGACGTCTGGTCGACTTAGGAAGCGGCGATTTCGGGACGGGGAGGCTCGGATAGAGAGACGGGGCTGACTTCGGTTCGGGGCTTGGACGACTCCCGACCTTAGGCTTCTTTGGCTCGGCCCAGCCGAAGACTCTCCGACCTTCGACTTGCCCGCCTCCTTGGCCGACCTCTTTCTCCCCTTGGCGGCAGGCTCGGGGATCCCAGAAAGATATTGCAGCTCTTTCATCTTAAGACCTGTATGAAACACATACACCATGTTAGCTACTAGGAAAGCAAAGACGATCAATACAATACTAAGACGCGGAACAACGCCGATGTTAAATAACAGAAATGCCATACTCGGCCCTGACGCCATCTCATCTTGACGCCGTGCCTCGGCCCGATATTGGGCTACTAAGGAGCCGGCCCCTACAAGCACCGTTCGCTCGAACGTGGTCTATTATGGCATCAATGGCCTTCCTTTCGTGCTCCGCAGATTGGACCGCTCCACCTTATAGGCGCTAGGGGACACATTGTGGTGATCTTGACACCAATACAAGTTAAACTCCCGATCGACTTTTGCGAGTCCGGCCCTTTGAGGAACCAAGGAGTTGTACCGGCTTTAGCGACGACTTTGAAAAAGTTCCCCTTGAAGCGTTTGAAAGAGTCTGAGACTGGGGTAAACAAGCGCCGATTGGCTATTCCCCGAATGGAGGTCCAGCCCTTGAGCTCCGGCGGTTCCTTCCCAGAGCGAGAGGTGTGGGGGTTGAAGAAATAGAAGAACATGGAAGTGGTGCAAGGCGGTCAAGGCTCAGGCAAAACCACTCAAAGGCAATCGGAGTAACCCCATCCATTGGGGTGTAATTGCGAGGGAGCTATACTAAGAAACTGAAGGGTGGCCATTTGAAATTCGGAAAAGGGGAATCGAATCCCAAGCCTGGTGATATAGTCAGCATAGAAAAAGAAAAAGGAGTTGTGGCTCCCCTCCCTCACTGAGCACACGAGCTCTTCCTCTTCGGGAGACAAAGCGAGTAGGTGTTAGTATCTCGAACCGGAAGACCTTCCAAGTCTTCCATGGTCGCCGGACCGATAGGATAACACTTCTCGGGTAACCCAAGGGAATTGGTCAATTAAGTCTTGTGGGGGGCTAGCGCGGTTGGCATTTCCAGATTCGACTCACTCGCGTGGGAAGAAGAAGACGACGCCATTATACCTAACACAAATAAAAATATAAGCAAGATCGAGAATCTTCCTAGCATACACGATGTCAATAATTGAAGGCGGGACTCTACAGTTGTGGTAAGATTAAAATCCAAGTCAACAGGACTCGGCGATATTGCTTGAGGAGCCGGGACCAAATTGTGTCGGCAAGAGCCCAAAATTAAGTCGGCTGTGGAGGAATCCCCACAAGAAATAAGTCGGGAGCACTCATACAAGCAGTCGTAGCAAGGCCCGATGTAGGAATCAACCTCGGCCCTAGGACCCGAGCGGCCACTTTGTTAGGCGGCTATTCGGAAGGCAGGAGAAGTGGACACGTCAAAACTCGGGTTAAACTCCCTTGGATTAGGAAGAAGCGGGAAGGAAACATTCGGACTCCCCTAACCGACGATGCATCGTCTCAGATTTTCGCCGACCCACCACCAGAAGTTTTTCCCTTGCCTCCACGGTGATCGGTTAAAGCAACGGTTTGCGGCGTTGGGCGGGAAGATTCATCGCCCCAAAGCCACCAACGGCTTTTTCCCTTGACGGTGTGGCGTAGTTCCGCCGCTCTTCGGGGTCATATTCTTTATGTCCTTTGACATTGGGAGCCACTCTACTAAAGGTATTAACGAAAAGGAAACGGCTCACTCGAAAAACAGGGGAGTTTTGCACAAATGAAGGAACTGAAAACAGGACTACGCGAAAACCTACTCAACAAGGGAATTTACCCAGAATTTCAACTAAATACGGAGCCACTCTATTAAAGGGAAACGGCAGATCAGAGCAGAACAAAAGAAAGAGGCAAGGAAACAAGAATACCTACCTAAAATATGGAGATGATCAATGGAAGTTGTGGAACGAAGATGGTTCACGAAGCAGGTTATCCTCCCAGGAAGCGAGAATCGTCGGGAGAGAAGTTCTTCAAACAACTTTGATAAAATGACAAGGAAGGAGACTTGGCGGGTATAAACCTTTCGAAACCCAATCGACGGGGCAAAAGCGCCTTTTCCATCCGTCGAAAGGATGACGTGACCTTTTCATTTAATGCGCGTCTGTCGGGCATTAATTACGCCAAAGCCCGTATAGGCCACCCCCTCAATTCGGCTTCACGACAGTCGAGGGACGCCAGCTGGCATAGGCAAATGATAACGTAGAAGAGGAATCGACAGCCCAGATCCGGGCACAAGGAGCAGGAGTCACAGTCAATTATCCCGGCTCACTCGTTAGGCTAATCAGCCTCTGAGAAAGGACCCGCATTGGGAGTCTTCGACCGTGCAAGAAGCGAGCCCGGAAGGTCGAAGAACAACAAAATTTAAACAAACATAACCCGGACCACAGGTCTGGGGGCAATTCAACCGAAAGACTTGTAGTTCGAGGTTGCTTGAAACTCGATAGACACCTTATCAAAGTAAGGCGGGGGCAGCTCAGATACAACTAGAGGATCCAAGAACATGTCCACCCGCTTGACCGTAGACTGGACAACCCTACTGGGGCAAGGACATCATGTTACTTCGCGATCAACAAAGACTCGTACTTCAACAAAGACTCGAACTTGCGTTCTTCAAGCGAACATCTAAACTCGGTGCTGCACGAGACCTGAGCAACCGAGCTTGGGGCAACTGTTACTGACCTAGTCTAGGCCCATTATCTCACCGCTAGTACGGGGGCAACCCACCATCCGTGGGACCCAGCCATGACCTTGGACATGCACCCACGATCCTGGACATGCACCCACGATCCTGGACATGCGCACACGATCCCGGACACGCACATGACACGTACGGTGTGGCAACCAAGGGACTAACTAACCAGGTATACTCTATATATACAGAGGAAGGAGACGGGCGCCGGGTACATTCATTCTAAGCCTTGACTTATCTACATACGAGTCACACGGCACACACACCCCTTAGGCGAAACGCCCGCTTGTGTACCGTGATCATACCCTCTCCTGAACGCTTGACCCATAAGCATACAGGAAGGGCACACAGATCCTATATCAAACCACCGGACCTTCAATAGGCCGGACATCTGAGTTCTACACCAGAACAAATACCTTCCCAACTAAAAATTGAATTAAAAATAAGGAAATTAAAGCAAAATCCAGACACTTACAATGGTCCTTCCTCACTGTGACAAAATACAATCCTCACGAGTGACAACCGCTCTCTTCAACGGCAATGCTAGGAGCACAATGATTGATTAGCGTCATTAAGAATGAAGCATTTGACGCTTTCGTTGCCCTTTTTTCCCCCCCAATATACACTATGCGTTACTTTTGATTTTGGAAAAATGCTATGAAAATATAACTTCAATTTTAAAATCCCAAATTACTTATTTTCCAGTGAAATGAATTATCAATTGCTTAAAATATAACTTAAATTTCAAAATATCAAATTAGTGATTTTCGGTGAAGTGAAATGAGTTATCAATTGATTTCTTGTTCTTGTTAATCCAATTAAAATTATTGTCACGAGGATTTTGAAGTTTAAATATATTTTTCTATCAATTTCCCTTTGTTTTTTGGGTTAATGTGCAAAAATATACATATAATTTTCCAAAAAGTGCACCACCACTATTTTTTGTGCAAAAGTGACTATATAATTTCAAAAGTGGAGAAAAAAAATACCCTTTGACCGTTAGTTTGACTTTTTTGTATTTTTAACATGGTTTGTGAAACCGGACCGGACCGGCCGGTTCAGACCGGGAACCGGCCAACCGGCCGTGAAACCGGTCCGGTTTGGTGCAAAACCGGTCTGACCCGGTTAACCCGGGTTGACCCGGTGAAACCGATGTAAACCGGTCGGGTTACAAGGTCAACCCGGTTCCAGTATTTTTAATTTTTTTTAAAATTTTTTTATTTTTAAAGGCAATCTGATTTGAATATCTGAATATGTCACAAGTATTGAAGTATGTGGTTATTTTACTACTGATCTAAAGTATTAAAATGATATATAGTACTCCCTCTGGTCCTTATTATAAGACATCAACTAACAAATTTCACAAACCAATAAAAGTAGTCAAAGTCAATAAAGTTGCCCTACACTTTAAGTAACTTCCAATTTTTTTATACCTCACCGGTCTAGCCCGGGTTGACTCCGGGCTGACTCCGGTCTGACCCACTAACCCTTAACCCAGTACCCCGACCGGTTCAGTCACCGGTCCGGGTTTCAGAACCTTGATTTTTAAAGCTAATATGGACGATGACTCAGCTAAATTTATTCAAGCTGGCAGTAAAAAACTAGAGAAAATTACAAAAAATGACATAGATATTTTGGAAATTAAAGTTTAGTCATTCTCTCTCCAATTCCCCTCCTCTCTTCCAATCTCAATCTTACCCATCGAGTCACCTATTTCCGCCTCCTTGCCGCCGTTGCCGCCTTTCTGTAATTTTCAAAACTATCTGGGTTATTTTTGGTAATTTTCTCCGATCTTCCACTACAAGTTAGGATGGAATTTAACTAAGTCATCGTCCATGTCAGTTTTAAAAATACAAAAAAGTCAAACTAGCGGTTGATGAGTATTTTTTTTCTCCACTTTTGTAACCAAATAGTCACTTTTACAAAAAAAAAAAAATAATAATAAAAAAAAATAAAAAACACTTGAGGTTGGGTGCACTTTTAAAAAAACCACATATATATTTTTGCACTTTAACCCTTTTTTTTTTTTTGCCAAAATATCCAAATCCCATTTTGATGTTGCATGACCAATATCGTATTTCCCTAATCGGAGTCATCACTTTGGGTTTGGGAAGTCTTAGGGAGTTTTTTGGGATTTTCCCAATAAACATCGTATCATAAATATTGCAAAGAGTGGGATTCTTTTTATGGGGACGTGATAAACAGTAAAAAAATTAATACCAAAATGCTATAAAAGAGAAAATATTAGCATAACACTCTACTTAAAATCATTCTTGAGAATAATGATTTTGGAGATCTGAATAAATCATTCATGTGGAGAATGATTTTCGATCAAACAAAAAAAATCATTTTTCACGTGAACGATTTTAGAAAGCATTCTTTGCATGAACGGTTTCCACATGATGTGATTTTTTTAATAATTAAAGAGTTTTGTCTTTGGGAAAATTTCAAATAAATACCGCTTGAAATTGTAAAACCCCCAGAAGTCTTCTGAATTTGTAAAAAGACTGAGAGGTTCAAAGGACCTAGGAGGGATATGGAAATTCGGGTGAAATTACCCTTTTGCCCTTAGTTTTAAATAAATAAAAAAGAAAACCCTCCACCCCTTGCCGCCGCCGGCCACCACTGCCGGAGGCACCATCGGGGGCCGGCGGTGGTGGCCGTCCATAGGCGGCGGCGGCGGTCGGCGGGGGGTTGGAGGGTATTTTATTTATTTTTTATTTATTTAAAACTAAGGGCAAAAGGGTAATTTCACCTGAATTTGCATATCTCTCATAGGTCCTTTGTACCTTTCAGTCTTTTTACAAATTCGGAAGACTTCGGGAGGTTTTACAATTTTAAACGGTATTTATTTAAAATTTTCCCTTTGTCTTTATTATAAATATTCTTCCATACATAAAAATTATAAACTAAATACTGTAATAGTTATCGGGGCAACATTAAAAAAAATAAATCAAATTAGATATTATAAACTACTCCTTCCGACCTTAACATATGTTTGAGAGTTGATTTTGATTTTAAATATAAAACATATTTCCTTTGTTTTTTTACTCATTTTACTAAAAAATGCCCTTATATAAATTTAAAGTGATATAAGTAAAAGTGAATCAACAACTCTTACCACATATCTCTCCGACCTAAAATTTTCCTTTCCACAAGCTATCTAATTGAAATAATGGTCTTGTTATATATACATATATATGTGTACATATATCTACACACATATATATATGCACACACACACAAAGATATATGTATGTGTAGACCACAAAACATATATACATACATATATACACAGACACACACATATATACATACATACATATATGTACACACATGGGCGGACCCAGGTAGTGTACAAGGGGGGCAAGTGCCCCCCCTTAAATTTGGGATGTTCTTAAAAAATAATATATATATATATATATATATATATTAATACATATTTAAATGATTGTCCACCCTTAAATTAAATGTTCACCCTTAATATATCAAGACTACACTTCGTAATCAAATAGGGGATGCATGGTTGAATGATTGTTTAGTGCCTTATATTGAAAAAAATGTATTTGATAGCATTGATAATAAAGCAATTATGATGGAATTTCAAAAAATAAGGCCCAGAATGATGACATTGTAATTATTTTCATTATAATATACTTTTGTTATTAAAATATATGTACTTGAACATATTGAGTGCCCACCCTTCATTGTAATTTATGTAACTGTATTTCTAACAACACTTAGCCTTGTTTTTCTAAATGACAGGTTTGTAAAATAATTGTCTCTCTTATCATATCATCAGTGTTCACTTGATTTCATGAATATTTTTTTTTAATTCTTTTCTTGTTTATATTCTTTTGTTTTTTAATGCATTTAAAACTTTTTTTTAAAAAAAAAAATTTCGGGGGCGCTTCCCCCGAACCCCCAAATCCCCCTGGGCCAATGCCAAAAGTGCCCCCCCTTCAGTAAATTTCTGGATCCGCCCCTGTGTACACACACGCTATGTGTGTGTCTATATATATTTGTGTGTAGAAACACACATATACATATATCCAAAAGTTTCACTGATTGGAAAAGTCTACACATCCACATACATATGCTCACCAAAAATCAAACACACTTGAGAGAATAAAATATAGGGGTATTTTAGGAAAAAATTAACAAAAATTAGAATGTTGTCATCTAAATAGGACCAAAACTAACTCTCAAATATTGTCCTATAACAAACATGGAGATAGAATAAAGTATGTCATATAAGTTGAGCAATCATCATAACCTATACTTAGAAGAAACATAAAATACGGAGATGACAAAAGCAAATGTAAATCAAAAGGAAAGAATATATATGATACAGTAATAAATGAGATTAAATAAGCTTCTAATCTTCACCCTTAAAAGTATTCT
Source organism: Acacia pycnantha (assembly GCA_025563575.1). Taxonomy (NCBI): domain Eukaryota; kingdom Viridiplantae; phylum Streptophyta; class Magnoliopsida; order Fabales; family Fabaceae; genus Acacia; species Acacia pycnantha. Next base: position 5,175,742 of record JAMWYP010000021.1, on the reverse strand, counting down.
AAGGCTTCAATACCTTCCCAACTAAAAATTGAATTAAAAATAAGGAAATTAAAGCAAAATCCAGACACTTACAATGGTCCTTCCTCACCGTGACAAAATACAATCCTCACGAGTGACAACCGCTCTCTTCAACGGCAATGCTAGGAGCACAATGATTGATTGGCGTCATTAAGAATGAAGCATTTGACGCTTTCGTTGCCCTTTTTTCCCCCCCAATATACACTATGCGTTACTTTTGATTTTGGAAAAATGCTATGAAAATATAACTTCAATTTTAAAATCCCAAATTACTTATTTTCCAGTGAAATGAATTATCAATTGCTTAAAATATAACTTAAATTTCAAAATATCAAATTAGTGATTTTCCAGTGAAGTGAAATGAGTTATCAATTGATTTACTGTTCTTGTTAATCCAATTAAAATTATTGTCAACAGGATTTTGAAGTTTAAATATATTTTTCTATCAATTTCCCTTTATTTTTTGGGTTAAGGTGCAAAAATATACATATAATTTTCCAAAAAGTGTACCACCACTATTTTTTGTGCAAAAGTGACTATATAATTTCAAAAGTGGAGAAAAAATACCCTTTGACCGTTAGTTTGACTTTTTTATATTTTTAAAGCTAATAAAGACGATGACTCAGCTAAATTTATTCAAGCTGGCAGTAAAAAACTAGAGAAAATTACAAACAATGACATAGATATTTTGGAAATTAAAGTTTAGTCATTCTCTCTCCAATTCCCCTCCTCTCTCCCAATCTCAATCTTACCCATCGAGCTGCCTATTTCCACCTCCTTGCCGCCGTTGCCGCCTTTCTGTAATTTTCAAAACTATCTGGGTTATTTTTGGTAATTTTCTCCAGTCTTCCACTACAAGTTAGGATGAAATTTAACTAAGTCATCGTCCATATCAGTTTTAAAAATACAAAAAAGTCAAACTAGCGGTTGATGAGTATTTTTTTCTCCACTTTTGTAACCACATAGTCACTTTTACAAAAAAAAAAAAAAAAACACTTGAGATTGGGTGCACTTTAAAAAAAAAAACCACATATATATTTTTGCACTTTAACCTTTCTTTTTTTTGCCAAAATATCCAAATCCCATTTTGATGGTGCATAACCAATATCGTATTTCCCTAATCGGAGTCATCACTTTGGGTTTGGGAAGTCTTAGGGAGTTTTTTGGGATTTTCCCAATAAATATCGTATCATAAATATTGCAAAGAGTGGGCTTTTTTTTATGGGGACGTGATAAACAGTAAAAAAAATAATACCAAAATGCTATAAAAGAGAAAATATTAGTATAACGCTCTACTTAAAATCATTCTTGAGAATAATGATTTTGGAGATCTAAATAAATCATTCATGTGGAGAATGATTTTCGATCCAACAAAAAAAAAAACACTTTTCACGTGAATGATTTTAGAAAGCATTCTTTTTTTTGGGTGAAAAGTGGGGCTAGAAGAAAGCATTCTTTGTTGGAATTTAATATTGTAACCGTCCATATTAATGTTTCAATTAATTCTATTTATGTCCCACATTATTACCGGTTTTGTAACCGTCCATTAATACCGTAACGGCCTAATTAATACGCAATAAGTGCGTATTGAATTCGTTTCCTTTTTTAGCTCTGCGATGGTCAGAGGGAAACGAACGTGTGAATTTTGTCTGGTCCCCTGAACCTGCTCTGATTTTGAGGAAGCACACCATCTGCAGTTTCAGAGAGAAGGATCAGAAGGGCTGAGACTCGGAGTCTGTTCCTGTTTGCTGGCTTGGATTTGTTCCTGTTTGGAGACTCAGAGTTCGTCCTATTTGCTTCTGGAGACAAATCAATGGCGGGAGGTATTTGTGATCTCTTATTCAGTTTTCCGCATTGATCTATATGTTAATCCATGAATAACATGTTTAGATCGTTAAAGTATTCTAACATTTGGTATCAGAGCCATGATTCCTCTGCCTTGATTTTTGTTCGATGAAACTGTATGCATATATATAAAATCTGGGTTTTTTCTGGACTGGGTTTTTCAAAACGCTGCCTACATCGTCACCATCGGTCCTTTATCGGTGAGAACGAACTGAAAAACGCGATTTCATCTTGTTTTCAAACTCAAAATTTTTCGTTTTGATTTTGGGGAGATTTTCGATGGATTGTGCGTCTACTATGCTGGGGATCGTTTTTTCCGTGATTGTGCCGTTGAAAACGTCCGATTTTGAGCCGGAAAAGTTGCCTGAATTGTTGCCGGAAAATCGCGCATCGCGGCTGGAGGTAACGGGTTGAAACCGGGTCGATCGCGGGTTTCGGGTCGGGTAGGGTTTGAAATCCGGGTAAGGAAGACGACCTGAAACAACGCCGTTTTGTGCCTCTGTGAAACGCACCGTTTCACTTAAAGAGGAGGCGGGCCAGGCGGTTCGGGCTCGGATTTTGGGCTGGATCTATTTTGGGCCGGATCTATTTTGGGCCGAGCTTCTGTTTTGCGTGAATTAATTATTATTTAATTATACATGCAATATTAAGTTGAATAATATGCATAACATGAATATCCAATTTTATTTTAGTATTGCTTATAGTTTATTGCAATATTAAATATTAATGTTGAGTGATCTATATATTTTAATTAATTAGAGAATAGCCACAAAGATCTTTAATTAGTTAAAATTATATATTAAATTGCATGATCACATAATGACATTAGTTGTAATTAATCATATGTAATATAATAAATCTTATCCCACAGAATTTTTATTATATGTTTTATATGATTAATTAGGGTGGAATATCAAATTAAATTATTGACTTACCCACTGGAATTAAGAATAAAGAAATAATTTGGTAGTTCTATCATAGAGTTGTGAATCCAATTGAATTAGAACTTTAGCCCACAGGCAAGTTTTATGTCAGTAGATTCACTATTTTCAACATGATTTACATTGGTAAAACGTGATATGGTTTATTAGTCTCAAATCTTAATTTTTAAAGCATGTATTTTTACTTAATTATGCAAAGACAACAACTCGCGATTTTCTACGATATGAAAACGAAATTCCCGAACTAAGGGGTGATAACTATAAGGTATGGAGAGAGAGAGTTCTTCTCCAATTAGGGTGGATGGATATAGATTATGCTATTAGGAAAGACGAACCACCTCCCATTGCTACAACACACATAAGGATAAATGGTCAATTAATGACCGTTGACCATGTGTGTCCGGGAGGAGGGTAGGCTGAAAATGGAAATGGGAGAGAGTTCATTTATGACCACCGAGAAAAAGGGTCGACCGAGAAAAGGGTCGACTCAAGCCAAAAAGAAGGGAAAGGAAAAACACCACCCCAAGGTGGAATTAAGAAGGAATCCAAGTGTTTCTTCCGTAAAAGAAGGGACACATGAAGAAGGACTGCTCTAAATTCCAAAGAATGGCTTGAGAAGAAAGGTATGTCAGTCTCACTTGTATGTTATGAATCTAATATGGTTGATGACATTGATGGCACTTGGTGGGTTGACTCTGGTTCTACAATCCATATTTCGAATACCTTGCAGGGTATGCAAAACCTAAGGAAGCCATTGGGAAGTGAACAATTCATCTACTCGGGTGGAAGGATTCGTTCGCATGTGGAGGCTGTAGGGACTTGCAGTTTAATCTTAAGTAGTGGCTTTGTTTTAAATTTGGAAAAGACCTTTTATGTTCCAAGTTTCTCTAGGAACTTGATTTCAGTTTCAAGACTTGTACGTTTGGATTATTCCTTTATGTTTTATAAGACATCTTTGGATTTGTTTTATAAATCAAATTTGATTGGGAATGGTACATTGTCTAATGGTCTTTATCCTATTTGCTTGAAAAATGATACTACTTATGATGCCATGCATGTTTCTGTTGGTTCGAAACGTAGTGTTATGAATGAGGATTCCTCTATGTTGTGGCACCGGAGATTGGGACATATCTCCATTCGAGAGAATTGAAAGATTGGTGAAGGAAGGGGTACTTAGTACTGGACTTTATCGATTTTGAGACTTGTGTAGACCGCATAAAGGGAAAGCAGACTAACAAGTCAAAGAAAGGTGCTAAGAGGAGTACTGAATTGTTAGAAATCATACATACGTACATTTGTAGTCCCGAAATGGACGCATATGGTCGAAATATTTCATCTCTTTTATTGATGATTACTCACGATACATGTATCTCTACATGCTTCATAACAAGCACGAAGCATTGGATGCCTTTAAGGTATTCAAATCTGAGGTAGAGAAACAATGTGGCAAACAAATTAAGATCGTGAGATCAGATCGAGGTGGTGAATATTATGGTAGATACACCGAAGATGGACAAGCACTGGTCCATTTGCGAAGTTTCTTCAAGAACATGGGATTGTTGCCCAATACACCATGCCCGGTTCTCCAGCACTGAATGGCGTAGCGAAAAGAAGAAACCGAACATTACCGGACATGGTGAGAAGTATGCTTAGTAGCTCTAAGCTACCTAAGTCCTTGTGGATTGATGCACTTAAGACTACTGTGTACATATTAAACCGAGTTCCAACCAAGGCCGTCTCCAAGACGCCATTTGAGTCATTCAAGGGTTGGAAACCGAGTTTGCAACATGTACGCGTTTGGGGATGCCCGTCTCAAGTCAGAATATATAACCCACAAGAAAAGAAGCTGGACCCAAGGACCATTAGCGGATATTTCGTTGGATATGCCGAAAGGTCTAAGGGGTACAGATTTTACTGTCCATCTCATACCACTAGGTTTGTGGAATCAAGGAATGCCAAATTTCTTGAGAATGACTTGATTAGTGGGAGCGATCGATTCGAGACCTAGTTTCGAAAAGATCATTTAGATAGCCAACCTTCTACTTGGGTCTTAGATTGGATGTCATACAACCACCATACAAGATCCACAACCTAACGATGTTGATCCAAGTAGATCAAGTTGTTAATGAGGAACAACTTGAAATTGAGGAACAACCAGAAATTGTTGAACAACAAGTTCCTCAAGAAGATGTTGAAACAACATTGAGAAGATCTACTAGACCAAGAAGATCAGCGATACCTAGTGAATATGTAGTGTATCTGCAAGAATCTGACTATAATGTAGGAGCTGAAAATGATCCTGGAACGTTTTCACAAGCCATGAACAGTAGAAATGCAGTATCATGGCATGATGCTATGGAAGATGAGATGAATTCTATGGCATCCAATAGAGTCCGGGATCTTGTTGAGTTGCCTAATGGGGCGAAGGCCATTGGTTGTAAATGGGTCTTCAAAACCAAAAGAGATTCATTAGGCAACCTTGACAGACATAAAGCAAGACTCGTAGCCAAAGGATTCACTCGAGAGAGAAGGAATCGATTACAAGGAGACATTTTCTCCGTATCTAAGAAAGATTCTCTTCGCATCGTTCTAGCATTGGTTGCACATTTTGATTTCGAGTTGCAACAAATGGATGTGAAAACGGCCTTTCTCAATGGAGAACTAGAGGAAGAGGTTTACATGAAACAACCAGAAGGATTTTCCTCTAGTGATGGTGAGCATTTGGTATGCAAGCTTAGAAAATCCATATATGGATTGAAACAAGCTCCCGGCAATGGTATTTAAAATTTCATGATGTTATCTCTTCTTTCGGTTTTGTGGAGAACGCCATGGATGAATGTATATACCAGAAGGTCAGTGGGAGCAAGATTTGTTTTCTGATTCTGTATGTGGATGATATTATGCTTGCAACCAATGACAAAGGCTTATTGCATGAAGTGAAACAATTCCTCTCCAAAAGCTTTGAAATGAAGGATATGGGAGTTGCATCTTATGTCATTGGCATTAAGATACAAAGAGACAGACATAGAGGTGTTCTGGGTCTGTCTCAAGAGACCTATATCAATAAAGTTTTGGAAAGATTTCGGATGAGGCATTGTGCACAAAGCGTAGCTCCCATTGTGAAAGGTGACAGTTCAATTTGAACCAGTGCCCAAAGAATGATTTGGAAAGGGAACAAATGAAAAACATCCCTTATGCTTCAGCTGTAGGAAGCCTTATGTATGCTCAGTCCGCACGGCACTGATATTGCATTTGCTGTTGGAATGTTAGGAAGATATCAGAATAATCCAGGTATGGACCACTGGAAAGCTGTGAAGAAGGTGTTGAGATACCTTCAAGGAACTAAGGATTACGTGCTTAAATACGAACGGACAGACAATCTAGGAGTGACTGGTTACTCAGATTCAGACTTTGCTGGCTGCATTGACTCAAGAAAATCCACTTCTGGATACATTTTTATGCTAGCTGGTGGAGCTGTGTCTTGGAGTAGCAAGAAGCAATCTTTGATTGCTACTTCTACGATGGAAGCTGAGTTCGTGTCTTGTTTTGAGGCTACTTCACATGGTGTATGGATGAAGGGGTTCATCCGTGGGCTTAGAATCATGGATTCAATTGCTAGGCCAATGAAGATATATTGCGACAATTCGATTTGCTTGTGTTTATGGCTAAGAACAACAAAAGTGGTAGTCGAAGCAAACACATCGACATTAAGTATTTAGCCATAAGAGAACGTGTTAAACATCAAGTAGTGGTTGTTGAACACATTAGCACCGAGTTGATGATAGCAGATCCTTTAACAAAAGGCATGCCACCTATGAGGTTTATGGATCATGTAGAAAGAATGGGAATTAGTGCCCATCTTTGAATTTCATTTTGTATGATTTTCTTTCGTTGTAAGAACGTTGTTATTTTATGGAACCCCATTTGTGATGTTTTTCTCATTTCAGTTACGCGTACATTTATTTGTTTAAATTTGAGGAACATCATTAAGTTTGGACCTAGAATAAACGTAGGGTTTATTCATTAAGTTACTTGGGCATGGGAAACATAATGCACTGTGATACATGGAAGATATTACTCGCTTTAAGAGGACCTATCGCTATGATCCATGCATTTTGTTTCTCAGAGGTATATACCGAAGTATGTGGACCAAGTGGGAGAATGTTGGAATTTAATATTGTAACCGTCCATATTAATGTTCCAATTAATTCTATTTATGTCCCACATTATTACCGGTTTTGTAACCGTCCATTAATACCGTAACGGCCTAATTAATACGCAATAAGTGCGTATTGAATTCGTTTCCTTTTTAGCTCTGCGATGGTCGGAGGAAACGAACGTGTGAATTTTGTCTGGTCCCCGAACTGCTCTCGATTTTGAGGAAGCACACCATCTGCAGTTTCGAGAGAAGGATCGGAAGGGTGAGACTCGAGTCTGTTCGCTTGCCGGCTTGGATTTGTTCTGTTTGGAGACTCAGAGTTCGTCCTATTTGCTTCTGGAGACAAATCAATGGCGGGAGGTATTTGTGATCTCTTATTCAGTTTTCCGCATTGATCTATATGTTAATCCATGAATAACATGTTTAGATCGTTAAAGTATTCTAACATTCTTTGCATGAACGGTTTCCACATGATGTGATTTTTTTAATAATTAAAAAGAGTTTTGTCTTTATTATAAATATTCTTCCATACATAAAAATTATAAACTAAATACTGTAATAGTTATCGGGGCAACATTAAAAAAAATAAATCAAATTAGATATTATAAACTACTCCTTTCAACCTTAACATATGTTTGAGAGTTGATTTTGATTTTAAATATAGAACATATTTCCTTTGTTTTTTTATAAGTTATCATTATTTGAACGTGTAATGTTCCTTTTTTATAAGATATTTTTTGGAGAAATCTAAACATTTAATTATTTTTTTCCCCTCAATTAATTACTCCCTATGGTCTTAATTATAGGATATTTTTAACCGATTTTGGGGAGATTAAGGAAAGAAGTTGTTATGGACCTAAGTCTAGGCCCACTAGCTAACCGGCCCATCAGGGGGCAGTCAGCGTAAGGATCTCAACCGACCCACAGATCCAAACCGAAGGACCTATTCAAGGGGGCGGTTGCCTAGATCTTTGGATACACATCGCACGGGATCAAGATCCCTAACCCTAAGGTACACTCTATAAATAAGAGTTAAACCTAAGACGTACGATCTGATCGATCTATCATCTTCTACGCTCTGGCTATTTACATACAGCCGACACAGAGCACACACCCCACTCCTTTTGGCTTAACGCCTCCATTAATCCTCGAACTACGTGGACTTTGATCCCTCTTCAGGGTATGTAGGCCCTAGGAATCGATCCTAGGTCAAGTCCCAATCAACATCAACATCCTAGCCCCTCAGGGCTAGACAATCTGTGTTCTACACCAGAACAGTGGCGCCGTCCGTGGGGATCTGTAAATTTCGATTCCCATGACCAAAGATGGTCAACAATTCCAATCTCCAAATGCCAAAACCAACAATCACGGGGTTTTATAGTTAGGGTTTGCGGTGTTGATGCGGAAAAAATTCAGGCGAGTGATGAATTGCAATCACCCCAAGTTCGCGAAATCGAAGCGGAGAAGGGTTTCGATCGATTTAACCGATAACAGATGCCCCCAATGGTGGAAGCCACGGAAAGAAGAACGTCGGCTCTATATTTGTCCCACTAATGATGCAGGGAAGCTCGACTGTACAACGTCGGCACTCATGTGATTTGAACTACCGGTCTCTTATGTCTCTACGTCTAAAGAGAAATCAAAGGTTGAATGCCGAGAGAATTGTTTGGAGCCCGAGTTTACGTTATTACATTGCATATCGGCATCTAAACAAACCACCAACGGTGCGATTTGTCTCCCGAATGTTTCATCCTAATAGTTACGCGGATGGGAGTATTTGTTCGGATATATTGCAAAATTAGTGGAGCCCCATATATGATGTGGCTGCAATACTAACGTCTATCCAGAATGCTACTGCACATAGAAACATCCAAGACGACCGGGATGTGGGGCCAAGATTCATGGTTTTGAGTTTTATGTGTTTGTTTCTGCGACTGGGCTAAATCTGTCCACCTCGGCTAAGTCTATCTCGGCAAAGTCCAAATTGTGACCCCGGCTTTTTATCGTCTCCTAATAAATAAATAAACGGCGATAAGCCGCGAAGCGTAGACCCAGAAAGAAGGCGGGGATCCAAACCCACCAACACTGAGGAATCATTCCCGTACGATGCGGAATCCATCTTCCTCCTTCCTATCAAGATTTCAATTCGTCAAAACTACTTGGGACTTCAAAATTTGCAACTCTAGGGTTTGACAGTTTCTTGGTTATGCGCCATGGAGCAGGTCCCTTTAGTCAAGCCTCTAACCTAAGTACTGAAACGGTTCTGGGAATGAAGCCCAAGTTCTCCTGATCAACTCCAGACGCAACCGACTGTATTCGAAACTGAGCTCTAGGCATCTCAGTCATTGATCTTGATCAGGATCTCCAAGATCCACCGTCCAGTCGCTCACCAAAATCTCCGTGATTGCATATGCAAGTACCAGCCAAGAAAATTGGATTCTTCTCGGTCGATACAAAGGCGACATGGTGATTCAATTTTTTGGCGTCATCAACGGCGCAACTTAGATCACCAACTTGGTTCAGCTTCTGTTTCCTCTATCTCAAGCAATGTTTCCTCTATCTCAAGCAATGTTTCCTCTCTTTCAGACAAGGGTTCTGCTATGTTAGTTTCTCTGGATGAATGGGTTCATACGACATTCCAATTCCCCTCTCTCAGATGGATTCGATCGTGTTGTCAACTTAGGGTTCCGTAAATTTCGCCCTAAGTTTCTTGATCTTGCCGGTTCAATTACTGAAGAGTTTAATCCGACTAGCATCACCAAGGGCACCATAGATGTTGTTGCATGCAACTGCTGCCCCGAGATTCTAGGCCAAAAGTTTCTGAAGTTCTACTGCGTCCTGAGGAATTCAATCCGACTAGCATCACCAAGGGCACCAGAGATGCCACTTCTTAAAGTAGATTTGGAGAAAACAACATCATCACCAATTTTTGTTGTTGCACGCAACTGCAGGGTGGATCACGGCAAACACCACATATGGCAAGGATGTTTCCAAGCAATTAAAGGTTTTAATCAGCATCTTACTCGGAAGCATTTTTGCCATGTCAACTGAATTTCATCAGAACAATTATCTTCAACAAGAAATAGGTGTTCACAAGCTTGACAGAGGCGTAAAATCATGGAAAGAGTATCTGCATAATTTTGCTTGGGTTTACTAGCAGCACCGTAAGTTTGAAATTGGGTCGTGAATCTGTTTCCAACTTGTCTCCTTGCCCACTGTCGAAGAACACTAATAGGGCAGACAACCAGTGTACCAGCAACTGGCCTTTTCTTATCAAGTACCTGTGTTGAAGACGATCTAACTGATTTAGAAGAAGGGCAATAATCGAAATTGTCTTTCCAAGAACAGTCCAGAAAATTAAAGCTAGCTAGCAGACTTGATGACAGCTATAATAAAAGAACAAGGGAAGTTCAATCTGATTTAAGAATATTGTTGCATAATAAAAAAGGTACCTGACCGAGATTGATTTAAGAATGAGAAGTTCACACTTTTCTCACCGAGATGCCGGGATGCCTCACTTTGCATGACAAAAATTGAATTCTTCAGCTTCTCTCAGCCTCAGCCGTGGAGTGTCTCGGCCTACACAGTATCCCTGGGACAGATTTGATGCCGGCTTCCATGCTACGAGTGATGGTGGTTCTTTAGATCATGCTGGGATTGAACCAGTTCTTCTTCGTCCATGGCTTTGATAGATCTCTTAAAAATTAAGATGTCTGGGAAGTTGTCCAATGATTGATTTCTTGCACTTCTGCGCTTATCGTAATTTAAGCTTTCTCCAAATAAGTCAGGATCAATCAGCCCCGGGTTTGAGTTTCTTGCTTCCTGTTTATCCTGGGAAGCTTTCACTTCAAGAACCTCAACTGCATAACCACCACGTGGTCGTCGTCTGGAGAAGCCATAACACAATTAATATTGATTTCCAGCACTAATATTTAAAGAAAGTGGAGTATCTATACAAGTGGATGATTCAGAGAGAACCGAAATCATTGATCGAGATACCTTTGTCAGTGATAAAGGAACATCCACCTCTCCTAAACCGAGATACCGTCATAGGCTTGCAGTCATCGTTTCTGTGTAACAAATATAATTTCCCTCTATGCCGATGTGGCTCAATCAAGGACTTCCAGAGCAATTTGACTTTCACGAGCTTACTACAAACAATTGCTTGAAGATGGCTTGGTTGTTTTGTCACTTCATGCCCAAGCCATTCGGTTTTCGCAGAGATAGCAGAGGGAGATGAACTTGCTAGGAATTCTTTGATTGTGCGCCGCCTAGTCCTGATTCTAAAGAGGTCAGCTTTAGTATTTTATGTTAATTATTAATTCGAGTAGAGTTGGGCTGGACAACTTTAACTTTGTTATGGGGACTATTTGAAACCTTATGAGATTTCCCCGTGGTGCTTCGAACAAGCTGATTTCTGTTAAGTATAATAGTAGCTTGTACATGCTACCTTCATACAGAATAGATTATGGCACGTATTCCAAATCTCGTTGTAGTTAATACTATATGGGCTTGTGAATCAACATGTGTCTTTCCTCATGATGCCAATCACGAGGCTTTGAACCTTGAAAACGCTTTGAAGAATTTTATGTCAGTTAGCATAAAAGATTTCAATGAAACCATGTGATGGAAGGCGGCATTAAAAGCATTGGTACATATTGACTCATTTATCATTGAGTTTCATGAGAAGGCCAAGAGCTATCGGAGTTTTGTTGCAGAAAAAATTGTCAACCTAATGTCTCTTGATAATACTGCTATGCCTTTTCCAGTCAATTTAGAAGCATTATTTCATGCTACGAGACTGCAAAGGAGATCCATCATGGATTGGTGACATTCATGCTTTCTCCATGATTAAAGGAGTGTCGTTTGATGTATTTTTTGTGGGCAACATTTTCAAAGTGTTATGCGCCTTGATTTTATGGATATGGTCATCACCATTACTAAACTTCGTGGCTATGGTTCTTCTACGTCGGCAAGTGGGTGTTGCTTCACTTATGCCGCAAAGGAGAGAAAGCGGACCCCGGTTACACCAAATCTGGTTAAAATCCCGGTTCCGTGTAAAAATTTGAAGCGGACCTCGGTTACACTGCATCTAGTTAAAATCCGGGCTCCGTGAAAAGTTTTGAAGGCGATCCCAGGTTACACCAAATCTGGTTAAAATCCCGGCTCCGTGTTGCGGTGGCAATGTTGCCAAGTCTATTTAAATCTATTTAAATGATTGAATGCTGGGTAAACAAACTCGTTTTCAGAAATAATAAACCCAGAATCTCGGGTCAGCACGCAAGCAATCCCGACATTCACAAATAGTCTGCTCCGGGTTAGTAAGTCAACAGATCCCGACAGCTCAAAGACCTGAACTATCGGTCTGGGGGGCAACAGTATGGACTAATGAATCTCGGGTTACAACACCCAGAACGGACCTCAGTTACACTGATCCCAGTTAAAACCCGGGCTCTGCATTAAGTTTTGCGGGAAGTAAAAAGGCGGACCCCGGTTACACTTAATACAGTTACAACCCGGGCTCCGTGTAAAGTACAGTTAAGTTCGTGAAAACTCCGGATTACAAACTGCAAATAAATAAAGAAACTCTCAATCGAGAGCATTGATTCAATCTCCTCAAATTGCTCTAACGACAAAGACATGAATGAAAGAGCGAATACAGGGTCACTGAACCCGGTCGTAATTCAAATACGAACTGAAGAATAAAACCCGGCTTTTCAGTCGGAGGGAGTTGTCTCCGTAGAGCTATCGCAGCCCGGACGCTTCCTAACTTACTCCGAGATATCAAGCGGAACTGTCACGCCGACCATGATCAGGTCAAAATATTCGGACACTTTGGTGAAAAACCAAACCCGGGCAGGTGAATACTTCCCTTTATCCTAGGATGATCCAGTCAACGAACCTGGAATTATACGAGGCAGTTAGAATACTGACCCCTCACCACTTTACGGTTTCAATATCGGATGCACTTTCGCACTTTCGCAGATTCTGCATATCACGTCTATGACCCGGCCCTGGTCACTCAATAGTACTCCAAAAACAAATGTGAGTTCACTATATCAGTTCATCGTGGACACGGATGAAACACTACATAAATATTCGAATTGATCGGGAAGTGAACAAACTTTCATTAATGATCAAGTCAATACAGCTCCAATCAATCAGCCCGGAGTACAGGTCTGGGGGAAAGTTGTAGTAAACAAACGAAGCCGTCACCGTAAGCTTTCGCAACTCGGTCGCTTCCAAGACTTAGCCCGGTTTCTAAATTACGGGAGGTCGCTGTTATCAGCCCTTGCAAATATTTTGGACATTGAACGACATGCCATATACCTACACGGAATTGGACCAAGACTCGGATTGCTCAACCCAGTCATACTCCAACCACGGGTACAAAACCAACACCAGGGCCAACAAGCTCGGGTCCTTAAACTACGCGAAGCCGTTGTGATTAGCCCTTGCAAACAAACTCGGAGACCCGGATGATTGCAGAAGAAGATATCTTGACGATCATAAAAAGAAACAGACGAAGTTTCAAAGCAAAAGTAACTCGGACTACATGTCTGGGGGCAATTCAATCAGAATACAAGTAACTCCGAAGTTCTTTGAAACTTGGATAGACACTTTATCAAAATCAAACGGGTGGTAGCAACTCTGATACGATATCCGGACTCAACAAATCCACTCCGGCAGCCCAGAGACCTGGACTACCAGGCTGGGGGCCAATTTCTATACAGTTGTCAATAACCGGGATTAATGCAAACTTGAACAAGCATTCAAAATGAGCAAACTAAACGATTTACGCACACTGGACATATCTCGGCCAAGTCTGTATTTCACAGTCAATCAAACAATTAATGTCAGCAGCTCAGAGACCTGAACTACCGAGCTTGGGGGCATCTGTTATGGACCTAAGTCTAGGCCCACTAGCTAACCGGCCCATCAGGGGGCAGTCCGCGTAAGGATCTCAACCGACCCACAGATCCAAACCGAAGGACCTATTCAAGGGGGCGGTTGCCTAGATCTTTGGATACACATCGCACGGGATCAAGATCCCTAACCCTAAGGTACACTCTATAAATAAGAGTTAAACCTAAGACGTACGATCTGATCGATCTATCATCTTCTACGCTCTGGCTATTTACATACAGCCGACACAGAGCACACACCCCACTCCTTTTGGCTTAACGCCTCCATTAATCCTCGAACTACGTGGACTTTGATCCCTCTTCAGGGTACGTAGGCCCTAGGAATCGATCCTAGGTCAAGTCCCAATCAACATCAACATCCTAGCCCCTCAGGGCTATACAATCTGTGTTCTACACCAGAAAAGTTAAATTAGTTAATTTTACTCATTTTCCTAAAAAATGCCCTTATATAAATTTAAAGTAATATAAGTAAAAGTGAATCAACAACTCTTACCACATATCTCTCCGACCTAAAATTTTCCTTTACACAAGCTATCTCATTGAAATAATGGTCTTGTTATATATACATATATGTGTGTACATATATCTACACACATATATATATGCACACACACACACGCAAAGATATATGTATGTGTAGACACACACAACATATATACATACATATATACACAGACACACACATATATACATACATACATACATATATGTACACACACACTATGTGTGTGTCTATATATATTTGTGTGAATAAACACACATATACATATATCCAAAAGTTTCACTGATTGGAAAAGTCTACACATCCACATACATATGCTCACCAAAAATCAAACACACTTGAGAGAATAAAATAGTGGTATTTTAGGAAGAAATTAACAAAAATTAGAATGTTGTCATCTAAATAGGACCAAAACTAACTCTCAAATGTTGTCCTATAATTAGGATCGGAACGAGTATATTTTTATTTCCTCACTTTTTCCCACTCAATATTTCTGATCACTTTTTCCATTCATTCTCTCCCACACCCACCTAATAGGGATGTTTTGAAAAATTACCTGTCATCATTTTTTCCACTCATTCTTTCCCCACCCACCTTCCTTCTTTATAAATGTGTTTTGAAAAATGAGTTTCATTTTTTATATATTTATTATCTTTAACAGATTTTAATTAACTTTTTCATCTACTTTGTATCTTTAAAAAGGAATAAATAGAGTATTTTTCATATTTTTTTTTTATTTTTTTCAAAGTTATTCCTATTAATGTTATATCAACAATAATCAAAGAAAAGATAGAATGAAAGAATTAAGTTATGGTGTTTCAAAAATACATACTATATGAACTTACTTAAGTAACTTCTTTAATTTCTATGTATTTTCTATGTATGAAAGAATATTTATAATATAGTGAAATAAAAAATTCTCTCTATTGTGAGAGCGACTCTCTCTCTCGGTGAGTGCAACTCTGGTTTCCTTGAGAACCATTCCGATCAGTCGGCCCTAGCTGAAGATCAAGCTCTTCTATTCCCCTCCATTACCATCATTTTGTCTTTTTATCTTCTCTCTATTTTTTTTCCCTTGACTATTTGGGGCATCGGTTCCTGGCTGTCTGGAGTTGAGCAGAACTCGTCGAAATATGGTGAAGGGGCAAAGTAGTGACCCTAGTAAGATGAAAAAGGTGGTTTTGAACCTTGACCAAAACAGGAATGAACGAGGAGGAATGTTAGTGGCATACTTTGGTGGAATCTGAGGATTTTGATATCCCGAGGTATATATCTTTTATCTATGGCCCCCCTATGGAGTTAGATAGAAACCTATGCTAGCAAGAGGTTGAGAGGATTAGCTTGTCCATTCGAGAGCCATGGCTGTGTTTGGGAGATTTCAATGAGATATTAGCGCAAGAGGAGAGAAGATGGGGCGGGGGGACTGCGGGCATGGCGAAGGATTATTAATTTTCAAAGGTTTGCAGTGAATTGTAAATTGGCTGATCTGGGCTTTAATGGGCCTATGTTAACTTGGTGCAATAACAGGCCTGAGCCAAATACGGTCGGAGAGCGACTTGATAGAGCATTTGGAAACAGTCAGCTTAGGGAACCCTTTCCAAATTTACAGGCCTTCAACATTAGGGATCAGATCACCACATGTTACTAGTTAAGTGCCACATTGAAGGCCTATGCTCAAAGAGGGCCTTTCGGTTTGAAGCTGCTTGGGCGGATCATAAAAATTTTCTTCAAACCGTTAAGGAGAGCTGGAGGAAGCAAGGGAGGTAAGTTTGAATTTGCTCTGAAATTGGATATGAGCAAGGCTTACGATGGGGTGAAATGGAATTTTCTGGAAAAATGCTATGATGCGGTTTGGTTTCTGTGAGGAATGGGTGTTGCTTGTGATGAAGTGTGTGAGATCTGCTAGTTTGAATATTTGTCTAGAGGGAGAGAAAGTAAGCTCATTTGTACCAACCAGGGGGGATTAAGGCAAGGCTCTTTCGCCTTATCTCTTTATCTTAGTAGCGGAGGTTCTCTCATTAATGATCTCTAAAGGCCAAATCAAAAAGAAGCTCAAGGGGATTAAACTAAGTAATAGATGCCCAATTCTCACTCATAGTGTAACATCCCAAAATTTTGGGAATTGAAATTTAGATATTTTATGGGAATTAATTATGTAGTTTGGCTCAAATAATTATGAGAATAATTATCGAAAATTTAGACTTATTTTTCCCTTAAATTATTCTGGGAAAAGAATTATTTAAATAAGGAATAAATTACGCCTAAAAATTTTAGAAAGAATATAAGAGAATTAAAAGGTAGAATTTGGCCAAATAATTAAACTAATTATTTGAAAGATTAGGAAATTATTTTCCATATAATATTTAAAAGTAAAAAATTATGGAAAATTTGCAAAGGATAAATTGTTGATAAAAGCTCAACATGTGTGGCAAATATATATATGTGAATACGTGGGGTATATATATGTGGGATATGTATATATATATCCATATTCCTTTGTTGATCAATTTCCCCAATTAAGCTGAAGAATAGCATCACCAAGTCCTCCTCTGCAACTTTCCCCCGTGAATGAAGATCAGGCTATTGGGCTGAAATTGGTTTTTAACTAAACTTAAGGTTCATTTTCATATCCTTGGCCCATCACCCACTTCATCCAAATTGTTAAAATTTTCTTCAGGCCATATGTTGACCGTGTGGTCTAAAAAAAAAAAAAAACAAACAGAAATGCAAAGACTCACATACACAGCATTGATTACGCGAGAAGCAGATACAGTAGGATATGAATCAGATTACGCTAGGCTCTCTCTCTCTCGTCAGCGTATCTTGCCTCAGCCTCCACGGCATACACCAACCAGCGGCGCTATATCCCTCGAGACACACACCCTTCGGACCAACAGTTTTGCACCGTTGGACTGGACCCAAATCCTCTTATTTAATCCCCATACTCCTTGCTTGTTCTCATCCAAGAACGTGAGAACCCAAGAGAACGCAGCTGCTGTTATAGTTCTCTGTTTTTAATCTAAAAAACAGGGGTAATAGAGAGGCATATGGGTGAGAGCTTGACAGATAGAGAGGGAGTGGGTTACTGCAATTTATTTTTCTTTTTCTCTGCTCAACGTTGCCGCATCCGGAGAGGGGTAGTTTCAGCCGAACCTTCACCATAAAAACCAGCAAGCTAACCTAGGTAAGTCTCCTTCTCGTTTCCATAATGAAACCGAGACCTTGGGTTAATATTTATATAAAACAAAGCACATGGGAAAACATATAAATTTTTGCTGTCATGAACCTCTAGGAAACGTCACTGTCATGTGGTTGCAACTGTTGGAAAAGAATGATAAAAACAGAAACTTGTTGTCTTGCGCTTAGGTATGTGTTCGTCGCTGCATATATTTATATATGAAAGAGATGAAAAAAAAAAAAAAACCTTGAATGGTATAGTATGTGCATATATATATCAGGAAACAAAAATTTGCCGTCAAGGGTTTGAGGAAACAAAAGGAAACATCTTTGTGTTGTAAGTATATAACCATGTGTGTGTATCGCTGGTATGGAAAGAGTTGCTGTTACTAGGTTTAGAGAACCAAAGGAAAACTGAAAACAGGGACCATTTTCTAGCTTGCGCTTGCATCTTCGAACTCATTCTTTCACTGTCCAGTATTTATATATATATATGTATGGCAAGTCGCTGCACATTTATATAGAACCAAGAACTTTTGTTGTATAGATATAAAAGAAACTAAAATTTTACTCTAGACAGAAGCGTGAACACTTAAGAATGAGAGTAAGTGTCAAGAACATGTTGATGTTTACAAGGAGTGTAAGAAAAAAAAAAAAAAAAGGTCTTTGGTTGTAAGCTGCATATAGACTTACTATGATATATTAAAAAAAAAAAAAAAAAATCCTGCCACGCTCTACATATAGGTATGTTGCTGCACTTAGAGAGAAATAAAAGAAGGAAACCTAGCTGATACAATTTTAGCTGCACACATGAAAATATAGGAAAAGCTGACCCTATACATATATACATATAAACGGTTCCTCATGTGGAAATAGAGAAGAGAAACCTGATTTTTGGTGTATATATATGAAAAGAGAGGAAAGTTGATGTGTGGCATGTATTTATACACATATGTCACTACACACATAAAAGAGAAGAAAAAGTTATTGTTATATATATATTTATATATTATTGCATTTGCTAATAAAAAAGAAGGAAACAAATTTATATTGTTACTGATACATATATATGAGTCTACGTTACTTCTTTATGGCTCTCTCTTTATCCTTATATCAAATGAAGATTTTACACTTTCAACCTTGAATACGTTTTCTAAATATTTTGGTGGGTGTCTGTTGCTTTCACATGCACCACCTAGAATTATTTTATTATTTACTCCATTAATTGTTCAACCTCATCCTTCCTGTTCGTACAAAACTTATGACATTGGCCACAATAATTTTAGTATGCTTTCATAGCGTAAACTAAAAGTCCTGCATGTAAGTGCAATTGTCCAAATCCTGGAAGCAGTTCTTAAGGTCCAATGTATCCATACTTCATTATTAGAGTTTAGAATAATTGAAAAGAAATAATAATGAAATAGATAAATAATTAATAATATTATTATTAGTAAAAAGGGAAGAAATAATAAAGGAGTTATTAATTAATAATAAATAAAAAGAGTGTTATTATTAATTAATGATAATTAAAAAGGGTATTAATATTAAGGGAATTTTTAGGGATTAACTACTATTTTTAATCCCCTAAAAATAATTCGCGTAGTTAGTTACTTTACGACGCTAGAAGTGACTAATGACAATGATAAACGTTTATACGCATACCTTGACACCTCTACTGATCCCAGCACCTTCGGACGAATTAAGGATTCAAGTTTGAGGTGGGTAACTGTTATCTCGTTAGCTTGTATGTTTGTATTCATGTATGACTGATCATGGTTGCTATATAATTTACATGTGTGTATCCTAGCTATGGCATTGAGGCTGCGTGTCTCATAGGGCTGCGTGTCCTAAAGGGCTGCGGTCATTGGCCGTTAGCTGCGGTTAACGGTGCGACTTGTTTTATCTAGATAAATGTATCCGAGCTATGGATTGGGGCTGCGGTCCTTGGCTGTTAGCTGAGGTTAACAGTGCGACTTGTTTATTGTGAATTACTGTATGCTTATACATGTGTTATACTGTGATTTATATTTCATACCTGTATATGAGATTAACTGTTACCCCTGGGGTTCATTCATTTGAACTTCAAATCATATGAAAGAGACAGGTAGTGGATCGGGACCAAGAGGGAAGACGCAACTGTAATAGTTACAGCTAAAGGAACCTTTTGGAAAAAGTATGAATAGTTGGACTGTATTAATTCGTTTATCATTTATCAATTTTTGGATTAATGTATTAAGATTCCCTATGGGATAGATTCGAATTGCGAAAAATTCATCCTCATGTTTTTGAACTAAGTTATTTTGTTAAAGTTTCATTCCACAATTAAGTCCTCCAAATTATTTCGATGCCTGTGCGCTATAACTCTGATAAATAAGGGCGTCAAAAGGACGGGCGTTACACATAGCTTCTTTGCGGATGACTCTCTGCTTTACATGAATGCAAATTGGAGGAATTGTAGTTTCCTGGCTAATTCACTTGAACAGTATTGCAAAGCCTCTGGCCAAGTTGTCAATTTAGATAAGTCCAACATCTTCTCAAGTAATACTCCAGCGGCAACTAGGGATCGTGTATGTCAAACTTTGGGGATTCCAATGTCAAAGGACCCAAGGAGGTATCTTGGATATCCCAAGTATTTGGGGGAAGACCAAATGTCAAGCATTGGCATACATAAGGGAGAGGGTAATGAACAAAATTCAAGGTTGGGGATCTACCTCCCTTTCATTTGCTGGGAGAGAAACGATGATTAAAGCGGTGGTTCAAGCAATCCCTCTCTGAGCAAAAAAAAAAAAAGCAATCCCTCTCTACCCAATGGCTTGCTTTAAATTCCCCGATCAAGACTTGCAAGGAATTACATAGCATTATTGCAAACTTCTGGTGGGATGGTAGTGCCTTCGGAAACCGTACTCACTGGAAGGCTTGGGAGACTCTAACTATTGGGAAATGCCAAAGGGGTATGGGATTTCGAGACCTACTAGCGATGAATGAAGCTTTATTGGCTAAAACGGCTTGGAGAATGATGACGAAGCCAAATGAGTTGTGGGTTCAAGTGCTAAAAATTATTTATTTCCCTAAAACGGGCTTCATGAATGCAGAAAAAGGCTATTGCGCCTCATGGTGTTGGGGAAGTATTATCGAGGGCAAGGATTTTCTTAATGCAGACATCATTTGGGATGTGGGTATGGCAACAACATCCGCATCTGGGAAGACAGATGGGTACCAGATGTCGTTTTCCCTGCAAAACTGGGTGGAAGTAATAATTCTTTAGCCTCACAAGGTATGGTAAGTGACCTGATTGTGGAAGGTTCTTGGGATTTGTCCTCAATTGCTCACCATCTATCAAATGAAGTTATGCATGCCATTTACAAGATACCAATTCCCAATAATCGATTGGAGGATAAACTTGTCTAGACCAAGGCCAAAAATGGCGCTTATATGGTTAAACTAGGTTATCAAGCTGGTAAGGGTAGCTGGTCTACATGTACTCAGAGAGCAGGATCCTCTGTGGTAATTCCTGATGCTAGTTGGAAAGTTGTATGGAAAATTAAAACAATCCCCAGGGTGCAACAAGTTATTTGGAGATTGTTAAACAACGCCATTGCCACTAACGCTTTACTAGCTCGCCGGAAAAGATCTCCTACGTGTAGGTGTCCAATTTGTGATGAGGTAGATGAAACAATTGAACATCTTTTTTTCCACTGCCCTTGGACAAGATGCATATGGTTTGGCAGCTCCCTTTGTGCTCAATTTGACACACACAGTGTCTCCAATTTTAAATTGTGGTGGCTCCAGGTGATAGGTATGCCTAACATTACCTCTTATGATATCTCACTTCTTGCTTGGCTGCTTTGGTTTGTCTGGAAGCAAAGAAATAATAATGTTTTTAACCACTTGGCTCCAAATCTGAGCAAGGTCATAGAGATGGATGGCTAGAATAAATAATTGTGAGTATTGGAATTCCTGGGAAAAGCCTAGTGAGCGAGATGAGGCAAAGTAACACGCATGGGGCATTAGTACAATGGGTCCCTCCTCAAGCTGATTTTTTGAAAGTTAATTACGATGGCTCCTTTTTCCCAGGTCAAGAATTTGCAGCTATTGGTGTGGTGGGTAGAGATAGTTATGGAGATTTTAAATGGGGTTTTGTTTATAAACTGAAATCTGTCTCTGCTTTCATGACTGAGGCATTGGCCTTGAAAAGGACTTTGATGCTTGCTGTGAATTTGGCCCATGACAAAGTAATTTTTGAGACTGACTGTCTACTTCTTCATACCTGTGTTGTTGCAAGGTCATCTGATTTATTTGATTGGAAGAGTAGAGGTATTGCTTATGATATTATTAATCTCCTATCTACCAAGGTTGGGTTTTCTATTTATTTCATTCCTAGAAGGGGTAACAGTGTAGCTGATTGTCTTGCAGCTAAGGTTTATACAAAGGTGTGCCCGTTAGGGTGAGTTTCGCAACTATTACATTAGGTGCTTTGTTTTCTTTTCTAACCTTGAACATCTAGGAGAGGCTAACATTTATTATGAAGATTTTTGCTCGGGTTCACATTAGGTGCACATCATTATGTGCTCATCCCTCTAATAGAGGGATGAACACATTTTTTTAATTTTTTTTTAATTTTCTATATATTATATTTATTTAGATTTGAATTATATGCTTCTTTTTAGAATTTTTTTTGCACCCAATATCTCAAATTAATTAGTTTCCAGTCCTGCATTCAGAAATGTTTCTCCTGTAATACCAGTATCTTGGAAACTAATTAATTTGAGATACTTGGTTCAAAAAAACATTCCAGAAAGCAACATATAATTTAAATCTAAATAAAAAAATTAAAAAATTTAAAAAAAATGTCTCATCCCTCTAGTTAGAGGGATGAGCATGTAAGAAGCACATAAGGTGAGAAGCACCTTATGTGCTCCCTTTTTGCTCATTTGATCTTGTTTATTGATGACTGATTTTATTATCAGTAGAATTAGTTTATTATCTGGCTTTGCTTTTTCTGGCTTTGTATTGCCTAGCCTGTTGAGTTCAGTTCTGGAGTATATTTTATGTACCTCTGGTTTATTTAATAGTAAGATCATTCCCTTCTTGAGAAAAAAAAAGAATATTTACAATAAATTCAAAAACTTTTTTAATTATTAACAAAGTCATCGTTCACGCGAAGAACGATTTCTGACTACCGAAACTCGTTCTTCACAAATACGACTTCTTCACAATTCTGAAATTGTTCTTGGAAAGAATGATTTTTAATTATAGTATAATGTTAAATACTTTCTCATTTACAACATTTTAACATTATTTTTTGGGAAAATCCGTACCAGGGCCCTTTTAATCTAAGAAATCCCAATTAAGGCCCTAAGAATCTGACATTCCCAAAAGAGGCCCCAGGGCCCTTTTTGACATTTGAATATTAAATAAAATGACAAAAACACCCCTGATACTAATGCTGAAAAAGGTAGGGATTTTCCCAAAATTCTAAATCTCTCTCTCTCTCTCTCGCGTCTCTATCTCTCTCTCACGTCTTTGACCATGCCGGAGTCGAAGCCGGCGGCGACCTGGATCTACCATGAACACCATCTCCAGCACGCCTTACGCCGCTCGTAGGGCCCACCTTCACACCTTCATCACGGACGGCGGAGGCTCCTCCCTCACGGCTCGATTAACCATCACCACCGAGGCAGGGGGCATCGATGGAGTCGTGTTCTCTGGCTCCTTTTGGCGGTTCGAAGGAGGCAAGGGAGATCTGGTGGGAGACCATTGAATGACTTTGTTGACTGGTACAATGGATTTTCCCTTTATCCTTGCCACCATAGCTAGACGTTAATAAAAAATCAACTTCAATTGATACCCACAAGTTTCATTCGCTCCACACATTCAGCCAAATCTTTTGTGCAATCGCTGCGTTTTTCTTCCCCTATTTCGCTGCTATGTGTGACTCAGGAGCATCTTTCGTATGTGTGTGGGGGTTGGTTTTCGTTTGCTTCATGGAAACAGACGATATTATCCTGCAATTTACGAAATTTGATTTTTGAGCTAAACAACCGTACTTTTGTTTGATTGTGGGTTTGATTGTTGATTTTATGGTTTTGCATTTGACAGGGTTTCGTACTTTGTTATTCATCTAAAGCTATTGGCGGTTTGTGGGTTTGATTGAACTCTTGGTATATTGATTTTTTGTTTTACAGAGAGGAGTTCGAATCAATTGGGTCGAGGGAATTTGGAGAATGGTGGAGGGAAGGACACAAAGAATCTCCGAGTAAAGGTACTTCATGGGCAAAGTTTTTGGCCTTCTTTATGGCACAATGTAGCATCTGTTACAATTTTAGCATTGGATCTTTGTTTAAATGCATTAAAAGGTTGTAGTCGTAAACACACGCCCCAAAAAAAAAAACATAGGAGAAATGTGTATCTATGTATAAATGTAAGTGATAATAACAATCTCAATAATTGGCATAATGGATATTCCTTAGTTTGGTCAAAGTGGATTTGATGTTGACATTCACCTTGCACATGTCTAGGATTGTAATATGCTAAATTCAATATTCTGCAAATAAAAAATAGCCAGGGTGATATTCTTCAATGCAGTCATTACATGCCCATTGTCAGTCTTAAAGAAAGGCCTCTGCCATTCGTAATATATTGCCATGGGAACTTCGATCAATTTCAAAATCATTAATTTTTATTGATTGTAACTCAGAAAAGCTGTATTGTAAATGTTATCATGCTAATTTTAAAAGTGAAGAAGTTACAAATGGAGTACTTAAGTACAATCTGCCAATTTCTTTTGTTTCAAATGGTTGGTGCTAAACCAAAACTTATTTTTGATTTTTTGTGATGAAAATTATGGATTAATAATTGATTTCCATGAATACAACTTTTAGTGGTGGATGTTATGTATTTCATAATCTTAGTTTGATAGGTTTGTGTTGACTTGGGTGCTATATTTGTATTCTCGAGTTTCAAACATGAGCAATATCGATTATAGAGTCTCTTTAAACTCATAGCATTTTATCACTGCTTTGATTCATTGTCCTATATCAATAATATTATGCTTAAGTCATTCACAATGTTTAAGTCATTAGAAAGTAATAATACTATGCCTAAGTCATTCACAATGTTTAAGTTATTAGTACAATGCTATCTAATTGCCACACACTACTCTCTGTGCAACTTCTGTATTGCTAGTGTCTATTTTATTATGCTCTATGCATGGTGCAATTAGTAGTATCTACCTGTTGGAGGTTGGAATTCATTGTTGTCATAACAATGAAGTTTAGAAAGTAAAATTCTGAAGTTGTTGGTCACTTGCTGCTGAATTGCTTCTTCTTCTTCTCCTTTTCTCTACCATCTCTGCTTTGTGCTTGCGATTCTGGGAAATTGCTAGGTTAGACTTGAAATTTTGCTGCAAATCAATACCTCCCACTGGAATTTGGCATTGATTGCCTTCGTTCGATGGATTGTTCCCTATGAGTACACTTAACTTTTTGCACAGGGGAATACACCTTAACTGACATACTATAATTGGATAGTTATTTAATAGATATATGCATGTGTTTCATATGCCTCTTATTTTTACTAAATTTGATTGGAATTGTAAATTGGGAATTCTGACCTTGTTTTGCATTGGTGTATACCTCTCTTATTTGTTAACTAGAGCATAAACTATGATTTTGAATTGAGAAATCTAAATTCCATTCTCATGAGATTGTGCATGATCATTAATTTCTGAACTTTGTGCATGAAATTGTGTTCAGTATGGAGGAGTCATGGATTTATTACTTTTCTATGTAGGAGGCGACTTCAAGGAAGCCTTTCTTCCCCATCCCTGACAGTTTTCCCTAGCTGAAACCAAGGAGAGGAAAAGGACAAGACTGAGTTTCTCCCAATCTTGCTCTCTAGCTACAATCCAAAGTGTTGTCTATGATTGAGGACTACTACAAGCAAAAGAAGAAACATTAGAGGGCATACTTGTTAGGACACATTGTCACAAATTTGTATTCATGAGAATGACATTCACCATTTGTTGTTTTGTAAAATTGTCTACTGATGGTAACTTCACAATTTTTATTCAATGACAAAAGCAAATTTTTGTTTATTTTTTATATTTGTTCATGGAATGAGAACAACAAAAGAATGGACAAGTCCATTAAATTTTGTCTTATGTTTTGATCTTTGTTTATGGAATGAGAACAACAAAAGAATTGGCAAGTAAATCAGGTATTTGTATCAGCAATATCAGCCCCCTTTAACCACAGCATCAGCAAAAAATAACAACTACATCAGCCCCCATTAACAACAACATCAGCCCCCAGTGACAACATCATCAGCCCCCACTGACAACATCATTAGCCCCCTTTAACATCAACATCAGAAAAAAGAAAAAGAAAAACCATATCAGAAAAAAAAACCCACAACTATATCAATCCCAATTAACAACCATATCAGAAAAAAACCCACAACTATATCAATCTCATTAACAACCATATCAGCCCTTTAACAACCATATCAGCCCTTTAGTTTGGGCTGATGACGTTGTCGATCGGGCGATGATGTTGTTAGTTTGGGCTGATCACGTTGTTAGTGGGGGCTGATCATGTTGTTAGTGGAGACTAATCACGTTGTTAGTGGGGGTTGATCATGTTGTCAGTGGGGACTGATGTGGTTGTCAGTTTTTCTGATATGGTTGTTAATTGGGGTGATATAGTTGTGCATTTTTTTCTGATATGGTTGTTCTTTTTCTTGATGTTTATATTAAAGGGGCGATGATGTTGTTAGTTTGGGCGATCACGTTGTTAGTGGGGCGATCATGTCGTCGATTGATAATGTTGTTAATGGGGGTTGATGTAGTTGTTAAAGGGGGCATATTAAAATGTATAAATGAACCTTCCCACAAAAGCACATTCTACACAATTTTGCCATAAATACATATTCAAGTATACATCATCAGTCAACTTCCTCGAATTTAAATACAATAGAGATCATAATAGATTCAAGAACATAGATCTCCACATCTCTCACAGCGTCTCCTTCATGCGCAGAATCGTTTGTAGGAGTCCGCGACCAAAGACAACACTGTTCCCCTTGCCTTTTGCTTTTGCTTCTCCTTCTGCGTTTCCTAGTGGTGCAGATTTCATTTTGCTTCTCCTTCTTATTTGCTTACAGCCTTATACTTCTCACTCTTTTGTACCTAGAACAATTTTAAATGAAGCAGAAATAATTTAGCCTTTATCCTTATTATAAAGAGAAGACTCCTGAATCACAATTGATACAAACAATAGGGCCCCGTGATATTCATATTAGCAAATTTTCTGTCAACTTTGTAAAATAATCCATTCACAAAAATCAAAGTCAAATAAAACACATTATATTCATTGAATCATTCACACAAAATTGAATCCTTTAACACAATGACTAAACATTGATACAACAATCCTTTGTTGTGGATTAATTATCCGGCCATCAACATGTCATATTTTGTAATACACGATGTACTAAAGCATAAAATAGTTAATGAACATAAAGCCATTACTTAAAGCACAGTTGCACATAATGCAATAATTAGGAAACCTCAAAATTACTTATGACAAAAAATAACTTTTAAAGCTTTTATTACAACTCCATATATATGTCTCACATATATGCATCAACAAAATAGTAACTTCCTGCTTGAAAAAAGTGAACAAAGGGGGGGGTGATATTCTGATATATAAAATTGCATCGAGCTTTCCACGTCTGCCCTAATGTCATCGAAATCAAAGCTTCATGCCAATCAAACACATCATAATCTTTCCAGGTAGACATTCACTAATTTAATTACTAGCCAATTGTATTCAAATCATGGCTGTGCAGTTTAATGAGAATACCATGTTGCAAACTCATAAATACCGCAAAGAGAGAGTTTATCATGCTTTTAAGCCCTGTGATTGCCTAAAAGAAAATTCAAAATTCTGCCCAAGGAAGAAAAGATAGTTCAATTGAAAATCACAATCTTTATAAAGGGAACAATCTCAATTATTGTGAATGCATACTTGATGCTGGACCAGGGACTAAAGAAGAGATAAAATGTGTGTGTGTATTCATAACTTTTAGCTTCATACCTTAGCATGAAGCTTCCCAGTTTCCTTCAACAGGTATTCCACCAAAGACCCATGAAATCCATCCATGGAGAAAGCATTAGGTTCATATGTATCCATATTGTAGCAATATTGTGCTCGCTCCAAAAGGTAAAATATTATGCTATCCTCTTGACGAACTAGAGAACGTTGTATATGATCTAGAGTCAAGTTTTCCCTTTCATCAATTCTTTTATTTGCTGGCACATATATAAAATAACAGAAAAAAGCACACTATCTCAGCAAGATGAATATAAGTTCCACCTACAACCTTACCTGGGTATTGAATCGAGCACAGTAAACCACCATTCTTGTCAAACATTGCAATCTTTTGGACAGGCCCAAAAGAAGAGAAAACTGCGCATCATGCAAAGGGGAAAAAGATCTTATTCACCAAACTTCCAGGTCAAATTGAACTCTCAAAAGTAAATTATAGTGGTTTGATAACCATATGCAAGACATCCAAGGTTACAAGATATTGCATGTTTTCAATAGATGCAAGAAGAACATTACTCTCGGGCTCGAGCTTTTTCCCATCCATACCCACACCAAACCGCAAAACCCAAACGCATGTCTCGATGGCGCAAGTCGGCAAGCATGGAAACCACGGGAAGTGGGCTCACGCCTTGCTTTTGTGCATGAAGTGAACATTCAAAAAGAATTTGAAAAGCTTAGTACTGCACAAACAAACAGGCCAGAAGATCTATAATATTGATACTCCCTCAAATCATACGTAAACTCCCCCACAAACATTACTTGTCCACTTCCATCTATGGCTGATGAAGCAACAGGAAGGTAAGGATTTGTATAGTCTCTAAAGCAAGAAAAAGTGCAGTTACAATAATGAAAAAAAGAAAGAAAGATTGAAACAGAAATAAATTAGCTTAAAAGTCGCAGCAAGAGAAAGTAGGCAAATAAAAACAAAAAATCCATTGTACCAGTCAACAAAGTCATTCAATGGTCTCCCACTGATCTCCTTGCCTCCTTCGAACCGCCAAAAGGAGCCAGAGAACGCGACTTCATCGATGCCCCCTGCCTCGGTGGTGATGGTTAATCGGGTCGTGAGGGAGGAGCCTCCGCCGTCCGTGATGAAGGTGTGAAGGTGGGCCCTATGAGCAGCGTAAGGCATGCTGGAGATGGTGTTCATGGTAGATCCAGGCCGCCGCCGGCTTCGACTCCGGCATGGTCAAAGACGCGAGAAAGAGAGAGAGAGAGATAGAGACGCGAGAGAGAGAGATTTAGAATTTTGGGAAAACCCTACCTTTTTCAGCATTAGTATCAGGGGTGTTTTTGTCATTTTATTTAATATTCAAATGTCAAAAAGGGCCCTGGGGCCTCTTTTGGGAATGTCAGATTCTTAGGGCCTTAATTGGGATTTCTTAGATTAAAAGGGCCCTGGTACGGATTTTCCCTTATTTTTTTACTGTATCGTATCCGATAAAAAAGCCCAAACAGTGATATTCAAAATTTAAATAATTTATTTAATCAATAAAACTAATTTATATGAAAGGTCTGCAACTGTTTTTGTTTTTGAGAATTCTTTGTCGGGGGCGTCTTTTGACCTAACTGTCATTCGCCTCATTCCGCTCTATCGAACCCTTTCTCTCTGTCTACCATATTTTTCTCATCCTGATTTCTTCAAGCGATCAATTCCTATCTTGGTTGGGAGTCAACTCGATTTCCGGTCAATCAGATCAGACTCCGGAGAAACCCGTAAATTGCCGATAAGTTATGTCAAATGTCGTCTTGTATTAAATTGTTCGGAGTATAGTTTATACTACAGCGTTGATGTATAATGCCCCATTGAGATAGAAGGCTGTGAGGCAGAGTAACGATGAAATGTATGTTCTGTTCGCTTCATATATAGATTCATGGGTATTTGCTTCAGCATTGACTCTGATTCAAAGGCCCCAGGTATTAATTCAACCTTTTGTTATTAATTTTAGTTTGAATTTCCTAGGAGTTAGAAAACTAAGGTTATGCAGGGGCAGTTAATGTTTGCATGTTATATATTGTTTGAATTTTTCTGTTGAGTTGGCATCGGGGGAGGGATGCTTTAGATCTACTTCGTTGTACACAAGGACGTCCTTGTTATGTTTTTTTTTTTTCTTAATGAACAATACGGTCCTAATAATTTATTAAATTCATGCAAGAAACTGATCTGTCGTGATTGTTTCTTCAAGTAACGGTGGGGGTGGAGTTTACTAGTAGCCGTATGAAATCACACTCTAATAACTGTTATTTTTTGGTAAAAATTATAAAACAAACGGAAGAAAGAGAAACTTGAGGTCTTCACTGGTAGCGGGTGTCTGAAGTACGTATGTGTTGATGGCACTTGAGGTCTGAGGAGTGGATGGTATTACATGTTAAACAATATTGACCCATACTCTTTAATTGCAAATGAGTACGATATGAACCTACCACACCAACAACTAAGCAAGATAGAAGCAGAAGCTACAGTTCATCATCTCCTATGAATATCAAAGATCTCCGCCAAAGTCCTGGCCATAGGAATGTTGACATATTTTCCTATGATGAACTGAGGTTGGCCACCAAGCACTTTCGTCCAGACTTAATTCTGGGAGAGGGTGGTTTTGGAGTTGTGTATAAAGGCGTGATAGATGAAGATGTCAGGCCAGGTTACAAGACCACACAAGTTGCTATTAAGGAGCTAAATCGAGAAGGAATTCAGGGTGATAGGGAATGGCTGGTAATTTGTCTTTGTCAAATTCTTGTTGGCCCCCATTCATTCTTTAAAAATGATTTTTTTCCCCTTGAAATATTTAAGAATGGAATTGGATTTTATTTCTAAGGTGTTGTTACATTCTATCAAGAAAATGAAAAGAAATGACTTGATCCAAATAGAAACAAGGAGGATCAAGCCACCTCATTTTGATGCCACTAATATATTCTATAAGTTTCAATTGCATCCATTTACTTGCAGGCTGAAGTTAACTATTTAGGCCAGTTCAGTCACCCAAATCTTGTAAAGCTTATTGGGTATTGTTGTGAGGATGAACATCGGTTACTGGTCTACGAATACATGGCAAGTGGGAGCTTGGAAAAACACCTCTTTCGCAGTAAGCTTCTGTTGATATGGAAGATGAATTTGAATTATAAGTTAGGAATAGTTTATAGAAGAATATATTGTTGTTCACTTAATTTACATAGAGGCTTTTAATTGGATGTGGACGTATGTGGTTGTTCTTTTTATATAATTGGCTGAAGTTAAACATTTTTTTAATCCAAAAGGTTGTTCACCTACAATCGCCTGAGCTTCAAAACAGTTGTAGAGCTGTTATAGTCCTATCTGTCCCTATTATTTAGGTGGTTGTTCGTCAACATGTATATAGCACAGGGCCAGAGAAGCCCATGACTTCCCAACACATTTTATTATATTTGATCCCAAGACATCTGATGGTATTTCGACACTTTGAGCTAATGCTTTTTCTTTCTTTCACTTTCTACTCATAGAGTGTGTTAGTGAAATAGCTTGATTTATTCTTATAGCACTGCCTTGGTGGACTTAAGATGGCAAGTTTATGATTGTCTTCTAGGAACAGTTGAAGGGATATTGTGTTTTCAGTCATTTTCAAGGGTTGATATATTGCTCTTTGGTCCTGAACGTAAAGAGTTACATTCCTATATGCAAGAATCATTCAACCTGCTCTATTGTCTGTTTGTTTTATGACTATCCATTTTGTTCGCACAACTTCCTATCGTAGGGAAGCCTTGAATTTCTTGTGCAAGAAAGGAAGTACCTATTAGGCTGAGAAAAGCTGTTTGTTTGTCTTTTTCTTTCTTAAGTTTAATTTGAGAAAAAGCTATATTTTGGGTCTGTTTGCCAAATACAATTCACTTTTGACTCTGACAATCTGAAGGATCTTACTTCCTTGTGGTATAGAAGCTAGTAGTTGGAGCATATATTTTAAAGCATGATTTGACTAATATACCCTCATTGAAACAAAAAAGAACAAATATTATCTCAGGAACAACAATGCTAAAAGTGCTTGTCTAAGGATTTGATCAAAGTCTAAACTGGATGTTTGTTTGTACACTTCCAAAAAAATGACTGTTAAAAGTAGAATCTTTACAGCATGACCAAACAGGCTAAATTTTGTGTGTCACCATCCAGTTGCTTAAGCACATTGCAAACATCAATGAAAAACAAAACCATTTTGTATGTTCTTGCTTATAGATTTGACCAAACTCCAAACTGCTTCATTGTTACAACACTTCCTAAAGAGTGACTGTTAAAGGAGAAAGTTTGCAGCAGCTTCAAACAAGTTAAATATCTCCAGTCCCACCTCTTGATTGCTTAAGCACCTTACACGCATCACTGAAAAAGAAATTGTAGAGGAAATTGTCTCTACCATGTTTAGTTTAAAGGACTCTGTTGTTCATTGATGGCAGGAGTGGGCTCAATGCTGACTTGGTCAAAAAGAATGAAGATTGCTTTACATGCTGCAAAAGGACTTGCTTTTCTTCATGGTGCAGAGAGGCCCATCATATATCGTGACTTCAAGACATCAAATATTTTGCTTGATGCGGTTTGTTGACTTTGGGTTATAGTTGTTTTGGAATTCGTTTTGTTTTGGCATGATAAAGGGAATTCCTGGAGAACCTAAACTTTTTGTCATTATACAAAGCTGAAAAGTGCAATATTTTCACCTTAATCATGTAACTTTTGGCTTTCAAAAAAATAAATATGCTTGAATTTAAATTCTGCATACATATTATTCATTCTTATTTAACCATATTTTTTAGACGTGAACAATTTAAGAGACTGGGAATAGTTTATGTTTTTTTTTGTTGTTGGCATCCTTATGGTGCTCAGGTAATGGATTAGTCTGGCGTTTGTCTGACCAACAAGCAGAGAGATTTTAATCTCTGCATTGTGCATGTATTTTTGTCCTTTTAAATGGTTATTATGTCTTATTGTTCCTATTTGGATTTGGATTTTGGATGATTTCTTTTACTCTGCCGCTATATTACTTTACTGCTTCCTTTCAAAATAATAGTATGTTTTAAGAAGTTTCAAATGCGAAGCAAGATAGAATAACAAGTCATTTTCCACCTTAAATATGTTGTCATGCCTATCATTAATGAACAAGTTAATTCTGTCAAGATTATATATACATATATATGTGTGCGCACGTTCGAGTGGATATTTATTGTTGAGTTATAAACTGCAGGATTTCAACGCAAAGCTTTCAGACTTTGGTCTTGCAAAGGATGGACCTATGGGAGACCAAACCCATGTTTCAACACGAGTGATGGGCACATATGGATATGCTGCGCCTGAGTATGTGATGACTGGTGAGTTGTTATCATAATATTGTAATCTAGAGTAGAAAGTTTTCTTTGGCTCTATTTGTAAATGTGGTTTTTTTTTGAAGGATTCTATGCTATTGATACAGTGAGGCTGATCAAAGACTCATGACGACTAAAGCTGTGATATTAGAAATAGAAAATTGATTATAATATATCCTTGTTTCAAACCTAATTTAACTATTTTAACTAAATGCTAATGAAATTCTAATCAATTTTCTATTTCTAATTAGCTGTGACAATAATTTATTAGAACAAGCCTACAATATAAACCTAATATTAATAGGTTTGCAACAAGGATATCTCGCTGAATACCCTCTGGTGTTTCTATAAAGCAGGTGTGGCTTTTAAAATGTACTAGAAAGAGCACCAACCAAAAATATTTAGCCAAAGATAAATTTGTGGGTTTTGCCAAAAACAAATCACCAGAAACTAAATCCACAACGATCTCAAAATGCTTTTGATGTAATATTGCAAGAACTTGCTCAGGGCCCCCACCGAAACAAAAGAAAAAAATGGGAGCATTCTTAGTTAATAAAAAGAACATATAACCCTGCATACATTTCTAAGCTGAAATCTGCATTTCTACTTGCAAGGCTTCGATCAATGGTTGGAATTCTGTAAATATTTATTTCTTTCATTTTTTACAAGAAGTATTCTTGACAAATGAGTATTTTCTTTCCCTTTATACATGATATTATTTATATGATATATTGTATGTTTCTGAGTTTCCTTTCATAGGGATGAGTTCCTTAACAAATTATAAAAATTGATATAAAATCTTCCTTATGCTTCCTATGGCTACTTTAGCTGTTTTCCAGTTTCCACTTTTCAACTTAATCAAATTTTGGTTCTCATATACATCTAGAGAATTCCAGATCTTGTATCATGTTAATCTGACTTTGCCATGCTAATAATCAAAATGGCACGTTATTATTGTAGACATGCTGCTCGATTTTGTTTTTATACTGAGTTGTGATTGAAATTGAACAGGGCATTTAACAGCTCGAAGCGATGTGTATGGTTTTGGGGTGGTGCTACTTGAGTTGCTTATTGGAAGGAGAGCGTTAGACAAGAGCAGGCCAAGCAGACAACACAACTTGGTTGAGTGGGCACGTCCACTGTTGAGTCATAATAAGAAACTTCTTAAAATCTTAGATCCTAGAATGGATGGCCAATACTCAGCTAAAACTGCCATAAAGGTGGCTCATGTGGCAAACCAATGTCTCAGCCAAAACCTGAAAGGCAGGCCTCTAATGAGTCAGGTTGTTGAAATTCTTGAAAATTTCCAGTCAAAGCTGGAAAATGAAGAAGAGCAAATGCTTCGAGTTGGCAGTAGCAGTATAACCCTTTATGAGGTTCCAAAGGACACTATAGAAACTACAGCAACTGGGAAAAGCCAATGTGAAAATGATAGGGCTTATAAAAGTGAATGAAGAAGCTGAAAAAAAACACGATGGAACAATCAAATATGAGACTGCCTGATTTGTGCTCCAAGATTATGTCAGTTTCTAGATGATCAAGCTTCACGGGTACTGATGGAAATTGAAATTCCTGAGAGAAAATACCAGTTGTGGTTCTGAAGCAGAATTTGTGAAGGCAATTAATGGCTTGAGCTTTCTTTTTCTTTTCCAATTGTGTCCTGGGCGATGCTTATACTTGGAACTTGTAACAGAGCACTAGCCACAATTTTTTAAAGTGAAGATTTCTGGTTTCTATTTATGTGCAACGCTTGCTGTGCCAACGGCCTTGAGTAAATGGCTAAAGCAAATTTTTTAGCTTGCATCCGTTTATATTGCTGTTGTGAGTTCCATGTAAAATATTTTCAAGAGCATCATACATGTGCCTCCAGTGTTTCGTGTATTTTTCTGGCCGCCTATTTTGCAAGGTTGTACCTATAGGCTATTTTTGTATTTGATGTATGTTATGTGAAGTTACAAGAAAAATACGGTGGCACCGAGAATGTGAGCGAGGTGTCTAATCAGCACTTTCAACGCAATTATATTTAAGTTAGTTAATGATCTGGTTTTATTCTTAAACGTAAGATTTTAATTCACTTTGTCTCTTCAATTTATAATAATTCTCTTAAAACTTCCCTATTTTTTTTTTGATATAAAAAGGTTTTGGAAGGGTTTGACATCAGTCCCCCACCAAGGCCAGGGCACGGCCCCAGGTTCTATGAGCACTTACTGGGGACTTACGAGATCGTCTACCAAAGGAGTCCCAACGACGGCAGAGGGGATCGAACCCACGACCCAAGGGCCTAATCCTGGATCCCTTACCATCTATGCCAACTCAAATTGACAAAACTTCCCTATTTTAATTGTACATATGTAGGGGATCTTCTATTGGGTTTACATAATGTGCCCTAAAAGCTATGAACCTTTTTTTTAAGAGCAAAAGTATCTATAAAGTTCACAATAGTATAGAAATGCATGCCAAGGCCGTTAAGTCAATTATTGTGGACTATTTAGAAATTGCGTTAATTAAGATTATGATATAAATATACATGTGAAGTTTTTAAATTCATGCAAAAATGTCACGGTCATTCAATTAACCAACATTGACTTTTTAACCCCCAAAAAAAAAAAAGTCCCCACACATTACACAACATTTTGGCTACTGTAAGTGAATAATCTCAAAGTCTTAATCTATTCATGTATAGACTTACATATATATACAAGAGATGAAAGCCTCAATCATAATGGGTCTTAATAGCTCTTAATGAGGATTATTCCCTAATCCTTGATTTATAGGGATTCTAATATATTTCCTGAATCCTAACAGCTACCAACCACCTTACCATGACACAATGGCTACACCTTAGTGCCGAAATTATCCGTACCCTAGTTGCTTCACCCACTGTCCATTTCTTTTGTTTCTTCGTGATTGGTGGTTTTGCCTTGAATCGAATAAGCTACGAATCAGGGGCATTGTTGTAATAAATTAACCATTCTACAAGGAGATGAAGAGGAGGTTGATGATGATTCATTCATTACTATAGAAATCATTGCGTTCGAATCATTTGAAAATATTTAACAACAAAAGAGAAACAGAAATAGAGAAAATGATAGGGTTGTGCAACCATTGCGTCTTGTATAAAAGACCTCACTATGTTGAATAAGGCCGTTAGAAGCAAAAATATTGTGTAACACGCTCATGGTAATTAAAATCTCGATTTATCACTGTGATTTTACGTTTTAAAGATTTTTTTTCATTAAACAAATTGAGCAAAATACATATATTCCTATATACAATGAGGGATCTTCTCTAGAACAATGGGGGGTCATGGACCCCAACAAAAAAAATTGTCCTAAATATTTAATGTAAAATGGATTTTTTTATTTGGCCCAAAAATTCATACATTTGTCCCTGAAATATTTTTTTTAATTAGTTAATGAGTATACATTTGACCCCCCAAACATTTATCCCAAAGTCTGCTACTGCATAAAATGTTTACTGGGTTGTGGGTTGTGCTTTGTACCATTTGGTGGCAAAAAAAATAGTTTCTTTGCGCATTATATCTTTAGCCTCTTTTATCAGAATTCAGAAGTAACGTGTGATGTTAATTGGGGAACCCTTCAATATAGGGTTGTCCAAAAAACCCGAGGTCTGGTTGGTCTGGCCCGGTCCGACCCGATCCGGTCTAAGGCAAGCAAAAAAATGGTTTGAGACAATTTGACCGGACCGGACTAGACCAAATTGCTCGGGTTGGACTGGACTTCGGTCCAGGGGCTTAGACCCTCTGGTCCGGTCTGACCCGAGGTCCTTTTTTTTTTTTTTTTTTGTATATCACCACTACTTTGAGCCACTTACTGGAGTCTGGACATCTTAATGTGCTTTTTAATTTATAGGAATCACTTTTCACTATGTCACTTTTTAATATTTTAGAAAATCAGGTGAAATCAGGGCTAAAATATTACATCCCAAGAAGACAAAAAAAAAAAAAATTGGATTTTTTTTTTTAAAGCTGGACTGCCTAGACTGGTCCAGGCAGCCCAGCCGGTCCAGCCCGAGCTCGGGCTGATTTTTTCAACCCGATGTCATATCGGGCCAGACCTCGGGTTGACCTCCAATCCGATCCAACCCGGTCCTTGGACAACCCTACTTCAACATAATGAATATTTTGGTTATAAACCCTTTTATTACGCATTTGCAGACCCAACTGCAACAATGTTCCCTCCCAAGAGTTGGTAATTGGATTTTCTTCATCTATATTCATTCAGTTAGGTAAAAATGATATAAGATGTGCGCCAAAAAAAAAAAAAAAAAAGATACTCGTACTAGGATAAGATGTGTCTCTGGATTCCACGTGTTAAGATCATCATACTAATGTACTCTCCTCCAAACTGCATCACTTAGTCACAGACTAATTGATTAATCTAAGACTTTGTGCAAATTACAAGATCAAAGGATTAATTTATAAAATAGAGCATATAAATAAAGTATTATTATTTTTGGTAATATCTAAATAAATTATAATACAGGGTTAATGTGCATCTAGCACCCTGAAGTATTTTTAAAGATGTATTCAATATCCTAAATAGTATGTTCGAAAAAAAAAAATTGTAAGTAGCTTGAGATACACGAGTTTTTCAATTGTGTTGCCTTTTGTAGTTTTGTTTTTTAATAAAATCTCTCTTTTTTGAAAAAAAAAATACTTCATCCGGTCCTAATTATAAGACAACATTTGGGGGTTGATTTTGGTCCTAATTATAGGACAACTTTTTAGTTTTTATCAATTTCTTCCTAAAATACCCATATTTTTATTCTCTCAAGTGTGTTTGGTTTTTGGTGAGTATATGTATGTGGGTTGTAATACATACATGCACACACATGTGTGTGTCTATAAACATATATATGTATGTATGTATATGTGTGTGTCTATATATATATGCCTGTGTATATATGTATGTATGTATATATGTGTGTGTACATATATATGTATATCTATGTTTGTGTGTGTCAATATATATGTGTGTGTAAACACACACGCGCGCGCGCGCGCACACACACACCTATATGTATGTAGTAAGACCATTATTTCAATTAGAAAACGTGTGGAAAGGAAAATTAGTTGGAGAGATATGTGGCGGGTTGTTGATTCACTTTTACTTATGTCATTTTAAATTTATATAAGGGCATTTTAGAAAAATGAGTAAAATTAACTAATTTAACTCCTCTCCTTAATCTCTCCAAAATCGGTTAAATATGTCCTATAATTAGGACTAGAGGGAGTAGTATTCAAGGTTTTTAATAAATCCTCTTGATATACACACACTAATTATATAAGTTATAATACAGTGTTAAGGTGCATCTAGTACCCTAAAGTATTTTTAAAGGTGTATTCTGTAACATCCCAAATTTTGGGATTTGGAGTTTTATAATTATGAAGTTGATTATTGGAAATTTAGGCTTATTTTTTTTTCTCCTTAATTTATTTTGGGAAAAGAATAAATTCAAATAAGAATAAACTATGCCTAAAAATTGTAGAAATAATATATGAGAGTTAGACAGTAGAAATTGGCCAAATGGCTAAATTTATTAATTGAAAAATTAGGAATTTATTTTCCTTATAATAATTTTAAAAATTATAAAATAACAAAAGCCCATTATTAACCTCAGCTCCAAAACAACAATAAAATAAAACATATACAACAACCCATACGTTGTTAATTTGGCCCAACACGTAACAAATATATTCAGCAACAATAATCCAAAATTCTTGAATAAAAAAAAATAATAATCCAAAATTCAACCAATGTTTTCCGGGTTTCTCTCCCAATCCTTTTCTCATTATCTCTTATCATTTTTAAATCATATCCATCCAATCAATCACAATACCACTTTAACATCTCTCTCATCTTCCCAATCAACGGTCCATATGGGCTAAGGGGAAGAAAAGGGAAAAAAAAAAAGATTATGAGAAAATTCTCTCCCATGTTTTCGCCAGCTCCTTTAACTGAGCCAAAACGTGGGAACAGTAAAACGAATATAATAATATAACTCAAAGCCCCAAAACACATCAGCTTTCTCTAATTCATGCGAACAAGGCACGAAACGCAACGGAAAAGGAAAGAAAAGAAACACAACGCCGTTCACGCAATACCTCTTCCTCGAACCCAGCGTTGGTTGGCCGTTGTTTTTCCTCCTCGGTCCAGACCTCCAACTCTCTATATAACCATCGGCACCCCAAAGCACAAAGAAAGAAGACAGAATCACGCAGGGAGAACACTAACCAAGAGTGTGAGGCAGAAAGATTGAGTTCGAGAGAGAAAAAGGGAGTGAAAGAGGAAGGAAAGGGAGTGAGCCGCCACAAATCATTCTTCCTTTGCAAAGCACACTGAAAACAGGGGTACTAAGGGTCATTGATGAGTATCATAACGTTCAAGCTAGCAAACTGAAGGTAAGTCATCGGTTACCTTCTTCTAGTTTCCTATGATTTTTCCAACCTAAGTTTACTTCTGTCTATGCGTTGGGAAACTTATGAATTAGTACATGAATCCCCTGCTCAATGAATATTAAAACAGGGGTGGTTGCTAAGTATAAATGTGTGTGTATGGTGATATCGACGCAAATGGAGAAAAGCTTCATTTTGTTGGGTTGTTAGTATAAATAAGATGTAGCATTTAAAACTTAGAAGCTTTTCTTGTATATGTATAAAACGAAAACCGGTTCTATTTATATTGTGATAAAGTCTAGTCCATGTGTGGGGTGATTATGTTGCTCTACGTGTGTGTGTTTAATAATGATATTTTTTTACTGTTCATATGAGGATAAAAGAAAAGGAAGACTTGCTGTCATGAAGTATATATG
This sequence comes from Acacia pycnantha, assembly GCA_025563575.1. Classification (NCBI taxonomy): domain Eukaryota; kingdom Viridiplantae; phylum Streptophyta; class Magnoliopsida; order Fabales; family Fabaceae; genus Acacia; species Acacia pycnantha. The sequence goes on along the minus strand of JAMWYP010000021.1, from coordinate 5,135,915 downwards.
TATGTATATCTGTGCATGAACAAGAAGAACCAAAGAAAAGCTACATAGATTTTATTCGCTGCACTGGAAAGAAAAAAAAATTATACACACACACACACACACATCGCTGTCAAGTTTCATACACCCACATATATATCATGTTGCTAAATACTAGCTGTCAACAAGTTTTGATTATTTATATAAAGAAAACTCAATGTTTTAATGTTATATGTATATACATGGAAGAATTAAAGCTTCGCTTTACTGACAGTTATAGTTGGTGAGATGCTGCATGTATATACACGTATTCTACATAAAGAGCATATAGGATATATATATATATAAGAACAAACTAAATGAATTTTGATTTATTTGTTGTATTTAAAGCAATTACCAACAAAATCTGTAGTATTAAGTGTGTGTATAAATAAATAAATAAATAAATAAATAAATAAAAATATATATATATATATATATATATATATATATATATATATATATATATATATATTTATAAATATATATATCATAATTAAAAATATTTTATTGTGTTAATATTATTAAACTCCTAATTTAAAGTATTAGGATAGCTCCGGGGAGTTAAAAAAAAGAAAAGGAAATACATAATATAGAGAGTTATTAATTAATAATAAATAAAAGAGTGTTATTATTAATTAATGATAATTAATAGGGTATTATTAGTAAGGGAATTTTTAGGGGTTAATTCATTTTTAATCCTCTAAAAATTAATTCCCATAGTTAGTTACTTTGCGACGCAAGAAATGACTAATAACAATGATAAACGTTTATAGGCATACCTTGACACCTCTACCGATCCCAACAACTCCGGACAAAGTTAAGGATTCAAGTTTGAGGTGGGTAACTGTTATCTCGTTAGCTTGTATGTATGTATTCATGTATGACTGATCATGGTTGCTAGATAATTTGCATGTATGTATCCTAGCCATGGATTGGGGCTGCGTGTCCTAAAATGGAGCTGTGTGTTCCAAAGGGTCATGGTCTTTGGTCATTAGTCGGTAAAATGGTGCGACTTGTTTATTGTGAATTACTTTATGCTTATACATGTGTTATACTATGATTTATATTTCATACCTGCATATGAGATTAGCTGTTACTCCTGGGGTTCATTCATTTGAACTCCAGACCGCATGAAAGAGACAGGTAGTGGTTCGGGATCAAGAGGCAAGATGCAGCTGTAAGAGTTATAGCGAAAGGAACCTTTTGGAAGATTATGAGTAGATAGACTGTACTTTATCGTTTATCATTCATCTAGTTTTGGATTATTGTATTAATATTCCCTTATGGGATAGATTATTGGAAATTATGCCCCAGGGGCAAGTCATTGTACTTTAAACGTTAATGTTATTTAAAGTATTCTCCTTTAGTTATCATTTCATTTGCATGTTTGTAGTGATAACTAACTGATCCTTGGATATATCTTATAGATTATCCTAAATGTCCCTGGTCGGTCATCTCCGGGGAGCGAAGATGAAATAAGACCAGCGTGACTTTGATGAGTATGGAGATATGAGTCAAAGTCATAGGCACTTGTAAGAGTACAAGGTGCTGGACCGACCCACTATGAGAAAGCTGCATGGAATAAGTCATAAGCTTTTCTCATGTATAACCGCGTCACAACGCCCTTTGACCTGAGATCATCATGGATTCCTACATGATGAGTCGCTGGTCTTTGACCTAGTCAAAAGTCACCTTTGACTGGATGATGATAAAGGCTTGGATCGGGATTAGTGGTTTTCAAGCAGAGGAATGTGAATGGTCAAGATGGAATTTGTCCCTCACATTTGTAGAGAGATAATACTGGGCCCCTCGATGAGTGAGTCTGAGAAATGTATGGCCATACTACGATGGAAAGGAGTTTCCATTTCAATTAGACTACTCAAGAATCGAGAAAGTAATGGTCAAGAACAAGAAGCTGACTTTCTCCATGCTTCATCCTTGACCAAATTATCGCGTGATAAAAGGGGCGTGACATGGTTGTATGATAGGTAGTATCGTATCATCGATCCCCATATGAATTGGGTAGTCGTAATGTCTTACTAGAGGCCGTTTGCGACTTGTGGGCTGGTACAGTATTGGCCCGCTGTCAATCTCATGTGGGCCTGCAGGGTCGCACGCAAGAATAGCCCAACACGAGAAAAAGTTCCAGATTCATTGAATCTTATATATGTCTAAGATTTAATGAATACTGTATTTAATCTAGGGTGTGTGTGTATATATATATATATATTAAATTCGAAATTAATATAATAATATTATTTAATAAAGATTATAATATTATTATATAATATTTGTTTGTATTTAATTTATTTGATAAATTAAATATCTAAAACAAATAGAGATATTGTATCTCAGATTTAATTTTCGAATAAAGATATGATTTCTCGGATTTAATTTATAGAGATAAATTAAATCATAAGGCTTTTATTTGGATTAAATAAATAGATCAGATTAGACCTATTAGATAGATTTAATTAATATATTTATTAATCCAGATTCAAAATTTGCTTTGAATATAATACGCCTACTAGGTTTAGAAAAACCTACAGGACTTTTTGTCGAGCGTATTAGAAAAGTCGCGAGAAACCCTAGAGAGACAGAATAGAGAGACGCACAATTCAGAGGCGCTAGCACGCTTCTGTTCGTGTTTCTGAAGGCTGTTCGTGTGGATACCAGTAGAGGAAGGCGATTCTAAGAGTTGACTTCTGCTGATCGAGAAGGTAGCCCACCAGTTCAAATAGTTCGGCATATGTACGATTCAGAAACCCTAAACCTTGATTTAAACACCGTTGAGCGATCCTCGGATGGGATTCGTAAGTTTTATAATTCCGCTGCGTGTATGGATCCCAATAGTGGTATCAGAGCCAACTCAACAGAGCATTTAAATTGGGTTATTTTAGATGCTTTTATGTATGAGATACATATATGCTAAAATCGAATCCTGTTATGTGTTTAAATCGAAAACTCGCGTTAGGGTTTCTACAGGTTCCAAGTCGGACTGTGTGGCTGATTTGCGTGGATCTGAAACGTTCAGATCCGATGTCGATCAGGACGCTGAGATCGGAGTTCGAGTTCGTGCGTCAGTTGCATTCTGAATAGTTTGGACATTGCTCACGCTCGAACAACAACCATGTTCTGAATCATTCAGTTCGTGTGATCAGGTTAGGGTTTGAAATTTTCAAAAAAAAAAAATCACATTTTTTTGGGAAATTATTTTCGAAAACAATATTTTATTTTGAAAAAAATTTCTAGCGGGACCGCCGTAGGGATCCTGGCTAATTGTCAGTAACGCGAGAATTTAAATCATGATATTATATTATATATAGTATATAATATAATGTAAATTAGAGAATTTAAATCATGATAAATTTAATCATAATATTTTATTTCATAAATGTATGAATTAATGTATGTTGTGATTTACCTTTCAAATGTTGTTTGGGTATGGTGAACAACATGGCTCTAGAGTTTTACAATTGTTGTAAATTTTAAATATGGCCTGCGAGCCATGCCTCTATCTCTAAATACTCTTGATGTACATTCTTTTCTCATCCCACTCCCCTCGTATGTTGAAACGAGGTTTCTCCTGATGTATTTCTTTTTGTTTTAGAGAGGTCCTTTCATTGGCTTGAGAGGATTTTAGGTTAAGGTTGAGCCATGTTGTGTCACAATTTTGATTATGTCTTGATTTAATCATTGCATGATTAATTTAAAGTTTTAATTATGATTTGATTACTCATAATCAATTTAGAGTTTTAATTATGTTTTGATTAGACCACTCATAATTAATTTAGATATTATATGATATACAATAGTGATTGCATTCATATAAGTAGAATTAATAAGATTAATTAAATTATACTCTCTAAATAAAATCTTAAGTCATAATGCCATCAATAAATGAATACTTGTCAAAACCTATATCGCCCATTTGTATGTTCCACTAAAGTGGATGCATTTGAGTTATCTTGGTGAGACAAGAGTGAGTAATGGTGATACTCAATATTCATTATTGTCTGGACTTAATTGAGATTATCAAAACGGTTTTGGATCTCAAGGCATTAGATGGGATTAAACGTGCCGGTCATATGATGATCGAAACCCATAAAGATCTAAGAGTTACATGTGTTGTAATTGTCAAAGGGTTTGCCTACCTAAATAACTTAATTTTAAGCGTCCTGCCAAAGCGGACTTAATTTTAAGCCAAATATGGGTCTTAGCCCACTAATTATAAATGAGGGTTGTTAATTCAGTGTGAGATTATTAACTAACTTTGCATATCTTTAGTTGTAGAATCATATAGTCTAGTAATACTTCAACACCATCAATGCGATCAGTCCTTGAGAAGGACGAACTCGATGAGACAAACTTTCTTGACATGTTTGGGAACTTAAGCATTGATCCTAAACACGAAAGAAAAGAATATCTCATCAATGAACCCATTCCTGACGAGCCTGCAGCTGCTGATCCAAGAGCTTAGACTGATGCTTATACGAAGCATAAGGATGACTCTGTGGATGCAGGATGCCTGATGCTTGCCACTATGCTTCTAGACCTCAATAGAGATCTAGAACATGTGGAGGCCTCTGAGATGATTGTTCATCCTACGAAAATGTTCCAGTAACAGGCAAGGCTTGAGAGGCTTAGATTCCTCATGTCCCAGGGGTTAGCTACAGATGTGATCTTGAACTCACTCCCAGGAAGTTATGATAACTTTGTCATGGATTACAACATGGAGGAATCAATTTCTGAACTGCATGGGATGCTCAAAACTGCTAAGCTGAGCCTTAAGGACATGCCCAATACTTTTTTGTCCGTTCAGAAAGGAAGGGGTATGAAATGGAAAGCCAAGAAGGCAAAACCTCCGAAGGATAGAGTCTTCTTCTTTTACAATGAACTTGGTCATTTGAAAAGGAATTGCAAACTCTACCTCGAAGATCTGGAAAAGAACAAGAAGGATAGCGGGGCTATCACTTCAAGTATCTATGTCATAGGTATTCGCTTTTCTACTTCCTCAACATGGGTATTAGATACTACATGTGGATCTCACATTTGTATAAATGTAGGATCTCAAGGACAGTAGAAAACTGAATGGATGAATCTATGACATAACTACTAAAAGGTTCAAGTCAAATGATTTGAATCCGACCTACCTATGGCATTGTCGTCTAGGCCATATAAATGAGAAACACATTTCGAAACTCCATCAAGATGGATTTCTTAACTCATTTGATTTTGAATCATTTGATATATGTGAGTCTTGTTTATTGAGAAAGATGACAAAGGCGCCTTTTACTGGGCACAGTGAGAGAGCCACTGATTTATTGGGCCTCATACATATCGATGTGTGTGGACCAATGAATACATCTGCCAGAGGGGGTCATTTGTACTTCATTACATTCATGGACGATTTTAGTAGATATGGGTATATCTATCTAATGAAACAAAAGTCTGAATCTTTTGAAATGTTCAAAATATTCCAAAATGAAGTGCAAAACCAACTTGGTAAAATGATTAAAGCCCTTCGATCCGATCGGGGTGGTGAATATTTGAGCCAAGAGTTTATTGACCATCTTAGGAGTTGTGGGATCATCTCACAACTTACTCCTCCAGGAACACCTCAATGGAATGATGTTTCTGAGTGGAGGAATCGAACTCTATTAGTTATGGTTCGATCTATGATGAGTCAAACAGATCTTCCTCCTTCCTTTTGGGGCCATGCCCTAGAAACAGCTGCGTTCACACTGAATCGTGTTCCGCCAAAGGCAGTTGAAAAGACACCATATGAGATATGGACTGGGAAGAAACCCAGTTTGTCCTTTCTTAAAATTTGGGGATGTGAGGTTTACGTTAAACACCAAGTCTCTAATAAATTATCATCCAGATCCTCAAAATGCCTATTTGTGGGGTATCATAAGGAAACTAAAGGATACTATGTCTACAATCCTACCGATCACAAAGTGTTTGTTATTCGGAATGGTGTCCTTTTGGAGAAAGAGTTCATCTCTAAAAGAACCAGTGGGAGTAAGGTGTACCTTGAAGAAGTTCGAGAGCCACAAGATGACATAGAACCACAGATGGAAAACGGAGAAGACTCACAACAAGTTGTTGAGCCTACTCAAGTAACATAAGGCCCACGAAGGTTCGATAAAACACGACTACAACATCAGAGATATGGATTTTTGATTACTGGAAGCCGTGATTTTTGCTCATTGAGCAGAATGAGCAACTACTTATCGAGAAGCCGTGGTGGGACCAAACTCCAAAAGATGGCTTAATGCCATGAAGTCCGAAATGCAATCCATGTACGACAATGAGGTATGGACCTTAGTCGATCTACCTGAAGGTATAAAAACCGTTGGGTGCAAGTGGGTTTCCAAAGAGAAAACTAACATGGAAGGCAAAGTAAATATCTTCAAGGCACGACTTGTTGCAAAAGGATTCACTCAATCTCATGGCGTGGACTATGATGAAACCTTTTCCCCAGTTGCAATGGCCAAATCAATCAGAATCCTTCTTGCCATTGCATCATATTATGACTATGAAATATGGCAAATGGACGTCGAAACAGCCTTCCTTAACGGAAATCTCCTTGAGGATGTGTACATGACACAACCTAAGGGTTTTGTGCGTCCAGAGGACTCTGGTAAAGCTTGCAAGCTTCAAAGATCCATTTATGGGTTGAAGCAAGCATCTCAGAGTTGGAATCATCGTTTTGATGAAGTAGTCAAAGAGTTTGGATTCATTCAAAACATCGATGAACCTTGTGTTTACAAGAAGGTCAGTGGGAGCACAATTGTATTTCTAGTGCTTTATGTCGATGACATCCTACTCATTGGGAATGACATTCCTACCTTGCAGAGTGTCAAGTCTTGGTTAGGAAAGTATTTCTCAATGAAATATTTAGGCGAAGCCACTTACATCCTTGGGATAAGGATCTATAGAGATCGATCCAAGAGGCTGATAGGCCTAAGTCAGAGCACATACATAGACAAGATACTGCATAAATTCAGTATGCAGGATTCCAAAAGGGGTTACATGACCATGTCTCATGGCATTCATCTCAGTAAGGATTTGTGTCCTAGTACACAAGATCAAAGAGACCGCATGAGTAAGATTCCATATGCCTCTGCCATTGGATCTATCATGTATGCAATGTTATGTACTCGACCGGATGTCTCATATGCCTTGAGTATGACCATCAGATATCAACAAGATCCCGGCGAGGGTCATTGGACTGCTGTCAAGAATATCCTAAAGTACTTAAGAAGGACTAAGGACTTATTCTTGGAATATGGTGAATTGGAAGATGAGCTTAGTGTGACAGGTTACACAAATGCGAGTTTCCAAACTGACCAAGATGATCAGAGATCGCAATCTGGATATGTATTCATTTTGAATGGTGGTGCGGTAAGCTGGAAGAGCTCTAAGCAGAGCACTGTAGATGATTCTGCAACAAAAGCTGAGTATACAGCAGCATCGGATGCACCTAAGGACGCCTTTTAGATTAGTAAGTTCATTTATGAACTAGGGGTGGTTCCTACCATCTCAAATCCAATAGACTTGTTCTGTGACAATAGCAGCGCTATTGCGTAGACCAAGGAGCCTAGGTCACATCAAAGGACCAAGCATATACTCACGCGATTTCATCTTATCAGAGAAATCAATGATAGAGGTGATACAAAAATTATGCAAAGTATCAAGAGAAAACAATGTCGCTGATCCTCTTACTAAGCCGCTTGCACAAGTAAAACATGAGCGTCATGTTAGGGCAATGGGAATTAGGGTAATCAATGATTGCACCTAGTGCAAGTGGGAGTCTATTGGAAATTATGCCCCAGGGCCAAGTCATTGTACTTTAAACGTTAATGTTATTTAAAGTATTCTCCTTTAGTTATCATTTCATTTGCATGTTTATAGTGATAACTGATCCTTGGATATATCTTATAGATTATCTTAAATGTCCCTGGTCGGTCATCTCTGCGGGAGCGAAGATGAAATAAGACCAGTATGACTTTGATGAGTATAGAGATATGAGTCAAAGTCATAGGCACTTGTAAGAGTACAAGGTGCTGGACCGACCCACTATGAGAAAGCTGCATGGAATAAGTCATAAGTTTTTCTCATGTATAACCGCGTCACAACGCCCTTTGACCTGAGATCATCATGGATTCCTACATGATGAGTCGCTGGTCTTTGACCTAGTCAAAAGTCACCTTTGACCGGGTGATTATAAAGGCTTGGATCGGGATCAGTGGTTTTCATGCAGAGGAATGTGAATGGTCAAGATGGAATTTGTCTCTCACATTTGTAGAGAGATAATACTGGGCCCCTCGATGAGTGAGTCTAAGAAATGTATGGTCATACTACGATGGAAAGAAGTTTCCATTTCAATTATACCACTCAAGAATCGAGAAAGTAATGGTCAATAACAGGAAGTTGACTTTCTCCATGCCTCATCCTTGACCAAATTATCGCGAGACAAAAGAGACGTGACATGGTTGTACGATAGGTAGTATCGTATCATTGATCCCTATATGAATTGAGTAGTCGCAATGTCTTGCTAGAGGCCACTTGCGACTTGTGGGCTGGTACAGTATTGGACCGCTGCCAATCTCATGTGGGCCTGCAGGGTCGCACACAAGAATAGCCCAACACGAGCAAAAGTTTCCAGATTCATTGAATCTTATATATGTCTAAGATTTAATGAATACTGTATTTAATCTAGGATGTGTGTGTATATATATATATTAAATTCAAAATTAATATAATAATATTATTTAGTAAAGATTATAATATTATTATATAATATTTGTTTGTATTTAATTTATTTGATAAATTAAATATCTAAAACAAATAGAGATATTGTATGTCAGATTTAATTTTTGAATAAAGATATGATTTCTAGGATTTAATTTATAGAGATAAATTAAATCATAAGGCTTTTATTTGGATTAAATAAATAGATCAGATTAGATCTATCAGATAGATTTAATTAATATATTTATTAATCCAGATTCAAAATTTGTTTTGAATATAATACGCCTAGGTTTAGAAAAACCTACGGGACTTTTTGTCGAGCGTATTAGAAAAGCCACGAGAAACCCTAGAGAGAAACATAATAGAGAGACGCACAATTCAGAGGCGCTAGCACGCTTCCGTTCGTGTTTCTGAAGGCTGTTCGTGTGGATACCAGTAGAGGAAGGCGATTCTAAGAGTCGACTTCTGTTGATCGAGAAGGTAGCCCACCAGTTCAAATAGTTCGGCATAGGTACCATTCGGAAACCCTAAACCTTGATTTAAACGTCGTTAAGCGATCCTCGGATGGGATTCATAAGTTTTATAATTCCGCTGCGTGTACGGATCCCAGCATAGATATCATTCGCGAAAAATTCATCCTCATGTTTTTGAACTAAGTTATTTTGTTAAAGTTTTATTCCGCAATTAAGTCGTCCAAATTATTTCGATGCATGTGTGCTTTAACTCTGATAAATAAGGGCGTCAAAAGGACGGGCGTTACATATTCATTATCTTAAAGTATTTTATGGAGCAACTAACACCTTAAATTACTGTTTAAGTGACTCCATCACCCTAAAGTATTTTTTTATTCAACTTTGCACTTACAATTTAGATAATATATGGTGTTGGATGCTCACAAAAATAGTATAGTATTGGGCGTACCTGAAAAAAATACTTCAGGGTGTTGAGTGCACCATAAAATATTTTAGGGTGATAGATGTACCTTGGCCTTATAATATATTATAATTATAATATTGTATTTTTTTTTTGAATAATTATCATAGTGTTATCAATTCTCTTATAAAGGGCCAGATGACATCTCAATAAAAAAGGACAAAATAATTTTTAATAAATAATTTCATCAATTCTCATTAGCCAATGTACGCTAGCATATTTATTTTATTTTTGTTTTGTTACACCCCCCACACACACACACAGATATATATATATATATATATATATATATATATATATATATATATATATATATATATATATATATATATATATATATATATATGTTTTTGTTGTTATGTAATGCATGCATAAGCGCGTGTGTGTTTTGTTATGGACTCATACGGTCGGCTCCCCCATTTGCTGTGTGGCCCAACAAGGGCAACTTGTAACAGAATCTCTCCATAATCAGGTAAAACACTAATTGGTCTATAATCAAGGCTATAATCATGGAATGTGCAGGTTAAGTGGCTGAGCATGGGCGAGGAGGCGCACAAAGCCCAAGGTCCAAACCCTAAAGGTAATCCCTATAAATAGAAGGTTAACCTAAAAGGTACAGATCCTCTATTCACACTATTTACTATTCAGCCTCACTGAGCACACACCCCACCCTGTTTTTGGCTAAACGCCATACTCGTGTAGCTCAGTGATCTCCTTGATATTCTTCGGTATCTTCCTTATAGACATCCTAGAACAATCATCCTTTCTTTGGTATCTGCTTATAGATATCTTGGAGAGAGTCATCGATCCAATATAAACAACATACTAGTCCATCGAGGCTAAACATTTGTGTTCTACACAACAGAACATTGGCGCTGTCTGTGGGGATCGATAAAATTCGATTCCTATGACCGAAGATGGTAGATATTAGAAGCACCAGTCGACTGCCTGTGCAAGAACATTTGCTTAGAAATCTGGAGCAGCAGAATCAGGAATTGTCGCAGCCTGAGCAACAAACGACTCAACATCAGCCGGAAATTGAGACTGCGGCCATTCCAGACAAAAACAGAGTGTTGCTTGAAGACGCATCGGACACGGCTTCCTCCTCGAATTTCGCTTTAACTCCTCAGAATGAGATTGCCCGGCAGGTGCAGCAACAAGCTTCTCTACCATAGGTTCAGTCCCCAGCCACTAATCTTGATGCTCGCTTTATGCAAATCGCCTTTGATGCCATACTAAGACGGATGGACGGGAAGGAACATCGTATTAATCTCCAGAGGCAGGAAGACGTTAGATTAATATAGCTGTTGGAGGAGCGCCTTAGGTGAATTGAAAACCCCGTTTGTTATAAGAATTGGGGTGAGAGTGGTCCAAGCCGAGGTCATACCTCAGCCCTAATCCCGATCGACGAGGAAGGCCCACAAGACCATAATGCTAGAATGCAGTTGTTGGAAGAACGTCTCAGACGAATGGAGAACCCTGGACACAATGGCCGGGATAATCTCGTTCGTGAAATAAACCAGAATGAGAATGGCTCTAGCTGGGTAAATGCCTCGGTTTCTGTTTAGATTGATGCTGAAGGCCCTTAAGCCAATAATGATGAAAATCTATTGGTTGATCAAGATCATGCTAAGCTTTCCAAAGCCCGGGATCCAGATTGTACACGCTTAAACGGAAAGCAGGTTGAAGTCAGCCGAGATATTGATGTTGAAAATTGAGATATGACACCTCTAGCACCAAGTGCATTAGACATGCCTACGAGGCGGTATAGCAGGGGCAATATAACAATTGCCCTTTCTCCGCCAAGATTGTGAATGCGCCATATCCCAAGGACTTTGATTTGGCTGATTTGCCGAAATATGATTTAACTCAGGACCCAGCAAATCATCTTGATAATTTCAATACGGTCATGTTTGTAAGGGGACTTAAGGAGCCCATCATTTCTAGGATTTTCGCTGCAACATTAAAAAGAGCGGTGTTAAAGTGGCTCCATACTCTACTAGCGAACTCCATCTACAACTTCGGGGATATGGAAGAGAAGTTTGAATTGAGCTTTGTAACCAACAAGAAACAACCGAAATTGGTGTATGCTCTAGGCTAGATCAAGCAGCGACTAGGAGAGACGCTTCAGGGATACCTAGATCGTTTCAAAGATATGGCTTTGCAAGTACGTGAACTATAAGAGAATGTGCACACACATTTGCTTGTAGTTGGCCTAGATGAATCAACTTGGTTGGCGCAGTCATTTTTCAAACAACCAGCTAAGAGCCTGATTGATTTCAAAACTCGGTCGAAAAAGTATCTGGAGCTAGAACAGATGATGATAGTTAACGCTCTGGGAAAAGAGAGGAGGAAGAGCCTTCCTCCGAGAAACAAAGAGCAATCCGAGAACAATAAGCTGGATTTCCATAGAGGAATCTCGGATTGCAAACCTGGAGGGGAGAGGTACGAAGCTAAAGGGAAATATGGTAAGTACACTCCCCTGAATATATCTCGATCCCAGGTGTGGAGGGAGGTGGCCCTAACTGAAATGAAGAAAATGGAAAGACCTCGGCCCTCTCACAATAGAGCTGGTGCAGACCAATCCTGGTATTGCGCGTTTCACGATGGACCAGGACATACTACAGACGCATGCTGGGAGCTCCGAGATGCTATCGAGAAATTTGTCCGAGAAGGGAAGTTACGGAAATATGTAATAGAAACTCATGGGCGAAAGAAGAATAAGCGTTAGTAGGGAGGCCATAGTAGGAGCCCGTCCTCGGGGCAGAACAAGAGGGATAGGAAGCGAAAGAAATCAGCCAACAAGGATGACGAATTCCCAGAAGCTAATTTTGATTGCAATTAAATTTGAATTCTTCAAATTGTTGATCCAGTTTTCTTCTTTATAAGATTCTGTAAAGTCGATCATGCCAATATCTGATTAGTTAATGACAGACAAGATACCCTTTTCGTGTTACTTGTCTGGATAAGCTAATAATGGATAAACGAATTCAGTGTTATGACACCTATACTGGATAAACGAATTCAGGGTTACAACACCCATAATAGAAAAATGAATCTAGGGTTACGACACCCATAGTAAATCTAGGGTTACGACACCCACAACGGATTAATCCAGGGTTACGACACCCAGATTCATTTAAAGCTACATGCATCAAAGCTTATCTTCTGGGGTAAGGAGGTGAGACATCATACTGACCCTGATCAGGTCGAAATGTTTAAGTTTGGTTACGAAAACTAAATCTACTCATGTGACGGATCGCCCTTACTTCGGACTAAATTCTGGTTTAATTAACTAGAATATAATGTGGAAGATCAACTAGAATCCCTACCAAATATTATGCGCAACATATTTTTGACTCTGGCCCAGTCATGAAATGAGAACTCTAAACAAGATTCGAGTTCATAAACAATGCAATATGGAAGTACAACGAATGCAATATGGAAGTAAACCGGGATACGAACTCGAGTGCAATAAGGAAATTAAATGGTTTGCCGAAAAAGTAAGTATTCTCCATTAATTCTTGGGTTACTTACATATCATCAATTGCAGGAATAAAAACCGGCTTACTAACTCGGAAAGAAAGTAAAAAAGGGGCTTCAATACCTCGAACAACGAAAGAAAAGCAAAGCCGGAATCTTGGCTGTCAGGAAGAAGGAGCTTCAGCGCCGGTTTGAACTTCTTTACCTCTGTTCCCATCCTGGTTTCCTCCTAATTCACTCTCGGAGGCATGGTCAGGAAAAGGAAACATTGGGACTATCCTGTCTTCATCAACAAAAGACATACAATCCATTTCAGAGGTGTTGAGTTTGGCGTCGGGATTCAAGCCTGGATCTGCTCAACGACGTTTTCAAAAGACTCTAAATCAGCTTTCTTTATGGCTGCGTCCTTCTCAATAATGGTGGCTTGGGCAGTATCTAAGGCGGCTTGGAGGGCATTCAACTACGTAATGAAATCCTTCTTCTCCATTCGGGATAGCTTCAAGGCCTTTTTATCCTAGGCGCTATCTTGTCGAAGCTGATACAATTCCGAGTTCACCTTCTCCAGGTCCTTTTTCCCTTTTTCTAGGTCCTCACTCCTTTTCTCCAGGTCCTCTCTGACCTTTTGTAATTATTCTGCCATCTGGTCCCTCATCACCTCTACCGTTTAGACTTGTTTTAGGGTATCGTCCTTGACCGCCTTTGTCAGGTCTTGAGCTTTGCAAATATGATCCCTGGTGTCCAATTTAACCTTCTTTAGGTCGGCTGCCTGATTGGCATACCTAGCATTCAAGGTAGTCAAAGCATAGGCCAACCTGGCTATTCTCATAGCGTACCGCTCTAATCTCGGCGTCTCCTGCAGCTCGATGGTACCATATTTTGATGATTCTAAAAAGCGATCTAGAATGCAGACAGCATGTAACATCCTAATTTTATTTTTAGGATTTAATTGTAATTATAAAACAAGTATATGTGATTATTGTAATTAAATTGTAATTGTGAGAGAGAGAGAGAGAGAGAAATAAAAAAAATAATGATAATAATATTAAAATAAGGTTTGGGCTCTTATGGTAATTTTGTCCTTTTCCAAAAAAAAAAGAAAGAAAGAAAAGAGTGAAGCTACGTGGGAAAAAAATTATATATATATATATATATATATATATTAGGGGAGGGGTAATTATTATGCCCCTCCCCCTTTTCTATATAATTATGTGTGTGTTGGTGTAGTTTGTGTGTGTGTGTGTGATGGTGAGGCGGCGAAATCTTGAGAGAAAACAGAGATTGTGTGCAGTGAGTGAGTGAGGAGAGAAGGAAGAAGAAGAGTTAGAGTATTTTTGGGTCTTATAAGATATGTCATTTATCTTATAGGTACATTTTGGTAGTTAAATTAACTTCTTTTCAATAAACTTTCTTCATGAAAGTTGTTCCAAATATTTTTATCTTTTCAATAAAGGTAATATCATGTTGGAAAAGTTTTGAGTTTTGGAAATAGATGACTGTATATATGTATAGAACAATTAATAACTAGTTTTGATTGGTTTAGTTTTATTGAATTGTTGTTGCAAGAATTTAAATTAATTTTTCTATTTAAGAAATTTAGGATTTACATCTTACCTTATATTTCTATCGATTAAAAGTTGTATAAATAATTTATTTTGGGTTAATGGAGATATTATTGAAGTTTTAATCGGTTTAGTTTTGAAATTTGACGAATAAAACTGTTATTTTCAGTTTCTACTACAATAATATATGTGTATTATAATTCGATCGGCTAGAGATGTTATTTGAGTCAATCAGATGTGATAAATATTAGAAGGTTATAGCTGCAAAGACTCTATTAACAGGCGCTGCTTTAGATTGGTGGAACACGGTGAAGTCTGTTGATGGCCATCACCTGGATTGGGATGAATTCAGAAGAATGTTCTTTGATTACTACTTCCCTATTGAAATGAGACATTAAAAAGAGGCTGAGTTTTTATTCTTGCGATAGGGGGATATGGATGAGGATACATTCATATCTCAATTTATGGGGCTAGCTAAGTATGTATCACAGTTGAATAGAACAAATGAGGAGCAGAATAATTGGTTAGCAAGACCAATGTTCAAGAGATGCAATGATGAGGTTAGAGCAAGAATGGGGGTCTATGATATCACTACTCTCGAGAAATTGATAGCGAAAATTCGAGAGGTCTGTAGAAGGTGTAGAGAAGCTGAGAAATCTGTGAGAAGGGATTCATAGGGCCGATTTAGTGGTAATATGGGAATATTAGGAGGTATCAGTAAGAAGAATTACCCTTCAAGTCTTACTGGACCCAGAAGCAAGAGGAATTTTAATCAGGGGAGCTCCCAGCAGAGAAGACATCCTCTTATGGCTCAAAGCCGCAGGAGCAACACTAAAGCAAGTCAGAGCTCTCAAAATGAATCGGTGGCGTCAGCTCCTAGTATGATGTAACGCCCTTCTTGTCCTCAATGTGGGAGAGCACATACAGGCGAGTGTTGGACTTCCTTCAATTATGGAGAGAAAGGTCATATTGCAAAGTATTGCTATAAATGAAGAAAGGAGGATCAAACACTTAGGTCGTCTGCTCCTGAGCGAGTATTTGCTTTGACATCAGAGGAAGCAAGAGCTCCTCCTAATTTGATCCAAGGCAACGCTCTTCTTCAGGGTCATTCTTTATGTGTTATATATGATTCTGGTGCTACACATTCTTTTAGCTCATATGATTGTGCGGAAAGATTAAATCTTACTATGAGTGATTTGTTATATGATTTGGTTGTGTCTACTCCTACTGGTATACATGTAAAAACTGCTATGGTATGTAGGAAATTGATGTTTGTATGTGATGGTCGTGAAACGACTATTGATTTGATTTGCCTACCCATGCAGGGTATGGATTGGTTTACAACCAATGACATATCCTTGCGATGTAAGGAGAGAGCTGTGCAATTTAATGTTTGCATAGTAATTAAGGAAACTCCCCAAGATTCGATAATGTTGTCAGCAACCCAGGTTGAGAAGAGTGTAAAGAAGGGTTATGAAGCTTTTGGGGTGTTCTTCTCGGTTCAACTGGAATAAGAAGGAAAAATTGAGCAGATCGAAGTGGTTAAAGACTTTCCAGATGTGTTCCTTGACGAGTTGACTGGACTACCTCCAGAGTGAGAAGTTGAATTCACCATCGAATTAGCACCAGGGACAGAGCCGATCTTCAAGGCTCCTTACCGGATGTCACCTCTAGAGTTAGCAGAATTGAAGAAGTAGATTGAGGATTTTTTGTAGAAGAGTTTTATCCGGCCAAGTGTATATCCATGGGGTTCACCAGTTCTGTTCGTGAAGAAGAAAGATGGTAGCTTGAGGCTTTGCATTGATTACTGGCAGTTGAATAAAGTTACTATCAAGAATAAGTACCCGTTGCCAAGGATAGATGATTTATTAGACCAATTAGTAGGCTCATCGGTATTTTCAAAAATTGATCTGAGATTAGGATATCATCGATTGAGGGTAAAGGCAGAAGATATTCCGAAGACCGCTTTTCGTACCAGATGTGGCCATTATGAGTTTCTTGTTATGCCTTACGGATTAACGAATGCGCCAACGGTGTTTATAAATTATATGAATCGAATTTTCAGACCTTATCTGGATCAATTTGTGGTGGTGTTTATTGATGATATTCTAATCTACTCAAAAAGTAAGGAGGAACATCGAGAGCACCTTCAAATAGTACTACAAATCTTGATGGAGCATCGGTTGTATGCGAAGTTGAGTAAATGTGAATTTTGGCTGAGAGAGGTGAAATTTTTAGGTTAAGTGGTCTCAGCTGATGGAGTAGCAGTAGATCCTAGCAAGGTTGAAGTTGTGTTGAAGTGGGAACCACCTAAGTCGGTGACGGAGGTGCATAGTTTTGTTGGGATGGCTGGTTACTACCGTCGTTTTATAGAGGGATTTTCTCGGATTGTCGCACCACTCACTAGATTGACTAAGAAAGAGCAACCGTTTGTTTGGGATGAGAAGTGTGAAGCGGCTTTTCAGGAGCTGAAGAACCGGTTAACCACTGCACCTATTTTCATCATACCTGACCCACACAGACTGTACACGGTGTATACAAATGAATCATTGAAGGGCTTGGGATGTGTGCTCATGTAAGATGGTAAAGTCGTGGCTTATGCCTCTCGACAATTGAGGCCTCATGAAGAGAACTATCCGATGCATGATTTGGAGCTTGCAGCGGTTGTATTCGCTTTGAAAATTTGGAGACATTACTTGTATGGATCTCAATTCGAGATTTTTAGTGACCATAAGAGCTTGAAGTATCTTATGGATCAGAAAGAGTTGAATAACCGACAGAGGAGATGGATGGAATTTTTAAAGGATTACGATTTTGAGTTGAAATATCATCCAGGGAAGGAAAATGTTGTTGCAGATGCCTTGAGCAGAAAGTCAATGCACATGTTTCACATGTGTGTGACTGAGTATAAGATTGACTTGAGCCTCCACTTAGTGACTCGAGCCAGAGACTTATCTTTCAGGCTTTCAAATGTTTTCTTTGCGATTGACTCGAGCCTGTTTTTACCTGCCTTGAGTCTAGAGGTTGACTCGAGCCTCGTTATTTTGCCTCGAGTTAAATCTCTTCTATATTTTTGAATGATTATTTGAATGTGACTCGAGCGATGTTTTTCTATGACTCGAGCCTAAGCCTAGACTCAAGTCAATGTTTTGTCTGCCTCGAGTCAGACAGTATTTTCAAATCTTCTCTGAGCCTTGAACGATTGATTGACTCAAGCCAGTGATAGCTTTGAATCGAGCCAATGTATCTATGTTTTTGAAAATGCTTAACGACATTCAGAAAATGTAACACCCCGAATTCTAAACCCCGAGAACGGGGAATAAGCCTAAAATAGGGGGACGATTAAGCCCAGTTCGGGAAGAGTCCCAAGAATGTCGAGAGTTAGGAAGCCTCTCTGGGACTAAGTAACTTGGCCATACGGGTCAGTGGACCTAGTAAGTATAAGCCGTGGAATTAAAGTGCCAATGAAAGAGGGGCACAAAAGGCCTATACGGCGTAAATTCGGTGGAAAAGATGTCATCCAACTATGTCCTGAGGTATATGACAATTAGTTGAGTGAAAATATGCCGGTATAAGTAAGTACACGACATTTTCAGGGCAGTTGGGTTTGCCTTACATTTTTTAGAAGACATCGGTACTCGTGAAGAAAGCTCGAGTAAAACCCGGGCAGAATACCGAGCAAGTACCAATAAAGTAATTTTAATAAAGTACTGTCATGATGACTAATAATGACATACTTTTGTGTTGGTCCAATAAAATCATGACATGTGTCCCGTCATCACGACAAGAGAAAAAGCTACTTTTGTGTTGGACCAATAAGAGCATGACACGTGTCCTTCATAATTACATATGTAAGAGGTCAAATCAAGTCATCATGAAGAAAGAGAAATTGCTTAAAATTCGTGCAAGACAAGGAGGAGAGAGAAAAGTCAATAAAACTTGCAAAATATGCCAAGTTAAGAGGATATTTTGCAAGGGTACTTTGGTCATTTGGTTTAGGGGATTTTTAAGTACCCTCTTGATATATTTTAAGACATTTTTGCACTCCTGTTTGCATGAGTATTCAGATCAAGAGTTCAAGGACCATAGGAATTAAAGTGACAGTGCAGAAGGGCACAAAAACACTCATACGATGTTAATTGGTTGGTAAGAACACCATTTAGCTATGCCCTAAGGTTTGGGACAATTAGCTGAGCACGAAGGTGCTAAAATAAATATGCAGATGATATTTCCTAGATGGGTAAGAGTTCCCTGGGTTTTTGAAGAAAACGAGGAGGAAAGAGAAGGGACTGATGATCCGGCCCCACACAAGTCCCACAGAGTAGCACGAGTTACGTGGAAAGTTGTAACCGGCAAAAATGAGCTAAGCGGGACCGGTTAGGGTTTTCCGGAGTCGGGCCTAGACCCCTGGACACAGAAGGAGGACGAAATTGGTGGGCCCATAGAGAGAGAAAGTGACTTGGAGAGAAAGCCAAAGGTCACATCATGTAATTATGAAGAGAGAGAAAGAATAAAGTAATTAGGATTAATCTGGACCACACATTTGAATCTGACATGACAAGAGGAATGACATGTAATTATGACTCATAAAGATCATTTATGGCATATCTAGGGGCAGATTTGGTGGGCCCCACGGGTTGGAAGAAGAACACGCGAAATGACCGTTTTACCCTTGCACCCAAAAACCTACATTTAGCAACAATAAAAACCATCATCAAGGGCAATTTTGGAAACCTTATTTTGAGAAGGCTTAGGACGTCCCATGCAGCCAAGAATTCTCTAGAATTCTTGAGAATTCATTTTAGAAATCATATTTTAATCCCAAAACACTCTTTTGTCCAATGGGTAATCACCAATCGTGGGTAAAAACTTTCACCCTTGTTGCCTATAAATAGGACACTTCCCCTCCATTTTCCATCAGCCCAAGCACGAAATTGAGGTGTGGAGGGAGACTTTCCAGCTGAAGGATTCGGCCCAAGGGAGGAGGAAAGCACCCGCAACCGAAATTCCGAGGTAAGTTCCCTAAACTGGCAACCAAGCTACTTTCACTTCTGCCTATGGTGTTTTGTTGGGATGCAGTAGGATTTTCATGTTTTTAAGGTTATCAATGGTTCCAGAATGTGTTTTTGTGTGGGGAAAAGGGAGATCACCTTTTTCTAAACTCAAAAACCTTAAGTCTTTAATATACGAAAATCTGCCGATTCTTACGGTTTCTGGGCAGCGTGTGTTCATCAAAGGATTTAAAATAGTAAATGGATTCATTTTGATTTGATATTTTTCATGGTGAAATTATACATATGGGGCTTCATTTTGGTATAATATCTTGTGTCATTTGGAGTTTCCAACCGAGACTTACCTTAAGTTGAAAATGACCTAAAAACCTGGACGTTTCTCTGGACCAGCGGCTCGGTTTTGAACATAATAAAAGGATATGAACCCAGAATACCTTGGGAATTATATTTATGGTAAAATAGACATTCTAAAGGTTCAATGGACGCTTATTTCATGTCAATACAAGTTTTCTAGAATTTATTAAAAATCAGCAAAGTTGGGACAGAAATTCTGGAAATTCTGGTGCTATACGAATTTGTATGAAACTTGAAGTAAAGTTGAATATGTGATTAAGAGCATGGTGTTTGGATGTATCTAGGGTTTTATCGCGTGTAGGACGCATCTCCGGCTTGAATAGGAGAGTTTACCATTTTTTAGGAGTGCCAGGTAGTAACTGTTGACTTGCATACTCTATGTTGCTTTTGCATGTGTGTTTTATCATGATGTAGGACATCGGGCTGTAGTGCCTCTGCTACAGTACCGAGATCGGGCTGTAGTACCTATTGGACTGTGTGTCCTTAGGCCCTGTTTGTTACGCGGAAGATTTGAGGAAGGAAAGGAAAGGAAAGGAAGATTAGGAGGGAACTTTAAAAATGTGAGTTGTTTGGTATACTAGGGAAAGGAAGTTAGTTGAGGGAAAATGTAATGTTTGGTATGAAGAATTGGGTGTTGGTTAAGTGGGAAGATTAGGTGAAATTCCGAGATTGCCCCTAAGATGTTCGAACTTCTGAAATACGTTCGAACGTAAGTAACTAAAAAACGAACGTGATCAAACCAAAATTTTGACAGTGACCAAACTTCTGCATAATTTCATATCTCAGAACAGCAGAACGAAAGTAAGTCCAAAATTCAATACTTGACAACAACCAAGCTTGTGCTATGTTTATTTGTTACAAGAAGCAAGTACAGTAACATAAACCAAAGTTTCGAGAATTTGCAAGAAGCAGGTACAGTAACATAGACCTAATTTTCGAAAATTTGGAAGAAGCAGGTACAGGAACATAAACCATCGGACAAAATTTCACACAAAATCAACACCCATTTTGACTTACTTGGATTCGAGAATCGTTTCCCCTTCCTTAAACTTGTCCTTCGATTGTCGTTTAAGCAGATCCTCGTTCTCGCAGATCCTCGTTCTCGCAGATCTTCGTTCTCGCATCGTAGGTGTTTACGGGGTTTTTCGTCCCATTAATTGCCTCTCCGGAAGATTTCAACATTCCATCCTTTTTTGGATGGAAAGCACTTTCCAATGGATGATGGAAGATTCGAACTGGAGGGAAAGGTACTCGACGGAAGATGAGACAAGCAAACACGTTTTTTTAGTGGGAAGTCTCTTATTTTCCCTTTCCAATGCCCTCTTTCTGCGTAACAAACGGCTCCTTAGGGTTTCTGCTACAGTACCGAGGGCATGTAGGATCGGGCTGCGGTGCCTATTGGACTGTGTGTCCTTAGGGTGTTGCTGCATACAGATTACTCGGGGTTCAATCTTGAACTCCAGGCCGGTTTCAAAGGTACAGGTGTAAGGCGGTAGGTCGGTTGGACTATGGGAAAGATGAGGGTAAGATCGATGAAGCTGAATATTGAAGACGTATGGAATGTCTTATCTCATTTTCTATGTTTTTTTGGGATGATTGTATTTTACTGTTCAGTATTTATTTTGGACGATTGTACCCTTAACCCTATGGGGACTTTACCTTGATTATTGTAACTTTACCAGTACATTGTAAGTTGTCCAAACCGATCATATGCTCTACTGTTTGCACTCTGATGTATATTAAAAGGACTATTTAACGAGGAAAGGTAATAAGTAAAAGGAGTCCCTCTAACCCGTCACCCGAAAGGGCGAGGCCGGTAGGGGTGTAACAGAAAATCTCTAAGTATGTTTTTGGATTCTTCATATCATCTATCATTACTGTTCTTAACTGCATTTAATCGGTTCGTTAATGAGTTACAGATGATTAGAATGCGGATTAACTCTGTTTTTCGAATAAAGTAATCCGACGTGTCAAAGCATTTAATGTACTTACCTATTCGAGACACTCGACCAACAGACATACTCTGCACATCAGAAAGACGTTTTGAGCAAGATTATTTCATTCCTTTTGCTGGGCTTTCCAACGATCATATTCGTAGGAACAAAAGAATTAAAGAATAATTATGACGACGATTATACAAACTTTTTGCGCTTCATCTCTAACAGATATTTAGTAGAGTCTCAATTGATAATTCACCAAGTTTCTCAACGGTCATAAATGAAATCAACTATAAATATTGGAAGCCTTAAATTCTCCAACTACCGAAACGTTGTGCAATCAATTATACTCTACTACTTCTTGTTGTTTCATTATCTAAGCTAATGTCTTCGGATATTCTCATTGTACTTTAGTGCTTATTATTTATTTACTCAGTGAGGAGTTTAAACACTATTTGATTACTTGATTAGTTGTTAAATCTTAAGGTTGTGGAACCTTAAGTGTAGGTGTACGATTACAACTTGTAAGAGGGAGTGAGTTCTAGAGTGAAAGGATCATTCTGAGTTACAGAGTGTGTAATTGTATTTTTGTTTGAAGAGGTAGTGAAAATCCCAAGGTGCTTGGGGACTGGACGTAGATCGAAGAGTTAGACCGAACTAGTATAAATCGCTCTGTGTTAATTTCCTTATCTTTGTCTCTGTTTTTAGTATCCGTGAGCGTTTAGAGAAAAATATTTTATAATCACCTATTCACCTCCCTCTAGGTGATATTCCACCTTCATTTGGTATCAGAGCAAGGTCTCTCAGTTGGGCTTAACATCCCGAGAAAGATCATGTAAGGAATATTACCTGACGGTGCTTCAATTGGGTTAAGGTGCAGATTTGCCAACCAACTATTACCCGAGGAGCATCTGGCACAAAAAATAATTGAGGGGACCAAAATTACCAATCAACAATTAAAAAGTGAAAAAAACACAATTTGGTGCAAATTCGCCAACGAACTATTACCCCGTCACTGTTTTGGTGTCTCCGTCTTCCATTGACTGTTACAGTGTCGGCGACGTCTCCAAAGCTTCCATTATTGCTGGGTGTTCCACTCACCCTCTTGAACTCATCCAGTAGTCCATAGCTTTTGACCGGCACGCGCCTTGCACCGTAGTTCCATCCCTCCGATGCCACAAGTAGTGCACGTCGCTGCCACAACGCCTGCTCCCAAAGGTCCCATCTCTGTTGGTGTTTGCCTTATCCAACAAGAAGGTTTAACCGCTCTTTTCTCCAGTGTCTCCGCCACCGTCCTACGCTAGTACATCTTATTTTAACTTAATTGTTATAGTTGTTTTTTAATAGCTATTTGGTATTTTGTTTTTTTTCATTTTTTAATTGTTGATTGGTATTTTGGTCCCCTCAATTGTTTTTATTGCCAGACGCTCCTCGGGTAATAGTTGGTTGGCAAATCTGCACCTTAACCCTGCTTCAATTAACTGACCACCTGGCTTCAGTGGCGAGCACTATTCTTTTTGGAAAGCCAAGTTCAGAGTCTTCATCTTGGCTACTAAGTATGGTCTGTGGAGGGTGTTCGAGAGAGGAGACTACACGCCATCATTTCTCGAAAATGGTCTTAGAATTCCAAAACTAGAAGAAGACTATGACGTGAATGATAAAAGACAATTCACTCTCAATAGCAAATCTATTTTTATGCTTCAAAGTGCACTAAGTCAAAGTGAATATTTTTGCATATGCACTTTGACATCTGCAAAGGCTATGTGGGATGCCTTGGAAATTGCTCATGAAGGAACAACTGGAATCAAGGAGAATCGTGTAAATACCCTCATGACTGAGTATGATTTACTTCGTATGAAGTCTGGGGAATCCATGGCGAATTCCAACTCAGATTTACTCATCTGATAAACTAACTTGTTGCTTTGGGTAAACACTATGATCAACCTGTCCAAGTGAGGAAAATTCTAAATGTCATCAGCAAGGAATGGGAAGCCAAAGTCATCGCGATTAAAGAAACTCGTGGAGAATCAATGGCATCTGTGGTAGCTCTCTTTGGCAGCCTATCTAAGTATGAAGAAAAGATCAAGTTCATAAAGGGACTTGATGAGATAAATGACAAGAGGTTGTTTGATCTTCAAGATTATCATGCCAGAAAGATAAAGAAGATTGAGGAGGTTTTTGCATACTCTAGGATTTTTCCTATCTAATCTATCTACCTTTGCTCCCTCAATACCTTTTGGTTCCACACCTATGACTAAGTCCCCTCTAGTTTCTGAACCACCTGTTTCCACCACCATCCTCGACACAACCATCACTTATATCCCTGAGGACCCTCTCCCTTCCTCTGTTCCACCATCAACCCCTACTCCCAGTCTTATTTCCCCTACTAGCTCTGCCTGATGACCTAGACCCTACCTTTAAACCTTATTCTCACTCCACTTCCTCTTTTTCCACAGCCATCATTGCACCTCCTTTTAACCCCTCTATAGCCATGATCATCTACACCTCCATCCTCCTTAGACCTCACCTTCCCTACCTTTTTGCCAGATGACAAAGGGGGAGAGTCACTGATTATATTCGATGTTATGTTTATTTTATTTAACTATGTATTCTCCTATTTTGCAACTTTTTGATGATTCAGTATTAATCATTGAAAGTGTTATGCATATGTTTCTCATATTATTTCTTTGTGATCTATAAAGTTTTTCAGACATTTTTTCAAACATTTCCAAGTGTTGTCATCATTAAAAAGGGTGAGAATATTGGTCCTCAGTTTATGTTTTGATGATAACAAACTTGAAAAAGAAAGAATACTTGTTGATTCAAGTCACTCGAGTGTATGTTTCAAGACACTTGAGTGAACAACATATGTTTGAACTAAAACTTGAATCAGCAAACTTTGCAAAGTGATATGAGATGATCACTTGAGTTGGGATCAACACTCGAGTGATAAAGCTCATAATACTCAAGTGTATAAGTGAACACTCGAATGTTGGCTAACACTTGCAAAGATTCTGTAAGACACTCGCTTCATTTCTAGAAGTGTTATGATAGACATTTGAGTGTATAAGTGAACACTCGAGTACTGGTTAACACTCGCAAATCTTTTGCTTGACACTCACCTCATTTCTGGAAGTGTTTGATGGACACTTGAGTATATAAGTGAACACTCGAGTGAGTGCTGGCTAACATTTGCAAAGACTTTGCCTGACACTCGCTTCACTTATGGAAGTATTGTGATGGACACTCGAGTGAAAGATAAACACTTGCAAGTTTAGTGCAAGACACTTGTTGATGAATCGAGAGAGTTGTCTCTTTTTATGAGATGCACTCGAGTGAATCTATGTGACACTTGAGTGAAGCACTCGAGTTTGCCTCTGTAACACTCGAGTATCTTGTAGAAGTTAAAATCATTTTAACTAGCACTCAAGTGTGTGTTTCAAAACACTTGAGTATCCTATTTTTCAATAGTCTTTTACCAGAGAAAGAATTCATCAGCACTTGAGTTTGTCAATAAATGCACTCGAGTGAGTCTGAAACCACACTCAAGTGTCTGTTCTTGCTACACTGAACCATCATCCCCGAGAATTCAAATTTACTATTTAACATTTGATTACTACTCATATTAATCCTCAATGCTACTAAACATATTTTTTTGAGTTTCATATGATTTAAATCATGGATTATCTCCAAAAGATCAAAAGCAAAATACTTTGTTAGAACATTAAATGCGATGACAGAAAACAGAGTACACGAAAGCGATCTCAGAGAAGGTCAAATGAATATCGTATGAAGCGTCAATTGCGGCGAAGACAAAAGTGACCCAACCTTAAGCAATCCCAGAGCAGGATGTCGTATGAAGATTTATTGCAAAGAAACGAAAGCAACTGAACCTCAGTTTCTTCCAACGACTCCAATCTATCCCTAACGGAAAGCTTGATCACTCTAACGGATAGTTTGAACACTCACAATGTAAAGCTTGAACCTTCACAACAATCATTAATGGTGTTCAACTATAAATACTTGAGCATTCCATACAGAGCAATTAAGCACACAATCAATTACTGCTCATTTATTGCTCATAAATTCTTGTTATAATATCTTCTGATATTATCTGTTCATCAGTGATTATATATCTACTCTATAAGAGAGTCACTTAAGCGATTAGATTTCTATAAACAAGGTAGTGAGACATTGAGTGTGGTTGTTAGATTACAACTTGTAAGGAAGAATGAGTCTTGGTGAGGGTTACTCTGTACTGAGGTACCGATAACCCGTATAATCTTTGAACGTTAGAGAAAATCTCATAGACGCTCTGAGGAATGGACGTAAGTTGGGAAATTAGGGTCGAACCAGTATAAACCATTGTACACACTATGGTGATATTTTTCTAATTTTTTCTCCCCTATTTAATTGATTGTCATCTTTGGTTTAAATTTTTTAATATTACCCAATTCACCTACTCTTAGGTGAAAGTTGACACTAATAGTATTTAGGAAAAAATTGAAAGCAGAAACAAGGCCCTAGTTTCTCATAATTTTAATAACATTGTTGATAATAAATAATTACTTTAAGTCTCTCTAATACGATAATAACATTGTTGAAATGCCAAACTAACACCACCACAATTTCACGAGTGGACAAAATTAGATGATTATATGGACTTTTTCTTCTATTTTAATTCAGTCAATAAAATTATATTTTTCAGGCCAAAAAATTGATTATCGTTGCTCTTTTTCAAAACGGAATTATTTGTATAGTTTTTTGTGATTCAGATTTAATTATTTACTTAATTTTTAAATTAATTAAGCATTTTGATTCAAACAATTCCCAAATATTTATTTAAAAATCCAAATGCCACAGAAAATGATTATTTTTCCTTTGGTATTACTACTACAAAAGAAAACCACTACTCGGCCATCCCTTTCCTTATTTCTTCTTGGCCAGCCAATTCGCTTATTTATTCAACCAACGACTAACATGCTTGATGGATACATTCCGATCAAATCCCTAATCTATTAGTTATTGAAAATAAATTTTAATTTAACTATAAAATGTATAAGTTTATAGTAAAAGTAAAATACCTAAATAAATAAATAAAAAGGATAAAGATGCAAAAATACACATGTATTTTACCTTCAGGAACACCCAACACCAAATGATTTTTTTGGGTGTAAAAGTGCCTAATGGTTAAGAAAGTGGAACAAAAATTCCACTTGCCGTTAATGTATCAGTTGTTCGTTAATACCTAAGTCGTTAGTCAATCTCTCTCTCCTCGCATCTTCTTCTGCTGAATTCATTTGGGCGCGTTGATGGAGAACAATGATCAAACATTGAAGCTACCAACATACAAAATATAGAGAAATAAGGGGGCAAAATGATTAAAGAAAAACAAAATAGCATATCTATGAAAGAAGGGTGTCTTCAAACCCTTGGGTCTGACGATGATGAGAAGCATCCTAGTTAGGGAAAAAAACGGAAATGGCCGAACTCAGAAATGAAGTCTTCCAACCCTCTCAAGTACCCGCTGGAGGTGATCTCACCATCTTAAAACCCCTGTCCTTCTTCTTTATCAATCTCTCCCTCGACTGATGATTACTACAAAATAGGAATTCAACGTCCCCCAGTTAACATCCGTTTTGAAAAATTTAGACGTTAAAACATAGGCGGTGGCACTGTTGTAATTGTCTCCTTACTTTTAACATCTGTTTATTAAGATCGAACGTTAAATGTTATGATACAACAACTGGGTGGCTTTGTTGTAATTTTCTCTTTACTTTTAAGTCCGTTTATTAAGAGATACAACGATTGTTTTAATAAAAATAATCGTTGTATATTAGACACCATTTATTTTATTTTGAAACACCATTTAATTTTATTTTGCGAAAAATTAGTGCTACTTACCGTTAGAATAAAAGCTTCAAGATTATATAACTACTGTGATTTTATCCCATATTTATAGCTATTTCCTAGTATGAAGCCTATAATTTCGATAGTTAAGAGAAGAATTTAACCATATTTTCGTTTAGTTAGTTCCTAATAATTAAATTTAATAAATTGAAAAATATATCTCTTGTGTGTATATAAATGGTTTTATCCCATATTTATAGTAATTTCCTAGTATGTAGCCTAGAATTTTGATAGTTAAGAGAAGAAATCTAATCGTATTTTCATTTATTTAGTTCCTAATTAAATTTAATAAATTAAACAATATATCTCTTTTATACACACACACACACACCGTATTTTCATTTTGTTAGTTCCTAATTAAATTTAATAAATTAAACAATATATCTCTTTTATATATATCTGTAAAAAAAAATATCAATATCATTTAGTTTAAGCCTTCCTCAGGCCATTATATTTTTTTATTTAAGCTCGAATTTTTTAGATATTTACAAAATAAAATAAATGGCGTCAAATATACAATGACTGTTTTTATTGAAATAGTTGTTGTATCACAACATTTAACGTCCGTTCTTAATAAACAGACATTAAAAGTGAGGACACAATTACAATAGTGTCACCGCCTATGTTTTAGCGTCTAAATTTTTTAAAACGGGCATTAATTGGGGGATGTTGAATTCCTATTTTGTAGTAATCATCATTCGAGGGAGAGATTGATCAAAGAAGAAGAACAGGGGTTTTATGATGGCGAGATCAACTCCAGCGAGTACTTGAGAGGGTTGGAATGCTTCATTTCCGAGTTCGGCCATTTCCCTTTTTTCCCTAACTGGTATACTTCTCATCATCGTCAGACCTAAGGGTTTGAAGACACACTTCTTTCATAGATATGCTATTTTGTTTTTCTTTGATCATTTTGCCCCCTTATTTCTCTACATTTTGTATGTTGGTAGCTTTGGTGTTTGATCATTGTTCTCCATCAACGTGCACAAACGAATTCAGCAAAAGAAGATGCGAGGAGAGAGAGATTGACTAACGGCTTGGGTATTAATGGACGTCTTGTATATTAACGGCAAGTGAAATTTTTGTTCCACTTTCTTAATCACGTAGGCACTTTTGCACCCAAAAAAAGCATTCAGTGTTGGGCGCTCCTGAGGGTAAAACACATGTGCATTTTTGCACCTTTACCCTAAAAAATTTACTAATAAATTATTTTTTTGATTCGGAAAAAAATTGTTGGCTGCCATACTAAATTTTAAATTAAAGTAAATGCAAATTCAAGCAAGGAGAAAAGAATTAAGTAGGGAAACCACTTTGCAATTACCTATATTTTTCTTTAATTTTATAATTTGGTACTTGTTTGTTTTCCCTCTTAATTAAATCTTTTAAGTTTACTCTGATAGTAATAGTACTGTTAGCTCTGTAACTTTACTCTCTTAGCATTGTTAGTCTGTACATAAGAGTTAATGGTCCTAATAGAGCAACGTTAAATGATTAACTTAAGAAAGTAAAAGTACTAAGTTAAAAATTGATAGAAAGTATATATAGCTAACTGCAAAATGATTTTCCAATTGAGAATTAAATGAATACTAAATAAATGGTCCAAATATAATATGTTATAAAAGATTATAATAATATTACTAAAGTATAAATAAATAAACTTCACTATTAAAATTTAATAAAGACATACATTTCATATCTGTAGTATAAAGTATTTTAATTGATAAAATATTACAATAATAATAATAATTTTATAGCATGTTACATCTTGAACATCCAATTTTTATCTAAGGTGGGGAAATGATTATGATAAGAAATGGAGAAAAATGACTTTGAGAGGATCCAAATCCAACCAATAATTCAAAGTTTGTAAGAATTATATGTGCAGGAAAATAAAGTTTAAGAGAGCATAAAGTCAAATGCCATGGATTCTTCAAGTATAGAAGCAAAAATGTCATCACCTATTGAAAATCTCCCTTAGTTCCCAAAGGATTAAAAAATATGAAGGAAAAAAAAATGTCAGTATAGATTTCTTTATAAAAAAAAAAAAAAATCCTTAAAGGTATGTTTGGTTTGAGGGAAGGGGAGAGGAGGGAAAAAATCTTTTGGGGAGACATTGACAATTTTGCCATTAATGAAGGGAATATTCTTTTTTGTTGAGAGTATATGTTAGGAATATTGAAAATTACCTAAGGGCAATTTTGTAAAGATAAGAGAAAAAATTTCTCTCTCAACTTTTCCTCCCCTCCCATTCCCTCAAACCAAACATACCCTAAGGGTATGTTTGGTTTAAGAGAAGGGGAGGGGAGGGGAGGGGAAAAATCTTTTGGGAGGACATTGACCATTTTACTATTAATGAAGGGAATATTATTTTTTGTTGAGAGTATATTTTAGGAAGGGTTAAGGTGCAAAAATAGACAAATGCTTTTTTCAAAAGAGCGTCCAGTGGCAAATACTTTTTTTTGGCGCAAAAGTAACTACGTGGTTACAAAAGTGGAGCAAAATTAGCATTGACCGTTAGTTGACCGTTAGTTTGACCAAAAACATTAACATGGATGCTGACTCAGCAAATTTTTTTCCTACTTGGCAGTGAAAAAAAAAAGAAGAAATTAAAACAAATTCAACATCTCCTTTATTCATTCCTTCCTTTCTTCTTCCTGCTTCCCCATCAGACCCACCCCCCCCACACTCCATGATCGACAGCAAACCCCCCACGATCTCGATCCACCCCCCCAACGATCTGCCTCCACCACCCCCCCCACTCCATGTTCGACGGCCACCCCCCCCAGGATCTCGATCCGCCGCCGCCCCTCCCCCCCACGATCTGCCACCACCACCCCAAATCTCGATCCGCCACCCCCCCACTCCACGATCAACGGCCACCCCCCCGATCGTTAGGGTTCAGGTAATAAGGTGGAGATTGGGACTGAGGCTTGGCTTGTTGAGGCTCAGAGCGATTAAAGAGCAGAGAGAAAAAGGAGCTGGCGATTGCGGCGGCGTCGTTCGGCGGCAGCTTCTTTGGGAGAGGAAAAGGAGAGGAAGCAAATGTAAGAATTTATGTTCAGTTTTCGAGCCTTGCAATTTTCTTCAGAGAATTCTCCTGGAAAGTTCAACGATTCAATCTTTTCTTGCCCTTGTGTATGGCGAGGACGGGATTGTTCGATCTTGAGAAGCATTTTGCCTTCTATGGAGCTTATCACAGCAATCCCATTTTCTTCTCTGCTCTGCTCATTCTCTACTTCGTCCCTCCTTTCTTCGACATCCCTGATTTTGAGTTTTCCCTCTTCGGTCACGACTTTGTTTTGGTTTGGAATCTTGGGTTTGTGGTTGCCTTGGTCTATGCCGTCTTTTACGCCAGTTTGGATCCGAAAGCCGGTTCCTTGGCTGCTCTGCTCTGTATAATCTATTGGGTGGCTAGTAGCTTGCTTGCCTACCTCTGCATTTGATTTTTGGGGACACCAGTTGCCTTGTGGTGCTCTGGTTCATTTTTTTTGGGTATGGTTTTGCATCTGGAAAGCAGGAAGTGGGGAGGAAGAGTTGCTGACATGGACATGGTTTTGCATCTGAAAGAAGAAGGATCACCGGAATCTGGGTTTTGCATCACCGGAATCTGGGTTTTGCATCTGGAAGAAGAAGAAGGACTTAACTGAAAATTTTAAAAGTTTATAGAGGGCTAAATTGAAATTTTTGAAATGTATCCGGGGCTGAACTGTAATTTATAAAGCATTAACATCCACGTCATCATCCACGTCATCATTTTCAGTTCAGAAAAAGTCAACTAACGGTCAAATGCTAATTTTGCTCCACTTTTGTAATCACGTGTCTACTTTTGCGCCAAAAAAAAGTATTTGCCACTGGACGCTCTTTTGAAAAAAGCATTTGTCTATTTTTGCACCTTAACCCTTTTAGGAATATTGAAAATTATCTATGGGCAATTTTGTAAAGATGAGAAAAAAAATTTCTCTCTCAACTTTCCCTCATACTCCCTCCCCTTCCCTCAAACCTAACATACCCTAAGGATCTCAATGATATAGATTTCAAATGTGAATTGACCTAATTGACAAGTGTATGAGATTATATTGACGAGTCATAAAATATCATTAACAAGCTTATATATGTTAACTAAAGCAGTTCCTGTGACAAGTGTATGTATAAAAATTTTTAGTCCCTGTTATAACAAGTAAAACCTAGAGAGAGAGAGAGATTTGAGGGAAAAAAAATTTAGTCATTGACCTAATTTTTAGTCGCATAAAAATTTTAATATTTTCACTTTAGTCCCAGTTATTTGTTTTGTAAAGGGACTAAAAGGAAAATATTGAAATGTTTATGGGGCTGAAATGTAATTTTATGAACACTTGGGTCCTATTCTATAAAATTCGCCCCCTAATTGTAATTTCTGGCTCTGCCTCTGGTGGTATTGAAAGTATTTATCTAATGCTGGACCTGAACCGATCTATTTTAACTGAATTAGGTATTTGAAGAATAAAATAGATAGATAGATTACATACAAGCATGCATAAAATTGCTTTTGAAAGCTATTTAAATTCAAATTCAACCCACACAATTAAAAGGGCTTCAATTATGGTTATTTTCAACCATGCATCACAGTTTCGAATCATCATATATGAAGGTGATATATGTGCTCGGCATAGATATATAATGGTTTCGAACAGTAATGCATTCAATATGATCATAAATGGTTTTAATAGAATACTCATTATGCAATGAGGCTTGGTGAAGCTATGATATACATAATGCTAGAAAAATAAATAACAGATTTACATAAACAATTGTTATATGTTTAATAATGCTGGCATAATACATAACAGTCTTACATAGACAACCATTAGTAGAACATTCTTTAAATGTTTCTTATAAAAAAGAACGGGACATTTGTAAGGATTGTTTCT
Source organism: Acacia pycnantha (assembly GCA_025563575.1). Taxonomy (NCBI): domain Eukaryota; kingdom Viridiplantae; phylum Streptophyta; class Magnoliopsida; order Fabales; family Fabaceae; genus Acacia; species Acacia pycnantha. The sequence goes on along the minus strand of JAMWYP010000021.1, from coordinate 5,103,045 downwards.
TATAAAAAGGAACAGGAAGTAATAAAAAGATGGATCATTTTACTTTTGGAGGGATTAAAACTCATAATTTAAAATTTGAGGGACCAAAACTAAAATAAAAGTAAATTTGAAGGATCGAACATTATATTAACCATAGTTTTTATTTATGATTAGGAAAATCTATATCTTTAAACGTGAAATGGACAAGTCAATAACTCCAATATGCAAAATACTAAATAAGTACAAAGTGTGAATTTAGAATATGTAAATGGTACTAATTTTCGTGTATGTCCTTCCTCCTTTTTTGGTAAAATAAAAACATATAATTATAAAAAAAAATATATTATAATAAAATTAATTTAAAATGAAAATATACTACTAAAAATAAATAAAAATTGTATTACAAATATAAATATATTATTACGAATAAAAATTTAGGATATTGTTTTAAAATTAAAAATATGCTTAAGGGTGTAAATTAATTTATATACATATAAAAAAAATATAAGGTCACATGTAAGGGTAGAATGATAAATTGATATGTCCCCTCCCTTGAGTCGAGAAAACGGACCAAGCCTGTCGGGCTGACCCGTTGAGGTCCTGAATTTACAATGGCTGAGCTTAAGATTTTTTCCTTAAAAGTGAAAACAAGCCTAAAATGGCCAGCCCTGTAAGGTTGATGGCTTAAAAGGGTCGTCCGGCCCTTGTAGGCCTATATTTCTTTTCAAATTATTTATATGATAATAATATTATTGATATTTTATATTTTATTAATAATGTTGCAAATATTTAAATATTATTCTCTTTTTTTTTTAAAATTAAGTTTCATAACAATATCCTGTATTAAAAATCCTAAAATAAAATATAAGTATTCTTATTAATTTTGTATTTTTTAACTTATCTTTTAGTGATTGTTTTGTCATATCTTGTGTTATTTATTTTGTTGACTATTTACACTTTTTAAGATAAATTTATGAGAAATATTTTAAATTTTTTGTAAGTCTTCTCATTAATTATTTGTAATTGTGGTATGTGAATAATAATTTATCTTTGATTATAACTTAATGACTAAGTTTGGTGGGAAAATTAAAATAAAGGACCTAGAGAAAATCATATTTATTATAAAGGACCATAAAAATTGTAATTATTTAGAAGGACCAAAGATCATAATATAAATTTAAAATTACTAAATTGCCCCTAATCAAACCGCATGTATTATCTCTTGTATTCATAATTAAAAAATAACTAAAATTAAAACTAAATTGTCCATCATTATATATGATCATATCTTTTTTTTTTTTCAATATATTATTTAATTAATAACTGTTAAAAATAAAAATTAAACTTATTTCACTATTTTTTTTTTTTTGATAACAAGAATTCCAAACAAATAAAAACAACGAGACAAAGGAAACCACAAACGGGACTAATGTCCTAAACCCCTCCTAATATGAGATACACTCATTACGTCAGCTAAAAGTAACTGATAAAGTCCAGTAGGAGGGTCAGAAAAATGAGCTTCATCAGGGATCTCCATGTGAGATAGAACCATGCTTGCCAGCCAATCCGCACATTGATTTCCTTCCCTGAGGACATGACGGAACCTGATATCCCATGATCGTCGAGTAAACGCTCGTATCTTAGCCACCAGATGGGACTCACGAGCTGCATTACCTGATTTAGAAAGTAATGCGATGACTGTTTGATGATCACTTTCAACCACTACATGCCTCCAACCTGCCTCCCATGCCATCTCTAGCCCCCTTAAAACTCCCCACAACTCAGCTGATAGTGCTGAGCACCTTCCAAGTCGTACAGAGAAACCTCCGAGCCATTTTCCAGAACAGTCCCGCAACAAACCCCCACATGCCGCCACCAGTGCTTGGCCTTTAGAGGCCCCATCACAATTGAGTTTCACAAACGGGGCTTCAGGAAAATCCCAACGAACGGTGGTAGGGTAGTTTCCGAATCTACTAACCCCTACTTTTCTAGTTGCCTCTCTAATGTCTTCCAAAAATTGAAAGACAATCCTGGGCCGATACTTAACACTCTCATCTTGTGCATTGTAGATAGTATCATTCCTCCATTTCCAAATGAACCAGCAGGACACAATAAATACAGAATGCCACCTATACCCGCCAACCTCATCATCATCACATGCCCAGTTTTCCCTAACCCAGTCCGTCCAATCATAGTGACAAAACGCGTGGAACTGATCAGTGGGCACCACTTCATACCAGAAATCACAAACCACAGGGCAATCTCGAAACGCATGTAAGCTAGTCTCTTCTGTCTGCTGACACACTGGGCATAGGCCATCATTGCTAGTCCACAAACGGATCCAGGACCTCAGTGGGAGTCTTTGGTGGAATAATTTCCACCCAAAAATTTGAACTCTGTGCGGTCCCTCCCATTTCCATAACTTGCTCCAGATGTCACAACCTATATCAGAGGGGCGAAAGCCAGATTCGGCTAAGTACATGTAACATCCTTTGACACTAACACCAGATGAATCCCCTACCAACCAGAAAGACCGATCCGGGCCATCATCAGCGGAGGGAGGGAGCATCCCTCTAATTAGCCCAACCACATCTAGGGGGAGCAGGCTGTGTAATAGTGGCAGGTCCCAACAGCCATCATGGCCAACAAAACTAGTCACCATACATTCCCGCATATCATCCGGGATGGGCCTCAGAGCATAATCTCTCAGGCAAATAGTAGAAGATACCCATTTGTTTTTCCAAAATGAGATAGAGGTCCCATCCCCAATCTCCCAAAGTACCCCATCCTTCATGTTATGAAATATATTACAAAGCGCGCTCCAGAAGGGAGAGCCTCCAGCCTTAACCAACGGTAATTGCCCGTTATGCACCCTATACTTACCTCGTAAGAACCGGACCCAAAGTGCATCTGACTCATTCTGAAATCTCCAGCCATACTTCATGAGAAAAGCATCATTCATAAGGGCGTACGGGATAGCAGATAATACTGACTTGACCAGAGTTATTCTACCTGCTTGAGACAAACACTGTTGTTGCCACCCACCTAGTTTCTTCCTCAGCTTGTCCACAATATGCTGGTATGATTGCTTCGTTGCTCGTCCATGCACCATCCAAGCCCCTAAGTATCTTCCGATACTTTTAACTCTTTTGAATCCACTCTTAGTTGCCAGAGAGCCAGCCAGTTCCTCCGGAGTATGCTTAGGGAGGTAAATCACCGTTTTTTCCATGCTTACTTTTAAACCTGAAATCTGTTCAAACAATGATAGGCACTTCATAACAATATCCAGTTGCTCAGGCCTTGCCTCTGCAAACAGCAACAGATCGTCAGCAAACAACAAATGAGAAATTGGGGGGCCTCCCTTTCCCACTTTAATAGGGTTCCAAAGACCACCACTCACGGCCGTGGAGATGATATGCGACAGTTTTTCCATAGCTAGAGTAAATAAATATGGTGATAGCGGGTCACCCTGTCGAACACCCCTGGAAGGTTGAAAAGATGAGGTTTTCCCACCATTCCACAAGATGTTAAGTGAGGAAGTAGAAACAGCCTGCATTATTAATTCAACAGTAGGACCCGGTAGTCTGACCTCCCGAAGAACGTTCGGAGGAATTTCCAATTAACACAATCATACGCCTTTTCCAGATCAACTTTAATTGCCATAAATTGCCTGCCACGCATTTTATGCATGGAGTGAATCAACTCTTGAGCAATGACAATATTATCATGAATCTGCCTGTGGGGGACAAAACTAGCCTGGAAAGGCGAGATGACAATCTCCATGATCGGCTGCAATCGTCCCACAATTAGCTTGGTGATCAGCTTATACAAAACTGAGCAAAGGTATATGGGGCGAAATTGGGACATAGACGTTGGAACCTGCACTTTAGGAATTAACGCAATCAAGGTTGCATTTAACCATCGGATATGGGAGGGTTCTTCCATACATCCACAATAAGCCTCATAATCTGGTGGCGAATAACAGTCCATTGTTTCTGGAAAAACACAGCAGGGAAGCCATCAAGCCCCGGGGCTTTATAACTTCCCATACTAAACAAACATTTACGGACCTCCTCACAGGAAGGAATCCGATGCAGGCCCTCCAAAAGGTTTTGAGGGATACTCGGCCAAGAGGAAGTAAGCCACCTACGAGTGGGTTCCGCATCAAAAAACAATTTCTGGAAATACGAAATGCCCATACCTTTGAGTTGATCATCTTGTTCCACCCAGATATGATGCTCATTTTTCAACCTGGAAATTTTATTGAAACTCCTCCTAGTGATTGTCTTAAGATGATAGAATTTCGTATCCGGTCCCCTTCAGTGAGCCACTGGTGACGAGACTTCTGGAACCAGAACAACTCTTCCCTCTTTAGGATCTTGTTTAAACGATTCCTACACTCCAACTCCTTTGTAGCCAAGAGAGGAGAATCATTATTCGCCCGCTCTTGCTGCAGTACATCCAGCTCCGAACTAAGACTATTTTTCATCTGGAAAATATTACCATAAACCTCCCGATTCCACCGACTCAACGGCGAAACAAACCGAGCTAGCATAACTGGAAGGTCCGTTCTCGTCCTCCATTGAGATAACATAAATTCTGGGAATTCTGCATGATTCATCCAATCTGCTATGAATCGAAACGGCCTATCCTGCTTACCTTCCGGGGGACCAGACAACCGCAACAGCATAGGCGAATGGTCCGAACTATATCTCGGTAGGTTGATCACGTCCGCCTTATCAAACGTCATTCGCCAAGAAGTGTTAGCACTAACACGGTCAAGCTTCTTGTAGATGCGCTCCAAATGAGCCCACTTAGGGCCCATCCAGGTAAAGAAGCTACCTGACACCTGAATGTCATCAAGTTGCCAACCTGTCAAACGATTCCTAAGATCCGACACGGACCAATAGCCGCAGCGTTGCCCCCTTTCTTCTCCTTTACATCCGCAATCTCATTAAAATCACCTGCAACCAACCATTTGTCCAATCCAGTACCTGCAATACCATCCAGACAATCCCAAAGCGCTTTCCGTTCCCCCTCCCTAGGACTTCCATAAACAGCCGTAAACTGAAAAGCACGTCCCATAGTATCCACACTCATATGGACGTGTTGGAAAGAGGTATTTACCACATCCACCTGAACATCTTGAGATTTCCAAAGGATCCAGATCCCTCCGTAAAACCCTTGTGCTTCCTCCACAAAGGAGCTATCAAACCCAATTTTCCTTCTTAACTTCAAACACTTCTCCCCACTAGTTTTTGTCTCTACCAAGACCAGCAGTTTAATTTGGTATTTTGAGATCAAAAACCTCAATAGCGACCAATACGCATTGGCCGCCCCCTGCTGATTCCAAATGAGGAACGAAATCATGATAAACATGTTGACGGTCCAGGTGAAACGCGCACCTGAGACGCTTTGCCACTACTTCCCACCTTGTCTTTGACCTTACCACTTCCCAGCAGTCGACCTCTCCTTTTTTGTCTACCATTCTTCATAGGGCTCACATTATCCTCAGGTAGAGAAATACCTGAGACAATTTTAAGAGATTGATCCTCTATTCCCACTGAATTAACTCCCACTTCACCTTTGCCCACACCCGTGCTGGCTACCTTGCTACCAGACGAAAGCCCCCCACCTACCACACTCGGATGCAAAGGGGGACGTGACACGGCCCCACCAAGGTCCTTTCTTTCTGTCATGTTTAACTCAGCCAGCGGGATAGTTTCCACCAACGGATTCAGACTTGACACATTCTCACCAATAAACATGCTCTCGGTCAACCTCTCAGAAATGCATGCACCAGCAGCATTGATTTTCTCAAGGCCCCTACCGTAATGTCTACCTCCTCCTTGGCCTACAACGTTGCCGACTAAGATATTATCAGCACCAAACTCTCCCCACACTCCACACTCGGGTTTATTGTTTTACCCAAATTTTATCAAGAAAGTTCGCATCAATCAGAGAACCCCTATTCGGACTTACTAACACACGAGGCCCCACCTCATCCCCTTGGGCCACCACAATGCTACATGAATTATTCTCATTTAGCTCCCTCCACACACCCCATTCGGCCTCACCATGCCACGCGCCACGTCATCCACTCCTTTCATACACCACTACCACCGCTGGACCATTAAAATCTGTCAACACCCCCAAGCACCTTCCGACTCTCCATAACGCATGTCCCCACCATTTCTCCTTGGCCCACTACACTAGGACCTGAATTAGTAGCTGTCAACACCCCACAAGGGCCATTCGGGCTCACCCCGCCACTCGCCACATCACAACCAGACCCCTCGCCATTATCGCACTTGTCGCCAAACACCAATTCCACCTCTCTCATACTCCCTTTTCCATCCGCTGCTGGATTAATAGTGCAGACCTGAGAAGATTCCCCGGCCACCACATGTTGAGAGACTCCATGCACCAGACGCCGATTCTGGGTATCAACATTCTGACCCCACATCCATTGCACCTTGAAGGTTCGGAGCCCCTCTCTTTCCAACTACCCTCCAGGCATCAGCCGCACGTGTGTTTATCCTCCCACCTTTCTCAGTCATACCAGATCGGGCTTTCTGGCACGACGCTGCCCTATGACCAAAAACCTGGCATTCCTTGCATATAGCGTCCAGTCCCTCATATATAATCTCCTTTTGCTTATTTTCTAGTATGTAGATCTGTTCTAGTTGCTTCGATAAATCTATTTCCACGCATATTCGTGTGAATCTACCCCTAGCGACTTTCGTGGCGACAGAATCCATCCGAATGAACCTCCCAATGACATTACCCACATCTATCAGAAGCTGCGTCTTAACAAACTCCGGCGGAATGCCTAAGATTCACCCATACTTTGATCTTGTCAATTCCGTCCACCGTTGGGTCAAAGGTTGGCCTCCACTCTTGAACTGCAAGATACTGGTCCTGCACCATCCATGGACCTTCGTTTTTGGCTAAATTCAGATCGCACATGGATTCGAACCTGACCAAATAGAAACCGTTTGCCACATCTGTAATAGCTATCCTTCCTTGTTTCGCCCAGATAACCTCTAACCGATTACGCATGTACTCACAGGAGAATTTCCTGCCTAATGCTTTCACAATGAGAGTTTGACGCCAGCGACGCCACGCTCTCTGTTTGAAGCCTTCCGAGAGTGCAAAAACCATTACACCCTTCTCATTCCGCTCTTGTGATATATCAGCGACCAGGTCTGTTTCTTCCTCCACGCTCTCCGGTTCCAACTCCCCATCCCATAGCACCTGAACGGTCCGAACTACACCTGCATAGGACCGAGCCTTCCCCTCCCCGTCGAGAGCCATCCACCGATGGCTAAGAACCCTAAAATCACCAATAATTAAGCTAATCTTTTTTGAATATATTATTTAAGGGTAATTTCTCTGTTTGAATTAACTAAATTGCTCCCAATCAAACCTCATGTATTATCAATTAAGCTCTTTTTATAAAAATAAAAAAATAAAATTATTTCATGTTTTGAGGATATAACAGGTTAATTATATTTTTTAATGTTATTACCATTACATGAATTTTTTAACCTACATAAATTACTTCTAAAATAAAAATAAATCATACAAACTTTATTGGTTTAACATATAATATGATAAATTATAAAAGACCTTGACTTTTATAAAAAAAAAAATATAATTCCATTTGGGATTAAATTTTGTTGATTTAACAAAAAATTGTAATTTTTACAAATTGAAGAATGGCATAATTGTTTTCATAGATATATATTCAAGTTGTGAAAAATGAAAATTGAGAAAACTATTGTTTAATTTAATGAAACTTAGAATTTTGTATTAGTTTTAAAAATAGAATAGAGAAGAGAATGTAGAAGGGAATGCAGAAGATTTTGTTAGGGGCATTTTAGTACTTTTAATTTTATATTTTTATATTTGGTCCTTCTAAATAATTACAATTTTTATGGTCATTCTCCATAAATATCTTTTCCTCTAGGTCATTTATTCTAATTTTCCCAAGTTTGTTTGTCGTATGATATGCATCGTTTACACCTTAATTTTGACAACATTTATGTATTAAATTAAGACTTTCATTATTCTAATTTTACTCTTTTGAAAAAACTACAGAATAGTAAAAGATTATTAAAATAACTTAGAACTCGCGTGACCCTTTTTACCAACTGTACCTCCCCTCTTAAATTAAAGGTATGTTTGATTTGAAGGGAGGGTAGATGATCCCCTCGAGTTAAACTTTATGACGACGTTACCCTCATATTTTTATGATATTTCCAACCTCGTTGGTGGGGCTCCGCCTAGTTCGTACCTTTTCTCTCCTTTTTTTTTTTGTTTGTTTGTTTGTTGACGAACATGAACATGAGAAACCCAATAGCATTGTGAGAATCAGATAGCTCTCTGCCTTTCATCGGTGAGCACGGTGTGAATCAATTCAAGAGCATTGTGAGAAGACCTTTTAACTGCCTGCGTTTCCTACGCATTGGGTACGGCGAACACTGAACAACTGAGGGAAAAAATTCCCCTTTTTTAATAAAATCCCCGGTCGCTGCTTTCTTGGGTCTCGTTGCCGTCGTCCAACCTCGTCGTTGCTTCTCGTCGTCCTATTGGAGCCTCCATAGCCTTTACGTATCTGCTGGGTTATTTCTGCCTTTTTGGCTCATTCAGGTATCAACTTCTACTTCCCATCCCACGCCTCTGCTTGTTGGTGCGATGTGCCTCTGCTGTCACGGATTGTAGAATGGGATGAGCTTGATTTTTGGTTGGTGACAATTCTTGCGTGGTTTATTAGTTATTTTTTGCTTCTGATACTGAATCTGCGTGGGAATAAATTTGTATGCTAATCTTTGTCTTGTGTGCTTAATGAGAGCAAATCAATATTGACATTGGCTGAATTATTGGGCAAAAAATAGGTGCTTCTTGGGAATTACCAAATGCGAAGTTTGTTGGCTAAACTGTTTTTGTTTGTCTCTACTTTTTCCTTCCCCTAATTTAAGTTTGCCTTCTCTTCTGGATATGTCGCTGAAGTTCTTTGTGGTCCTGCAATATGATTGCTCATGATTCGCTAGTGTGCATTTCTTAAAACGATTTTTTTTTTTAATGGAATGATGAAGGGGTTTGTATCCAGCTTAGTAGTTCTGCACTAAAGGCCGTCTTTTTTGGGTGTGTGGGGGGTGTTAGATATGATGTTTTGGTCATTTCTTTCTTTCTTTTATGTTTTCAGTATATACTGATTCTTTTTAGTATTCCAGGTGTACTGTCTGTTCTTAAAAAAAATCTTGGAATGATCTACTGTTGTATATAAAACGGTTACCTCTGCTCAAAGTGTGAATCGTGTGAGATATTTCTTGTGCAGGGACAATCTTCTCATGGTTTTCACTTTTCAGTTTTTACATGTGTAACTAGCCTAATATGAACTTTACTTAACGTTTTCTATTTTGACTTTTAATGTCAATATTTAATATCTTTGAGAATCCTCTCTCGTAATCAAAGTAATAAGCTTCACATATGAACTTTACTTATTGGTGTGTAAACTACGTATAAGATAGTGAAGTAAGTAAACTGTGCTGGAATACTGTTTACTGTTTTGCTCAGGCTTCTCTTTCACCCCTAAGGATATCCTTTAAACCTCTTCATTTTTTTATTATTTTCTTAACATCATGAAGTACTATTCCCTTTTGGTAAGATAGTGAAATCAGTGTAATATACTGTGTCTTGTTGGCAGAATGGCAAGTACAGTGGAGGATTGGTCGCCGTATGGAATTTCTATGGAGGTGAGTGTCTGCAATGCTCATTATTTATTTATTTATTAAATATTTGTCAGAAAAATTGATTCATTAAAACTTGCTTTTTACTTCCAGGAAAAGGACAAACTTGTTGGAGAAGTAATCCGTTATATGCTTTTTAAAACTCATCAGAACTCAGGCTGCCCAGTTAAGAGAACTGAGCTTACTCAACTGGTTACGAAAAACTATCACCAGCATAACCTTCCTACTTCAGTGATAAATGAGGCCAAAGAGAAGCTTTCAAGCATATTTGGCTATGAAATGAGAGAGCTTCAAAGATCTCAACCATCATCAAAAAACCAGGCACAACTTTCTCAGCAAAGTGAGAAATGAAATTGTCCTTATTTCAGTTCAGATCATGCAAGACATTGACAATAGGCACCCTCTAGAATCTCAATATTATTTTCTGTGAAATTTTGATGAATAATTTGAGCAATATATGCAAACTTAATGGAACCACTATATGGTCCTTTTGCTTTTTAATCACATCTTGCGTGGGCGTGGTTACTAGATTTTTATGCATATTTCTAAGTGAATGATATGCAAATTTAATGGGCTTGATTGTTAAAAAGTTCTGTAGTATCTTTCTTTATGAATGATAGGGAAATATAGATTTGAGGAAGTATATTTTATGGTTGGTTTGAGAACAAAAACCAACACTGATACTTTTACCTTTGATTGGTACATGATGAGTTTTTATTGATATTGCAATAAGGTGTGCATATAGGGTCAAAGAAAAGAAGGGGGGGGGGGGGGAAAGGGAAAACTTTTTACTTTTACCCTGTTTAGAGGTGTATATATACAAGTTTTTACTGATATTGTAATAATGTGTGCATATATGGTTAAAAAGAAGCAAGGGGAAAAGAAAAAAAAACTGTAATACATTCCTTTTACCACGTCAAATCTGTCTGTAATCCTCTCCTAGTTGTAAATGTGTCCATTTCTCTAATTATACCTGCATGCTTTCTTCCAGATGTTGCAGATTCAAAATCATATGTCCTCATAAGTCAGCTGCCTTCCAATGTATATAAAAAATATGTTGATGATGAAAATAGTGCACATCTGAGTGGTTTCACTTTTGTCATTGTTAGCATAGTACATCTTGCTGGTGGGAAAATTACTGCAGGTATGATTGTAGATTTAGTTTCATGATTTATTTATGTATGCATAAGCAAATGTTAGACTTTTGATCGTCAAATGCAACTATATTAAAGTGTCCAGATATGTTAGGTCAGTGTAAAAGGAATCTGTGAAAATATATGGTTTGAAATGCTGCTTGATGAACTTCAGTTTTCTTCTTTTTCATCAATCAAGTAGCATTAGCATTGCAAAGAATATGGTTTGTCAGGATAGAACCAGGAGCTTGATTGGCCTTTTTTTTGGTGGAAAAATAAAGAACAATATGATTGAGGTGATTTACACACCTATTCATCAACAATCAGTTGGTTTTCTTTTCGAGAACCTAGTTTGATGTTTGCTTATCCAAACTGGGAATGATTAACATATACTCTCATATTGAGTGAGAGAATGGTATTCCTACCCTTTTCCCCTCTGTTTCTTTGATTTTTGCAGCTTATTGTAAAAATACCTTACTCTTAGGGGGTGCTATTGTAAATTTTTCTTTAGCTCCAGGTTTATAAAGTGGCCATTACCTTTAAATGCAAAATAGAAGTATAGGTTCAATGATGGAATACAATTTACTGCTCTTTCTCTACTCTTTCCTTTTTAATAATATTTTTACCCTTCAGCTGCTTTGTTTGTAACCTGATAGAACTCCTTCTTGAGAATGCTCTGTAGAAAGTCTCTTTAGCCATATGAGGAGAATGGGTTTGTCTGAAAATGAAGAAAGCCATCCCCTACTTGGAAACGTCAAGCATGCATTAGAACTTCTTGTTCAGCAAAGGTGAGCATTGGCTTGATGTAGTGATTTTTTTAATGAGTGGTTTCAGTTCATGGTCCGTCTACTTTACCAAAATTAATCTCTCAAGAGGAATGAAGTATCTTCTTTCTGGGTTATCTTTTCCTTCGTAGATATTTACAAAAGGACAATGTCAAAGGTCCTGACGGCAATACTTTATTTTATGAGCTTGCTGAAAGAGCTTTAGATGGACCCATTAGTGACAAGATCAAAGAATATGTATCTCAGGTACTGTATACAAGTCTTTGTGGTCATTGTCTCTTTCTTGTGTTTGTTTAATTCAATAGTAGGCAATAAATGCCGTATCTTTGGTCAAAGGGTTTTATCTCTGATCACCCTTTGATGTTCTGCTCATGTTTTTCTTTTGGATGGTTATGTGAGGTATGAATGTGGATTAAGCATAATTGTTATTTGGGCAAAAGTACATGTTTGGTTCTTCTACTTTATACAAAGTAATTTTAAAAAGCATATTTTCAAACCTTTTAACCTTAACATTGTGATTCTCAACTGATGGTTTTTTTTGTAATGTTCATTATTATTTTGAAAAGTAACCTTAATATGTCGGTATTCAAAAAAGGTTTTTTTTTTTAACATTTAAAATCTCAATATCAGCATTTTTTGTTATTGACGTTAGGGTTAAAGAACTAAAAAGAAACTTTATGAAGTTAAGGGCCAAAATGAAATCTTACGTGAAGTTAAAGAACTAAAAGCATATTTTTGTTTTGATATTTTTTTTGTTTAAAAAATCAAGTGCTTGATTTTTTAAAGGCGTATTGTTGTTATCATGTGTGTCCCTGTTAAGAAGATGTGTGCCCTTCATTCATGTGTTTCTCATGTATCATGCTGAAGCTGAATCTTGATATTTTGGTTTTGATAGAAGGCTGAGTGCATTTGTTAATGGATTTTTTTTTTTCCCTTGCTATTTTGGACAATTCATGCATCGAAATATCTTTGTAATTCATGTCATAAGAAAAAAAATATAATACAACTTAAATTAAGTTCAAAACTGTATGTTTGTTGGATACTTCTGATATGACTCAGTGCTATAAACAAGAAAAACAACTCCTATCTAGTCGACTACTTGGATTGCTCAATACCATGGTGTTATTTATTATCAACAATGAGGCTCATTACAATCCTTTAAACAGGGATATTATCTTTGTTGTAGCATTGTAGTGGACATTATAGGTGAAAAGGAGAAATGATAATGTAAATATTATGCATCAATCAATTGAGAAAAACTTAGCATTGAAAAGTTCTACATATTTTACAGTACCTTCTTCTGTTCTAACAGAATGAATGTTTTCCTTTTAGGTTGTGAAGAACGACAACAATTCAGTGGATGATGAATAGGTTCAGTGTTCTGATAGAGATAATCACATGTCTTCTACTATTTAATGAACTCCTGGGGAATCTGAGTGTTCCTTTTTGTTATGTTTAGCAAATTCGTGTATATGTAAGAGAAGGATAACAAGAAGGTAGAGTATAATTTATTTGAATTTAGAGTAAATTGCGTGGATTTTTTTATCAATAACATATAAATTGCGTGAATTTAGTAATGACAATATTTATAAATATAAATAACATATAAAAGGGAGGAGGATGAAATTAAATCATAAATAAGAAAGGGTTCAACACATTAAATAAAGAGTAAATACCCTTTTAGGTCCCTGGAAAAACACGCTCTACCCATTTTGGTCCCTGAGTAAAAAAAATGTCATTTCGGTCCTTTTTAGGGACTAAAAATGATTTTTTGGGAATTTGTGAGGGATTAAAATGTCCACAAAAATGACTAAAAGGACTAAAAGAGACTTTTTTTTATTGTTTAAGGACTAAAAATGACATTTTTTTTACTCAGGGACCAAAATGGGTAGCGCGTGTTATTTCAGGGACCAAAAAGGGTATTTACTCTTAAATAAAAAACAGAATTTAAGGAATGATTATTGATAAATAAATAAACAATATAAATAACAGAAATGATAAATTATTAATAAAAATTACAATATTTGAATGCATAAATAATACATATTTTATTTAGAAATAAAAAATTCAAATAGAAAGATAAAAATAACAAGAAATAATTTGTATTTTATTTTAAAAAATAATAAATGAAAGAATTCAACACATGAAAATTTGATTATACATACAAGATGCACCAATAAATAAGTAAATAGAAATAAATACTCTTTGTTAAAAAGAAAAGAAATAACAACTAAGTAAAACAAGTAAAAATGATAAACTATTAACAATAAAAACTCAATGCATGATAAATAAATATTATAAATAATATGTATTTTCTTCATCAAAAAATAAATAATATTTACTTTATTTATAAATAACAAATTTATGTGAAAATACAAATATAAATAACAAATAATAAAAGGAGGAGGTGATCAAATCATAAAGGGGAAAATGTTCAATACATTAAATAAAAAACAGAAATATCTTATCAAAGAAAAAAATAAATAACATCTAATTAATACAAGTGAGAATGATATATTATAGCTTATTAATTAATAACTAATAAATGTATCAATAATTAATCATTATAAAAACAAACAGAATGATAAATAAAGGGTTCAAATAGGATATACTATGTTTGTGTCCATATTTTGTTAGTTCATATATATTATATATTATACAATTAATAATAAATAAATAAAAAACCAACTAAACAGACATCTTTATATTTTCTTAACAAGAAGAAATAAAAAGAATATATCAATGCTTTAAAAAAAGATAATACTTGTATGAATAGATCCTAAAATGTAAGTTTTAGAAGAAGAAACAATTACGGGGACCAAACACAAAGATAAGAGTTATAAATTTATAAGGAATAAGAATCGGTAGTAATGAAACCACGACGGGTGGGCGTGATGGTTCAACATCTCGTCCCTTAAGCAAGTGGTTGGGGGTTCGATCCCCAACTCTTGTGAATGGAAAGCATCCCGTGGCCAGCCCTTTGCCGCTTTGTGCGCTGACCCGGGGCGGAGGATTAGTCTCATAGCTTCCGGCTGTGGGGATACCTTGATTGACATAAAAAAAAAAAGAATCGGTAGTAATGACAATATTTATAAATATAAATAACATATATAAAACGAGGATGATGTCAAATTATAAAGGAGAAAGGGTTTAATACATTAAATAAAAAACAGAACTTAAAGAATGATTATTGATAAATAAATAAACAATATAAATAAGAGAAATAAGGGGAGGATTACATAGTGAGAATGATAGCTTTTAGTGAATTAATGTATCAAACAAATGTGTATAAGAAAAATATCAAACAAACAAAATTTAGAGGCAACCAATTTTTTTCTAGGTAAACTTGTAAATGATAATAATGGTTATTTATGCATTCAAATATTGAAATGTTTATTAATAATTTGTTATTATTTTTTTATATTAATAAATTATAGAAGGTCAGAGATCGAGAGTCACAAAGGAGAGGGGTGGTGGGCGAGGTGCTAATTAGAAAAGAGTGAAACTGTAGAATGAGAGTTATCGCGATAGGAAGAAAGGTTTAGAGAGAGAAATTCAATTTTAGGCGGACGAAGAGAAGATTTAGATGAATGATTTTTTATGATTCTCCAATTTTTTATGATACTATAATAAAATATATGGAAATAAATTTAAAAACAACAAAATTTGAGATTTTCATAAATTTATTTTATAAATTTGTTTATTCCAATAATATGAAATTTGAAAATCACCTAAGATTTTCAAATTTGAAATTTAACAAAATCATAACTTCTTAATTTATTATGGCTGGGTCAACTAATTAACTAAATCTCCGAATGATGGGGAGAAAAATTTATAGATTCATCATTAATTTCATATCATTATAAAATTGAAATCAATACTAAGTAAATATATAAATGAATAAAATGATGTAATTTATTAAAAAAGATAAAATTGAGGAGCAAACTAGGTGGAAACCCAATTATCCAAACTTTAAGATAAGAGGCTAAAAAAAAATTGACCGGACATGGTACTCCTTTAATTTTAACGGTTAGGAAAGGACCAAAATAAAAATTTGCGTCAATAACTTAAATGTTGAAGAAAATTTAATTTATTCTTTTTATTTAGTTTTAATTACTAAGGTGCGATTATTATTTTCATTTAAAATTATAATCATAATTTTGTGATGAAAAATAAACTTATCTACTACATTCCATTCTCATGTTTTATCTTTGACAAAAAAAAAAATTCTCATGTTTTTTCTCACTCAAGGGCCTGAACCCGTTTGACGAGATTATTATCTGACATGGCGGTGCTGGAGGTCTGGGAACGTGTCTCAACCATACACTGAATAAAAATTTTTAACATTGTGATGAATCAAAAAAACTGAATCTTCGAATGGGCAGCTTGTGGACACCCACAATAATGACTAAGCAGAGGCTGAGTCTTCAAAAGTATTGGAAATGACGTGTCACCCCAACAATATCAGTCGACACTATATATAGGGGTGGAACCAGGCCAGGCTTCACCCTTAACAGGCCAGGCCTGTCTCGCAAGGAAGAGGCCTGAGCTTGGCCTGTGGCCTGTTATAGGCTTGTTTTTCGGCCTGAGCCTAGCCTGTATACAGGCCTAGCCTGACCTATGGCCTGTTAAGGCCTGTATTTTTTAAAAACAGAGATTCACAACCCATAATTATCACCAGAGGTTCCCAATGCCACTTAACATATATGACAACCGCAAAAAACTAGTAATCATCAACAAAAGTGCTAATGAACCAGATATTGGTTTCATACCAAAATATGGGTTGCATATGAAACTCCTGAACAAACTGCATCCATGATGGTACAATCACAATCATGACAAATCCAAGGGAAGTGAAAAATACAACAGATTTTCCAATCTCCTTGTGTCTTGCTTCTGGTGAAGCAGATGGACCATTATATTCCCATAGTTGGATAATATATTTAAAAGCTAATGAATACAGTAGAAGGCCAAGCAGCAATCCCTGAAAGAAGAGTAACAATTTTAAAAACAACAAAATGAACAATTTATTTGATCAACATACTAATGGAAGCACAAGATGGAAAAGTTCTGAGAAAAACAACAAAATATCCCTTGATCAACATACTGAGATATGATTATCTAGTGTTGGTAATAGATCTTTCATACATAATTTTTTTGAAAAAATGAACAAGCTAATGCTACCACACTTTCACCAGTGTTGGTAAAAAGAAAGCTTCGCTCATCTTGTTTATACAGGGGAAAAAACTTGCTCATCTTTCCATGTAAAGGGACCCCTACATTATATATACTTGGTTTTTAAAATCATTCTTAAGATAAATAATCAAAGGGAAGTTGAATAGCAACCCAAAACAATTTCCAGATTGCACCCCAAATAACTCAAAATTTTTGCAATTATCAATACACACATTTGCAACAAAACATATATACAGGTATGTATGTATCACACTCTTCCATTCCCTCTACCAAAACCCGACACCATAAAACCTGGAACAACTACCCTTGTTTTAGCAATCAAAGGACAAAAGCAATTTATGTAAATGGGAAGGTTTCTCTTTCCCATAGAAGCTAACTGTGGCACCAATAGAGGATTCTTAGAACTTAGAAGACTTATCAAAACATAATGCAGCCATAGCCAGGATGTAGAAAACCAATTAAAGCTTCCACATAGTAATTAATAAACCAAACATATTATGATCAATCAGCAATCCACAAAAGGCATGTAAAAACTAAGAAACATTTCACAAGAATAAACTGCCACACCTCAGGAACCTATTGTTTTATGAGATTGTACTAGGTCTCAGCGAAGGAAAAAATCTACAGCTCTAGTTACTACGAAGGGGGATGTGAGGATGATTGTAGCCTCCTTCCTTCTAAGTGGGGGAGAATGTTCATCACCCACTTGCTTTAGGACATTAAGGACCCAACAAATCAAGAGCTCAAAAATTGCTTAATTTCCTTAGTGTCCACTCCTGGTCCACCTGACCCTGATCAAATGTCAGGAATTTAATAATAGATCATAACCAAAGATAATCCAAATGGCGAAAGATATTTTAGCACTTACAAATCACAATGACCAGGTCACTTAATTTAAGGAACGCATATTTGCTATACTTACACAAACCTTGAGCATACCAAATATGAAAAATTAAACAGAAAAAAACCAATTGAAGCTATGAGAGTGGGAAAGGGGCAATTCCCAAATGTTGTTCATATGAAACTGCTGGTTCAATCTATTCCCATACCGTAATCATTTAGGAACTTCTTGTGCCGATCATAAGCATTGAGCCCTCGAATATGTGCCTGGTATTGCCTACAATAACATCAAAATTAAAAAGGAATTACTACTTAGGCAAGAAATCGAGTGCAATAAGACGGAAAAATAGGGGAATCAAAATTGTTGAGCTTGAGATGTGCGACGACGGAAATGATTTAGGGCTGACGGTGAGAGCTTGACTGAACCACCACAAGCGGAAATGATTTAGGGCTGACAGTGAGAGCTTGAGACGTGCGACGGCCAACGGTGAGAAGCCGAGTGTGACGACGGAAATGCAAATCGATTTAGGAATTAGGGTTAGGGATTTTTTTTGACTACCTTGGGAGTGAGTGAGAGAGCGAGAGCGGGAGTGAGAGTGAGAGTGAGGGATAGAGACGATGGCAGCGGCCGAATGTCGAAGAAGAAAGGAGGTTAGGGTTGTTGTTGTCACTGGGAGGAGTAGAGACGATGGCAAGATCTATCGGTTCAAGGAAGAGACTTGGCTATTTTTAAAAAATGTGTCACAATCAATGTGAAATTACAATTATACCCCTATAACAGGTCGGTCTGACAGGCCTAACAGGCTCATGAAGAGGCCTAGGCCTGTCCTGTTTAGATAAACAGGCCTTAAAAAAGGCCTAGGCCTGGCCTGTTAGCCTGACAGGCAGCCACGTGCTCGTGCCGGAACAAAGCTGTGCCACAGGCCCCTGGCCTGTTTCCACCCCTAACTATATAGAAGTAGTGACGGTCAAGAATGAGTCTTCAAAAATATTGGTAATGACGTGTCGACACCTGAACAATTGTAGAGTCTCGGTGCTTTGATACTAACTGGCGTATTTTGATTTTCGCTAATGCCCACGTGCATTTAGTTTGCTGGGTCGACAGGATTTCTTCTGCGTGGTCTCGGTTGGCAGGTCGCGTCACTGTATCAAGCCGCCAATGGCAGAATATTAATACCGAGAGTGCCACAACTGGTTGCTTCGACAACTTCTTGAATTTTTGGAAGTAGACTGTCGATACTGGAAATCCAATAGCTGCTGTGTCGTGAATCGTTGGACGTCATCGTCTTGAAGTTCTGGGTGTCGCCGGTGATGGTTACGTCTTCTGGAAGGTAGGGGTGTGAAAAAAGCGCTGATCCTGATTGAAAAGAATTGTCTTGATCGATTCTTGGTTGTCGTCTGTATTATCTATGATCTATGATCTTGACCTGTCTTGTTATTCATTTTGAGTTTTCTTGGTTTGTCTCAAATGCCCAATCGAATCCGGATGAGAATGACTCTAGCTGAATTAAAAAAAGAACTTGCTTCTTGACCATCAGCCTTGCCGAGGGAAGAAAGGCTATGGCTGATAAAATTTCACAGTTGGAAAGCCGAGGATGACTTGATACCACTGATAAGGAGGTTGTAGAGAACTAAGATTGAGAGAAGACACATATTCGAAACAGTTGCTACATTGTTTTCCATTCATACACAATACTGAATCATCACACACCTTCATTAGTCTAATGTATATATAGTCTAATACTAGGCATAGACTCAAGGCCCAATAGCTAAATAGTGCCGCTGTTGTTGTTCTACTCTATGTCTGCTGTTATTCTACTCTATGTCCTATTTAACTAAGTGGCTGGCCTCAAAGGATTAGTGTGGCTGCCACCTGTATAGCTAGTAATTAATATATACCTTACATATCAACTTTGCACTAAACCTTGATTCAATTGGGACATGCTGATAAGTCAATTCATTGTTATTATGTGATAGCACAATTTCTAGAATTACTGCTATGCTGTGATTTGAACATTGCCTTAACCTAGGATTCTTTTCCGCACATCGGATTCTGAACTGGAAAACTGAAGCTTGCGAGATTGCTTGGTACCCTATACTCTTTACAACCCTTTTGGCCTTGGCCTGGACTGACTGAGAGCAGGGAGAGAAGGAGTTTATACCAGAGAGAGGAATGACTATAGGCATGGAACTGGCTTAGGCTGCTCTTTCGCTCTATAGGGATCGGGGGGGCATAGCACAATTCTTCTTGGAGGAGGGTTGGTTTGTCCGGGTGACTGATCCTGCCATAATGTACTCCTACCTATATATAGCACCGGCAACCGAAGTCGAGCATACATACGACGATCTTCATGCGTGAATAGCCGGGAGGAAAGAAAGGGCGGTAGATGATAATGAAAAAGGGCGCCGCGTGAAATGGATTGAATTTAGATTGGCCTGATTATGTTGTTATTGATATCAAGTTTCACTTTAAAGCTAACCATTGGTGTAGCAGTTTGCTTGGTATTGCCAAGTGGATACATTAATTGCTATTAGACTTATCTTTGAATGAAGGAGACAAGTAAGATCATTTTGATCTTTGTCTTACTGCCCCAAAATTTTTTAGGGGAATGGTTGATTACTCTTAACTCTGTTTTTGACATATTGGTGTGATCTGAATTGAAGATTTTGCTGTGATAAAATGGATCTCTTTGCTCGACAACCACTTTTGTTGGATATCTTGATGCTGATGTTAGGTTCTTCCTTGCAGGAACTTGGAAAGAACAAATCAATCCATACCTTGTTGTATCTTTGAGCCTTTACCAATTGATCAGAACCATCGCCAAGGAAGAACTATCAAGGAGAAGAGTGATGTACAAGTTAATGAGAATTTTTCCTATCAGAGTTTGAGGAGATTTCGTTCACACGGTTGTCCCTTTCCTCTCCTTACTTTCTTGAATTGTTTGTGAAATCATATGTTGGATTGATTGTTTAGAATAAGTGTGGAAGAGGGGACTAATCTGGAAGTGAAAGGTAGAAAAAATCGTTGTGCTCCACTGTTTTATGGTAGTAGCCTTATTCCTTATCCTTGCCACAAGTTTGATCTACATTGATTATCGTTAGTCTACGCTTGCATTGACTACAAGTGTGGGGGAAGAATGGATTTGAGTGTATGTGCTGTTCTGATTGCATTATTGTGAAAAATGAATTCCTGTACACTTGAAATACTTTGCAGCTATCTATTCTGGGCTTAAAAATTGAATAATGGAGATTATTTTTTCATTAGTATTTGTAGAAATAAGCTTGATTGAGATATGAGAATTTTGATTTGGTTAGCTGATTCAGCACAATCAATACGAAAAGTAGTGATTATTCATGGCATTAGGATCAGTTTAGTGTATAATTTTGTATCTGTTCATGGGCTAGAGGAATTTTAATATTGAGTGCATACTCCCTAGTGCTAGTTCTCTCTAGAACTTGTCTTAGCTCTTGATTGAGGCACATATGTGTATGGGAGGAAGTGTAAATGATGGAGGCATTTGATTCCAAACCTTATTTATACCCAAACACAAACCTAAAACACTTTTAACCTTTGCTAACCACTTTGAGCCATTCATTTTCTTTTCTCTTGTTTTGGTTGAGTTTGCTGCTATTATGATTATTTAGAATTGGATTATTGATTGAGATTTATCTGCCCAGGAGTGCAAATGTTCTAATGTTGGGGAATTTGGTAAATCCATTTAATTGTTATATTTTCTATGGTATTTCATGGGTGTTTTATGCATTTTATGGTTGAAAATCGCAGCATTATTGATTAAATTGTGAATTTCGAATATTTCATAGTTATTTGGATTTATACAGGGTCAAAATATGAATTTTTAGAATGTGCAGAAAGGACCAGATTTCAATAGCAGAAAAGGAGAACTAAATTTGATATTTACTCAAGGACCATTGAATTATGAGAGTTAACTTGGACACGAGCAGGAAATATGGTTATAATCTTGGTCGGTTCTGACAATTTACAGAGATGACTAGTAGATATACACAAGAAATGCAAGCGATAGGTTTGTCTTTGACTTTGATATGATTGGGATTTCTGATCAACATGCTTTTCCTTTTCTTTTCTCTTGGTCGGAATCCACTGAACTGTTATTTATTCTTCATTCTTGGTGACGATTGATGAGCTACTTAAGCAATATGGTGGCATGTGTCTAGCAGCACCTTTGAGCTTTCTTTTATTTCATAGTTTTCTTGGCTTTTGTTATTTATCATTTATCAGAAGATGACACTGATTTTCTTGGATCATTATCAACAGGAAATTGGAGTGGGTGTTTTTTTTTATTACTCCTATAACTTGAAGTTTGAAAATCACATGAAATTTTAAAATTTGATACTAGCATTGGGGAGAAAATAGTCCCTTTCCAAATTAGAGGTCATGTGAGATTTCAAGGCTCAACGGTAGACTCTTCCTCTTATTTTTAAACCATACTTTACAATAACTTGATTTTTGGATTTAATACCTTCTTTCCTTATACGTATGAGATTAGACTTTATGAGGATAAGGCTCCTCCAAAGAAAACAAGGGAATTTGAAAAAGCTACAAGCTTTGTGAACAAGAGATAAAAGTTAAAAAGTGATTTTCATTTGGTGAGGCTTCTACCACAGAGTACAAGGATATTGGTGAGGTGCAAAGTGAGGTAAAATGTTCATCTCTATTTTTTACTATTTGATTCTTCATTAATTTATGATAGTTAATTCTTCATTAACTATGTTACTATTTGATTCTTTTTACTTTTTTTATCATTGTTCTTTGGTTTCTTTTATGGGAGAACCGTCAATGTCAATGATAATGATGCTGCTTTCATATTTCTAACTAAACTATTTTGGTTCCAATGGAAAGATAGATCATTTTACTTGGGAGTTATCATATAAGTTGTTGGTTTGGGTGCATGCTAATTGGTGTCAGATTTGTATCTCAAAATGTGGAGATGGCAGAATTGTTTTTGTTATTTATGTTATTTATCATATGTTATGGACCTAAGTCAAGGCCCATTAGCCAATTGGCCCACACAGGGGGCAGTCCGCGCAAGGATCTTAACACCCTAACCGAAGGACCTAGTCAGGGGGCAGTTGCCTAGATTCTCGGACACACCTGATGCGGGATCGGGAGATCTAACCATAAGGTACACTCTATATATATACGAAGGAGGTACACGATCAAGGTACACAAGTTCTAATCTCTGAACTAATCTACATACAGTTACACTGTGCACACACAGCTCCCCCTTAGGCGAAACGTCTGGTTGTGTACAGTGATCCACTCTTTTCCTGGACGCTTACCCCATAAGCATACAGGAGGAGCGTATCGATCCTACATCAAATCCCCCAGCCTACCGGGCTGGACATCTGTGTTCTACACCAGAACAGTGGCGCCAACCGTGGGGATTGGTAAATTTCGATTCCCGTGACCAATGAGGGTTAACACCCGAAGTACAAGCCAGAGGCAGCCCGAGACGGTTCGACCGATAGATCAGCGTCAACCGCCTCGGCAACCACAACACACTGAGCATCCGATCAACCCTCTCGGTGACAATGAGCAGGATGCGGAAGACCGGCTATCACGACCGGAGCAACAACTAGAAGAGCGAGCATCCCCGACATTGATGGACATTTGGAGAACGACCTGTCCGACATGGAGTCCTCAGCTCCGCGAAATCATCGCCATGAGCCACAGAACTCAAACCCGGAATCGTTCCCGGGCACCAATCCGGATTTTCTCCTCCTCCAAAACACGCTGACCGTGTTACTGAGGCGTATGGAGAACATGGATAAGCGGAATGCGTTACACTTCCAGCATTTAGAAGAGCGTTTCAAGGCGAGGGACTCCGCGTCAACCAATGAGAACCGGGATGATAGAACCGGGGGAAAGGACTGAGATGGCGACAGTTTACGCGATCGCCAATCCCAGCGCAAGACCGAGAGCGGTCCAAATAAGAGAGCGGCATCTGCCGACAAGGAGTTAAAAGGCGAAGAAACAAATCGGGTGGATAGGCCACCTCGGCCTCCATCAGCCGGGCCTCAACGGAGAAGGTATGTTGGGCAGCCCGATAATAGCCCTTTCTTAGATGAAATCCTCAAGGCTCCTTTCCCGGATAAACTCAATCTCACCGAATTCACAAAATACGACGGCTCTCAAGACCCGACAACCCACCTTGAAGACTTTGAGGTGGTCATGTTTGTAAGAGGACTTGGGGAACCCATCATGACTCAGATCTTCACCGCAACCCTTAAAGGACCAGCGTTAAAGTGGCTCCACACCCTGCTAGTGGGGTTGATTCATAAGTTCGATGACCTGGCGGACGCCTTCGAGTTGCATTTTGCAACAAGTAAACGGCAACCGAAGTCCCAGTACACCTTGTCCAAGATTAGGCAGAGACCCGGGGAAACACTCCAAAGTTACTTGGATCGCTTTAAAAGCGCGGCCTTACAGGTACGTGGGTTAAAGGAGGACGTACATGTCTATCTCTTAGCCGACGGCCTAGACAGAGAGTCCCGCCTGGCTGAATCATTCTTTAAGGAATCGGCCAAAAACCTCAATGATTTCATAACTCGCTCAAAAAAATATCTTGAGGTGGAGCAGATGCGCATGGCAAATAATCCCAGGCGGGACCGAGACAGAGCCACTCCCCCCAGAGACAAGGATTATATTAAAAGCAGGAAAAATGATTCTCGCGCAAGGGGCACAGATAGCAGGAGCCGAGATGGAAAGTTTGACGCAAAAAGTAAATATGACAGGTATACTGCCTTGAACATGCCTCGATCACAAATCTGGAAAGAGGTAGCAATGGCCAAAATGAGAAGGGTCGATCGACCACGGTTTTCCTACCGCAGATCCGTGGTAGATCAGTCCAAATAATGTGCATTTCATGACGGCCGGGGTCATACGACGGACGAATGCTACGAGCTCCGTGACGCGATTGAAAAGTTTGTCTGCGATGGAAAGCTTCAACAGTACGTGATTAAACACTAGGGAAAAAGCTGCAAGCGTAAGCCCAGAAGCCGTAGCAAAGCCCCCCCCGAAAGCACAAAAAGCAGGATGAAAAACACAAGAAACCGACCGAGGCAGAAGATGAATTTCCAGAAACCGAGTTTGACTACAGTGTGATAAGCGGAGCAATGGGCGGAGGCGGAGATACAATGAGCCTGCGAAGAAAGTATTTGCGAGAAGTCCTCTCAGTAAGAGACCGTCCGAAGTTCAAAGAGAGTTTCAACAGACCGTCTCACTTGCCATTGTATTTCACAAACGAGGATCTCAAGGATGTCATCCCCGGGCATCAAGATGGTCTAGTTTTGACCGGGATCTTAGTCCATTGCCGAGTCAAACGCATATTTGTGGACGCTGGAAGCTCGACTGACATCCTCAGTTGGGATGCATTCAAGAGAATGAGCTTGGATCAGGAGGATATAAAGCCCTGTAAGACGACCCTCATAGGGTTTAATGGAGAGCATTCGCGCCCGAAGGGATTTATTGACCTCAGGTTTACCTTGGGAACAAGGGATGCTTTCAAGTCAGAGCGCGTGCGTTTTATAGTGGCAGAGTTCCTTTCACCATACAATATTATTCTGGGCAGGCCAACTATCCATAAATGGGACATGCTGGTCTCCACCAAGCATCAAAAGCTTAAAATGGTGAACAATCAGGGAGCCGTGGTCACGGTTAATGGAGACCAGAGAGAGTCTAGACATTGTTACTTTGAAACTGTCAGAGTGGGCGAGGGAGGTCCCTCATCACAGCCACCACTCCAGTATGAGGATAGGTATCCGGGACGCATGGAGCCGGACTCTATGGATCAAGATGTCAATATGGTCGAACTAGACCTCTGGGAGGAAGAGTCGTGGCCGGAACCGGCCGGTGATTTGGAGCATTTAGTGTTGGGAGACCCCCTCCAGACCACGAAAATCGGCAAACACTTATCCCCAGAACTTAGAATCAGCTTGGTTGATTTTCTGAGGAGAAATCAGGACGTCTTCGCCTGAAAGTCATCTGAGGTACCTAGAATAGACCCAAAGTTTTGTTGTCACAAGCTGGGAGTCTACCCGGGTTCTACGTCGGTATCCCAGAGAAAGAGGAATCTCGGCCCAGAAAAAAGGAAAGCTTTGGAAACTCATGTTCAAGAGCTCTTGGAAGCTAGATTTATCCGAGAAGTCCAATACACCAACGTGGTAATGGTCAAAAAACCAAACGGAAAGTGGAAGGTATGCACGGACTACACAAACCTAAATAAGGTATGTCCCAAAGACTCATACCCAAAGCCCAACATTGATCAGTTAGTCGACAACTCGTCGGGTGTCCAGCTCCTCTCCTTCATGGATGCGTATTCTGGATACAATCAAATAGCAATGTATCCTGAGGACCAAGAGAATATGACCTTTATTACAGAAAAGGCCAACTACTGCTACAATGTCATGCCTTTCGGATTGAAGAACGTAGGAGCCACATATCAAAGAATGATGAACAGGGTGTTCGTAGACCAACTCGATCATAATGTTGAGGTTTACATCGACGACATGATCGTTAAGACATTGGATCCGCTGCGTCATATTTAGGATTTGCAGCAGACGTTTGACAAGATCAGGACTTACCGGATCTGACTGAACCCGGCCAAATGTGCTTTTGGTGTTCCAGCTGGAAAATTCTTGGGCTTCATGTTAACTAACCGAGGCATCGAGGCTAACCCGGACAAGTGCAGGGCAGTGCTCGATATGAAGGCCCCGAAGAACAAAAAAGAGGTTCAACAACTGACAGGAAGGTTGGCCGCTCTTACCAGATTCCTGCCCAGATCCGCCGAAAAGGCTTTACCTTTGTTCAAGCTTCTGAAGAAAGAGGCGTTGGGTGGATAGAATTCAAGGTGCGACGCTGCATTCGAGGAGATAAAGCAATTCCTGGCTAATCCTCCAGTCTTGTCCAAACCTGAACCCGGCGAGAGCCTCTACCTTTACTTATCTATTGGCGAAGAAGCCGTCAGTGTGGTTCTATTGAGGGAGGTAGACCACGGTCAAATACCGGTATATTTAGTTAGCAGGACTTTACATAGCGCTGAAACCCGGTATCAGAAGTTGGAGAAAGTGGCATTCGCCCTCCTCATCTTGGCTCGTCGGTTGCGACCTTACTTCCAGGGCCATTACATTATTGTTAGAACCTGTCAGCCAATACGACAAGTTCTATACAAGCCTGATTTGGCAGGAAGGATGACAAATTGGACAATAGAGTTGTCTGAGTTTGACAACACTTATGAAGCTTGCCACGCAATTAAGTCACAGGCATTAGCCGACTTCGTCAGGGAGCTAACCCCGACCGATTGTTCTGGTGTAGAACACAAATGTCCAGCCCGGTAGGCTGGGGGATTTGATGTAGGATCGATACGCTCCTCCTGTATGCTTATGGGGTAAGCGTCCAGGAGAAGAGTGAATCACTGTACACAACCAGGCGTTTCGCCTAAGGGGTGCGATGTGTGCACAGTGTAACTGTATGTAGATTAGTTCAGAGATTAGAACTTGTGTCCCTTGATCGTGTACCTCCTACGTATATATACAGAGTGTACCTTATGGTTAGATCTCTCGATCCCGCATCAGGTGTGTCCGAGAATCTAGGCAACTGCCCCCCTGACTAGGTCCTTCAGTTAAGGTGTTGAGATCCTTGCGCGGACTGTCCCCTGTGTGGGCCGGTTGGCTAATGGGCCTTGACTTAGGTCCATAACAGTTGACCCCAGCTCGGGTGCTCAAGTTTTTGGGCAGCCGGGGTGATCACATTGCTTGCGTTTTTTGAAAGAACGCGAGATTATCTCTCAGCGTGTCTTGAGTGTGACTACTATTTAGTAGCCGTTTTCTGGCTCATATGTCCCAAGATGCTGTTGTGATCCGGGCTGTAGCTGCCCCACCAGCCCGGATGTTTATGCATTGGATATTCGGGGTGAATGGTGTCCGGGTTGATAGATCCGGGGTACCTTATGGTACTCGTCGCGAGCTGAATCCGGGTTGATAGATCCGGGGTATGACATTGCACGAGCCAGAAATATTCAATCGGGTTTTGGTGCGTTGAAAGAACGGAATTCTAGATAGCCAGGTTAGAAGAGCCGCCATCATGGTTGTGCGACGCCGGCTATTCTGTGCATCCGAGTGTTCTCTAGGTTCGCGTCGTTTCTTCTTCTTCAGTTATCATGACTGTTTGACAACTGGCGCCCCTCGACTGTCGTGAAGCCGAAATGGAAGCGTGCAAACCTCTACGGCCCATGGGCGTAATAAATGACTGCTCAGTGCGCATTAAATGCGCGTGTCACGTCATTCTTTCTTTATGAGTGAATTTTCATTTTTGCCCTTGACGGTTTGGTTTTCGAAAGTTTATACTCCGCTAGCTTTTCATTTTCTCATTTCACATTCCTTGTTTTGAAGTCTTTTCTCTCAAACACGATTCCTTGCTCTGTGAGGAAGTTCATTCGTGTGTACCCCATCTGCAACTCCTTGTGTTATCTTCGAACTTCTAACTAGGTATTGCCACTTCTCCTGTTGTTTCTTGAATTTTGTTCTCGCCTGTAGTGTTTTCGTTCTGTTTCTGGTTGTAGTTCTAACCCCTCATTTAGTCGTGCGTTCGCTGTCTATGCTTTCCCTGGGTAGGTTCTTTTCTCCATTGATTCTCTAGGTAGTTTTCTTCTTTTGATAGGCTGTTGAGTGATTTTCTCCTTCCTTTGAAACACCATTTCTAAAAACCCCCTTCTTCCCTTCCAAGCTTTTACCCTTTTCTGGGTTTTCTTATTAAGTGTCCTGGGAGCGTTATTTAAAATGTCCAAGGATTTGAAAGATATGACCCCATAAGAAATTGAAGAGTTGCGTCGAACCGTTAAGCCGAAGACCCGTTGGTGGCTTTGGGGTGATAAGCCTTCGGCAAAAGAGAAGCAGGCAGCCCTGCTTGATGGGCATTACAGTGGAAGCAAGAAAAAAGGTTCTGGAGGTTCGGGAGCAGGAGGTGTGAGGATTGTTGAAGGGAGTCAGGTCGTTGGAGGAAATCAAGCCATTCCAACCTTGTTTCCTTCCAATCCGAAATACTTCAACTGTGGTGATACTGCTCTTATCGCGGCCCCACCTATTAACCAGTACAGCGATGTGGGGAGGCCGGGCCCTAGGGCCGAGGTGGACGACTACATCGACCCATGTTACGACTGCCTCTATGAGTATTCCCGGCTTATCTCCAGCGGTAATTCCTTAATGGCCGATTCTATTCTGGTCTCCTGCCGTCACAACCTTGTCCCGGCTTCCCAGGTGGCTCCCCTAAATGTCAATCCTGTGGACTTGGAGTCTAGTCTTACTTTGGCAATGGAAACACGCCTTCGCTTTTTGACCTCAGGTAAGCTAGGAAAGTTCTGATTTTGTTTTCGTTTTCATTTCTGTGGTAGGTATAATGGCCTTGTCCTCCTCTAACCATACTGCGGAGTCAGCGTCTAGTAACTCAAGTCGAGCTAGCCCCTCGCAAGATTTGGTGGAAAAATACCCATGGGTTACCCATGAGGTGCTATCATACCAGTCGAAGTTGAACATAACTGACCTTGCCAACCTTCCCATAGAAGAGAGTGACAGCTACGCCCTTATTCTCCCGGAAGATGAAGAGCCGGTTTGCTCTATTAGGGAGGGAAGTCATAACTCCTTTTTCTTTTTCTACCACGACTATGTGACCCGGCTTGGTTTTCGGCCCAGTATTGGGCCACTAAGGAAGCCACCCCAACAGTACCATGCGCCTTCACATGGGATAGTATGTTGTCAACTAAAAATTTCTTATAAGTTTATAATTTTCGTTCCGTAATTATTTCTTCTTTTAAAATTTACATTTTACGATGTATTCATATAAGCATTATCTTTTTTTTAAGCATTGATGTATCCTTTTTATTCTTCTTGTTGAGAAAATCTAAAGATGTCTCTTTAGTAAGTTTTTTTGGCTTATTAATTGTATAATATGTATGAACTAACAAAATATAGACACAAGAATAGTACATCCTATTTGAACCTTTTATTTATCATTCTGTTTGTTTTTATAATGATTAATTATTGATACATTTATTAGTTATTAATTAATAAGTTATAATTTATCATTCTCACTTGTATTAATTAGTTGTTATTTATCTTTTTCTTTGACAGTATATTTCTGTTTTTTATTTAATGTATTTCCTTTCTCTTTTATGATTTGATCTCATCCGCCTTTTATTATTTTTTATTTTTATTTATATTTTCTACATGAATTTTTTATTTATAAATAAAGTACATATTTTTTATTTTTTATGAGGAAAATACATATTATTTATTATATTTATTTATAATGCATTTAATTGTTACTAGTTTATCATTTTCACTTATTTTTGTTAGTTGTTATTAATTTTCTTTTTAACTAACTTGTAATCGGATTCTAATGTGTTTCTCCTTTATGGTTGATCTCCTTTTATTATTTATATTTATACCACATGAATTTTTTATTTATAAATAAAGTACATATTATTTATTTTTTGATGAGGAAAATACATATTATTTATTTATATTGTATTTATTGTTAGTAGTTTAATTTTAGTTAGTTGTTATTAATTTTCTTTTTAACTAACTGTATTTATTTTTGTTTGATTATATTTTCATTTTATTTTTATTTCTAAATAAAATACGTATTAGTTATGCATTGGTATTCTTTTTTATCATTTACATGTTTACCAAAAAAAAATCCATTGCCTCTCAATTTTGTTTGTTTGACCAAAAGTTATCAAGTTATCTTTTATCATTTTTACTATGTAATCTTCCCCCTATTTCTGTTATTTATATTGTTTATTTATTTATCAGTAATCATTCTTTAACTTTACCTTTCATTATTGACTAATAATTTATCATTTATGCCTCTATTTAGTTTATTATTTTTTTAGGGATAAGATATTGTCAATACCAATTTTGATTACTACCAATGTGTAACATCCCAACTTCCATACCTCAAATAGTGTCGATTGACACTTCGTTTTATAAAATTTGACAGAGATTGAGATGCTACATCAGAGTACTGCGGAAACGGAGAGCAATGTACTAACAAATGGACAATATATGAGTAGCTGATATAAAAATACCCTGACATATGATGATGCCGAGCGTATGCTGGTATATTAAAAATTTCCCGAAGGAATATTCATGTGATACAATATACAGAGCTTTGTACAATTACATTTCTCCAAGAGTAAATATACAACCTAGACCAAGCCTTGACTAGACTTGGGGCAATGAACCTAACTCCGTTAACCGAACAGAATGGCCAGTAAGTGTCTATCATGGGGGCCTCACCGAGTTCACGGCGACTGATTGGCAAAACCATATAGACTAGCCTTGCCTTCGGCACCAAACTATTCGAAATAACTTTATTAGACCCATGCCTGACAATAGGCTCTGATGATCTTCTTTCCACTCTTGCCTCGACCGGTGCATTACTACACTCCGCCCCTTGGTTCATATCTATGGCTCCATCTACCGGTGCCTTCTCTGTTCCTGGTCCTTACCTGTACTATCATTCAAGGCCGAGGTCCAATGCATATTGGACCTCAGGTAACGGTTAACCTCATGCTTATATTATCATCATATGCATAACAGATATTTCTAACATTACAGCAATGATCAAGCCAGTACGTCGTATGATCATTTGATAACAACTACACTATCATGCAAAGTTATCCCTGGTCTGCAAATATCCAGTGCCACGATGTACAGTCGTGTCCTCAGCGCTAGGAAAATATAAACGACATTATCATGACTATAACCCAGGTAAAGCTGTATTTAGTGATCTAGATACGGTTCCTTAGTCACAGTGCATGTCCAGGACAGAGTCCTGTTCATGATATCCACAACATATACAAGCATAACATATGCATTAGAATTAGTGTTACAGTACGCGAACGAACCTTCTACCGTGTAATCGGCCAATCGTCCGGCCCTTTGAACCCGACTCCGGACCTCCCGGATATCCTAACAGGGTAACATCGTATCCATTAACTCATGAACAGTATTCTAACAGAGGTTCTAGTCATAAATTACTATTTTACCCCTGACTTTGCTAACTGGCGAAATTTCGCCAGAGCTTCGCTACTTTGACTCCCAACTTTCAGAAACTCAATCCCTACTATGTTTTTACCTCGTCAGGCATATTTCAATGCAATGAGGCCTAAAAACAAGAATAGGAATTTCATTTCCTACTTCCTAAATCTAACTAACATTTCTACTAAAACTACCGAACAAAAGACTAGAACTTAAAAGCTAAGGACCGAAGAACTTACTCAGGGCTTCGCTACAAATTTCTCCGGACTCCCCTTCTTCTCTTCCTTCTCTCTAGATTCGAAATTCTTGAGAGAAGATGGTGTGAGATTTATGAAGAGAACTCATGGCTATTTATAGACTTTTGTGAGGGCAAAATGGTAATCTTCCATATTGAATTCTAGCCATTCATTTGGAAACCTTAGCCAACAAGTTTCTTCCTCCATTTTCCACCACAAAACCGTCCCCCCTATGTCATTCTTCAAAAGATGACTTCATGCAAGTGATGTCATGTGTTGCTTTATGGAGCTTGTTCCGATAAATTCCCCCAATCGGTGTTCTAATCGCGTAATCTCGAATAAACTCAGAAATCTGGAAACATAGCCCTGAAGGTCTATTATTCCTCTTTGGAAATATCTTGGTTAACTAAATTTTTGATCCCATTCAGGACATTCTGTTGCCTGCCGAACATTTTCGGATAAACGTCTTCGGTTACGGAAATCGCTTCGGGTAATGTCCAACTCGGGACAAAATTACACTGAATCATAATATGTCCAGTTGTTAGCAACCTAATTCAAGGATTTTGAGTTAGGATTTATTTTCTATTGGTGGTCATTTATCCTACATGCTTTTTCACAAAAATCTCTCTTTCCTTCCACTTGATTTTGTGTTCACACCTATATCAATTTATTCAATATTTTCTCTCTCCTTTACTCTTCATATTTTCGGACCAAAGCTTCCTTCTTGGCTAAGGAATGTTGCTTTCCTCTTTTGTTGACTTTTCCAACTTGCTCCATGTGCTTATTTTATTATATACAATAGGTTAATTGTTAAACAAATCCATACCTCTCCTACAAGTTTGCAAAAACCGTGTAGGACACCCTCTTGTTCTTCAAATTAGTTTTTTCTTCATTTAACAAAATACCTTTTTGATCAATTGCTCTCATTCGATGGTGTTTTATGTTGACTTTTTCACAGACAATTTTACTACACTTTCTTCTTCTTTTTCTCTTCTAAATTTCTACAAAGATTAGGTCCCCTTTCCCTCTTCTTTTTTTTCATTTTGTTTATTTAATTATTCCACATTATCATATATTAATTAGCTAGAAATTCCATCATTGGTCACTGCACTTTAATTAGGGTTTTAACTTCAAACATCTCCTTTATCCATAATTAAACAATTAGCCATTAATTATTTAATTAACTACTTACTAATTGTTGACAATTTTCTTATTTAAGAATAATCATTTTCTCACAACTATTGGACTGACATTGGTATTTTATGTCCCATGTAAAATATCAAAAATCATGGGGTCCTTTTGGTCCTCCAAATACTTTTTTATTTTTGCCTCATTTTTTTCCAAGGGAAGTTATCCCAAAAATTCCCTCAATTAGAGACAACAAACTTTCCTATTTTTAATAAATATTTAATTGTCTCTAAGGATTTTATCATCATTTTCTCAGGGTATTTTATGACCCATAAATGCATTTTAGGGATTTTCGGCCCCTTTATGCTTTTTAATTTCAATAGAAATTTCCATCAAATAAGATAATTATATCTTAAGGGTTGAAGCCACATATTCACCTATTTTCAATAGGTATTATTTACTATTTTATAATCCTTATCATAATTAGGATTTTCAGGGTATTACACAATGTCACTACCACTTTTTCACCGTTAGATCATGATCTCACATACTTTTATCATTTCTCTCTCCTATTGAGATTCTGATCTAACGGTAAAAAAAGTGGTAGTGACCAATATCCTATCACATTTTTTTATTGTTATATAAATTATTTTACTTTCTCACTTGTACTAATTATGCTTTATTTATTATTTTCATTGATTTTTTTTATGTAATATATTCCTTTATGGTTTGATCTCATCTTCCCTTTATTATTTGTTATTTATATTTATATTTTCACATGAATTTGTTATATATAAATAAAGTTCATATTATTTTTTATGAAGAAAATACATATGATTTATAATGCATTTACTCTTTCTTGTTATCATTTTCAATTGTTTTACTTAATATATTTCTACTTAATGTATTGAATTTCTTTATGATTTAACATCATCCTCCCTTTATTATTTATATTTTCACATGAATTTTTTATTTATAAGTAAAGTACATATTATTTATTTTTAATGAAGAAAATACATATTATTTATAATATTTATTTATAATGCATTGATTGATTGTATTTATTTATTGTTATACAAATTATTTTTATTTTTATCATTTTCACTTGTACTAATTAGATTAATCGTTTATTATTATTTTTTATTTGATAATATGCTTTTGTTTTTTTATTTAATGTATTGAACCATTTCTCCCTTATGGTTTGATCTCATCCTCCTAATATTATTTGTTATTTATATTTATATTTTCACATGAATTTGTTATTTATTTATTTTTCATGTTTACCCTGGAAAAAATTGTCTGCCTCTAAATTTTGTTTGTTTGATGTTTTTCTTATACATTTTTTTTGATACATTGATTCACTATTCTCATTATGATTCCTGCCTTTATTTCTGTTATTTATATTGTTTATTTTGAAAGTGGAGCTGAATCACCAAGAGGGGGTGAATTGGGGATTCTTAAAATCTTTTCGAGATGCTTTGTTTTCGGGTAATAAAAACAGGGATAAACAAAGGATAGGGAAGAGAAGCATGACACAAAGGATTTATATTGGTTCGGTCCAATCTCTTGACCTACGTCCAGTCCCTAGACTCTCTGGGTTTTTCACTATCACAATTGATTACACACTCTGTAACTCAAGAGTAATTCTCTTACTAGAACTTACTCCTCCTTACAAGTTGCAATCAATATCCCAATCTTCAAGTCCCCAGACTTGAGATTATTTACAATGAATGATTTACAATAAATGAACTCTCTCTAAGAGTGGATAAGAATAAATACTGAAGTACAATGTATCAAAAGATACTTCTTACAAGAAAACTCAAAGAGTAGTTGAAACTTGAATGATTTTCGTTTTCTCATAGATTGGTTGTTGAGAAGAATTGAATGCATCTCTATTTATAGCAAGAGATCATTAAATGACCGTTGTAATCCCTAATGTAACCGTTGGCAACATTGGGGGTGGATTATTTGAAGGTTTGGTCTTCTTCTCTCTCTACTCTTTGGTTAATCCAGCTGCACAGAAGTTTGGGCTTGACTTCTTTACTTTTAATCCATTGGGAGAGAAGCTACTGGATGTGGAAAGGAAACATTAATTCCTTCAAAACGTGTGGAGAATGATTGTCCAAAAGGATGTAAGTTTTCTGGACTTTGCATTTAATGTTCTGACATCACTTTATGCTTTATGCTAATGCTTCATTTAATCATTTCTAAATCATCTGAAACTCACTAACAAACTGATTAAACATAGTTAAGAATAGTAATGAGTGATGATATGAAGTATTAGAATCAAACACAAAGGTTTCGTAAATTCGTCCAACTTGAAGTTCAAAACCAGCGACACAAACTCGAGTTTGTTTATCCAAAGTGGAGTTTGTCACTATGCTCAAAGTAGAAACTCGAGTTTCCAATAGCAAACTCGAGTTTTCTTCTTCCAGAGAAGAAAGTCATTTTTGAGTTTAAAATCATACCCTGAGCATAGGAGCAAAACTCGAGTTGATTAATGACAAACTCGAGTTTTGGACTTTTATAGTGAAATCATGTTTAAGTCCAAAAGCTCAAAACTGGAGTTTCAAAAGGTAAACTGGAGTTTTCAAAACACTGAAATAAAGCAAAGCTTTCTGCTTGGTGTAAACTCGAGTTTGCAATACTAAACTCGAGTTTTCTCTTAAGTTTGAAAACACTAAAAAATTCAAGCCAAGTGAAAACTGGAGTTTTCTCAAAGTGAGTAAAACATGAAGACTCTCTGTCTTGTGGAAACTCAAGTTTCTAAATACAAACTTAAGTTTCCTCAAAAGAGAAAACTTTGATAAATATTCTGTCAATTGAAAACTGGAGTTTTGAAACAGAAACTAGAGTTTTCATAAACTCAGAAATGAGCATAGCTCTCTGTGACTTGCAAACTCGAGTTTACAAAAGCAAACTCGAGTTTCCAAATTACTTTGAAAACTCAGAGAACTCTCTGTGTTGGCGAAACTCGAGTTTCCAAATGGAAACTGGAGTTTTGCTTACTTCAAAAATATTGATGGTTCTTTGTGTGACCAAAACTCGAGTTTGCCAAATGCAAACTAGAGTTTTGCTCTCTTTACAAAATATTGAAGTGTCTCTGTAAGGTACAAACTCGAGTTTCTAAAACACAAACTCAAGTTTGCCTTGAAGTGAAAACTTGGAGTGCTCTCTGTATGATACAAACTCGAGTTTGCCTCTGCAAACTGGAGTTTTCTTAACTTGTGAAAAATTGAGCTACTCTCTATCAAGCCAAAACTAGAGTTTGCAAAATCAAAACTCGAGTTTTGTCTTAGACAGTAAGTTTTCAACTTACTAAAGACAAAACTTCATCTTGAGTTTACAAATGTCATTTATCATAAAAACTCATAGAGAACTAACGTATTTATTTATCAATAATCATTCTTTAAATGTACCTTTCATTATTTATTAATAAATCATTCATTTGCTTGGTTTTGTTTGTTTGTTTTTTATTGTTATACACATTATTTTATCTTTTATCATTCTCACTTGTACTAATTAGATTAGTCATTTATTATTTTTTTCTTTGATAATATGTTTCTGTTTTTTATTAAATATATTGAACCCTTTCTCCTTTATGATCTCATCCTTCCTTTATTAATTGTTATTTATATTTATATTTTCACATATTTTTTCATTTATAAATAAAGGACATATTATTTTTGGAATGCCAGATCTCAAACCCGGACCTTGCAGTTTAAAAGCATGGCTTTAAACCACAAAGGCACGAGGGAGCTAGCAGGACATATTATTTTTTTATGAAGAAAATACATATTATTTATAATGTTTGTTTATAATTCATTATTTTTTAATAGCTTATCATTTTAACTTTTTTTAATTAATTTTTATTTCTAAATAAAATACGTATTATTTATGCATTCAAATATTATAATTTTTGTTAATAAATTTTATGCTTTTTTATATATATTAATAATTTATCATTTACATGTTTACCCTAAAAAAAGATTTCCCTTTAAATTTTGTTTGTTTGATGTTTTTCTTGTGCATATTTTTTTGATACATCGATTTACTAAACGTTATCATTCTCACTGTGTAATCCTCCCCTTATTTCTGTTATTTACATTGTTTATTTATTTATTAATAGTCATTCTTTAACTTTATCTTTCATTATTTATTAATTATTTATCATTCATTTGCTTACCTCTCTTTAGTTTTGTTATATTTTTTTATTGTTATACAGATTATTTTACTTTTTATCATTCTCACTTGTACTAATTAGATTACTCGTTTATTATTATTTTTTCTTTGATAATGTTACGGACCTAGCCTAGGCCCATGATCTCACTGGCTAGTACAGGGGGCAACCCACCATCCGTGGGACCCAGCCATGACCTTGGACACGCACCCACGATCCTGGACATGCACCCACGATCATGGATATGCGCACACGATCCCGGACACGCACATGACACGTACGGCGTGGCGGCCAAGGACTAACTAACTGTATACTCTATATATACAGAGGAAGGAGACGGGCGCCAGGTACATTCATTCTAAGCCTTGACTTATCTACATACAGTCACACGGCACACACAGCACTCCTTAGGCGAAACGCCTGCTTGTGTACCGTGATCATACCCTCTCCTGAACGCTTGACCCATAAGCATACAGGAAGGGCACACAGATCCTATATCAAACCACCGGACCTTCAATAGGCCGGACATCTGAGTTCTACACTGAGCAGCTGGCGCCGACCGTGGGATCAATAAACTTCTATTCCCGTGACCATGAGGATAAGCACTCGTGCTTCGTGCCAAAGACAATCGGAGGCGAGGACTGGGAAGATAAAACTTGGAGAGAGGACGACGATGACGAGAGCTCGGCTCGTCACACAGACAGGCAGAAGGCGGAAATCGTCGACAGCAGGAGGGCCAATAGGAGGAACCAGAACCGGGATGAAGAGGGTCGACCTCAGGCGAGGAACCATCGAGGTGACAGGACGGTTCCCCCAAGTGGTTTCCAACGACGGAGATATGTCAGCCAAATGCACAATAGCTTTTTCTCCAAGGAGATCCGTAACGCCCGATTCCCCGAGAAGCCGAATTTGGGCGAGTTGACAAAGTATGATGGCACACAAGACCCGACGACTCATTTAGAAGACTTTGACGTTCACATGTCGGTTAGAGGTCTCAAGGAACCAATTGTGCCCCTGATCTTCGCCGCGACGTTAAAGGGGCCGGCGTTGAAATGGCTTCACACTCTTCCCTTTGGGTCGATCCACAACTTTGAAGACCCGGCCGAGGCCTTTGAGTTGCACTCGCGACTAGCAAACGGCAACCAAAATCCCAAGATTCTCTCTCCAAAATCGACAGCGGGGAGAGCTGCTCCAAAGTTACCCGGACCGCTTCAATCATGCGGCACGCAGTGCGCGGACTTAACGAAGACGTACACGATCCTACCGAAGATCCGGGATAGACCAGTCTAAATATTGCTCGTTCCATGATGGTCGAGGTCATACAACCGACGAATGTTACGAGCTCCGGGATGCAATCGTCCGGGATAGAGCATCAAGGAAAAGGTGGGAAACGAAAGACCAAGAACCGCAGTAGGACCCCTCCTCGAAAGTTCAAAAAGCAGGAAGATAAACGAAAGGCTCCTGAAGCCGATGACGAATTTCCGGAAGCGGAATTCGACTGTAATGTAATCAGCGGAGCAATGGGCGGTGGCGGTGATACTATAAGCCGCCGAAGGAAATACCTTCGAGAAGTCCCGTCCGTCGTGACCGACCTAAATTCAAGGAACATCACACTGAGGTAGCACGGCCTCCTTTGTTTTTCACAAGAGACGACCTCAAGGACGTTGTCCCCGCCATCAAGATGGGCTAGTGATAACCTAAGCAGTCGCCAACCGCCGAGTCAAGCGGATATTTGTGGATGCCGTAGCTCGGCCGACATACTAAGCCGGGAAGCGTTCAAAAGAATGAGCTTGGACCGGACGACTTAAAGCCTTGCAAGACAACCCTCATCGGGTTTAATGGAGAACAATCTCGTCCGAAGGGGTTTATCGACCTCGGGTTCACCCTTGGAGTCAAAGACGCCTTTAAGTCCGAAAGAGTGCGGTTCATAGTGGCCGAGTTCGTTTCACCTTATAACATAATATTGGGAAGGCCAACCATCCACAAGTGGGACATGCCGGTGTCCACAAAGCATCAAAAGCTCAAGGTGATAGGCAACCAAGGAACCGTGGTCACAGAATCGGGGATCAAAGAGAATCTCGACAAGGCTATTTTGAAACCGTGAGAATTGGGAGGGCGGATCTTCATCGCAGCCCCAAAGAATCAGCTATCCTGGACCATTCGGACCGGGATTCTCCGCACGAAGAAGTTATCCGTGGAATTAGACATCCGAGACGATGAGGCTCGCCCAGAACCGGCAGGAGACCTGGAAGATCCGGTGATCGGAGACCCTCTCCGCACCACCAAGATTGGCAAACACCTATCTTCCGAACTTAGAAGTCGGCTGGAGGGATTCCCGAAGGAAAACAGGATGTCTTCGCTCGGGATTCATCTCGTGCACTGAATAGACCCAAAATTTTGTTGTCACAAGTTAGAAGTCTATCCGGCTCAATCCCAGTGTCGCGAGAAAGAGGAACCACGGACTTAAAAGGAAAGCTACTGAAATTCACATCCAAGAATTGCTTGAAGCGGGATTTATTCGGGAAATACGGATACAACCCGGTTATCAAATGTGGTGATGGTAAAAAGCCAAATGGGAAGTGGAGAGTGTGTACCGATTACAAGAACTTGAACAAGGTATGCCCGAAGGACTCCTACCCAATGCCAAACATCGACCAACCGGTCGACAACGCCTCAGATTCCAGCTCCTATCCTTTATGGACGCGTACTCGGATATAATCGATAGCGATGTACCCGTGAGGATCGGAAAAAACAGCCTTCATTACGAAAGAGCTAACTATTGCTATAATGTCATGCCTTTCGGATTGAAGAATGCGGGAGCTACATATCAAAGGATGATGAATAAGGTCTTTGCGAGACCAGATTGGCCACAATGTGGAAGTGTATATAGATGACATGATCGTCAAAACCTTGGATCGGCAACGCCATATACAAGACCCGGAGCAGACATTCGCCAAACTCGGAACCTACCGAATCCGACCGAACCCGCCAAATGTGCTTTTGGCGTCCACCGGGAAGTTCCCGGGTTTCATGCCGACTAACCGGGGCATTGAGGCCAACCCGACAAATGTAGGGCGGTGATGGAGATGAAGGCTCCGAGTAATAAAAAGAAGTCCAACAGCTTAACCGGAAGATTGGCCGCCCTAACTAGGTTTTTGCCAAAATCACGGAGAAGGCTTTACCCATGTTCGTGCTCTTAAAGAAGGAGGCATCGGTGGAATGGAATTCAAAGTGCGATGACGCATTTGAAGACATAAAGCAATGTCCGGCCAATCCTCCCGTCCTCTCAAAACCTCACTCGGCGAGAGTCTTTTCCTTTACTTGTCGATCGGCGAGGAAGCGATCGCCGCGCCTTAGTAAGAGAGGCGGAACACTGACAAATTCCTGTATTTTGTCGGCGAGTAACCCCGCAATGCCGAGATCCGATACCGAAGCTAGAAAAAGTGGCATTCGCTCGCTTATTGCGGCCCGTCGGTTAAGACCTTATTTCCGTGGTCACCATATCGTTGTTAGAACAAGCCGACCCATTCGACAAGTCTTACATAAGCCGGACCTAGCGGGAGGATGACTAATTGGGCGATAGAACTCTCCGAGTTCGACATCACCTACGAAGCTCGCCATGCAATCAAGTCACGTGCGTTGGCCGACTTCATCGAGAGCTCACCCCGGCTTCTAAGTCCGACGAGACACCGCGTGCGAATGGAAGGTGTATGTCGACGGATCGTCGAACACGAAAGGAAGTGGAGCCGAGTCATTATTGAGAGTCCAGAGGGGTTACAATTGAGCATTCGTTGCATCTCAACTTCCCAACTTCGAACAATCAAGCGTAATACGAGGCCTTGATAGCCGGGCTTCTTCAAGCCAAGGAAAATGAGGCCACAAGAGTTAAGGTTTTCACCGACTCCCGGCTTGTGGCGGCTCGGATCGAGGGTACGATCGAGGCTAAAGGCCCGCTAATGGCCAAGTATCTCCTAAAGGCAAAGGACTTGATGTCGTTTCGATGAAGCAACCGTTACTCACATTCCCGAGGAGAAAACGCAAGAGCCGACATTTTATCAAAATTGGCAAGCACTAAGCAGTGGTTGTCATCGCACGGTTGTCCAGCAAAATCTCGAAGATCCGGTATGCATGATGGCTATTTCTGGCCGAATCGACCGAAAAAGCCGATAGAAGACTACCTTGAACGTGGACTCATCCTGCACGATGCAATGGAAGCAAAAATGTTGATTCGTGACGCGCCAAGTACACAATGGTGGAGGATCAACTTTACCGAAAAGGATTACATTCTCCCATGCCGAGATGTTTGAACCCAAATGAAGCGGGGTATGTCCCGGCCGAGATTCATGGAGGGGCCAATGGTCAACATATGGGGCTAAGGCGCCGCCCGAAAACCCTTCGAGCAAAGCTACACGGCCGACGTTGGAGGCAGATTCAAAGACCCTTGTAAGACAATGTGATAGTTGTCGAAACATGCCGGAGTTATTTGGGCGCCCCACTCGAGCTTCATTCCATCACGGCCCCCTGGCCATTTTACAAATGGGGTATGGACATTCGGGGCCATTCAAGACAAGACCCGGCAACCGCTGCCGGCTAATCGTGGCGAGACTATTTCACCAAGTGGATTGAGGCCGAACCTCTCACAACGATCTCCTCGGCTCGCGTGCAGCGGTTTGTTGAAGTTAATATAATTACGCGCTTCGAGCACCACCGAGATAGTAATGGACAACGGAACTCGCCCACAGAGTCGGATTTCGTGACTTGATTTACGAATACGGAATACAAGATCACTTTGCTTCCGTGGAACACCCGCAGTCCAACGGGCAGGCTGAGGCCGCCAATAAGGTCATCCTTGATGGTTTGAAGAAACGTATGTTGGAGGCTGACACCTCTTGGGCTGATCAACTACCTTTTGTCCTTTGGGAAATCGAACAACCGCTCGAGACATCCACCCAAGAAACTCCT
The DNA here is from genome assembly GCA_025563575.1 of Acacia pycnantha. Classification (NCBI taxonomy): domain Eukaryota; kingdom Viridiplantae; phylum Streptophyta; class Magnoliopsida; order Fabales; family Fabaceae; genus Acacia; species Acacia pycnantha. The sequence goes on along the minus strand of JAMWYP010000021.1, from coordinate 5,060,775 downwards.
TATAGACTGCCTACGGTTGTGAATCTATGATTCCCGTGGAAATAGGGATGATGTCTTGGCGCAGAAGAGCATTTTATCACAAGGTGAAATTGCCAATAGTGAGGCGTTAGCGGTAGAGTTGGATCCGGCCGATGAGGCTGGGTCACCTCCCATTGTCGGGATATTGCAATGAAGCAACATCGCGGCTCGTTATAACAAGAAGGTTAGACCAAGAAGATTCCAGCCGGTTGCTTGGTACTTAGAAGGGCCGACATCGGGAACAAGAACTCCAAAGACGGCAAGCTTGCGGCCTAATGGGACGGACCTTATCGCGTTCGGGAAACTCTTGAGAGAGGAGCTTACATTCGGAAAATTTGGATGGAACCCCTATCAAGCGAACATGGAATGCGGACAAATTAAAGGCATATTTCAGTTAGGCTTATCTGTTGTTTTTCTTAAAGCATCGTTTTCCATTATGTTCTTTATTCAACGTTGGCCTGCTGGCTTTTCCCTTCGCAACAATTGTGCCAAATATGAATGAAACTCTCGTTCGAGGGTATCTATTGAATTCCAAACATTGTCTTTTTCAAGATTCAATTGTTATTAGCTTTTCAGCTGAAGAAAACACGTCTGAATTCTCAAACGCCTCCACCACCGAACCCGGTAGCAACTCCTGCAGCGGGTTATCTCCGCGACGAGATGTGTTGAGGACGCCTCCCCCTCGGCTTTTATCCCGTCCACTTCGGCTCGAACTCGTCCCTCTCACTGCCATGGCTTTTAACCGCTCTTCGCTTCTAGCTTGAGCCGCCTTAAAGCCTTCAATTATTACATTGAGTCCGCCAAGAGCCCCTCGGTCTCTTTTAGTCGAAACTCCACTTTCTCCACTGGACCTCACGAGCACGGAACTCGCTCGAAGCGACTTGCCATTGTTTCGCAGCTTCGTCGCGGTCTCGTGCGGGCACGCTTCACTCCGTGGCAGCCTCCGCATATTTGTGGTGCAGGGTGAGAAACGATTGGGTCAAACCAGCACCTTTCAAGAAAGCATTTCCCAATGCCTGGACCTCTCGTACGTCTACTTCCCGCAAGGCCACTGGCTCTTGATAACGGGCAGAGGCAGAGTGCAACGCTGAGTTCCTCGGTAATACCCTTACTCCACAAATGTGAACGGGGAATGACGGTGGAAGGACGAGGGGAACCGAGGTATCGAGGCATGGAGAGGGCTCGACGTCTGGTCGACTTTGGAAGCGGCGATTTCGGGACAGGGAGGCTCGGATAGGAGAGACGGAGTCCGACTTCGGTTCGGGGCTTGGACGACTCCCGACCTTAGGCCTCTTTGGCTCGGCCGGCCTCGAAGACTCTCCGACCTTCGACTTGCCCAACTCCTTGGCCGACCTCTTTCTCCCCTTGGCGGCAGGCTCGGGGATCCCAGAAAGGTATTGAGGCTCTTTCATCTTAAGACCTGTACGAAACACATACACCATGTTAGCTACTAGGAAAGCAAAGATGATCAATACAATACTAAGACGCGGAACAACGCCGATGTTAAATAACAAAAATGCCATACTCGGCCCTGACGCCATCTCATCTTGACGCTGTGCCTCGGCCCGATATTGGGCTACTAAGGAGCCGGCCCCTACGGTACCGTTCGCTCGAACGTGGTCTATTATGGCATCAATGGCCTTCCTTTCAAGCTTAACGAGATTGGACCGCTCCACCTTATAGGCGCTAGGGGACACATTGTGGTGATCTTGACACCAATACAAGTTAAACTCCCGTCCGACCTTTGGAGAGTCCGGCCCTTTGAGGAACCAAGGAGTTGTACCGGTTTAGCGACGACTTTGAAAAAGTTCCCCTTGAAGCGTTTGAAAGAGTCTGAGACTGGGTAAACAAGCGCCGATTGGCTATTCCCCGAATGGAGGTCCAGCCCTTGAGCTCCGGCGGTTCCTTCCCAGAGCGAGAGGTGTGGGGGTTGAAGAAATAGAAGAACATGGAAGTGGTGCAAGGCAGTCCAAGGCTCATGCAAAACCACTCAAAGGCAATCAGGTAACCCCATCCATTGGGGTGTAATTGCGAGGGAGCTATACTAAGAAACCGGGGTGGCCATTTGAAATTCGGAAAAGGGGAATCGAATCCCAAGCCCGGTGATATAGTCGGCATAGAAAAAGAAAAAGGAGTTGTGGCTCCTCCCTCACCGAGCACACAGGCTCTTCCTCTTCGTGGAGACAAAGCGAGTAGGTGTTAGTATCTCGAAGCGGAAGACCTTCCAAGTCTTCCATGGTCGCCTTCGACCGATAGGATAACACCTCTCGGGTAACCCAAGGGAATTGGTCAATTAAGTCTTGTGGGGGCTAGCGCGGTTGGCGTTTCCGCATTCGACTCGGCCGCGTGAGAAGAAGAAGACGACGCCATTATACCTAACACAAATAAAAATATAAGAGATCGAGAATCTTCCTAGCATACCCGATGTCAATAATTGAAGGCGAGACTCTACGGTTGTGGTAAGATTAAAATCCAAGTCAACGAGGACTCGGCGATATTGCTTGAGGAGCCGGGACCAAATTGTGTCGGCACGAGCCCAAAATTAAGTCGGGTGTGGAGGAATCCCCACAAGAAATAAGTCGGGAGCACTCATACAAGCGGTCGTAGCAAGGCCCGATGTAGGAATCAACCTCGGCCCTTGGACCCGAGTGGCCACTTTGTTAGGCGGCTATTCGGAAGGTCGGAGAAGTTGACACATCGAAACTCGGGTTAAACTCCCTCGGATTAGGAAGAAGCGGGAAGGAAACATTCGGACTTCCCCTAACCGACGATGCATCGTCTCGGATTTTCGTCGGCCCACCACCAGAAGTTCTTCCCTTGCCTCCACGATGATCGGTTAAAGCAACGGTTTGCAGCGTTGGACGGGAAGATTCATCGCCCCAAAGCCACCAACGGCTTTTTCCCTTGACGGTGTGGCGTAGTTCCGCCAGTTCTTCGGGGGTCATATTCTTTATGTCCTTTGACATGGGGAGCCTCTCTACTAAAGGTATTAACGAAAAGGAAACGACTCACTCGAAAAACAGGGGAGTTTTGCACAAATGAAGGAACGAAAACAGGGACTACGCGAAAACCCACTCAACAAGGAAATTTACAGAATTTCAACTAAATACGGACGCAATCTCACAGGGAAACGGCAGATCAGAGCAAGAACAAAAGAAAGAGGCAAGGAAACAAGAATACCTACCTAGAATATGGAGATGATCGAGGGAAGTTGTGGAACGAAGATGGTTCACGACACGAGGTTATCCTTCGGAGCGAGAATCGTCGAGAGAGAAGTTCTTCAAAGCAACGTTGATAAAATAACAAGGAAGGAGACTTGGCGGGTATAAACCTTTCGAAACCCAATCGACGGGGCAAAAGCGCCTTTTCCATCGGTCAGAAAGGATGACGTGACCTTCTCATTTAATGCGCGTCTGTCAGGCATTAATTACGCCAAAGCCCGTATAGGCCGGCACCCCCTCAATTCGGCTTCACGACGGTCGAGGGACGCCGGTGCATAGGCAAATGATAACGTAGAAGAGAAATCGGCGGCCAAGATCACGGGCACAAGGAGCAGGAGTCACAGATCAATTATCCCGGCTTGCTCGTTAGGCTAATCGGCCTCGAGAAAGGACCCGCATTTGGAGTCTTCGGCCGTGCAAGAAGCGAGCCGGATGGTCGAAGAACAACAAAATTTAAACAAGCATAACCGGACCACATGTGCAGGGGCAATTCAACCAGAAGACTTGTAGTTAGAGATTGCTTGAAACTCGATAGACACCTTATCAAAGTAAGGCGGGGCAGCTCCGATACAACTAGAGGATCCAAAGAACATGTTCACCCGGTTGACCGGATACCGGACAACCGGTGGGGGCAAGGACATCATGTTACTTCGCGATCAACAATGACTCGATTTCAACAAAGACTCGAACTTTCGTTCTTCAAGCGAACATCTAAACTTCGGTGCACGAGACACGAGCAACCGAGCTTGGGGGCAACTGATTACGGACCTAGCCTAGGCCCATGATCTCACCGGCTGGTACGGGGGCAACCCACCATCCGTGGGACCCAGCCATGACCTTGGACACGCACCCACGATCCACGGACATGCACCCACGATCATGGATATGCGCACACGATCCCGGACACGCACATGACACGTACGGCGTGGCGGCCAAGGGACTAACTAACCGGTATACTCTATATATACAGAGGAAGGAGACGGGTGCGAGTACATTCATTCTAAGCCTTGACTTATCTACATACGGTCACCGCACACACACAGCCTCCTTAGGCGAAACGCACCTTGCTTGTGTACCGTGATCATACCCTCTCCTGAACGCTTGACCCATAAGCATACAGGAAGGGCACACAGATCCTATATCAAACCACCGGACCTTCAATAGGCCGGACATCTGAGTTCTACACCAGAACAGATAATATGATTCTGTTTTTTTATTTAATGTATGAAACTCTTTCTCGTTTATGGTTTAATCTCATCCTCCTTTTATTATTTATATTTATATTCTCACATGAATTTGATATTTATAAATAAAGTAAATATTATTTTTTGATGAAGAAGATATATATTTTTTATAATATTTATTTCTAATGCATTTAGTCTTTATTGTTAATAGTTTATTGTTAAGAAATTAGGGTCGGAACCAGTATAAACCTTTGTGCACACTTTGGTGATACTTTTCTAATTTTTTCTCTCCTATTTAATTGATTGTCATCTTTGGTTTAAATTTTTTAATATTACCCAATTCACCTACTCTTAGGTGAAAGTTGACACTAATAGTATTTAGGAAAAAACTGAAAGCATAAACAAGACCCTAGTTTCTCATAATTTTAGTAACATTGTTGATATTAATAATTACTTTAAGTCTCTCTAATACGATAATAACATTGTTGAAACGCCAAACTAACACCACCACAATTTCACGAGTGGACAAAATTTAGATGAGTATGTGTGTTTTTTCCCCTTCTATTTTAATTCAGTCAATAAAATTATATTTTCCAGGCCAAAAAATTTATTATCGTTACTCTATTTCAAAACGGAATTATTTGTATAGTTTTTTGTGATTCAGATTTAATTATTTACTTAATTTTTAAATTAATTAAGCATTTTGATTCAAAAAATTCCCAAATATTTATTTAAAAATCCAAATGCTACATAAAATGATTATTTTTCCTTTGGTATTACTACTACAAAAGAAAACCACTACTCGGCCATCGCTTTCCTTATTTCTTCTTGGCCAGCCAATTTACTTATTTATTCAACCAAAGACTAACATGCTTGATGGATACATTCCGATCGAATCCCTAATCTATTGGTTATTGAAAATAAATTTTAATTTAACTATAAAATTTATAAGTTTATAGTAAAAATAAAATACGTAAATAAATAAATAAATAAAAAGGGTAAAGATGCAAAAATACACATGTGTTTTACCCTCAGGAACACCCAACACCAAATGCTTTTTTTGGGGTGTAAAAGTGCTTAGTGCTTAAGAAAGTGGAACAAAAATCCCACTTGCCGTTAATGTACCAGTCATCCGTTAATACCTAAGCCGTTAGTCAATCTCTCTCTCCTCACATCTTCTTCTGCTGAATTCATTCCGGCGCGTTGATGGAGAACAATGATCAAACACTGAAGCTACCACCATACAAAATGTAGAGAAATAAGGGGGAAATGATTAAAGAAAAACAAAATAGCATATCTATGAAAGAAGGGTGTATTCAAACCCTTTGAGTCTGACGATGATGAGAAGCATCCTAGTTAGGAAAAAAACGGAAAGGGCCGAACTCGGAAATGAAGCCTTCCAACCCTCTCAAGTACCTGTTGGAGCTGATCTCGCCAACCTAAAAGCCCTGTTCTTCTTCTTTATCAATCTCTCCCTAGACTGATGATTACTACAAAATAGGAATTCAACGTCCCCCAATTAACATCCATTTTGAAAAATTTAGACGTTAAAACATAGGCGATGACACTGTTGTAATTTTCTCTTTACTTTTAACATCTGTTTATTAAAAACGAACATTAAATGTTGTGATACAACGACTGAGTGGCTCTGTTGTAATTTTCTCTTTACTTTTAAGTCCGTTTATTAAGAGATACAACAACTGTTTTAATAAAAACAATCGTTGTATATTAGACACCATTTATTTTATTTTGAGACACCATTTAATTTTATTTTGTGAAAAATTAGTGCTACATACTGTTAAAATTAAAGCTTCAAGACTATATGACTACTGTGATTTTATCCCATATTTATAGCTATTTCCTAGTATGAAGCCTAGAATTTCGATAGTTAAGAGAAGAAATTTGACCATATTTTCATTTAGTTAGTTCATAATAATTAAATTTAATAAATTGAAAAATATATCTCTTGTATGTATATAAATGGTTTTATCCCATATTTATAGGAATTTCCTAGTATGTAGCCTAGAATTTCGATAGTTAAGGGAAGAAATCTAATCGTATTTTCATTTATTTAGTTCCTAATTAAATTTAATAAATTAAACAATATATCTCTTTTATACACACACACACTGTATTTTCATTTTGTTAGTTCCTAATTAAATTTAATAAATTAAACAATATATCTCTTTTATATATATCTATAAAAAAATATCAATATCATTTAGTTTAAGCCTTCCTCAGGCTGTTATTTTATTTTTTATTTAAGCTCAAATTTTTTTAGATATTTAAAAAATAAAATAAATGGTGTCAAATATACAATGACTGTTTTTATTAAAACATTTGTTGTATCACAACATTTAATGTCTGTTCTTAATAAACAGACGTTAAAAGTAAGGAGAAAATTACAATAGTGTCACCACCTATGTTTTAACGTCTAAATTTTTTAAAGTGGACGTTAATTGGGGGATGTTGAATTCTTATTTTGTAGTAATCATCATTCGAGGGAGAGATTGATCAAAGAAGAAGAACAGGGGTTTTACGATGGCGAGATCAGCTCCAGCGGGTACTTGAGAGGGTTGGAATGCTTCATTTCCGAGTTCAACCATTTCCCTTTTTTCTCTAATTGGGATGCTTCTCATCATAGTTAGACCCAAGGATTTGAAGACACCCTTCTTTCATATATAAATACGCTATTTTGTTTTTATTTGATCATTTTGCCCCCTTATTTCTCTACATTTTGTATGTTGGTAGCTTCGGTGTTTGATCATTGATCTCCATCAACACGCACAAACGAATTCAGAAAAAGAAGATGCGAGGAGAGAGAGATTGACTAACGGCTTGGGTATTAATGGACGTCTAGTATATTAACGGCAAGTGGGATTTTTGTTCCACTTTCTTAACAACGTAGGCACTTTTACACCCAAAAAGCATTAGGTGTTGGGCGCTCTTGAGGGTAAAACACATGTGCATTTTTGCACCTTTACCCTAAAAAAAATTCATATAAATTTCCGAATAAATTGTTTTTTTGATTCAGAAAAAAATTGTTGGCTGCTATACTAAATTTTAAATTAAAGTAAATACAAATTCAAGGAAGGAGAAAAGAATTAAGTAGGGAAACCACTTTGCAATTACCTATATTTTTCTTTAATTTTATAATTTGGTACTTGTTTGTTTTCCCTCTTAATTAAATCTTTTAAGTTTACTCTGATAGTAATAGTACTGTTAGCTCTGTAACTTTACTCTCTTAGCATTGTTAGTCTCTACATAAGAGTTAATGGTCTTAATAGAGCAACGTTAAATGATTAAATTAGGAAAGTAAAAGTACTAAGTTAAAAATTGATAGAAAGTATATATAGCTAACTGCAAAATGATTTTCCAATTGAGAATTAAATGAATACTAAATAAATAGTTCAAATATAATATCTTATAAAAGATTATATATAATGATATTACTAAAGTATAAATAAATAAACTTCACTATTAAAATTTAATAAAGACATACATTTTATATCTGTAGTATAAAGTATTTTAATTGATAAAATATTACAATAATAATAATTTTATAACATGTTACATCTTGAACATCCAATTTTTATCTAAGGTGGGGAAATGATTATGATAAGAAATGGATAAAAATGACTTTGAGAGGATCCAAATCCAACCAGTAATTCAGAGTTTGTAAGGATTGCATAAAGTCAAATGCCATGGATTCTTCAAGTGTAGAAGCCGAAATGTCATCACCTATTTCGATTTAAGGAAAATCTCCCTTAGGTCCCATGATTAGAAAAAATATGAAAAAAAGTATCAGTGTAGATTCCTTTATAAAAAAATCCTTAGGGATCTCTGTGATATAGATTTCAAATATGAACTTACCTAATATATAAGTGTATGATATTATATTGACGAGTCATAGAGTAGTCATTGACAAGCTTATATATATTAACTAAAGTAGCTCCGGTGACAAGTGTATAAGACTATATTGAGTGGCAATTGACAAGCCCATCAATATTAACTAAACCAGTTTCCGTTAACAAGTGTATATCCTTATATTGACAAGTCATATAGTGGTCATTGACAAACTTATCTATGTTAACTACAATAATTTTCGTTGATAAGTATATGTGACTATATTAACAAGTTATAAAATTGTCATTAATAAGTCCATTTATATCATTGACAAGTTTAGGGACTTTTTTATAGAAGAATTTACATTGAGACTTTTTTCATATTTTTTCTAGTTCTTGAATCGAAGTGAAATTTTTCCTTGGATTTAAGGTGATTTTAACAAATAAGCCAACCCTAGTATAAATTGCAAGCTGAAACAAGAATACCATGTACCACAACAATAGTGAGCAACCGGTTGTGGCATATGGAAAAAGGTAATAAAGGAATACTCATTAATCCATTAATTAACATTAAACACGATTAATAAAAATTTTATGCGGCATATCTCAATGAATCCATATCATTAAAAGTGGGATAATCGATCTTCATTAACAACACAATAGTAAATGGGGGTTAATGATTGCGACATATAAATGAAGGAAATATGGGATAATAAATAACGTGTAATTAGTAACATTGAATGTATTTTTTGTATTAATAATATGTATTTAGTGGTATTGAAAGTATTTATCTAATGCTGGACCCGAACCGATCCATTTTGACTTAATCGGGCATTTGAAGAATAAAATAGATAGATAGATTACATGTAATGCATAAAATTGCTTTTGAAAAGTATTTATTCTAATTAAAGGGTTAGGTAGCAATTTTGTTCTGAAAGTACACCCCCTGGAGCAATTTTATCCTGGAAGTTTTTATTGGAGCAATCTTGCCCTTCCGTTAACAACCCTAGAGGTGTACTTCCGGGACAAAATTGAACATAAAAAAAACTTTCAGGGAAAAATTGCTCCTGGGGGTATACTTCCGAGGCAAAATTGGTACTTAACCCCTAATTCAAATTCAACCCACATTAGTATAGAAAAGGGCTTCAATTATGGTTATTTTCAACCATGTATCACAGTTTCAAATCATCATATATGAAGGTAATATATGTGCTTGGCGTAGATACATAACGGTACCGAACAATAATGCATTCAGTGGCTTTTTCTTATTTTCTCTTCTCTTTCTTATTTGATTTGTATTTGATTATTATTATTTTCCCACTATTTTAATTCTCTTTCGTTTATTTATTATTTGTTACTGCTTATTTATTCACTAATTACAATATTTATTAAATAATCATTTTAATATTTAATTGGCCATGCTAATTCACCATTCCTAATTCGTTATTATCTTATTTTTCCATAACTTTTTTACTTTATGAAATTTCAGTAATTTAAGTTGGTTGATATGTACTTGTGCTGTTTAAATAGTTTGAGTGTATATGTCTTCGGTATTTAAATTATTTGATTTAGATGTGCTAATTTGTTGTCATGTTTGACTTATTATTTGTCGTGTATTTGATTAGATAACATTTTGTGCTATTTAAATTATTTGAGCCAATGTGTTTGTTGTATTTAAATTATTTGATCTAGATGCGCTATTTTGTTTTGATTTGCCCATTATTTATGGCAGTCATTTAGAGTGTTTTATATTAAAATATTTTAATGGACTTCATTTTCCTTGTTGTTTTTCTTTTGACTTTTTCTTATTTTCCTTCTCTTATTTGATTTGTACTGTAATACCCGGATATTTATCTGGAATATTATAAATAAAAGTTGGATATTTCTGATAAGTGAAATTTCAATCTCCGGTCTTGTATGATTATAGTCTATTTTCTAAGTAGAATTTCTGCGTGAAATTAGGGAGTTTAAGGGCCAAAGTGCCAAAATGACCAAAACGCCCCTGCAAAAGGGTAGTTGACTTAGGAAATTATGGAAAAATACCAAAAGGCAGTAAAATGACCAAGTGAATTAGGAGAGTATATTATCCTAATTATGGTAATTTAATAAATTATGAACTTGGGAAAATTGTACAAGAATGTGCCAAAAGTAATAAAAGACCAAAATACCCTTACAAATTATAGAATAATGTAAGAGGCATGGAAATACTAAGGTTAATGCAATAATATGAAGATGATGAGACATTGTAATTAAGAAAATTATCAAGTGATGATAATTAAGTAATTAAGTAATATTGGGCTAATTACTTAAGCATGAGTGAAGGAAATTCACAAGTAATTATATGAAACCCTAAAATTGGTGGTTTTTGTTTTAAAATTAGTAAATATGTATTTACTAATTAATTGGAAATTTTGGAGAAAAATAGTTGAGTTTAGGTATTTTTTTAAGCCTAAATACAAGAATGGACCAATTAGGGATTTTTGTTGGAATTTTTGGAAAAATTAAATAAATAAATCATTAAATAATTAAGTAAATAAAAAATAAATATTTATTAAATTAATTAAAGGGGAAAACGAAATTTTGGGCCAAAGAAAAATAAAAAAATAAAATGAAGTAGAGAAGCAAGTGGCCAACTTGCACATTTTTATAATAATATAATTTAATTAAAGTAAAATATGTGAATAGTAATATTTAAATTAGGAAACGGACCCTATCTAGAGATCTAGGAATGGGATTATCAATATCAAAGTAGATTATTGATCGGTGGAATTTTACCTTCCATTAGACTCTTCCGGAAGTTAATTAGAGGTAGTTTGTGCATTTTCCTAATAAAACAAAATAGGGAAAAATGCATATAGGCATAATTTTGGAAAAGAGGAAAATAAATTCTAACTCAACATTTAGGAATGGGTTTGAATTTATTTAGACATATTTGGAATCGGTGAATTATTTCGAAGAGATTGATATCTCCGAAAGCGAATTCCGACACGGACGCGTTCGGACACGTTTTCGAGGAAACTTCAACTAGACTGTTGGAGGCCTATATGGAATCAAAATAAAGGTTGACTTGGACATTTCTACTAAGTGAGAACATGTTTTCAAAGTTGTAAATCCAGAATTTTGAGATTTTTCCGAATTACGCGAATCGGGTGCCGATCGGGAAAACGGTTATACCGGCATAAAGTGAGCTAAGTCACCACTTTTGGGCCAATGGAGGGCTGCCACATCAGCCCTAGGGTTCGGCCAAGAGTGTGTGTGTGTGAAAGAAGTGGCTTCTTGAACAAGTTGCATTAATGGGTTAATACAACCTTGATTTTCCAAACAAAGCCCTAATTTAGCCAAACAAGTCCCTTACTTTTTTTCCTATAAATACCCCCCCTCCTTCATAATTCTCACACCTTTTCTTCCTTCTCTTGGCCGAAATTTTTGGTTGAGAAAGAAGAGAAAGGAGCTCTGGGGGAATTTTGCGTGGCTCCTATAGAATTGTCCTAAAGTCTTCAACGGGTAAGTCTTTCGGTCTTTAGTTTTTAGTTTAGTAGTTAGTAGAATTGTTAGTTAGATTTAGAAAGTAGGTGACAAGATTCCTACAAATGTTTTAGAGCCTTGTTTGCGTTGAAAAATATGCGAGAGGTGTAAACATAGTAGGGATCGAGTCGCCGAAAAGTTGTAGTTTTTATAGCTCTTTCAAAAGTAGGTGTTATAATGCTAGAATAGCCTTTAAATTTTCAAGTATGATTGGGTATCATATGGGAGGGCTATTTTAGTCATTATTTTCGAAAATCATAATGGCGTCGAAGTTCTGGCAAAATTTCGGGAAGAAAATTTGTCAGAGTAACGAAATCTTGAAATTCCGCCGATTAGGGGTAGAAGGGCAAAATGGTAATTTTTACCTAAAATGCCGATTATAATGTCAAATTACTAATGGAAGTGACATTATTCTCATAGGATATCTGAAACGTTGATTCTGTTGCCGTTACGCCGACGTGTGCATTGTAGGACTTTTGCACGTTTCTCGTAGAAAGTACAGTTTCCGCCAGAAACATTTGTGTACATCAACGAAGGTACGGACGCGTACTGTAACACTAATCCTATAGCTCTCATATACATATATGTCATAGATACGTTCATATACAGGGGCTCGCTTAGGGTCGCCGTTTTACATACTGACCTTGTACGGGTTATAGACATGATAATACCGCTTTGAGTTTTCCTAGCGGCGAGGACACGTGTTCGTGGCACGGGGTAATGTGCAGGCTATATTTGTGTAGGACTTTACGTACTGCTTTATGCTTATGTACTGTCTGTGTCACAATGTTGTTGTGTAGGACCTTACATATTTGCTTCATGCTTATGTTCTGTCTGTGTCACACTTCTGATGAGATGTTACACTTTATGGTATCAGAGCAAAACTTTCTGGCAAGTATTTAACTATGTTACCACGAATGGTTTGGTGCCGAAGGCAAGGCTAGTCTACGTGGGTGCGCCAATCAGTCGCCGTATAAGTCGGTGAGGCCCCCATGGTAGACACTTACCTGGCCATTCTGTTCGGATAACGGAGTTAGGTTCTTAAGCCTTTTAACTTTGAGCACGAAACGAAAATTCGTATACCTTCTATCCCGTAAGAATGAGGCGTTACACTCGTAGATCCGTAGTTCCAGAGACGGCGGGACGAAGACGAAAACCCTGATATTTCGGATGACCCCTAACCGAAATATGATTTTGACCCAGTATACTACCCTGAGTCAATGGCTAGAATACCATTAGAGCCAAGAACTAAGGAGAACTCTCCTAGAGCGAGAGGGCTCTCATTGATGCTCTGTTAGCAAGACAACATCAACAGGATGAAGAAGCCCAAAGACAATTGGACGCACGTCAACACGAAGAGGAAGAGCATAACAATGAAGAAGAAGAAGAGGAGGAGGACAATGACAATCAAAGTGAGGAAAACGCTGAGGAATCCGATAGATCACAATCACCTCCACGACGAGGAAGAAGGGAAAAGAATACCCAGTATTGGGTTAATCGCTTCAGTAGCTGAAGCCGCCAACTTTTCGAGGAAAGCTGGATTTGGCGGAGGATTGCTGAAAAGACTAGAGAAGGTATTCAGGGTGATTGACTGCCCTGAGAATCGTAAAGCTCAACTAGCAATTTACCAACTCGAAGGAGATGCCGACCGTTGGTGGGAAGTCACGGCAGAAACCCTACAGACCAATGACTGTCCCGTGACATGGGGGAAATTTACGGAGAAATTTCATGAGCAGTATTTTGCTCCTTCGGTGAAAATGAACAAGGAGTCAGAATTTCTCCATATCCGATAGGGACACGAGGAATCTTTCGATGATTACTACGCCGGTTCACCAACTGTCCCGATACTCGGCACATCTTCGAAGGGCAACGATGAAACGATGGTGAATATACTGATTCATGGGTAAAATATGAAATTGGTGAAAGGCTCATGTCCCAGCGATTCCGTAACTTGACAAGCGCAGTGGAAACTTGTCGGATGATCGAGCGCAATCTCGAGGCTTCCGAGAGATCAAGGAACTTCAACAACAACAATCTTTGGTCGAGGTGGATCCAACCGCGATAACTCTTCACAAAGAGGAAGGCGCCCGGAGTAACCCCGTGGTGGAAATAAAAGGCCATACCAAGGCGGGCAACAGAACTATCCCAGTGCGTAGGGATCACAAACATGCCCCAAATGCAAGAAGCATCACCGGGCGTGAACGTGAAGGGAAGCGAGATATGCTTGAGATGTCATAAGCGGGACACTATAGCGAGAGAGTGTGCGAGAAGATTGGGAGGCGAGACCTCGAGCACAGGCCGCATCTTTGCACTAACGAACACGAGAGGCGGACAATCCCGGAAATGGTCCAAGGTACAATTTCTCTCAACGGAAATCTACTTGAGGCATTGTATGATTCAGGAGCCGATCATTCTTTCATTTCCTATGATTGTGCACGTCGCCTAGGCATGAATGCACGTAGTTTACCTTATGATTTGGTAGTGTCTACACCGCTTGGTGTAAAATCTTTAGCTTCTGACGCATGTATAAATTGTATTGCTAACGTGGATGGACGAGTTTCTAAAGTGGACCTTATCCGTCTACCTCTTCACGGCATCGACGTCATACTCGGTCTAAATTGGCTGACGGCCAACGGTGCGATGATCGACGTGGCAAGAAGAAGATATTTTTGTAAAGAAGAAAGATGGAAGCTTCCGACTCTGCATTGACTACCGTGAATTGAACAAAGTAACGGTCAAAAACAAGTACCCACTTCCCCGGATTGATGATCTTTTGGATCAGTTATCTGGTTCCACTGTCTTCTCCAAAATTGATCTGCGGTATTCATGGATTACATGAACCGTATCTTCCGACAACACCTAGACCAGTTTGTGGTGGTGTTTATTGATGACATTCTCATCTATTCCAAGAGCAAAGAAGAGCATGAAGAACATCTGCGAAAGGTGTTGAGCATACTCAGGGAGAAGCAACTCTATGCTAAACTGAGCAAATGCGAATTTTGGCTGCCGGAAGTGAAATTTCTGGGCCATGTTATATCTAGCGACGGAGTTGCAGTTGATCCAAGCAAGGTAGATGCTGTTCGGGTGGAAACGGCCGAGAGGCGTGACGGAGATCCGTAGTTTTCTTGGTCTGGCGGGATACTACCGCAGATTCATACGGGATTTCTCGCGTCTAGCCCTTCCATTGACAAAGCTTACGAGGAAGAATCAACCCTTTGTATGGGAGATGACGTGAGGAGAGCTTTAAACCGAGAGAGAGATTGACTACGGCACAGGTGTTAATCATCCCGAGATCCGGATGAGAAGTATGTTGTTTACAGTGATGCCGGTGGGCAAGGGTTGGGATGTGTCCCGATGCAACAGGCGAGTGGTGGCTTATGCCTCTCGTCACCGAAGCCTCACGAGTTGAACTATCCTACACACGATCTAGAGCTGGCGGCTATCGTGTTCGCTTTGAAGATATGGAGGCATTACTTGTACGGTGTAACCGTAGAAGTGTATTGTGATCACAAAAGTTTGAAATACTTGTTCGATCAACGAGAACTCAACATGAGACAGCGTCGTTGGATGGAGTTGATCAAAGATTATAGCATGGAGATCAAGTATCATCCAGGAAAAGCAAACGTTGTTGCTGATGCTCTTAGCAGGAAGACGGTGCAGGTGGCATATATGATGATACAAGAGCAGAAATTACTAGAAGATTTCAGAGATCTGAATCTATCCAATCAAGTCTGCATGGGTCTTCATGCACCGTGATGCCTATCTTGCAACTCTTCTTGTTAGTCAAGGGAGTATGATCCGAGAGATGAAGTTGAGAAAGCTCAGCGACAAGATGATTGGGCAAAGAGATACGTGAGAAGATCTCTCGAGGTGAGACCCAAGACCATGACCTATCACCTAGTGGATTGGTCAGGTACAAGAAGCGAATCTATGTACCGCCAGTTAATGAATTAAGGCGGAAGATAATGGATGAGGCTCACAAGAGTAAATACACTCTGCATCCAGGCATGGTCAAGATGTACCAGAGTATGAAGTCCGAACTTTGGTGGCCCGGAATGAAGAAAGACGTTATAGAGTACGTGGCCAAGTGCTTGACTGTCGAAGGTGAAGATTGAACACCGTCGACCCCCTGGTCTTTTGCAAGGACTAGAGTCACTAGGAATGGAAATGGGAGAACATAACCATGGATTTTGTGGTAGGTCTGCCCAAAATCAGGGAATCATGATACGATTTGGGTAGTTGTTGACAGATTAACTAAGTCATCACACTTCATTCCCATCAGTATCCACTATTCTCCGGAACGATTGGCGGGGATTTATATCAAAGAGATAGTGAGATTGCATGGTATTCCTAAGAGCATTGTCTCTGATCGGGACACGCGTTTCAAATCCCGTTTCTGGCAAGCGTTACACGAAGGTATGGGGACTAAGCTGAGGTTCAGTTCGGCTTATCACCCTCAAACCGACGGTCAATCTGAAAGGACGATTCGACGCCTGGAGGATATCTTTGCGAGCATGTGCCTGGATTTCAAAGGAAGTTGGGATCAACATCTTTCGCTAGGCCGAGTTTGCATATAACAACGGTTATCATGCTAGTATACAAATGGCCCCGTTCGAGGCATTGTATGGGCGGAAGTGTCAATCACCATTATCTTTGGACGATTATCTCGAAAAGCGATTACTTGGGCCGGATATGCTTGAGCAAACCTACGAGCGAGATCGCGCTAATCAAGAAGAGACTCCTTGCGGCTCATAGCGAGCAGAGAAAAGCTATGCGACAAGAGAAGAAGACCTCGAAGTTCTATGTCGGCGACCATGTATTCCTAAAGTTATCTCCGATGGCGGTGTCGGCGAACGCTTAAGAGGAAGAAACTCGAGTCCACGATACGTAGGACCCTTTGAGATTTTGGCTAAGCGCGAGAAGTAGCTTATCGAGATAGCCTTACCCCGAACTGAGTAATCTCCACGACGTTTTCCACGTGTCACAACCGAAGAAATACCACCGGACCGAGGTCATGTCATAGAGTACGAAGACGTTGAGGTACGGCATGATAATACCTTCATAGTTGAGCCAGAACAGATCATTGATCATAAGGAGAAACGGCTCAGAAATAAGACTATTCTGATAGTGAAGGTGGTCCGGAAGGGTTTAACACCCGAAGAGGCAACTTGGGAAACCGAGAGTGACATGAAGGAAAAGTACCCGAGTTCATGGCCCGAAGTTTAGTTAGTATAGATTAAATTTCGAGGGCGAAATTTTGTGTGTGGGGGAAATGTAATACCCTGGATATTTATACGGAATATTATAAATAAAAGTTGGATATTTCTGATAAGTGAAATTTCAATCTCCGGTCTTGTATGATTATAGTCTATTTTCTAAGTAGAATTTCTGCGTGAAATTAGGGAGTTTAAGGGCCAAAGTGCCAAAATGACCAAAACGCCCGCAAAAGGGTAGTTGACTTAGGAAATTATGGAAAAATACCAAAAGGCGTAAAATGACCAAGTGAATTAGGAGAGTATATTATCCTAATTATGGTAATTTAATAAATTATGAACTTGGGAAAATTGTACAAGAATGTGCCAAAAGTAATAAAAGACCAAAATACCCTTACAAATTATAGAATAATGTAAGAGGCATGGAAATACTAAGGTTAATGCAATAATATGAAGATGATGAGACATTGTAATTAAGAAAATTATCAAGTGATGATAATTAAGTAATTAAGTAATATTGGGCTAATTACTTAAGCATGAGTGAAGGAAATTCACAAGTAATTATATGAAACCCTAAAATTGGTGGTTTTTGTTTTAAAATTAGTAAATATGTATTTACTAATTAATTGGAAATTTTGGAGAAAAATAGTTGAGTTTAGGTATTTTTTTAAGCCTAAATACAAGAATGGACCAATTAGGGATTTTTGTTGGAATTTTTGGAAAAATTAAATAAATAAATCATTAAATAATTAAGTAAATAAAAAATAAATATTTATTAAATTAATTAAAGGGGGAAAACGAAATTTTGGGCCAAAGAAAAATAAAAAAAAAATAAAATGAAGTAGAGAAGCAAGTGGCCAACTTGCACATTTTTATAATAATATAATTTAATTAAAGTAAAATATGTGAATAGTAATATTTAAATTAGGAAACGGACCCTATCTAGAGATCTAGGAATGGGATTATCAATATCAAAGTAGATTATTGATCAGTGGAATTTTACCTTCCATTAGACTCTTCCTAAGTTAATTCCGAGGCCGTTTGTGCATTTTCCTAATAAAACAAAATAGGGAAAAATGCATATAGGCATAATTTTGGAAAAGAGGAAAATAAATTCTAACTCAACATTTAGGAATGGGTTTGAATTTATTTAGACATATTTGGAATCAGTGAATTATTTCGAAGAGATTGATATCTCCGAAAACGAATTCCGACACCGGACGCGTTCGGACACGTTTTTCGAGGAAACTTCAACTAGACTGTTGGAGGCCTATATGGAATCAAAATAAAGGTTGACTTGGACATTTCTACTAAGTGAGAACATGTTTTCAAAGTTGTAAATCCAGAATTTTGAGATTTTTCCGAATTACGCGAATCGGGTACCGATCGGGAAAACGGTTATACTAGGGCATAAAGTGAGCTAAGTCACCACTTTTGGGCCAATGGAGGGCTTCCACATCAGCCCTAGGGTTCGGCCAAGAGTGTGTGTGTGTGAAAGAAGTGGCTTCTTGAACAAGTTGCATTAATGGGTTAATACAACCTTGATTTTCCAAACAAAGCCCTAATTTAGCCAAACAAGTCCCTTACTTTTTTCCTATAAATACCCCCCCTCCTTCATAATTCTCACACCTTTTCTTCCTTCTCTTGGCCGAAATTTTTGGTTGAGAAAGAAGAGAAAGGAGCTCTGGGGGAATTTTGCAGCGAAGCCCTGTAGAATTGTCCGGAAAGTCTTCAACGGGTAAGTCTTTCGGTCTTTAGTTTTTAGTTTAGTAGTTAGTAGAATTGTTAGTTAGATTTAGAAAGTAGGTGACAAGATTCCTACAAATGTTTTAGAGCCTTGTTTGCGTTGAAAAAATATGCGAGGTGTAAACATAGTAGGGATCGAGTCATTGAAAAGTTGTAGTTTTTATAGCTCTTTCACAAGTAGGTGTTATAATGCTAGAATAGCCTTTAAATTTTCAAGTATGATTGGGTATCATATGGGAGGGCTATTTTAGTCATTATTTTCGAAAATCATAATGGCGTCGAAGTTCTGGCAAAATTTCGGGAAGAAAATTTGTCAGAGTAACGAAGTGCTGGCGAAATTCCGCCGATTAGGGGTAGAAGGGCAAAATGGTAATTTTTACCTAAAATGCCAGTTATAATGTCAAATTACTAATGGAAGTGACATTATTCTCATAGGATATCTGAAACGTTGATTCTGCTGCCGTTCTGCCGCCGACGTGCCGTAGGACTTTTGCACGTTTCTCCGTAGAAAGTACGGCTTCGCCGAAACATTTGCGTACATCAACGAAGGTACGGACGCGTACTGTAACACTAATCCTATAGCTCTCATATACATATATGTCATAGATACGTTCATATACCGGGGCTCTGCTTAGGGTCGCCGCTTTACATACAGCCTTGTACGGGTTATAGACATGATAATACCGCTTTGAGTTTTCCTAGCGCTGAGGACACGTGTTCGTGGCACAGGGTAATGTGCAGGCTATATTTGTGTAGGACTTTACGTACTGCTTTATGCTTATGTACTGTCTGTGTCACAATGTTGTTGTGTAGGACCTTACATATTTGCTTCATGCTTATGTTCTGTCTGTGTCACACTTCTGATGAGATGTTACATGTACTTGATTATTCTGCTTCCCATTATTTTACTTCTCTTTCATTTATTTATTATTTGTTACTGTTTATTTATTTATTTATTGTAATAATAAATTATTTATTTATTTTAACATTTAATTATTTTCTTAATATGTTTTTTTCATGTCTCTCTTCTCATTTGTTTCTATTTGATTGTTTTCTGGTCATGCTAATTCACCATTCCTAATTTGGTATTATCTTATTTTTCCATAACTTTTTAACTTAATGGAATTTTGAGTATTTTAAGTTGCTTGATATGTTTGTGCGGTTTAAATTGTTTGAGTTAATTTGTTTGAGGTATTTCAATTATTTGATTTAGATAAGCTATTTTGTTGTCATGTGTGACTTATCATTTGTTGTGTATTTTATTAGATAACATTTTTGTGGCATTTAAATTATTTGAGCCAATGTGATTGTTGTATTTAAATTATTTGATTTAGATACCCTATTTTGTTTTCATGTATTTATCACTGTCATTTAGAGTTGTTTATATTAAAACATTTAAATGGAGCTCGTTTTCTATTTATTTTTGTTTTGCCTTTTTCTTTTTTTTTTTCTCTTATTTTATTTGTATTTGATTATTGTTATTCTTCCCACTATTTTACCTCTCTTTCATTTATTTATTATTTGCTACTGCTTATTTATTTACTATTTACAATATTTGTTAATTAATCATTTTAATATTTTATTGGCCATGCTAATTCACCATTCCTAACTTGGTATCATCTGATTTTTCCATAACTGTTTAACTTGATGAAATTTCGAGTAATTTAAGTTAATTGATATGTTTTTTCTGTTTAAATAGTTTGGGTTTATATATTTGCGGTATTTAAATTATTTGATTTAGATGCCTAATTTGATGTCATGTTTGACTTATTGTTTGTCGTGTATTTGAGTATATAACATTTTTGTGCTATTTAAATTATTTGAGCCAATGTAGTTGTTGTATTTAAATTATTTGATGTAGATGTGCTATTTTGTTTTCATATACTCATTGTTTATCGCAGTCATTTAGAGTTCTTTATATTAATATATTTAAATAGACCTTGTTTTTCTTATTGTTTTTTCTTTTTGGCTTTTTCTTATTTTCTCTTCTCTTTCTCATTTGATTTGTACTTGATTATTATTCTTCTTCCCACTATTTTACTTCTCTTTCATTTATTTATTTTTTGTTACTGTTTATTTATTGTAATTATAAATTATTTATTTATTTTAAAGTTTAATATTTAATTATTTTTCATAACTTTTTAACTTTATGAAATTTTGAGTAATTTAAGTTGCTTGATATGTTTTTGCTGTTTAAATAGTTTGAGTTTATATGTCTGTGGTATTTAA
This sequence comes from Acacia pycnantha, assembly GCA_025563575.1. Lineage (NCBI taxonomy): Eukaryota > Viridiplantae > Streptophyta > Magnoliopsida > Fabales > Fabaceae > Acacia > Acacia pycnantha. Next base: position 5,039,794 of record JAMWYP010000021.1, on the reverse strand, counting down.
ATTATTTGATTTAGATGCGTTAATTTGTTGTTATGTTTGACTTATTATTTGTCGTGTATTTGATTAGAAAAGTTTTTGTGCTATTTAAATTAATTGAGCCAATGTGTTTGTTGTATTTAAATTATTTGATTTAGATGTTTTCATATACTCATTGTTTATCGTAGTCATTTAGAGTTCTTTATATTAAAATATTTAAATGGACTTTGTTTTTTCTTATTTTCTCTTCTCTTTCTTATTTGATTTGTTCTTGATTATTAATATTCTTCTTCCCACTATTTTACTTCTCTTTCATTTATTTATTATTTGTTACTGTTTATTTATTTATTGTAATAATGAATTATTTATTTATTTTAAAAATTATCATTTAATTATTTTTGGAATATGTTGTTGGCTTTGATTAGTTTTGATGATGTCTTATGTAGATGTCATTATTAAGAGCAAAAAGTTTGAATGATATATTTATCTTATACTTTGACTGATTCTTATATTTAATGTAGATGTAATGTTGATATGAAGAAGATGGAAGTTGGAATGGCTCAATTCGGAGTTAAAATGATCAAATACGAGCTTCAGGATGAATTGTCTCGAACTTCCGTCAATACTCGAGTATCAGGCTTCAATTGTTGAGTATGAGACTTTAATACCCGAGTATGTCACTTATATACTCGAGTATGGTACATAAACAGGTGTTTCTGTGCTTAAATCCCGACAATACCCGAGTATGCAAGGTCAATACTCGAGTACATCACTCTGTTCAGCTCTGTTCTACGTTCAGCTTCAGGCGACCTCTAGTAATTCGACAATATCTCCCAACATAGAGATCGGATTAAGGTAAAACAAATTTTTTTGGAAACTAGACTTCCAACTGGTTCTAGTCGCACAAGAATCAAGTCCAAAGGATATCAGATGAGAGAGCTACGAATTTGTGAAGATGAAAGTGACATCACCGTCACACTGCTGACCATGTCTCAATGTTTTGGGTATATCTCACAAAATAGAAATCCAATGAAGCTGAAATCTGTGCCATTTGAAAGTAGACTCAAAGGGCTTTCCAACAAGACTTGAACCAGTCAAATCGGAGTTCATACCAGGAAGTTATGATCTTCGAAAGTGGACACTCGAAATACTGGAAGCAACAGAAATCTGAACCACATGATACTCGAGTATGAGTATTTGATACTCGAGTATGATCGGTAAAAATGCTTCTGCGCTGACGAGATTGCAGATTTCGATTCCGTTATTAATTATTATTAATGATGATCTTTAATACTCAGATTCTAACCAATTATGCTCATAGTGGTCAAATATTCGAGTTATAATACAAGATCATTATGGGTAACGAAATATCCGCATATTCACTCTGATACAAAGCAGAAAGGGAAAAACGCGCAAACGAGAAGCAACGAAGAAACATCCATTCTGACTAGCACTGAATCATGGGCTGAGAATCAGACTATCATTAAAGAGGAATGATTTCAAATGAATGAGACTTAATACAGCGAAGAACGAAAAGGAATGTTCGACATTTGAATCTAAACACAGAAGCTACAGCTACAACGGTCACAAATCAGAACAGTATAAATAGAAGACTTGGCTGATCAAAAGGACACACACATGCAGCAGAACAAACGATCAAAGAAAGATACTCTCCTGAGCCAGGGGCGGAGCCAGGAATTTTAAGGACGGGGGGCGAAAATTAAAAATGTTATATCATAAATAAAGTACTTGAAATACAATAGAAGCCTAATATATAAAAAATTAAAAGAAATTTATCACATAATAGCTCCACTTGCATTGGGTTTAGGCGCCTAATCTACCAAGAATGGACTATGGTTCCAACAAATTACTCCCTCCGATCCATAATATAAGAAATATTTAGGGAGTTGATTTTTGTCTTAAATATAAGACATAGTTTTCATATTCGTTAACAATAATCAAGGAAGATGGTGAATGAAAAAATTAGGGAAGATGATAACTAGGATATTTTAGAAAATACATGTCAAATTAACTTACTTAACCAACTTCCTTAATCTATCTAAATTAGGTAAATATATCTTATATTTAAAACCGAAGGATTATTAACTAGATTTTTAAAATACAAATGATAAAAGACAATAGAATCAAACAAGCTTAGCTTATTAAGCTTGTATATACATGTAGATATCTCCTTATATTTTATTAAGGTATGACAATTTCAAACTCAAAAGTTAAGGACCAAACGCAAGCAAGATTATGTAAAACTACTATATATTGAGATCAAAAAATAAACAAGTTATATATAATAAGTTTCTCTTGCATATAATCGAAATATTAAAGCAAACCACAGACAAAGAAAAAAATCTCTTTATTTACATACATACATACATATATACATATACATACATACATACTTTTTTTTTAAAAAAAAAAAATATTAGGGGGGGCCACCCCTAGCCCCCCCTAAATCCGCCATTGTCCTGAGCTTGGTTTCGCCAATCTCTTGAGTGATACTTTCTGAATACTTCCTGCCAATACTTTCGAATACTTTCTGAGACTGTGTCACAACTTGTTCTTCAGGTTGCTTATGGTTATCTGCTCTTAGAGAGAGTCATTCATCTATTACTATTTCTTGTAAGAATCTCAGAGTATTGAGACTTTGAGATTGGGTCATTTGATTGCAACTTGTAAGGGGAGTGTTATTCAAAAGAGAGGAATTGCTCCAAGAGTTACAGAGTGTGTAATCAAGCGGGTGTATCAATTACAACTTGTAAGGGGGAGTGGAGTCTGAAAGTGAGAGGACCATCCTTCGTTTACAAAGTGTGTAATTGTTCTCAAAAGGATAGTGGATTGAAAATCTCAAGTGGAACTTGAGGACTGGACGTAGGTCAAGGATTGGGCCGAACCAGGATAAATCACGGTTTGCATACTCTCTTCCTTATCTCTTACATTCCAAAGATATATGTTTGAATGATTGCTTATCACCTTCTAAATTATTATTGTCATTCAAACTACCTTCAGTAATTTGCAGAAAGTTTTTAAAGTTCTAAGTTTTTAATCAAACACCCAATTCACCCCCCCTCTTGGGTGATAGCCAAGTCTTTCATATGTATGAATTAACATTATAAGTAACGATAATTATATTATTCTTCTACTTTTTTCATTTATCTCTTCTCTTTTGTTTCTATTTAATTGTTTTTTGGTCATGCAAATTCACCATTCCTAATTTGATATTATCTTATTTTTCCATAACTTCTTAACTTTATGAAATTTGGAGTATTTTAAGTTGCTTGTTTTGTTTGTGTTGTTTAAATAGTTTGAGTTAATTTGTTTGCGGTATTTAAATTATTTGATTTAGATGAGCGATTTTATTATCATGTTTGACTTATGATTTGTTGTGTATTTGATTAGTTAACATTTGTGTGCTATTTAAATTATTTGAGCCAGTACGTTTGTTGTATTTAAATTATTTGATGAGTAGTTTATATAGAAATATTTAAATGAACTTCGTTTTTCTAATTGTTTTTTTTGTTTGGCTTTTCCTTGTTTTATCTTCGCTTTCTTATTTAATTTTTATTTGAATATTAATCTTCTTTCTTCCCAATATTTTACTTCTCTTTCATTTATTTATTATTTGTTACTTATTTATTTACCAATTACAATATTTATTAATTAATCATTTTAATATTTAATTGGTCAAGTTAATTCAACATTATGAATTTGGCATTGTCTTTTTTTTTTTTTTCCATAGCTTTTTAACGTTATGAAATTTTGAGTAATTTAAGTTTTGAGTTTATATGTCTATGGTATTTAAATTATTTGATTTAGATGAGCTAATTTGTTGTCATGTTTGACGTATTTTTGTCGTGTATTTTATTAGATAACATATTTGTCTTATTTAAATTATTTGAGCTAATGTGTTTGTTGTCTTCAAATTATTTGATGTAGATGCGCTATTTTGTTTTCATATACTCATTGTTTATCACTTTTAGGGTTGTTTATATTAAAATATTTAAATGGACTTCATTTTTCGTATTTTTTTTGGATTTTTCTTATTTTCACTTCTCTTTCTTATTTGATTTGTATTTGAATATTATTCTTCTTTCTTCCCACTAATTTTACTTCTCTTTCATTTATTTATTATTTATTATTTGTTACTTTTTTTTATTTACAAGTTATAATATTTGTTATTTAATTATTTTAATAATATGTGTGAATTATCATTATAAGTAACTATAGTTATATCATTCTTGTACTTTTTCCATGTGTCTCTTCTCATTTGTTTCTATTTGATTGTTTTTCTGATCATGCTAATTCACTATTCGTAATTTGGTTTTATCTTATATAATTCACTATAGTTATATCATTCTTCTACTTTTTACATGTAATGTTTATTATTTATATTAAAATATTTAAATGGACTTCATTTTTTTTTATTGTTTTTCTTTTGGCTTTGATTTTTTTTTTTTTGGTGTGGTCATGCTAATTCACCATTCCTCATTATAATCTTATTTTTTCATAACTTTTTAACTCTGGAGTTCGGGTAATTTTAGTTGGTTAATATGTTTGTGCTATTTAAATTGTTTGAGTTATATATGTTTGACTTATCATTTGTTGTGTATTTGATTAGATAACATTTTTGTGCTATTTAAATTATTTGATTTAGATGCGCTATTTGTTTTCATATATTCATTTTTTTATCACAGTCATTTAGAGTTGTTTATATTAAAATATTTAAATGGACTTCGGTTTTCTTATCGTTTTTTCTTTTGGCATTTTCTTATTTTCTCTTCTCTTTCTTATTTGATTTGTATTTGACATTATTATTCTTCCCTCTACTTTCCTTCTCTTTCATTTATTTATTATTTGTTACTCTTTATTTATTGTAATATTTATTGTTTATTTATTTTAATATTTAATATTTAATTGGTCATGCAAATTCACCATTCCCTATTGGAATTAATTTGTTTGTGGTATTTAAATTATATTTGATTTATGAGCTATTTTGTTGTCACGTTTGACTTATCATTTATTGTGTATTTGATTAGATAACATTTTTCTAATATTTAAATTATTTGAGTCAATGTGATTGTTGTATTTAAATTATTTGATTTAGATGCACTATTTTTTTTTTTCATATATTTATCACAGTGTTTATATTAAAATATTTAAATGGACTTCCTTTTTCTGATTCTTTATTGTTCTGGCTTTTTCTTATTTTTCTCTTGTCTTTCTTATTATATTTGTATTTGATTATTATTAATCTTCCCACTATTTTACTTCTCTTTCATTTATTTATTATTTGTCACTGTTTATTTATTTGGGATATACCATTGTATCGAAAGGTTGAAGTGGTAGTGAGAGTTTTTAAGTGTTGAATTTGTGAAATGAATAATCCCACTTATTAAGGTGTGCAAATAGTGAATGTTTTTCTGAAAATAGTCCGGCAGTGAATTGTTTTCTTGAAATTGAGCTAGCAGCGATTATGGTTATTGAAATGTGAAAATATTATTTTGTGCAAGTTGTGATATGTACTGCGAGCACATAAATTTTCAACGTGTGAAAATTTGAAAATGAGACAGTATAGTTGAAATGAAAAGCGGTGCAATTGGTGATAGTATTAATACCGAAATAGAAACTGATAGAATGGTCTACAAATATGAATTAGTTAAATCTGACAATATTTGCCAGTTACCGTGCTAAGAGAGAGGAAAATGGTTTGAGAGTTTAAAATTGAGGAAGCTCAAACGAAGTAGATGAGTAGTGGCTCGAGGCGGTAAGACTCGGTGTGCAAGTTTGCATTGGGCGGAGTCCCTGGGCTGTAAGACCTATGATGCTTAGCACTATGTGGAATATTGATTGGCGTGATGATTTTGGACTAGCATGTCCAAAGAATGCTGTGAGACTTGCAGAATATTCAATCTGTATCAGATAATAGTTGAAATGCCTATAGATTGGCAGGAAATCCTTAAGTAGTAAGGCTTTAATATTTAGCGTGGTGGTAATAGAACGAGCCAGAGGGCTATAATATGATAAGCCAAGTGGCAAAATGAATCAGGCAGTGGGATCTGCGTAACCAATATGAAGATGGATAGTTGGTCTTGTGTGATTAAGCACTACACCTAGGTATAAGATAAAAGAAAGTAGTGTATGATTATGTTGCGTACTTGGGAAGCATGCACAAGAAAGTGAAAGGCTGAGTATCTGTTAGTTCTCTATACGTGTTTTGATGATGATTAACCTTTGGAAACAATGTATGCATTATGATCTAGGCAAATTGATTTAAACTTAGTCGAAAATGTGAATTTTAGCAGAAATTTTTTTGCTGTCAGATTGGCTCGAGCCAATGGTTAGCAGACTCGAGTCAATCCCTTTGCATATATTGCGAAATTGCCATTTTGACTCGAGCCACCAAATGCTTGCCTTGAATTTGGGTCTAGACTCGAGCCAACATATTCTTGACTCGAGCCAATTGACTTTGAACTTAAAATGATTTCAAAATTACGTTTCTCTTGCCTCGAGCCAGTATGTGTTGACTTTAGTTAGAATCTTGACCGTTATACTTAAAAATCAAACCTTTTAGAAAGGTTATCAGAGGTTTATCTTGAACCAAAATTTGAGGTGATTTTGAGTTTAGTACACGGGGATTTTGACTTTTATAATGAGTTAAAAATGGCCCAGATGAATGATGACCAGTTGCTGAATATAAGAAAAGAGTTGGAAAACGATGAAGTACTTGGTTATGATATTGGGGATACGGGTATATTGAGGTATAAGAAGAGGATTTGTGTTCCGGATAATGAGGAAATCAAGAAGACAATTCTTGAGGAGGCTCACCAGAGCAAGTATACGATTCATCCGGGAATCACTAAGATGTATCAAAATTTGAAGCAAGGGTATTGGTGGCCTAAGATGAAGCATGATGTAACGAATTTTGTAATGAAGTGCTTGACTTGTCAAAAAGTGAAGATCGAGCATCAAAAGCCACCAGGGTTACTTCAACCTTTAGAGATTCCTCAGTGAAAGTGGGACAATATTTCCATGGATTTCATTGTGGGATTACCGGAGACTGTAGCACACCATAATACCATATGGGTCATTGTAGATAGATTGACGAAATCAACTCATTTTCTTCTGATCCATATCGGATATAGCTTAGAAAGGTTAGCTCAGTTTTATGTGGATTGGATTGTCAGGTTGCACGGTGTACTTATAGAGATTGTGTCATACTGTGATCCGAGGTTCACATCCAACTTTTGGAAGGCATTACAGGAGGCTATGGGAACTAGGTTAAGTATAGTACAGTTTATCATCCATAGATTGATGGCCAGAAGAGAGGACGATTCAAACCCTTGAGGATATGTTGAGGGCTTGTGCCATTGAATTACCTGGCAGTTGGGATCGTCACTTGCCTTTGGCGAAATTTGCCTACAATAATAGTTATCACTCGAGTATTCAGATGGCTCCTTTCAAGGTATTATATGGTAAGAAGTGTAGATCGCCTCTCTGTTGGACTGAATTAAGCGAGAGAACGGTAATTGTACCGGACTTGGTGGACGAAACTACAAAGAAAATTGGGATGATTCACCAAAAGTTGTTGACTGCTAAGAGCAGACAAAAGAGCTATGCGGATAGGCGACGTAGACCATTAGAGTTTGAAGTAGGAGACCATGTTTTTCTCAAGGTTTCACCAATAACTGGTATTGGCAGATCTATTAAAGCCAAAAAGTTGACTCCTCGATTCATTGGGCCATACGAGATTTTGGAGTGAATTGGACTAGTTGCTTATCGGATTGACTTGCCGCCGCACCTGTCAAGCGTGCACAACGTGTTCCACGTGTCACAACTTAAGAAATATAATTCAGATCCTTCCCATGTAATTGATCCTGAAGAGGTTGAATTGAGAGAGAATTTAACCTATATACCCGAGCCAGAAAGAATTCTTGATGAAAAGGACAAGCAATTACAAAATAAAACAATTTGCCTCCTAAAAATTTTCTGGAAGGGTGTGTCTCCCGGTGATGCTACCTAGGAAACCGAAGAACAAATGCGGCGTGATTCCCCTAATTTGTTTTCTTAGGTTTGGTTGTGTGTTGTGGAAATAATATATATATATATATATATATATATATATATATATATATATATATATATATATATATATATATATATATATATATATATATATATATATATATATATATATATATATATATATATATATATATATATGGTTGTGTTGTATTGTATTGTGATCAAATTTATGTGATGTGATAGTCTTGTTCTATTGGTGATTTTTGTTGTGATGTGTCAGCATGCCATTGTATCTGGGTAATATTGCTTTGACTTTGATGATATTGTGTTGGAATCTTGTGTCGTGGATTGTTTTCTTTATGACTTGTTGAGAATTTTGGGGACAAAATTCTATTTAGGTGGGGAGAGTTGTAACATCTTAATTTTATTTTTAGGATTTAATTGTAATTATAAAATAATTATATGTGATTATTGTAATTAAATTGTAATTGTGAGAAAGAAAATAATAATAATAATAATGATGATGATGATAATGATGATGATGATGATGATGATATTAAAATAAGGTTTGGGCTCTTATGGTAATTTTATCCTTTTCCAAAAAAAAAAAATAGTGAAGCTATGTGGGAAAATAATAATAATATATATATATATATATATATATATATATATATATATATATATATATATATATATATATATATATATATATATATATATATATATATATATATATATATATATATATATGGAGTGGGCAGCACGTAACGTGGGCACGTGCTGCCCAATCCATTGTAGGAGGGGTAATTATTACGCCCCCTCCCCCTTTTCTATATAATTATGTGTGTTGGTGTAGTTTGTGTATGTGTGATGGTGAGGCGATGAAATCTTGAGAGAAAAACGTAGAGATAGGAAATCGGGCTGAGCCCGTCGGGCCGACCTGTTTAAGCCTTGGCCCTACAAGGCTCGGGTTTGACAAATAGGCCAGAAATTTGAAATTGGCTCTGTAGGGCCTCGGGCTTAATTGGGCGGGCCCGTTAGGCCCTTTTAACTGTAGCTTTTTTTTAAAAAAATTAATTACCTAGACTTCCACTTAATGAATGTGTTTATTTGTAATTACTTAGATTTTTTTAGTTTAAACTATAACCCCTTTTTTGTTTATTATTATTCTCTATTAAAACACAATTAGGTATTATAAATTTTAAATAAGGGATGTTTTCATATTAAATAAATACATACTTTGGTATTACAATATTATATAAGTAATAAATTATAAATATATTTTGTGTAAAATAAGGATAATTATTTTTACCTGTCAGTAAAATCATGCATGAACCAAAGGAATCTGTAGACACACAAAATTATGAGAGGGAAAGGCATTTTGTCTAGGGATACATAAAGCAATTCCTTTGTTTAATATTTTTTTTTAAAAAAGGAAAAAACATATTCTTTGTGTTTATTTGTTAAATGATTTATATTGTTTAGATATTAATGTTGATAACATTTATTTGATAGATTAGAACTTTAATGGTTGCAATTTACTAATTATATTTCTTTGAAAAAAATCGAAGGAAAAATAGTCAAAATTTGGAATAGTAATTTTCAAGCCCCGTAGGGCCGGCCCTGGCCCTGCTACTATCGGGTCGGGCTTTGAAAAACAGATGTTTTCCTTACTCCAGGCCTTGTAGGGCCAGGCCCTGTCGGGCCGGGCCGGCCCTGATTCCCAACTCTAGAAAACAGAGAGTGTACGCAGTGAGTGGGTGAGGAGAGAAGGAAAAAGAAGAGTTAGAGTATTTTTGGGTCTTATAAGTTATGTCATTTATCTTATAGGATCATTTTAGTAGTTAAATTAACTTCTTTTCAATAAACTTCCTTTATGAAAGTTGTTCTAGATATCTTTCTCTTTTCAATAAAAGGTAATATCATGTTGGTTACTGAAAATTTTGAAGTTAGGATTTTGGAAAAGTTTTGAGTTTTGGAAATAGATGACTGTATATATGTATAGAACGATTAATAACTAGTTTTGATCGGTTTAGTTTTATTGAATTGTTGTTGTAAGAATTTAAATTAATTTTTCTATTTAAGGAATTTAGGATTTACATTTTACCTCATATTTCTACCTATTAAAAGTTGTATAAATAATTTATTTTGGGTTAATGGAGATATTATTGAAGTTTTAATAGGTTTAGTTTTGAAATTTGAAGAATAAAACTGTTATTTTCAGTTTCTACTACAATAATATATTATTATTATAATTTGTGTACTTTGAGTTACATAAGTTATAATTGTGATAATGTAGAGTTTACCTGTGACTGGTGATTGTTCACATTTTACTCTTCAAGATAAGGTTTAGCTTGGAGTTGAGGTAACTGAGGCTAATTTATTTCATATGCTTGTTTTGGACTGTAAGGTGTTTTCTAAACATTATTTTCATATATACTACTGACATGTGTTTTGAAAATTATGTGTATATTTGAAAATGTAGTTATTTTAGTGAAGCAGTGTATTTTCTATTCTACATGTATGTATGAGTGAATCTTGTTATTGAAATTGTTGTTGTGGTGACTGTTGTGATAATTGCTTTGGGTGGTTGTATATGGAGCATATTGTACTATGTTTTTGAAAATTATAGTGACATATTGTTTATATGTTATGAAATATGTTGGGTTTTGTGGAATATATTTAGGGTGAAATTGTACCCATCGGCTCTCTCATTCTTGGCCCAGAATTTGAGTTGAGTGTTTTGGGCGGACACCTCCCTGTTACGGTATATCGTGGTGACGTGGGAGGGGACAATATTCTTGAAGTGACTAGCTAACCTTGACCAGATATACTAGCACTGATAGGCTGTACCACGTCCAGACGATATAAGAAGGAGCAGGATGGATGAGTAGGGATGATTCTACTTGTTGTTAATTATTATGGATTAATTAATTATTTGTTGATGATTTTATAAATATGTTAGTAAACCTGCTTCGCTGACTTGCAATCCTTTCCTGCATATTTGATAAATTAATCTTGGTTACTGGGACTTTATGTCTCATCCCGTCATTATCAATATTTTTTAGGTGAGACCTCTAATTTTACTAGAGAACAAGGGAAGCATCCAGAGGCATAAGAGTTGCTAACTTTGTAAGCCTCTTTTGGTATTGGTGTTGTATGGATTTATATATTGTCATCTTGGGCCCACATGTCATAAAAATACTATATTAGCTGTTTTGGGATGACTGTTTATTTATTGTTAAACCAAAGGCTTTATTTTATACACTATAATATTTTAGTGGATCCATAATCAAAAGTTGTGTGGAAATGTTTTGGTGTAGACCCTTTGTTGTGGATTTAGTGTTGTAATACTCGTGGGCTGTGTATTCTTCTGTTTGATAATTGTGCCTAGAGTTATACATTTTCCGTAGTGAGTTTGTGGGCAAGATTTATGCCCTGGACTCCGATGTGCTTATTTTAAAAAGAAAAAGGATTTACCTTAATCACTTATTAATCCAATTTTGTGAAATCATTACGGTTGATTAATGATATGTGAAGAAGGGTCTTTTCATAGCATCGCTAAGCTGAATAGGAACCCCAGCCCCAGGGCTCCAAACAACGCCGTGAGGGAGTTCCGGGATGGGTGGCAGAGGAGGAAGGCTTGACAAAGGAGAGGCAACAGGAATCTCCGTAGAAGGAGAAGTGACAGGAATCTCCGTAGAAGGGGAGGCGACAGGAATCTCTGTCGAAGTAGGGACAGGAATCTTTGCCCTAGCCGAGACTGTCTCTTTGGATTTAGGGGCCGGGATTGCTTTGCTGCTTTTGGACCTTTTAGTTGAGGTAGCCCGGCTACTTTTGCTAGCATCAAATGTCTCGGATTCCAATGTAGTTCGTTTTTTGCTGGGCCCTATTTTCATAGTCCCAGAGTTTTTTAGTGCGTCAGCAAAAGAAGGTCTTTTTCCCATTCTCGGATCTGCAAGGCAAAGGTAATGGTTTGTTATCCGTATAACAGAAATCAAGAGACATGCGATGCAATACAATACAAGGAGATATCCGTACTCGCCATAAGTCGTTTCTTGGCCTGGGATGTCGGAATAATGTCAGCTGAGCTCACTGGGCCGTTTTTTGCGATATGATGTTTTAGAAAAGATATCACTTCACTAGTGCAAAAAAGGGCTTTAAGACCGCCTCATTTGGACCGGATCATCGACGCACCGGTCTTAAAGGTGTGACCGGTGGCAGTTTTGTAAATAAAAATACTTCTTACACAATGAAGGACGCCTCATTAAGACCGGACTAAGTATCGACCGGTCCTAAAGCTGTGACCGGTGGCAAATTTGTAAATATAAAGAACTTCTTATTCTGATCAATTTTTCATAGATCTTATCCGCACTGTTAAAATAACAACCGGTCTTAAAAATGTTAATAAAAAATTGAAATATCAATTACTTTTATGGAGAAATCTCATCAAGGTGTACTTATATTTTCTACACTCCAAAATAATACGGAAAAATATAAATATAAAGGTATTAAAGTTTTAAGACCGAACATATATAATAGCCGGTCTTAAAACTTTGACTTTTAAGACCGGACTTAAAATTTTTCCGGTACTAAAGTTTAAGGGTTAATGTGCAAAAATAGACAAATGCTTTTCTCAAAAGAGCGTCCAGTAGCAAATACTTTTTTTTGGCGCAAAAGTAGACACGTGCTTACAAAAGTAGAGCAAAATTAGCGTTTGACCGTTAGTTGACTTTTTCTAAATTGAAAACGATGACGTGGTTGTTAATGCCAGGGACCTTCTTCTTCCTCGGTGATCCCCCCAAAACCCAGATTCCGGTGACCCCCCCAAAACCCAGATTCCGGTGACCCCCCAAAACCTGCACCTTCGAACCCCTAAACCCGGACCTTCGGACCCCCCAATACCTGCACCTTCGAACCCCCCAATACCCACCTTCGAACCCCCCCCAAAACCCAGACCTCCGGTGACCCCCCCAAACCCAGACCTTCGAACCCACCCCCAAAACCCAGACCTTCGGTGACCCCCCCAAACCCAGACCTTCGGTGACCCCCCAACCCAGATCCTTTGACCGAAACACCCCCAGATCTTCAGCCAAATCAGAAACAAATCAGAAATCTCCCATTCAGAAATCCACGCAAAATCAGAAAACAAATAAAAACACGCAAAATAAAAAATCCTCAGGAATAATCGACGCTAACAAATACCCAGAAACGCAGCCTCAGAAGAAAAAAAATGAACCCAAATCAACAAAATCATCAACCCAGAAATATAGAAGGAAGAATATATGGATAGAGATCGACAAAATCGACAGAGATCTTGGGCGAAAATTATAACAAATAGAACAAACTACTTGATCAACCATTAAAGGAGAGCACAATCTTAGCGAAGATTTTCAAGCCGTAGATCTGCTGGATCGTCGGTGGTGGTGGCGGGCCTGGATATGGAAGAGAGAGGAAGAAGAAAGTCGAGGGACCGAAGATTTCAATCGTCGCAGGCTCTCGCTTTCTATGTCATCATCGCTCTGCGGATCTCATGGATCGTCGAAGGGAAGAAGAAAGAAGGGATACGTAAGAGATAGGGGTGACGAAAGTGGAAAAAAAAAAGAGAAAGAAGGGAAGAAGAGACGATATGGAAGAGAGAGGAGTGACAGTGGCTAAATTTTAATGGAGAAGTCGATCCCACCGCCACGCGCGTCAGATAACGGTCAACTAACGGTCAAACGCTAATTTTGCTCCACTTTTGTAACCACGTGTCTACTTTTGCGCCAAAAAAAAGTATTTGCTACTGGACGCTCTTTTGAGAAAAGCATTTGTCTATTTTTGCACCTTAACCCAAAGTTTAAATAAAAAGTTATTAAGACCATAGTTACAGAATGACCGGTCTTAAAAGTTAGACTTTTAAGACCGGACAAAAAATTTGGCCGGTACTAAAGTTTGAATAAAAAATTAATTAATTTTAAGACCGGACATATAGAAAGACCGATCTTAAAGGTTATCTTTTAAGACCGTATATATGTATTTGTCCTAGTCTTAAAAATGAGGCACCAAATAAACGTTAACTCGCGCGAAAGCTTTTGTCACTCTCACTGAAGAACCCTTGTTCACGTTGCGAAACCCTTCCTGTTGCGTTACCTCTCTTCCTCGCCCCGCGTACCGTTAGCCTCCGTTACTCCCTCATTTTCTCAGGCATTCCTCTCTTACTGTCTTGAAAATGAACGGTGAAAACGATTCCACCCGTGTTCTGAAACTCCGAGATCTTTGGTTTGACTGGTGAGGGTCGGACGAACGAACCCTCTTCATCTCACATTGAGCCTCCTCAGCGCCGTGCACGCCGTGGTAGAAGCGGCACACGAATGATGGAAGTATCTCTTAGTCGGAATTCTGGGACGAAGATCGAGATTCTTTTTTATGAAAATTTGCAACCTGTCGGTCCTAATAAAAGCACATATACTAGTTTTGTCGGCTTTCTAGTACGCAGCAAGGTTAGCATTTTGACAGATGAGTGGAAAAATGTGGACCAAAAACAATAAAGGATCCTATGTGGGACACTATCCGGCTTACATTCACCGTCCCTGATTCTGAGAAGTTGAAAGACTCAACATTGTCTTATTGTGCGGAGCGGTTCAGGAAGTTTAAGACCTTTCTGGCTAACACTTATATTTTTACCGAGGTTGAGCCTGACCATAAACCCTGGGACAAGTACAAATTTATTGATGAACAAACTTGGCAACAATTTGTTCAGAAGCGGACCACTCCTGAAGCTCTGGTGAGTTTATATTTAGTTTTGTTTGCACTTTTGTTTGCTTATTAACCTGTGCGGATATGTGAATGTTATTGTGTACATCTAATCTTGTTAGTTAAATGGTTTGGTGTGTGAATAGAAGTATACATTTGCTGCCTTTGTCACGCATGAGAGGAGCATGTCCTAGTTCCATGCAAGTCGATATGTAAACGTGTAATGGCCATGGTTAGACGTTCTTTGTTAGTTAGTAAGTATGTTAACTGTGTAATGGTTTCGGTGCAAGTAGTTAGTTAGTTATTCTAATATGTGTAGGAACCATTTATGATGAATGAATGAATTGACCGAGTTGGCGGCATTTCGCAACTCCCTTTCCTTTGGTTTTCCCAATTTCTTCTACAATGCTACATCTTCCTTAAGTAAAATGTTGAAACTTGATGAAGTGAATTTGACTAATGTTTAACGTTCATATCAAGCGTAAGTTCTCTAATTTCTGTTAGTGACATGGTGGAATTCATAATTGATATATAGTTGTTTTCAATCGATTCACGTAAAATAAGGGAAAATATCGGGAGATTGGGAGAAAGAATGATTGCCCACACAGGGGCTTCTCGCGCGCGGATATGAAAAGGCCGAAAAGATTTGATGGCGGCCAAACGGAAGAGATTGGAAGATGAAGCTGAATCCAATCCTTCTACGGTAGTTGACCACCCGCCATCTCCAATACGTCGCGAGGAGCCGTGGTTGTATATTCGGCAAAAGCCAGCGGCGCCTACGAGTGAAAAACTCGTGTAGTTCTTCGAACGAATTGTAAGTATCGATATTGTTATTTTTTACTTACTAAACTTGTTTCATCACTAAGCTTCTCGTTATCTGATTCTTACAGGAAGATCTTAAAAAGAAAGAGGCGAGAGGATCTTTTGAATCGGACGGGAGGAATGATGTTCGACCGCGCGACCGGAAAACCAGATCACTCGGGCGTGTAAGGGGATTGGAGGACGGGTAGGCCTAAAGCAATACTTTGGTAAATCCAAACGCCACGCAGACAAAGTATGGTTACCGGGAGGAGATGGATCAGACGCTTGCCAAATTAAGTGAGGAATCAGCGGCGAAAGATGCTGCATTGAGGATGTTTCAATTTGAGATGAGCAAGATGAAGGAGGAGATGGAGAAAATGAAGTTCCTCCTGAGCTCTCAGCCAGAGACCAACTTGGGATCAACTGTACACCACGAACAAATGGATGATGATGAAGTCAGAGTGTCAGTTGAAGAGGTAATCTTTGATGCACCTGTCCCTCTCCCAACTGATGAGCTGAAGCTTGTGAGTGATGTCAAGGGAACCTTTATCTCTTGGCCAGTGAAGCTTGTAGATGTCTCTACTCCTCCTCAAGCTCCACCCCCTCATCAAGCTTCACCCTCCTCAATCTCCATCCCTCCTCAAGCTCCACCCCCTCCTCAAGTTCCATCCCCTACCGCTAACTTGACGGCCAAGGAAAAATAAAAGATTTGGTAGCCAAAAATGGTTTAAATATAAATCGTGGCCTGTCGATGAAGTAATAGGCCTCCTCATCCCCGAACCGGTTTACATTGATAATGAAGATGTAGAGTCCATGCCGCTCTCTGGAAAGCGGTTACTAGTCCATGTGTTCAAATATTTATGAAGTAAGTATCTTATTCCTTGATTACATAATTTAAATGCACCGTTTAGACACACATACATATATACTAATTCCCTGATCGATGTCATTCTTGTAGGTGCATGCACGAGAAACTGGTTCAACAAGGCAGAATTTCGGATTTTGGATTCTTGTGCCCAGTGTATGCAAGTACAACACTACCTCTGGAATTGAGACAGGAGTACATATCAAATAGGTTGTGTCAAGTGCCAAGAAAGGTGTACTTGTTTCCATACTGGCTCGGGTACATATATATCACAATTCTTGTCTGCAATTCACTTAATTACGCTACATATATATATATCACTGAGTACTTTACTGCTGTGAACATTACTGATAAATTTGTGATTTTGATGATAGTGGCATGAAGACCTTCCAAGTTGATGTAAAAAAAAAGCGTGGGGCTCAGCTCACAGATCCTAAATGGCACAAAATTAAGGTTAGTACATATTTGGACATGGCATAATTGCCTTTTGAAGTTGGTCAGTAAGCTATATATGCTCTTATATATATTTATTGTTATTTTTAGACCCGTCGGCAACCGTAAGAATCGAACTTATGTGGCCCGTACGTCATGAAACACATATATGATATTGTGACGGAGGGAAAGACTAAATTCCCTTATTCGGTAAAATGTTATGGCTGAATTCAGTCACTGATGGCTTAATGTTACATATGAAATATGCACGTAATAATATGTTATTTTTGTTTCTGTATTTGATGTTACAAAGGTTTTCCTGATGATGAAGTGGAGCACATACGCGATGTGTTTTGTAAATATCTGTATAAACTGGTCTTAGAAAATCTAAGTCAGGACAATAATTAATGTCCTAATGAATTCATTTGTAAATAATATATGATGCTGTAGCAATAATAGCCTTCTGTACATACATTTGTTTATTTTTTCGATTAGCTAATTCATTCATTTTTAAATATAACACAATGTAATTCAATAATAGATTTGTTTATTTTTTCGAACAATTTGTGTGTGTCCATTTTGGGTTTCTGAATGAATGGGATGGTGGATAAAACTATTTAGTGCTTGAAATTTGAGGTACAGGCGGATGTTGAAAATGAGCTAGAAGATGCTCTGAAAAGTATTCGCGACTTTTAGGACCGTATATTTGTTAAAAGTACGGTCCTAAAGGTCTTCGTCCATTTTAAGACCGGATATTTAATAAATATCCGGTCCTAAAAGTCTTCGTCTAATTCTAAAAAATATGGGTAGAGACTTATAGGACCGTATATATGTCAAATATCCGGTCCTAAAAGTCTCGAAAATATACGGCTAAAATATTAGGACCGTATATTTGTTAGTTGTCAGGTCTTAAAAGTCTTCGTTTTATTTAATAGCTTGCCGAAATCTTTAGGACCGTATATTTGTTAGTTGTCCGCTCCTAACTTTAAATTTTAAAATAAGGCTTAATGTTTAGGACCGGGGATTTATTATACGTCCGGTCCTAATAATAGTTTGTCGAAACCTTTAGGACTGTATATTTGTTAGTTGTCTGCTCTGAACTTTAAATTTTAAAATAAGGCTTAATTTTTAGGACCGAGGATTTATTATACGTCCGGTCCTAATATTCTTCATTTAAATAGAGTTGGTGACTCGGTTTTCAGACATATCATTAGGGTTCAAGGCAACCAAGTTTCTGGCATTCTTCTCAAGTTTTGTGCTTCGTTTTCCTCGTTTCTACTTAGCCTAGATGTGAAGATCATCATCGGTGTCCCTTTTCTTTGTCCTTTTCTTTTTGTCGGAAAAAGAAAGAAGATAACGAAAAGGACACTGAAAATGTTCACAACAGAATAAGTAAAGAGGACGACAATGATGGTCCAAACTTGAGAAGAGTCGTCACTCTTTTTGTTTTTATTCGAAAAAGGTAAATAATGTTTTTTTGTTTTGTTTTGTATGGTCGCAACTGTAAACTTTATTCTGCAAATTTTTAAGATTGATCACCACGAATAGGACAATGTTTTGTTTGTTCTTGTTGTCGGAGAAAAAAGAACATAAAGTTAAAGACAAACAAGGAAGGCGATTGGGAAATAAAAATTTTATTTAATAATATTTTTTTTTTTCTGCCTCGTGAGGTAGCAGTACAAAAAAAAAACTTAAAAATTTCTAATCCTCCCCATCGTTGTCGGAGGGGAGGGAAGGGTCGGAGACGTCGTCATCGAGGTATGGTACTCAACGTCATTGGCGTCGAGTACCGCGGCCCGGCTTTGCTTGTTGACGGCGTGATAGACTGAACAAGTTGGCCCAAGCGTCGGTCTATATGAGCGACGCGGGCTATCAGTCTTCACAGCATTTGTTGGAAGTTCGGGTTCGGAGGCAACGGAGGAGGATATGGAGGTGCCTCTCGCCTAGCACGAGGACCTCGTCGTGGTGGAGGAGCCATTACGGTGGAGGTTGTAGGAGGAGATGGAGATGAATGTGAAGAAAGTAAAGTAACAACGGGTTTAAATAGAGAACCCATCCTGAACAATGTGAAACGCCGGAAACATTAACGAGGAGACGCATATTTGCTCAGAATACGATGAGACGCCTAGTTGGGAAGTTTATGTGAAGCCGAAGAGACTCTGAATTCATTTCAACATGGGGAAGGGACTCTTGAAAAGAATGAACTTTTAATACCGGATACTGTGTAAGATCCGTTCTTAAAAGTAATATTTTTTAACCAAAAATTATTACTTGAAAAAAATAAATTGAAATATATAATAATAAATGAGTTTTAGGACCGGATACAAAGTATGATATCGGTCTTAAAAATGATTTTTAGGACCGGATATATGATAAAAGGACGATCTTAAAAGTAATTGAATTAAAAATTGGTTTTAGGACCGGATACAAAATAAAAGTTCGGTCTTAAAAGTTTGTTAAAAGTAAATGACTATTAGGACCGGATATTTTGAACAAATACGCTCTTAAAGTAGAAATTAAATATACCAATTGACGAATTCATCATCGATGTTTATCTCTCCTGCTATCTGTCCTTATATACTCCACACACTACCTCTTTGTTCTTGTTAACTCCTCACTTCCTAGCTCTCTGCCCCAACTTTTCAAATCCTCAAACCATGGTTAGATACAAGCAAACTGCTCGTAGGGGTGCATACACGCCTCAAGCTCGTGCCATGGTTAGATCATTATATGGTGCGCCTCCTCCGGTGACGGTCGTCGTATTGTTTCCGAAGACTCTCGGGTCGTTGGACCCATTGTTATTACTTCGGATGATGAAGAGATTGCTCATGCCGCACCCCCCCTCGATCCTTCTGCCGATCCTGTTCTTGATGAGTTCATCCGTCATCTTGAAGCTGGCCATGTAGATGTTCGTAATCCCCCTCTTCAACCTGTTGGCCCCAGCGCGCCTACCTCTGACCCCCTCTCCGCCTCTCGTAATGATACATTCATATTCTTGGTGGAGAGAATAAGACAACAACTTGCTGATCCTCAAGCGGAAATTAATGCTCTTCACGCAGAAATCGCCGAGGTTGTTGATCGATTCTTGTGGATGATAATATTCAGCTTGTTTTTCTTTTGTTTTTGTTGTTGTGTATATATTACGAAGTAATGTAAGAAACATTAAGAACATTGTATGATTTTTTGGCTGTTCTCCAGTAATTCATTAAAGAAACTTATTCTCCAATTTTCCTTTATTGTTTGACCAAAAAAATATCCTTTATTTTATTGATTTAATATTGCAATCACCAAGGCCATTAAGACCGGACATTTTATAAGTAACGGATCTAAAGAGTATTTGAATTTTAGTACCGGATGTTTTATAAACATCCGGTCTTAAAACTTAAAAGACTAATAAAAATTTAGGACCGGATACTTTTAAAACTCCGGTCTTAAAATGTTAGTTGTATCTTTAGGACCGGACATTTAATTAATAACCGGTATTAATAAAATCCAAAAAGCTAAATAAGGTATCTTTGTCGCGGAAAAATTAAATTTCCCTCTCGATCTCTTGTCGCGCCGAAAGTGAATACTCGGGTTCCGACTCGAAATTTCCCTCTCGGCTTCGTCGCCGCTTCGCGTACCTTTCTCGACAATCACTCTCTGGTTCCTTAGCTAAACGTCTATAGACGAAGGCGTAAGAGATGTTTCGGTTAAAACTTTATTACTTTCCGACTTATCGTTCTTGGTTTTCATGGGTTTAACGAAATCGGTGTAATGTTGTTATGGGTATTCTCTGTTGTTAATGAATATTGTTTTTGAAGATTATATTTGCACTTTAGACCTACCCAACTGACCAACAAGTGTTTTTAGGTTACTCTTGTTGTCTTGTCTGCAACATCAACGTTCGTGAGCGGAGAAGTAAGACGACTCAAAGAAACGCATTTGAATTTATATGCTACAGGTTAGTCCACAAGACCTTCATCCCCTGCATTTAATTTCCTCGTCTTGCATTTATTTTGGTTCTTGGATTCACCGTGATGCATTTATGACCAAAAGTGATTCTTAATTTGTTATGCATTTAATGGGCAAGTTCCTCCGTAAAAGTGATTCTTTGAGACAATATTTGCATTTGGAGTTGGCTTATTTTATATGCAAGTTTCAATTCTTTGGATTATGTATGATCAATGATTTTCGTCTATAATATATAGGAATTCTACTATGGATCACAGTTGGATAGATGCTTTACGAACGAGTGTTGAATATCAGAATGGGGTTTGGGAATTTATAGAATTTGCTAAACAAAATGCCCATGATGACGGGGGGAAGTATTATTGCCCTTGTGTAAAATGTTTGAATGAGTGTCGACTATGTCCACGAAGTTATACGCACACATTTAATTTGTCACGGATTTTGTAAGACTTATACGGTATGGGTATGGCATGGTGAACAAGTGCCATCAAGTGGGAAAAAACATGGGGAAGTGGCCTTTGATGATAATGACACGGATATGGATGATCGCATAGAGGACATTATCCGTGATGTAGGAGAATAGGCTTTTGAGCGATCACATGCATATGGTAATATGTGCAGTGATGCAGAGACATCGCTATACCGTGGGTGTAAAAAATACCAATTGTTGAACGCTGTATTGAAATTGGTAATCTTGAAGGCACGTCATGGATGGAGCGACAAGAGTTTTTCAGAATTGCTTGAGGCTTTGAAGGACATGCTTCCGAATGATAACGTGTTGCCGTATCGCTACTATGATGCTAAGAAGATACTTTGTCCACTAGGGATGGAGTACAAAAAGATCCATGCATGCCCGAATGATTGTGTATTGTATAGAAAAGAGTTTGAAGAGAAGCAGAGTTGTCCGATATGTGAAACCCCACGGTACAAGTCGGATAAGGGGCTGCAAAAGTGTTGTGGTATCTTCCAATCATACCAAGGTTCAAGCGGTTGTTTGCGAATGAAAATGATGCAAAGAATCTGACGTGGCATGCGGATGAGAGGATTTCGGATGGACAGCTTCGACATCCGGCCGATTCTTCTCAATGGAAGAAGATCGATAAATTATTTCCGAACTTCGGCGAAGAACCTAGGAACCTCAGGCTTGCCCTTAGCACGGATGGCATGAATCCCTATGGAAGCCTTAGCAGCATACATAGCTCATGGCCTGTACTCATGATTGTTTACAACTTATCTCCTATGTTATGCATGAAACGAAAGTACATCATGTTTGTCTATGTTGATTTCGGGACCAAAACAACCCGGAAATGACATAGATGTTTACCTGGAGCCCTTGATCGAAGACTTGAAGGAGTTGTGGGAAGAAGGTGTCGATGTTTTTGACTCTTTCAAGAAGGAGGTCTTTAAAATGAGAGCCATGATATTTTGTACTATAAACGACTTCCCAGGTCCGGTTTGTGAAGAAGGCACATGCTACCATCAACTTCAACATGGAAGAAAGACGGTGTACCTTGGACATAGGAGATTTCTTAGACGGGGCCACCCATATCGTCGATTAAAGAAGGCCTTTTTTGGTGGCCAAGAGTATGAAGAAGCTCCGGTGGCATTGACTGGGGAGCAAGTGTATGAAAAAGGTTAAAAATATTAGTGTCATCTTCGGTAAGCCTGGAAAGAGTAGAAAAGAAACAAATATATGGAAGAAGAGATCTGTATTCTTTGGTCTTCCCTATTGGCGCAATCTTGATGTGAGACACTGTATTGATGTCATGCATGTGGAAAAGAACGTATGTGATAGTATTGTGGGCACGCTTCTCAACATACAATGTAGTTCGAAGGATGGTGTGAAGGCAAGATTGGATTTGCAAGCAATGGGAATACGCGAAGACTTGCATCCAAGGCCATATGGGAAGAGAACTTATTGTCCCCCGGCTTCTCATACTTTGTCTAAGGATGAGAAACGAAGCTTTTGTGAGTGTTTACATGGCACAAAAGTTCCCTCGGATATTCTTCAAATTTTAAGAGGCTTGTCTCGATGAAGGACTTGAAATTAGTAGGCCAAAAGTCTCATGACCTGTCATGTCTTGATGCAACAACTACTCCCAGTAGCTATTCGAGGATCGCCGAATATGATATTCGGGTCGTTTTGACTAGACTTTGTTTCTTCTTCAATGCGGTTTGTAGTAAAGTTTTCAAGATTGAAAAGTTGGATGAATTGGAGAATGAAGGATATCTTATCTTGTGCCACCTTGACAAGCTTTTTGTTCCTTCATTTTTTGACATCATGGTTCATCTCATTGTTCATCTAGTGAGGGAGATAAAGTTGTGCGGCCCTATCCATTTACGGTGGATGTACCCTATTGAAAGATCTATGAAATTCCTAAAAGGGTATGTGAAGAACGCGTACACCGAAGCATCAATTGTTCGAAATATGTTTCTAAAGAGGCCATGGAATTTTGTCAAAATTATTTGGCCAAAGTAAGACATATTGGGCTTCCAAAACGTCAGCATGCTGAAGGGGGTAGACGTGGGGCTTCGGTAAAGAGTGTGGATCCTGATGAATTGTCACAAGTCCACCTATACATCTTGAATAATGTTGACGAAGTTCAAGCCAGCATATCTGCACATAAAGAGGCTGTAAGGAAAGAGAACCATCGAATGACCGAACAAAGGTTGATTAGGGAGCATAACAGAACTTTTGCAAACTGGTTCAAACAAAAGGTCGAGGGATCTGAATGTGTTTCTGATACAATGAAATGGTTAGCACGTGGTCCTGAGGTTGATGTCATAAGTTGGAATTCGTATGTGATTAATGATTATACATTTTACACGAAGTCCCTAGATGATATGAGCACAGTTCAGAACAGTGGTGTTATGTTAGAGGCTGAATCTATGCACTTCTCCAGTTTGAAAGACAAGAGGCCTAAATTGGCGGTCATGCCATATTATGGGGTTATTGAAGAGATTTGGGAGGTGGACTATGTCAAAGTTAGATTTCCCATCTTCAAATGCAAGTGGGTTAATGTCAATAATGGTGTTCGGATCGATCGACTAGGATTCACTTTAGTCGATGTCAATAGTAGAAGTTTTGGAGATGAACCTTTTATTATGGCGGATCATGCAAAACAAGTGTTCTATATCACCGATCAAGAAAATAAAATGTGGTTTGTAGCTCTCCAAGGAAAGAGGGTCATTGATATTGATGAGGAAAGTCATTCAAATTATGGTCTTCCCGAGAGTACTCCTTTTACAAGGGGTCTAGGACATGAACGAAGAAGATGAAGCGGATAATGAACCCGCATAAGAAATGATCATCAAGAAGGGATATGGGAGGATATCACTTTATAAAAGAGTCAATTCATAAGGTAATTAATATTCATATGCAGAATTCTTAGAAAACTTTAAGGTTTTAACTATATTATATTCCTTCTATGTTCTTAATTAAACAATGTCATCATTGACTATGAATTTGTTCTTGTTTTGTTTTTGTGGCAGGATCCGTTTCAAAGGGGCATGTTATAAAAGAGGATGCATGTTACGTTGTTGGGTTGGAATCAGATGAAGGCATGGTGAATAATATATTGGACTACATTTGTATGTTGAATTACGTGCTGCATGTATTGTAACTCATTGTGATTGTAATTAGTTATATCTTAGCTTATTGTATAAATTACTTTAGTTGTTGTAGACTTAATTAAGAGGCCACATAACTCATGGTGGATAATATTTGTATTCTTTTTCCCAATTCAATTTATTCATGTTTATAGCTTGTAGCTTAAAGTATATCGACTTTTATGTGCTGTTTTGGATGGTGGATTTGTGTATATATATTGATCAGGAAGAACAGAACAGGGAAAAAATACGGGAAAATTTAGACCGCAAATAAAAAAGACGGTCTTAAATGTTCAAATATTATGACCGGATGTATTTATAACACTGCTCTTAAAGGTGTTAAGCCGGTCTTAAAAGTTGGTCTTTTAAGATCGGTCCATTGAAAACATCCGGTCTTGAAAGTCAGTCTTTTAAGACCGGGTAATTAGTCCTCTGGTCTTAGAGTCCGCTATCTTTAGGACCGGATTGATATTTGTCCGGTCTTAATATTCGGATATTTTAAGAGCGGTCGATTTTATGTCCGGTCTTAAAGTTTGAGTTTTAGGACCGAACCAAAAATATTTCAGATTTATTTAGTACGACTTTTAAGACCGAAGGTTTAAAATGTCCGGTCTTAAAGAAACTCTTTAAGACCGTGTAAAAGTCCGGTCTTAAAGGTCGACTTTTAATACCGCCTGGAACAAGACTTGTCGCTGGTCCGGTCCTAATGTACCTGTTTTGTCCGGTCTTAAAAGCCTTTTTTCCACTAGTGCTTCATTTTTAGCATCAGGAAAGCTATGAGCAGAAAATTCGAACGTGGAAGGAGAGCGGGTATGGTGATCCTGAGTCCAGTACAAGGGAAATCTCCCCTCTACTTCCCCGGACTCAAGGGTCTGAAGGAACCATGACAGCTGCCCAGACTTGGCAACAACCTTGAAAGAGGCGGATTTGAAGTTTTTAAATGAGTCGGTAAAAACATGAAAAAGTTTGTGGTCGCGGATGCTTCGTAATGAGGTCCAACCTTTCCTAGAGGGAGAATCTTCATTGGCATCTTTACCAGGACAAGCCTCATAGAGGTTAAAGAAATGAAAGAAAACTGGGAGGGTGCAAGTTATATTCTTAGCTTTGCAAAAGTTTTCAAAGGCGATTGCGAAAGCCCAACTATTGGGATGAAGTTAGGTGGAAGCGAGACGTAAGTGGCTTAGAAGGCTAATTTGAAACTTGGTAAACGAGAAGCGAATACCAAGCCGGGAAAACAAATCTCGGTAGAAGACAAAGAAGTAGGGATCGTCATCCCTCCCCCGATAAGAGCACACCGGTTCATAATCAAGAGGCGAGTGAATGGTATAGCCTTCTCCGTCGCCAACGCCTATCTTGGCGAGTTTGTCCAAGGTCATCACATTCTTGATACTCAATACCTCTTCGGTAATCCATTGGCCGGGAATCTTTAAAGATTTTGAAGGACTGGAAGAACTTGATTCCCTAGTCACAGAGCGCTCGGTTTGGCGTGAAGGTGAATCCATCTATAACTATAATAAAAAAGTAAAAGTCAGAAACAAGAGGTATACTTGAGTCAAAAAAGCTATGGCGTTGTGTAGCAAAAGGTGCCAGGCCGAGATGTTCTAGGCTTTCAGAGGCCGGGATGGCTTTGGGAGAAGACTTATGGCGACAAGAGGCCAATATTGACTCGGCTTCTAAGCTACGGCCGCTGTTGACGAGATCAATGCTTACATAGCTGCATTCATCGCACGGGTTGATGACACCTTTCACATGGCACCCTAGTTTAATTTGGAATATGCTCTCTAGTTGGGAAAGGTGAGAGGCCGGGATAGACGCGCTATGATCTTGGCAATGTATTTTGGGTGGACTACGAAGGGATCCCGGATTAGAAATATTCGGGTTTTGAATTGCTTGTGGTTGAATCGGATTTCTTACTCGCTTCCCACTACTCCGTGGTTTACGAAGCAAGGTTTCTTGTTTTTCTTCCTTGGTATGAGGAATTGACTAGAACCAGTATTTGACCCCAGAAGAAAGTACCTTAACCACTTCTCTATCTTCTTCTGGAATTGTCGTACCATAGATTGTTAAAGGCAAAGGAGCGTCTTTATCCATGAATTTTTAGGAAAAAGAAATAAAGATAGAAGCTTCACTGGAGGGCTCAGATCAACTGTTTTAGCCTATTGATGGCTCAGCGAGGAATTCACTACTAAGAAGTCATCACAGCCCTCCAAATGCAAGCAGTTTTGTTTGAAGAAGAGAAAGATAGGGGGAGAAGGACATTGAAAGTTCTAACGCTACCTAGAAACCGTAAATGCATACCCAAAAAACCTAATGACGTTAGGCGAAAACCAGAAAGCAAGTTTAGGGTAACACACCGACACGGTAAGAGTCAACACAGACGAAAGGAAGCAAAAGTAAAAGGAGAGAAGGAAGTAATGTAAATACCTGCTCTTAGAAAGGCTGAAGAAGACAGGGAAATGCAAAGAGAGAAGAGGAGGGCTCTAGGAAAGTAAGAGTTTTCTGAGAAGACAAAGAGAGCGTCTAGCAAGAAGTGTTGAGAAGAGGGGGGAAGAGCGAATATATAAACGTTATGAATTCGAAATGTCAGGGGTAGCGAAGTAAATTCCCATCAAAAAGTAGATTTTTCCCCAAAAGTGTAATGATGATTGATACGAAACAACATGAGCATTAGATGCGCACGGATATCAAAGGCAGTATAAGTAGCCACTATGCTTGAAAGGGCGGTTATACGTCATGACATTGGCAAGCATACAACTGTCAGCGATATGGGCAAATGGAGTTCGTTCGTATTCTAGTATCTTTATATGATACCCTGGATTGGGAGCAGTCTATGGCCGAAATATGCAAACTCGGCAATTCAACATGAATTTACAAATGAAATCCTAGCTATCATGAAAGTGAAGGATTTCTCAATATAAATTAAGTCGGCATGAATATCCCGGCCAGCATTAAAGTAAAACCAAGCCTGGCGTGCATGCTTGGGGCAAGCCAAATTAGCGAATCCGAAATTCGGTGAAACTCGGATAGCAACTGAATGAAGATACGGAAGTCAGGCTGAACAACTCGAATACAAAATTTGGATTAAATAATCAATACATCCCGGCAACTCAAAGGCCTGAACTACCGGACTGAGGGGTAACTGTTATGGGTTCATACGGTCGGCGCCCCCATTGGCTGTGTGGCCCAACAAGGGCAACTTGTATCAGAATCCTTCCATAATCAGGTAAAACACTAATTGGCCTATAATCAAGGCTATAATCATGGAATGTGCAGGTTAAGTGGCTGAGCATGAGCCAGGAGGCGCACAAAGCCCAAGGTTCAAACCCTAAAGGTAATCCCTATAAATAGGAGGTTAACCTAAAAGGTACAGATCCTCTATTCACACTATTTACTATTCAGCCTCATTGAGCACACACCCCACCCCATATTTTGGCTAAACACCATACTCGTGTAGTTCAGTGATCTCCTTGATATTCTTCGGTGTCTTTCTTATAGACATCCTAGAACAATCATCCTTTCTTTGATATCTACTTATAAATATCTTGGAGAGAGTCACCGATCCAATATAAACAACATACTAGTTTATTGAGGCTAGACATCTGTGTTCTACACAACAAAACATATATATACATATAGCTGATGATAAATTGATAATAGATGGTTTATGTTATAATTAATACCGATGATTATAAAAAATAATAATAAAAGATTTTAGGTCTAGTCGCTGCTGATTAATACCGATGATTATAAAAAATAATAATAAAAGATAAAGTCTAGTCGCTGCTGATTTTGCTAACAGTATCCATCAAAAATAGCGAAAAGGTATTAATCCTCGTCGTGACGGACTGCATGCAATTTGAAAGGCTGTCCGGAAGTTTCTGAGGGTATAGAAGACACACAGGCACATTCTCATACAAACGAGAAAGAAATGAAGGACCTGGTCAATATCTCACTCTCCATTATCTCCTCCGACCGATCAATCTTCCTTCCTCACATTCTCTCTTTCTGCAATTCAATGTCATCATCAAGCTTTGTGCTAATTCCTACAGGCTAATCAGATCTATTTGTGGTAATTTGTGCCATGTGCCAAAAACCTCTTCAGTACTGATCGATGTGATCCATTATCAATGGCACTTCGTGGTACAACTTATTATAATTCATGTTTTAGAGTGATCATATTGATGCTTCTCTTCTTATATGGCGTTAATGTTCCCTTCTCTTTTGGTTCTTCAGAACCAGAATTGCTGCTCAAGTTCAGGCACTCTTTGCAATACGAAAACGACACTGCGTTTTCCACTTGGAATACGTCTATCTCGCCGCCGTGTTCCGGTGATAGTCCTAATTGGGTCGGAGTTCTCTGTACAAAAGAAGGCAAAATCTCAGGATTGATACTTGAGAATATGGGACTGAAAGGTCTCATTGATGTGAACGCTCTTCAACAGTTGCCTAATTTCAGAACCCTAAGTTTCAATAACAATAATTTCAATATTACTTGGCCAGAATTGAACAAGCTCTATCCTCTCAAGACATTTTATCTTTCGAATAATAAGTTTTATGGAGAGATTCCTGCTCGTAGTTTTCGGAGTATGAATTGGTTGAAGAAAGTTCATTTGGCGAATAATCAGTTCTCTGGTGAAATTCCCACTTCGTTGGCCATGTTACCTAGGCTTATGGAGTTGAGATTAGAGGGAAACAAATTCAGTGGCCGAATTCCCAACTTTCAGCAGAAGAACTTGAAATCTTTTAGTGTAGCCAACAATCAGTTGCAGGGTAAAATACCTGCCAGCCTTGGTGCACTTCCAGTCCCATCCTTTGCCGGTAAGTCTATAGCAAACTTCCTTATCCATTTCTGACTAGACGTTTGATTGAATAATTTTTCAGGGAAGGATTCTTTAGGAGTTTTTAACTGTAAAATTCTTGTGGAGTTCGGAGATTGAGTGATACAAAGAATGAAAGCCTGTATTGGGGCTAATAATTTTGTCTTGAGTTTGGTTTATGTTCGTCCTGACTTTGAATAAGTTTGACCAGTTTTTCTCACACTCAACTTTTGTTCCCTCTCTCCTTGAATTCCATAGGAACTTTACTCTAACAAATTTTAGAAGACATAAACGGTAAATAATCATCTCAAAGTACTTGCGTTGTCCTGTTTCTTGAGTAATGAGGCTGCGTTGTCCTCTTTATTTCAGGTCTAGGTTATGGTGAAATGGTAATGATCTTTCATAAAATAGGCATATTTTATGCGTATTTGGATACATCAGAATAATAAACTTGTACAGAAGCTTGGACATTTTCTCTCACACTCAAGTTTTTGAAGTGTTTTTGTTTTTGTTGTTTCTCCTTGAAGTCCTTAGGAACTTTACTATAAACAAATTTAGAAGATATAAACTTAAATAATTATGTCAAATATGTACATTGTCATGTTCCTTGGGGAATAACGCTGCTGCGTTGTCCTTTCTTACACCAGATTCTATGGGTTCCTGCGAGTTTCAATCAAATTCTTGCTGAGGACACCCAAATTGAATGTTACATAAAGTTGAGTTACACTCGTGCCCATATTTACTAACACTAAATTTAATTAATGGGATATTCAAATTTTTGTCGATGAGTAGGCAATGAAGGCTTATGTGGGACTCCATTGAGTGCATGTCATTCCTTCGAAAGCCCTTCAATCATCACTATTGTGTTGATTGCCATAGCGGTGGGCGTGGCAGTAATGATCATAGGATTACTAATCTTTCTCTTTCGTTGGAGAAAAAGACGGCGAACGGCAGTGTCGTTGGAGATTCCACAATCAAATCAGATAAGGAGGACTCGTTTCAGGGAAGCAGATGAAGTAAGTAATCACTCAAGAACATCACAGGTTTCCAACCACAGCAGAAGATTAGAGAACATAAAGTTGTGCTTTGTAAGAACAGACACAGAGAAATTTGATTTTCACGAGTTACTAAGAGCCTCAGCTGAAATTTTGGGCAGTGGCAGCTTCAGTTCTTCGTATAAGGCTGCTCTGTTGAATGGCACAATGATGGTGGTGAAGAGGTTTAAGCAAATGAACAATGTTGGGAAGGAAGAGTTTCAGGAACACATGAGGAGGATGGGAAGGTTGGATCACCCTAATTTGCTTCCTCTGGTGGCTTACTATTACCGAAAGGAGGAGAAACTGTTGGTTACAGATTATGTTCAAAATGGCAGCTTGGCAGTTCGCCTTCATGGTATGTATGTATGTAACTATGTATCTATACTCTCAATAAAATAATCCATCCCTGTAAGTACATGCACACACACAACATTTAGTCATCTTTAAATTGACATTTTCTTTTGTCTGAAATGCTAAAAAGCAGGTTATAAGCTTACCGCCCCCAAAAAAAAAAACTATCTTAATCCTTGAAATGTAAAAAGATCGTTAACATTTATTTTGAGTTGAAAATTGTAGTTTTTATTTTGTACTGATCTTCATGCATGAATTTGTTGACTCTCTCTCACACACGCGCGCACACACACACACACACTCACTCACTCTATTTAGTTGTACACCAAAATATAAGCATGTGATTTTCTATACATATAATCAGTCATTAAACCTGCGAGCAAAATGCTTAACCTGTTTGGGTTTGCTTGTTTGTTTTAGGACCCCATGATGCAGGAAAGGCAGGCCTTGATTGGCCAACACGATTGAAGATTGTGAAAGGAATCACAAAAGGTCTTGAATATCTCTACAAGGAACTGCCAAGCCTAATTGCACCCCACGGGCATCTCAAATCTTCAAATGTTCTCCTTACTCAGTCTAATGAGCCCCTTTTAACAGACTACAGCTTAGTTCCAGTAATAAACCAAGATCTTGCTCAGGGCTTGATGGTCATTTATCAATCCCCTGAGTATACACAAGAGGGTCAGATTACAAAGAAGACTGATGTATGGAGTCTTGGGGTACTTATTTTGGAGATATTGAGTGGGAGATGTGCAGATAAAGGAGAGATGGATTTGGTTAGTTGGGTGAAATGTGTGGAGCCAGAATATTGGAGCAGTGAGGTTTTGGATAAAGAAATGGGAGGAACAAGGAACAGTGAAGGGGAGATAGTGAAGCTTTTGAGGATTGCGTTGTGTTGTTGTGAAGAAGATGTTAATAACAGACTGGATTTGATAGAAGTGGTTGAGAAAATTCAAGAAGTGAGGGAGAGGGAACATGATGATGATTTCTATTCATATGCTAGTGAAGCTGAAACTCATCACTCTTCAGCCACAATGTCTGATGAAATCAATTTCCCCTTTAATGCTTGAATCTTGAGATTTAAAATGGCTTCTCTATCTTGCTTTACCAAGCTATGTATGCATCGTCTCGTTACTCCTGTTCGTATTCGGATAATCTCAGTTGTTCAAGCAAAGAGGGGGAGAGGGATAGGGAGAATAAGACTCACAAGGGACCCTTACTGAAAAGTATGTTTGGATCATCTAACTTAAGGTAAAAAGAGGAATAAACACGTACATGACGATTTTATGTGTTTATCTCTCTACTTTAGAAAAACATTAGGTTCTCATACTTCAAGAAATTGATAGTCGGTATGCCCTGCCTATAGTTATAACTTATAATACTCTCTTTGCTTGAACAATGAAGTGAAAATGGCTGGTCTGGGTTTCATTTTATTGAGCTGAATCTCCTGAAGATAAGTGAGAGGTGAGACTCATGAGATAATCATATGAACATGTTGGCCCTATTATTTTTTATGCTCCCTTCACTTGAGCAGTTGAACGTTGAGAAGATTCCAATTATATGATATGTATACATCATCACGAGTTGCATCTTGAGTCATCAAACATATTCTGATACGGCACAAAACCGATGGACGTGTTTGTAAATAAACTAGTTTTGTTTGTTTCTTCTAGGGAAGTAACCATTGATCATGACTCATGAGCCCTCTTTTCCCGACCCTAAGTGAAATAGTTCTTTAGCAATCGACTATAGCATTGGTTTCAAACCCGTGTTTTTTTTTGGGTATGGTTTTTGGGTTTGAATGTATTTCATTCAGCCCTTCAGGCTTCAATCCCCAAGGGCCTACTGCTTGCAGAGATTTATTTTCTGATTTATTATTGGGTATATTAAGATTCAAGAATCATGCGTGCACGATCTTGTATGTAAAAAAAGAGCTTCTCCTAAACGCATGGACTAGAATTATACTAAAGTTCAGAAAGAGTGGACTAAATCTAAAAACAAAAGGGAACAAGTTTGCTTATCTAGATTAAAAAAAAAGGACATATCTTTCAGGGTTAAAGTGAAGGTATTTGCTTATTTGTGAAAAAGTAATTCTTTTTTTTTTTTTTGATACATAAAAGTTTTGGAGGGGTTCGACATCAGTCCCCCACCAAGGCCAGGGCACGGCCCCGGGCTCTATGAGCACTTACTGGGGACTTACGAGATCGCCTACCAAAGGAGTCCCAACGACGGCAGAGGGGATCGAACCCACGACCCAAGGGCCTAGTCCTGGATCCCTTACCATCTGGTAATTCTTTTATACTAGCTGAAAATTGTACTTGGTTGCTTTTAGACGGGCTCCAAAGTAATTCTTTTATACTAGCTGAAAATTGTACTTGGTTGCTTTTAGACGGGCAAATCTGATCTGTCTTTGATATAAGGACAAATATTTACATATTATGGGACTCTAAGAGCTTCTACCAAAGACAGGGATGTGAATCATATTGAAGTCCAAAAAGAGTGGAATAAATCTCAACAAAAAAGGGAACAAGTTTGCTTCTTTAGATTAGAAACAATGGACCATATCTTTTAGGGTTAAAGTGAAGGTATTTGCCCATTAGTGTAAAAAGTAACATTATTATATTAGCTAAAAATTGTACTTGGGTTGTTTTAGGCGGACAAATCTAACCGTGTTTTTGATATAGGAACAAATGTTTACATATTATGGGACTCAAGAGCTTCTCCTAAAGACATGGGTGGGAATCATACGGAACTCTAGAAAGAGTGGACTAAATCTAAACAGAAAAGGGAACAAATTTACTTCTCTAGATTGAAAAAAAGGGACCATATCTTTCACTTGTGGAAGTGAAGGTATTTGCCTATTAGTGCAAAAAGTAACTCTATTATACTAGCTAAAAAAGAACCCTCTTATCTCCCCTTGCATGGGGGAGATGGAGGGTTCTACCCCAAAAAGGCTGGTTTGGCCTCCTTTTCAATTTAATATTTAAATCAATGTGTGATGACAACCATAAAGTCAAGGGTTAATTATGTTTTTCTTGTCTAAAAATTGTACTTGGGGTGCTTTTTGGCAAGAAAATCTGATCGAGTTTGTGATATATGGAAAAATGTTTACATATTATGGGACTCAACAACTTCTCCTAAAGACATGAGCGAGATATAGAGTCATAATGAAGTACAGAAAGAGTGAATTGAATCTAAACAGAGAAGGGTGTTAATCGCAGTGTATCACCCAAGAGGGGCTAAATTGAGTAATTTATAAAATTTAAAACAAGCACAACAAATGATTAAATAAAAAAGGAGTTAGAAAGATACCACTAAAATGTGCACAAAGATTTATACTCGTTCGGCTTTAATATCTTGATCTACGTCCACTCCTGTCTTTGATATTTCCACTATCTTTCAATGATTACACAAGCTCTTACAGAGTAATCTTCACTCGGACTCACTCCCCGTTACAAATGTAATCGGACAACCATACTCAAGGTCCCACTACCTTGAGAGTTTACAACAATTAATTGAATTGATAAAGACTCTCTCATAGAGTGGATATAAGATCACTGAAGAATATGAATATCACAAGATAATTCAAAGAGTATTAATGAGCAATGATTGAGCAATAAATTTTTATTATCGTTAGTTGGTAGCTTTGTATTGAATTCTCTTGCTTTTATAGATGAACTCCATTAATGATCGTTGGAGAAGCTTCAATCTATCTGTTATGAGATTTCAAAGTTTCTGTTAAACTCAAAAATCGTTAGACACAATCCGAAGTCGTTGGAGGATTTGAGGATATATCGCTTTCGTAGCGTTGTTGAAAATCTTCATACGACATCCTTTGGTCTCTGTAATTGACTAAGCATGAGTCGTTTTTCCTTTCGTAGGAATAGGTGTCTGAGAGTATAATCATTTGACTTGCTCTGACTGAGTTTCCATGTATGTACTCTGCTACAACATTTAATGATTTGACATAAATATTACTTTTTGAGGATTTGCATGTAATCCTTCAACTGATCATTTGAAACTCATTAATAAACATGTTTACAAGTATTGAGAACGATAATGAGTAATAATCAGAAGTTATATGTAACACCCGCCTTAAAATACTCCATTTAATTGCATATACGGAAGCGCTCTAAAAAAAAAACAACAACTTACTATTCACGTATACGTTACTATTCACTATTAACTATTCACGTATATGCTACTATTCATGTACAAATAAATTATTCTTCCAAATAAATACATGACAGAGATAAGTAATTTCTCAGTCTTCTACTTGTCCACTTTCACCTCCTGTGTCTTTGAGCCCCTTGCTTGAGCTGCAAAACTAACTATTCCAAATATATACTGAGATTCAAATGAATGAATCCCAGAAGTAACGTCATAATCACTCACATAATATGCATACAAAATACATGCAAGACAATCATCATTTATACATTTAACACATTGAATATTCAAAACCTTCTAAAAACATATGCATACATAATGATAAAATCATGCATATATAAGGCATACATAATATGTGAGAGAAGAGTTACTACCTTAATACTTTACCAATCCTTATCAAAACCTATCACTCTCTTCTTCTTCTCTCTTTCCTTCTCTTTATCTCTCTCTCTTTCTCTTTCTTTCTCTCTCTTCTCTTTCTTTCTTCGCTTTGCGTTTGTGCGTCTGCGTGTGTGAGTTTATATAGAAAAGGAGAATGGGTCCTTAAGTGTAATTTACACCTCTGGGTCATTTTACATAATATTCCCCTTGCCAAATTTACAAAACTTCCCGTGAAAAAATATTGTCTGCCACGTTTAATATTATAATATAATATATTATTATAATATAATAATAATATATTATTATTTTAATAATAAAACACTATTCACGTGGGTCCCACGTGACTTTTTTTCAAAACTCACGGGCAAAACTGTCGGCAGATTGATTAATTTTGACGTGGGTCCCGCATGAATAGTAAATACGTATTTGTGAATAGTAAACACTATTCATGACCCGTAAAATACCGATTCCAAATTGTCATTCTCAAAAATAGGGCCTAGTAGTCCTCCAAAAATAGGCTAATTTTCAAGTCTTTAGACCCAAAATTAGGGATATTACATTTCTCCCACCGTTAAATAAAATTTCACCCTCGAAATTTGAACGTTCATACCTTTTGAAAAATTATCTAGATCATTCTAATAGTTTCTGTTCCGGTATCATTACAATAACCAACTCACTGCTTTAAATTCATCTATATTGTCTCAATTTCAAATTTTCACACATTGAAAATTTCTATGGTTGCAGTATTTTTCGCAATTCGCACTTTACCAAAAAGTAATAGTGCTAGTTCACTTTCAAACTTAATCGTTGCCAAAACAACTTTGTGAAAAACACTTTCACTTTTATGAGCGGGATAACTTTTCACAAAATTTAACAATTTAGAGAACACGCCACCACTTCAACCTTTCGGTACAGCGACATACCTTAACTATATGGAAGAATTTTTTGTTCCCCCAAAAAGAGACCTAGTGTCCACCACCGTGGAGAACCCAGTCCACAACTGCTGCTCCCAAGGCCTAACCCCCTGCACGCATGGTGTCCACATTGGCACAAAATATAGTGACCACCCTATCTACCGGCACCTCAGTGCAGCCATAGACAGTCTGGCCCTACATGGCAAAATATTTTAGATTGGGTACCATCACCGCTGGTGCGAGTCTCATAACATATCCCCTCAAAAACTTTTTCCATAGGCAACGATTTGAAAATATTTTAAACACAACTGGCAAGACCCAGCAAACCGTGTACATCTACAACAGTTTCTGAACTCTTCCAGTTCTGTACTGCCTCTACCATAACATATTTGAAAACTCAGTTTCAAAATTTTGGGTTCTAACTAACCCCTTGTATGAGACAACATATTTCACAAAACTGACCCTTCAAACTGGTCTCAAATTCTGTTGAAAAACATTTCATTCGAAAACTCTATTTCGAAAATTTTCACAAACTCAGCAGGTGCATTGGAAAATTCAACATTTCAGTTTTCAAACATAACCGGGAACCAGACAACTATTCTAGAATATCATCCTGTATAATACTTCCAAGCTCATACGAGTCTAACAAGGAATTAATTCTCATCCCTAACTCTAAGGGAATAATCAAAAATCAAAATCTTTCCCTAGGTTGATCTAGCAACCTCAAAATACCTCAACCATATAGGTATTATCAGAGCATATTGGCCAAATGCCAGAATCTTTGCTCTGATACCACAATGAAACACCCGCCTAAAATACTCAATAAAATTGCATACACGGAAGCGTAATTATACCAATACTCAAAAATATACGTAATACTATTTACGTATATCGTACTATTCACTATTCACAAATACGCATACTATTCGCATTACACTATTCACGAATACAGTGAGAACTCAATCACTGTCATCCTTCGGTTCCTCAACATTCCTTCTACTGGTCTGTCTTTAAGCATCCCTCCCTTTTGTATCTCGTGCAGCTCATCGTACTCACTTGTCTAATGGTTGGTTGTGGGGTGAGATTCTGGGGAATCTCAGTAGCAAACAATACCAAACAATGCATGCAAGATAAATGCTAATGTATAATGTACTTGCCTTGCACATGTTCATGTTTACATAATGACATTATTGCATGCTTCAATGCTTCATGTATCATACTCATGGCCATAGCATAATCATAAACAGAGCTTCAATTTCTCAAATATGTTAAACATAACAAGTAGCATAACAATCATACATACACATATAGCAATAATATCAAATACATGCAAGTAAGGTAAGCCCACTACCTTTTGTCTTGTGTCCTCCTTTTTACATTCCTTTCGCGTGAATAGTAATATGCCTGTCTTTTGAATCCGACTCCGGACCTCCCGGATATCCTAACATATTACCATATCACTTGGAATAATGTCCTAAGGGTTAATTTCACCATTTATTCCTTTTTACCCTTGGTGGATTCATTATTCCAATTTTACCCTTACATTTCTTCAAAAACGGAATTTCAGCACTTGTTCGCAGATTTTTTGGTAACTTTGAAAAATCACAATTAATTCTAAAAAAATCATTTTTGAGTGATTCAAAATTACTCATGACCCTTAACATATCTATTTTCAAATAAAAATAACGGCTTTGACTCGAAATTCATAAATAAGTACCAGGTTTTCTGTTTCCAAACACTGTTCAGAAAACGTTTTAGAAAACGTTCCAAACTCCATACTTAACTTCAAAAATTCATAGTAAATTCCATAGAATTCCGATTGAGGTGATTCAAATTTCTATTCGAATCTCTTTAAATCTAGTTTCATGGAAAAATAATATTCAAATCATTTAATAACTGTATAATTCCCAGAAATTCGAAAAGTGAACGTCACTTAAATCTAGAAATAGGATTTCCCAGTTTTATAACCAAACTTTGAAAATTCATAACTAGAGTTCTAGACGTCGGAAAAATATGTTCTAGTACTCATTTTAAAGCTTAGGAAGTGTGGTTTCTTCTTACCAAATTTCTCAGTCAGAGGAAGTCATTTACTTTGTCAAAACTGCACATGAACCTGACTGCCACACAGAATACCCAGAAATAACGGTGTTATACATGTTGACCGATGCTTCTCAACGATCTCCTCTTCTCAACTCTCTCACTACTGTCTCGGACTCTCTCTCTTAGTACTCTTTCTTTACTTTGCCGAAAATGAGCAGACAAAGAGGTATAACTTTGAATATATTAAGCGTGAGAGAAATGTTTCACTCGTGACCGAACAGAAAAAAAAAAAAATCCAACGTGCATACACCCGTGAAGCAACAATTGCATAGAGTATTATCCGTGGGAGGAAACGTGGCTGTCATCCTTCCATTACTTTACCATTTAAAAAGAACGATTGAGTATTTTATGTTGGCCTTCTTCATTCACGGAAAAGCAAAGAGGAAAAAAAATGAAAGAAAGTTTTGGATCCATTTGAGAATCATTCAGCATCTTTTTATCATTGGGGATATTGTGTTGTCCGTGAACGGCAAGAGAAAGAATAATTTATTGAAAGGCAGAATGATATGGAGAAATTAAAGGTATGTGGGGTTTGAATGTTGGCATGAAGCAATTGAATGAATATATAGGATATTGTTTTGTCCGAAGTGCTAATGGAAAGGAAAGTGTGACTGCTCTATTTTATATTGAAAAGTGAAAGAGAAATGGAATGTAAAGTATATTGGACTATAGAATATTGGCTCCTTCATCCGAAATAATTCCATGTGCAGCCAACAATAATGAAAAAGTGGTTCCTTTATGATTTGTCTAAAATACTCGCTCTTTAATGCTTAGTCCAAATGCATAAAATAATAAAAGCAATCAAATGCTACCATATACATCATCCATTTGCAATGGGAATGAGATACGGATGTTACAAGTAGTGTATGAAACGCATGGCTAATAAAATAACCATTGGTGAGTTCCATGCATCTTCAAGAATATAATAATGATATTATTTCTTGCTTTGTCCAAATGTGTGTATATCCACCGAAGATGCAATCGGAAATTGGGAGTATTACCTTGACAATTTTATACTCATATTCCAACAATGAATTTTCCATTTGATTTTCTTTGACTCCCTACAAGTCTTTCACAATTAACTCCTAAAAGCCATAAAATATTTACTCCAAAATTTCTAGACCAATATTTATTCTCCAATTATTTTTCCTTGAATTTATTCTTATATCTGAAAACTCCAAGAAAAGTAGGCCTTAAATTCCAATAATTACTCATATAATTATTTTGGGCCAAATTCCCATAATAAATTCCCTTATAATATTTCTTATTTTCTAAATTCCAAAATTTGGGATGTTACATTACTCCCCCCGTTTAAATAAATTTCGTCCTTGAAATTTGTACGTTTATACTTCAAGGAACCATTATAAATACTTATTCTATCCCTTTCCTTCGTATGTTTACTAAGCATACATCATTCAAATATGAGCGGAATAACTTATTTTACAAAACTTAAACAATTGAGAAGACATGCCACCACTTCAGCGACATATCTCAATCCTTACATACACTTACCACCGAAATGGTAACGCACTTGTTGGCCAATGTGGGAGAGTTTCCGTCCCCTTATAAGAGACCCAGTGTCCGCACTGGCACACAATAATGGCTACTCACCGGAATCCCATACCAGGAAAAAAATCATGGTCGCCATTACTCCATACGCCTGCGTGAGTGCCGGCCATACAAGGAGAAATACGCGCCCCTACAAGGCGAAATGTTTTAAATTTGATACATTCATTGCTGATGCGAGTCTCAAAACATATCCGCTCAAAAACTTTTATCTCTGACCAACGGTTTAAAAAAAATATTTTAAACACTGCCGGCAAGACCCAGCAAACCGTGTACATCTACAACAGTTTCTGGCCTCTACCAGTTTCGCATAGTTGAAAACTCAGTTTAAATGAGTTCAATCAATGTCAAACATTCCAAAAACATTTTAAACACATTTGGCAAGATCCAACAACTGAATATTTCTACGACAGTTTTTAGTATCTTCCAAGTCTGTACTGCTTCTACCATAACATGATTGAAAATTCAGTTTCAAAATGCTGGGTTCTAACAAAACCCCTTTTGTGAGACAACATGTTTCACAATCCGACCATTCAAATTGGTCTCAAATTTTGTTGAAAAACATTTCATTCGAAATCTCTATTTCGAAAATTCACAAATTCAAA
Organism: Acacia pycnantha; assembly: GCA_025563575.1. Lineage (NCBI taxonomy): Eukaryota > Viridiplantae > Streptophyta > Magnoliopsida > Fabales > Fabaceae > Acacia > Acacia pycnantha. The sequence goes on along the minus strand of JAMWYP010000021.1, from coordinate 4,999,450 downwards.
AATTCAATTCCAGAAATTTTCAATACAGCAAGTGCATTAGAAAATTCAACATTTCAGTTTTCAAACATAACCAGGAACCAAACAACTGTTATGGAAAGTCATATTTACAAATTCTATCCTTGGCTACCCAGGCCATTCAAAGGATACTTAGTCCACTCTACTCCTATCGTGCTCACCACGATTCCGCTGCGCACTCTGACTGGTCAACCCCTTCGGTCAGGATTTTCCAGTTCTAGTACCCCATTTCGTTCAGATCATTTCAAACGCCTAGAGAATCAATACAACTATTATCTGATTCTTAGGTCACGTTTCGGTTGGTAGCAATCTCTCTAGTTGTCTATCCAACTTTTAGGTTCATCTCTAAAACTTTGACCATACCCAATAAACATGCTAGAATTATCAAAATTCATAGCTTACAACATTTGGGGTACTATCCTCAATATCACAAAGTCATATTCTAAATATCATTCATTCACCTCAAAGGTAACCATCAATCCTTAATCATACCTGAAGCAACATGCTAATGGCACAACATCAATCAACATTCACAAGGTTCCTACTTTAAAGTATTAAATCCTAAAGTACAACATCAATCACATTTCAACCTAAACACTATTACAACTTAGATCTAATTCAAGCCTATGCTCAATCTTTACCATATTCATTCTAACAATCTCATAGCATCCCGAAAGATCACCATATTTCATACCTCAAGGTACTCAAATCTTAAATCAAGGAATTTCAAATTCCTATAACACTCCCCAGGAAAATCACCCATCCCAAGGTTACTCTCACCTGAGCACTCTTAATCACAGAGTTCTATCAAAATCCGGGTCACAGGCCAACTTAGCATCAAATTCTCTGGAGTATATACCCTTTTTAACTGGGTGTATATCACTAACACTCCGTTTATCACCTATACATAGTTCTGTCTCTTCCCTTGACAAGCTAACCAACTAATAGGGAGGATCTATTCTTTTAGGTTTGTTTATCACTCTTGTCTCTTACTCTCGACATCACTTAGGATTTTCCAAGTATCAACACCGATACTATTCACTTCATCAGAGCATACCGGCCAAATGCCAGAACCTCTGCTCTGATACCATAACTGTAACACCCGCCTTAAAATACTCCATTTAATTGCATATACGGAAGCGCTCTAAAAAAAAAACTTACTATTCACGTATACGTTACTATTCACTATTAACTATTCACGTATACGCTACTATTCATGTACAAATAAATTATTCTTCCAAATAAATACATGACAGAGATAAGTAATTTCTCAGTCTTCTACTTGTCCACTTTCACCTCCTGTGTCTTTGAGCCCCTTGCTTGAGCTGCAAAACTAACTATTCCAAATATATACTGAGATTCAAATGAATGAATCCCAGAAGTAACGTCATAATCACTCACATAATATGCATACAAAATACATGCAAGACAATCATCATTTATACATTTAACACATTGAATATTCAAAACCTTCTAAAAACATATGCATACATAATGATAAAATCATGCATATATAAGGCATACATAATATGTGAGAGAAGAGTTACTACCTTAATACTTTACCAATCCTTATCAAAACCTATCACTCTCTTCTTCTTCTCTCTTTCCTTCTCTTTCTCTCTCTCTCTTTCTTTCTCTCTCTTCTCTTTGTTTCTTCGCTTTGCGTTTGTGCGTCTGCGTGTGTGAGTTTATATAGAAAAGGAGAATGGGTCCTTAAGTGTAATTTACACCTCTGGGTCATTTTACGTAATATTCCCCTTGCCAAATTTACAAAACTTCCCGTGAAAAAAAATTGTCTGCCACGTTTAATATTATAATAATATAATATATTATTATATTATATTATTATAATATAATAATATTATATTATTATTTTAATAATAAAACACTATTCACGTGGGTCCCACGTGACTTTTTTTCAAAACTCACGGGCAAAACTGTCGGCAGATTGATTAATTTTGACGTGGGTCCGCATGAATAGTAAATACGTATTCTTAAATAGTAAATACGTATTTGTGAATAGTAACACACTATTCATGACCCGTAAAATACCGATTCCAAATTGTCATTCTCAAAAAGAGGGCCTAGTAGTCCTCCAAAAATAGGCTAATTTTCATGTCTTTAGACCCAAAATTAGGGATATTACATTATAGAATGATAATAAATGAATTTGATTTTACAAAGACGAAGGTTCCAATGCTAAGACTTTGAACCAATACTCGGGTGTTATTCAGTATACTCAAGTACCTTCAATTATGCTCGAGTATCCTTTTAAATCTCACACATCAGATTATGGAAATGTCTTTCTGTGCTCGACAATACTCAAGTACCAGATACCAATACTCGAGTGTCTTACTCAAGTATCACCATTGATACTCGGGTGTTCTTCAGAGGATGGCGCTTATCAGATGCTCATACTTGAGTATGTGGATGCATACTCGAGTATTATCATAGCTTGAGGCTAGAGTTAGCGAGTATATCAACTTCAATTCCTGTGAGTACAGACACAATACTTGAGTATTCTCTTGGATATTCGAGTACTCATCATAATAGAGTTATATCAACAACGATAGATGAGTGTTGGGTTGTGGCTTCTGTCATACTCGAGTAATTACTAGAATACTCAAGTATTGCTCCCAATACTTGAGTGTGATCATCTCAGATCACATCATTCTGATTCAGCTTGTCAAAAACTTGTTATTAATTAAAACCTTTCCCCCCCAAGTTTGTTATCATCAAAACATTAATCCGAGAACCAACAAAGGGAACAAGTTTGCTTTTCTTGATTAAAAAGAAAGGACCATATTTTTTGGACACAACTTTCCTCCTTTGTGTCTAGCGTCAGTTACCCTTCTTTGCTATAAAATGGCACCGTTTTGGCGCAAAACACTAAAGCTATGCCTTATATATATATATATATATATATATATATATATATATATATATATATATATATATATATATATATATATATATATATATATATATATATATATATATATATCATGGTCCTAGTACTAAAAAGATACTTCAAGATACTGAACGGTACTGTAAAAATACTTCATGATCTTGAAAAATTATTTTAGGATCTTGAAAAAATATTTTAGGGTATTGACTAATACTAAAAAGATATTTTAGGATACTGGAAAAATACTTCACAATCTTGAAAAATTATTTTAGGATCTTAAAAAATATTTCAAGGTACTGACTGATATTAAAAGGATACTTCAAGATACTGATTGGTACTGAAAAAAATACTTCATAATCTTGAAAAATTATTTTACGATCTTGAAAAAATATTTTAGGGTATTAATTGGTACTAAAAGTATACTTCAGGATATTTTTTCAAGATTCTAAAATAATTTTTCAAGATTATGAAGTATTTTTTTCAATACCGTTCAGTATCTTGAAGTATCTTTTTAGTACCAATAAGGACTCAGAAATATTAAGAGAGATTGAAAAAAATCGGTTAAAGTAGAACCAGCAAGTGAAATTTGTCATGTTGCATTCTATCTAGTGAATGGAAATGATTTGAAAAAAATATATTTTATTCTTAGTCGAGATGTCTTTCAATTTTCTCAGTAAATATGAATCTTTGCCCAAAACATTTCATTACAAATTAAATAAATATATTAACATTTAAATCCATGATAAGATATGTTTTGAATAAATTCATAATGAATTTCATACGTTAATAAAATAAAATAAAATGATGAATAGCTTGCCAAGATATAAATAATGCAATTTACTGAAAAAATTGAAAATTGTGAGGAGGCAAGTGAACATCTGTTGCGGACGAGAAAGCTTAAAAATATCAATTTTAATCAGACGAAAATCCAACAAATAAAACATTTAACAATGTGTAGAAATAAGTCTTTTTATAATATGTCATAAAGTAACACATCATGACATATTAGGACCACATAGCTGTGATTAGAGTCGGAAAATCGGGCTTGCCCGTTTGAACCCTAGCCCTTAAGAGTCGGACTTATAACATGGATCCTTCAAATGAAGTTAGGCCTAAAAGGGCCAACCCTATAAGGCCAAGGACTTCAAAAGGGCCAGCTTGTTATTATTATTTTTTAACTTGTCCAGTTGGCGAAAGCAACCTCTCTCTCATTCTCCCTTCCCATTTTATCTTATAACCATTGTGCTGCCTATAACTTTTTACTGTATTGCAAGTAATAAAATAAATGTAATTAACTTTGTGTAATTATCAAGGTTATGAAAACCGGATCAGTTATTGAACCGGTAGATGTACGGGGTTAAGGGTCATTGAGTTAGTTGTGTGTGGCCTGGCCCTAGAAATTTTAATCAACTAAAAAATATCAAAATAGCTTTATTTATTAAAAATTATAATTACTTAATGAAAACTAAATGAATTATCAAAAATACATAATTGGTACTCTAATTTTATACTACCTGATGTCATAAATATAAAATTCCATTTGTAGTGTAATTTATATTACAAACAAGATCTTATATCAAGAATCATATGTAATATTAGGTTTAAGTATATTCACTTAATTTTATAAAGCATTCGCTAGTCTTTTAACCCTAACTCATTAGTCTCAAATAGTAATTTCTTATATCAATATTTATTAATGTGTTAAATAGTAAATCCACTCTAAGAGTACACGTCTAGGAGCAATGTTGCTTTGAAAGTTTTTTTCGTCTCAAAATGTAACAATGTTGCACCTCAGTTAACAGCCCTAACAGTCAAACATTAGTTGACCCCATTATGCTGACATAAATTGTCTATATGGCATCTTTGTCACTTTTTTGAATAAAATCTGATTTAAAGGTTAGATATATAAAAAGAAAAAAAAAATAGTTCTAGGGTGAACTCCCACCGTACACCAAACTAACGGTAATTTTCAAACACCAAGCTTGTTTGGATTTCAAATGGTAATTTTCTTTGCCTAAATGTTGAGGTGAAAATGTTGGAAGTCACATAGTGAATATTATTGCTAGTTTGGATTTCAAACACTACATGCATGAGATTAGAAAGTACTATGCTGAACTCTATCCTTCTAGTGTACTGCTAAAATCATTATATATGATGATCTTGCACGCCATGTAATATGTTCCATGTTATGTCCTGTTTCTTTTAGGTATCTGTTCCATGTAAATCATTGGTTTTGATCAAGTCCTATAATGCATATGCATGTTTCTTCCTTTTTGAAATTCATTATGTTGTGTCCTGTTTCTGGATGTAGATAAAATTAATTGAATGGCCATTTGCTAGAACCTCTTTGAATTGCTAGAACCTCTTTGAATAAAAGACACTTCAAACATGGTACCATAACATTGGAGATTTCCAATACGCACCAACATGAACTTTATTTCCATACATCATGCACTTTATAGCCCAAACTCCAATGCAAACCTAAACCTGTAACCTGATGCACAAGCTACTCTTTCAAGAGGCTGCTTTTGACAAAAGACTAAGATTCCACTAACCGCAAAACCATAGCTAATCGTAACCGGTCAATTCACACATCTATTTGCTTCTCAATGAAATTCGGTTATTCTGCAAGTCGTGTCCATTTTTTTTGGCTCATAGTCGTGTCCATGGACAAAAAATATGTTAATTAATTAGAATAGAATATTCACCTGCATGCAAACGAACTCTAACAAAGATGCACATAGAGAAACATAATAAACCATGTTATAGTTTTGACTAGAAAAATTTGACACCGCTGCGGTGAAAAACTCCTACACTCACTTTTTTATACCTCTAAATGATGCCAATTAATAACAAATCATAACAGCAATAGCTCTCCAATGACACACACAGAACCTAGACTAACTACTCTAACAGAATTACCAACGGTTATTGCATGCAACGCACGTGACATAAGTTGTCATAGGTTCATCAGCACTCCGAGTCTGCATTTGGTAATATGTGCACTTTCTTTGACCACATCGACCACACTTAAATTGATCAGTCGTGGCTTTTGCCTGTTGTCCATGCTCACTCAAATAAAGCTTTCTGTTTGAGTTTCTCGTTCTCATGCTTCCTTTGATCGCTAGCCATATCTTCTGCATTCATGTTAATGAGTCGCTCTGGCGCACATTCTCTTAGCAGAACTCTTCTCCGAAAATCTGGGTTGTTTGGATTGTTGAGGTTTGTTACAGACCTACATAAGGCCCATATTCAATATATGGCCCAACAAGGGGCAATCCACGTGGCACAGATATGACGTCACATCACTTGGGCTTGGTCCCAATCAATATCAACATACTAGTCCATCAGGGCTAGTCATCTGTGTTCTACACCAGAACAGTGGCGCCGTCTGTGGGGATCCATAAATTTTGATTCCCGTGACCAAAGATGGTCAAACTTCCCAAATCCCAACGGCCAAACGAACAATTGCAGAGTTTTATAGTTGGGGTTTGGGATGTCAACATAGCAAACATTTGTGGAGCGTGGAATTCCTCTGATTTGGAGTAGTGTACATACTCAATAGCGAACAGGGAATTCCTGTGACATCGACCAGATTTAGAGTAGCGTACATACTCATGCTGGTATCGTGATTTGGATCAATCCGTGTCCTCTTAAGGAACGTTCCTTGAGTTTTGACCTGGATAAAACGTTCCATAATTCGCCGACACTAAATCTCCCCTAGGCCATTATGTGATTTGTTGGGAGCTGTTAGTGAAGGACCGGCCGCCGTTATCGATGTGATTTATCTTGGGTGCAGTTGATCTTCATGATTCGTTATCTCATCCGGATGGAGTCTCTGATGTTCAAACTGAGTCAGCTACTTGTGTTGGCGGGGCCTTTGTGTTTATTGACGCTCACGAGAAAAGAAAAGGTCCAACAAGGTTATAAGCAGAGGACTCGTGGGTGCACAACAGATGACTCATCTTTCCTTTTTTAGTTAGCCATGCGCTAACCTGCAGATAAATTCGAATGCTTGTCGAAGCAAAGGAGAATGAATTTTTCAATATTCCACATTCGAGAGTGAGAAGACAAAAGAAAATCTTCTTATTGAAGCCATATCGGAAGCTGCTACGGAAATTCGCTGCACTTATGCACTATTTGCTACAACTCGGTTAGTCAAGAAATTTCGCTGATTTTGCTTTTCAACTGTGAGGTTTGGATCTTTAATTGCGTTATATCCTTTATTCATTCATATATATTTTATCGCGAGGAAATGGAAATGGATGTGAGCAATGAGGCTAATGTTGACTCCTTTCCAATGGAACCATCGAGCATTATTGGTTGAACAGTTGCTTTCAGAGTTCTTTTTCTGCAAGCCCATGTCACATGGGATTTTATTAACAATGGAACTCATTGCTTTTCTCTTGAGACGATGCACCAATGTGAAAGCAAAGGTTGATAATTGGTTTCTATGGAATTTCAAAGAATGCTAATGCTGCTATGAAGATTTTTAATGTTGACCAAGCTCTTTGTGGGCCCATATCAGATTTTCATTTGATACTTCTTTATTCCTCTCTTCTGAGAGCACTAACCAAATGCAGAAGGAACATTTTCTTCCCAACAAATTTCTATGGCACGTGGCTTTGTGATGCTTCCAAGGAACATTTATATATGCATGATTTGTCCCAGGAAATCATGTATATATAAATAACATAACTTGATAACATAACTTCAACAACTGAATTTCTTGTGGCAACCACTACACTTATCCGGTGACAAGCTTCGTCACAATCATAAGAAGCTGTCAAATTATTGCCGAAGATAGCCATATCTTTGAATCTGTGAGGGATAAGCAGCCTTGGCAGATGTCATTGATGGGTTCTTCTCAGTTGGTGACCAATCCAATTATTTCAAGTCGGATGTTTTGCAATTTACACATTAAAAGAGAAGTTTCAAAGGAGATCAGAGCATTCTCTCCAACAGCTTTTTCCATTACATGATTCACAGTATCTGGCCGTATTTTTCTGAGTGAATGGGGTTTTTACTAGATCTCAGGAGAAGGTGTATGTGATGACACAACACATGATAGTGGTCAAGAAAACAACAGCAAACTCAGAGATTCCAAAGAAGAAAATAATCAACTTGAAGGCGGTCTAGCTTCTCTCAACGTGACGACCCGAATGCAACAGGAAGGTGCTTTTAAGATGGTGGACCCCAATCGATCATTGCTGCAAAAACATGTGGATAACAAAACGTCAGACTCTCATTTGGTGATTCATGGACGCACCAACACAGCATCCTTCCTGCCTATGATTTCAGCTGGAACATTCATGATCTGTGGATGGTATTTTTGCTATCATTATACTTTGTCCATGTGATGGAAAAATCAGTTGCTGGTGATTGTGGAAGCTTCTCGGTGTCATTGTAGCAAAAGTTTCATACGATGGTAACAAAGTTGCATGCACTCTGCTTTTTCTGAATTATTCTGCTAGTATTCACAACGTGGATACAGTGAAGGGAAGAAATTAAAGAAGTTGATACTCAGTGATCTCTATAGCCTGCACGAAAGCGTTTCTTATCCTGATTCACCTGGGGATTTTGGTACTAATGGAGAGAAGATGAGGAGATCTTTGTTACTACCATTTCGTTGGCTCCGTTAAAATCCGAGTCCCATGTTAAATTTTGTGGAAAATGAAAAGAAGGTGGACCTCGGTTACACTACATTCCAGTTAAAATATGGGATTCGTGTTCAATTTTGGGGGAACCGAAAAGAAGGCGGACCCCGGTTACACTTAATACAGTTAAAATCCGGGCTCCATGTAAAGTTTTACGGGAAGCGAAAAGAAGGCGGATCCCGGTTACACTTAATAACTGCATCAACTTGGATTGTTTCGATATGACAACCGTCATCGTCAATTCTAAATTTTGCATAAATTGTCGGGTAAAAGATCTTATTCATTTATTCGTGGAGGTCAGGTACCTTTTTCTTTTAAATCTTGTTTCTTTATATGTAATTGTTGATTGCATATTTCTTCAAGTCCACATATCACGTGTTTCCTTTGAGCCATTGGTGGTGCCTTGCCGAAATAGATGGCGAACCCCGGTTATACTTAATACGGTTAAAATCAGGGCTCCGCGTAAAGTTTTGTGGGAAGCAAAAAGAAGGCGAACCCCAGTTCACTTAATACAGTTAGAATCCGGGCTCTGTGTAAAGTCTTGCGGGAACGAAAAGACGGACCCCGGTTACACTTAGTACAGTTAGAATCCGGGCTCCGTGTAAAGTCTTGCTAGAAATGAAAAGACGGACCCCGGTTACATTTAGTACAGTTAGAATCTGGGCTCCGTGTAAAGTCTTGCGGGAAACGAAAAGACGGACCCCGGTTACACTTAGTACAGTTAGAATCCGGGCTCCGTGTAAAGTCTTGCGGGAAACGAAAAGACGGACCCCGATTACACTTAGTACAGTTAGAATCCGGGCTCCGTGTAAAGTCTTGCGGCGGTTACACTTAATACGGTTAGAATCCGGGCTCCGTGTAAAGTTTCACGGTAAGCGAAAAGAAGGCAGGACCCCGGTTACACTTAATACGGTTAGAATCCGGGCTCCGTGTAAAGTTTCACGGTAAGCGAAAAGAAGGCGGTACCCCGGTTACACTTAATACGGTTAAAATCCTGGCTCCGTGTAAAGTCTTGCGGGAAACGAAAAGACGGACCCCGGTTACACTTAATACAGTTAGAATCCGGGCTCCGTGTAAAGTCTTGCGGGAAACGAAAAGATGGACCCCGGTTACACTTAGTACAGTTAGAATCCGGGCTCCGTGTAAAGTCTTGCGGGAAACGAAAAGACGGACCCTGGTTACACTTAATACAGTTAGAATCCGGGCTCCGTGTAAAGTCTTGCGAGAAACGAAATGGCGGACCCCGGTTACACTTAATACGGTTAGAATCCGGGCTCCGTGTAAAGTTTCACGGTAAGCGAAAAGAAGGCGGGACCCCGGTTACACTTAATACGGTTAAAATCCGGGCTCCGTGTAAAGTTTTGTTGGAAACGAAAAGAAGGCGGGGCCCTGGTTACACTTAATACGGTTAAGTTCCGAGCTCCGTGTAATGTATAGTTAAGTCAATGTTAACTCCGAATTGCAAAATGCAAATAAATAAAGAAACTCTCAATCAAGAGCATTGATTCAATCTCCTCAAATTGCACTAACGACAAAGACATGAACGAAAGAACGAATCCAGGGTCACTGAACCCGGTCGTAATTCAAATACGAACTGAAGACTAAAATACGACTTTTCAGTCGGAGGGAGTTGTCTCCGTAAAGTTATCGCAGTCTGGACGCTTCCTAACTTAATCCGGGATATCAAGCTGAACTGTCATGCAGACCCTGATCAGGTCAAAATGTTCGGACATCTCGGTGAAAACTGAGCCCGGATAAGTGACTGCTTCCCTTTATCCTAGGATTGTCCCGGTCAACGAACCCAGAATTCTACGAGACAATTTAAGTATTGACTCCTCACCACATTCTATCCTCGGTTTCAGTACCGGATGCACTTTCGCAGATTCTGTACATTTTGTCTGCGACCTTGGCCTGGTCGCTTGTAGCAACTCCAAAAATAAATAAATGTGAGTTCAGCTATTATGTTCGGCTTTTGCATGAATTATTCTATTGATAAGTTCAAATGGATAAATAATGAATGCGTTAAAGACCAGATTGGCCAATCTTTGTCTAACAAAATAATCGGTTGCTGACCCTAGTTCATATAAACAAACCCGAAAACCTAGTCCGTTCCTCTTCAGGACAATTTGGATTTGAGGAATTCGATGTTGCAGCAAACAAACCTGGGGACCCGGATGATTGATGAAGAAGTGATCCTAACGATCATAAAAAGAAACAAACGAAGTTTCAAAGCAAATTAACCCGTACTACATGTCTGGGGGCAATTCAATCAAAATACAAGTAAATCCGGGGTTCGTTGAAACTCGGATACACACTTTATCAAAATCAAACAAGTGGTAGCAACTCGGATATGATATCCGGATTCAACGACAGATCCTCCCTGGCAGCCCAGAGACCTAGACTACCAAGCTGGGTGGCAATGACTGTACAGTTGTCAATGGTGAAAGAAGAACAAAGGGAATCCCTCACGGGGTTATTTGGATTTTCAAATGCTATCTCGGTTGCCTGAACGTTGCTAGTGAAAAGGCATGCTTGCCATCAACCGGGATCAAAGCAAATGAAAACGAAGAATGAGTGAAAGACAAATAAATCCTGCCTTGGGAAAAACCTATCGCCTAAACAGGAAAATTAGTAGCAGAATACGAATGAATCCGAATTCGTCAAGACTTTGACAAAAGCAAATCAAGCTGGAACAACTCGGATACGAAATCCGGGTTAAACAATAAACGCACCGTGGCAGGGTCAAACAATAAATGCACCCCGACAGCTCAGAGACCTGGACTGTCGGGCTGGGGGGCAACTGTTACGGACCTACATAAGGCCCATATTCAATATATGGCCCAACAAGGGGCAATCCACGTGGCACAGATATGACGTCACATCACTTGGGCTTGGAGGCACAGTGGCCCACAGGTCCAAACCCTAACCCTAAGGTACACTTTATAAACAGGAGTTAAACTCTAAAGGTACACATCTTCTACTCTCTGGCTATTTACTATTCAGCCGACACAAAGCACACACACCACTTGTAACATCCAAATTTTTAAAATCAGGATTTAAGTATAATTATGAAATAAGTATATATGATAAATGTGTTTATTATGTAATGGTTAGTTGGAAGGAAAAATCCTTATATTAAATTAAGGATTTATTCTTCAAGATTATCCAATATTTGCAAATGAGAGTCTTAAAGAGGATCAAGTGATATAATCTTAGAGTAGCCCAACCACTTAAATCCATTTAGGCCGAACCCGTTTCAGTATCTGCAGTAGTGTATTTCCCTCCATGAAGCCCAATACGTGAGAGCAAACACAAAACAAGCCCAAAAACTAGCCCATAATATCTCAACTCCTAATGAAACAAAACGCAACAGCAGAAGCATAATACAAGCATTACTGTACACACGCAAAGGTATATCAGTAAAACGGATTTGGCTTTGGTTCGATGCATCGGACCATCCGATGCATCTTTTTGCACTTAATAATTTACCGCATGCGGTGTACACACCGCATGCGGTACAATTTTATTAGGCAAAAAATGCATCGGATGGTCCGATGCATCGGACCAAAGCCAGGTCCCAGTAAAACACGCTAATTGACCATTCTCGGCGTCAATCACGATGAGCAGCAGAAGAAGATCAGCGAGAAAAGAAAATCTCAGCGCCATACCTCTCGTGCACAACGCCTATAACCTCTGTGCATTTCTCTTCTCAGACCAACGTGTTTATTTGCTTTAGACTGAACCCTCGGTTTAGTATATATATACATACCATGCTCTTGCTTCTTCTTTACCATTGCATTGCCTCAACCTAAGCCAAGTCCGAAATTAGGTTGAAACCAAGAGGGAAAGAGAAAGCGAACGAGACTGAGTCTAAGAGCAGAAACAGAGAGTGAAGTCAAGGAAGGAGTAAGAGAGTTCAATGGTTCTTGTAGCTCTGTTTTAAATCAAGAAAACAGAGGTATCTTCTAGCTCTTCTCCTCCTAGTTTTATATGATTTTTCCAACCTAAGTTTTGAGTTTCCAACCATGGGATTGTAGCTATAACTCCACAAGAATGTTCTCTGTTTTTAGGAGTTTAAGCAAAGGAAGTATTTAGCATATATATATACATACATACATACATACATACATACATACATACATACATACATACATACATACATACATACATACATACATACATACATATATATATAAAACCAAGGCCTAACTGTTATATATCTACATATATATGCGTTGCCCACATATAAACGCTGCATATCTTAGTGGAATAGGGAAAACTTGGCTATAAACATAAGCGCTGCTCATATATGAAGAGAATGGAAACTTAGCTGTCATAGGAAACTAGTTGTGTGTTGATACTTATAAAAATATATAAATGCTGAAGTATATATATAAGGAAGCTTATGTATACCAATATATATATATATATATATATATATATATATATATATATATATATATAGATATATATTTACAAAGATGCCAAGAACTTGTTGTGTGTTGAGTACGTGCGTGTAAGTGGCTGCATAAAAGGGAATAAGAAACTTTGCTTATGTAACATCCCGTTTTCCAAAAGCAGTATAATTTTTTTTTTCCAAAACATCATTTCAAAATCATCAGAGTAGAGCAACGGAACAATTGAGTAACTGATATATTTATTCAAAATGCCCACAGGCTAATTACAGAAACGGTTCAACAACCGAGAGTTTTCAAAAGTAAAGGAAAACAACGGAAAGTCTTCAGCCGGATCCTTGAACCTGCTGCTTTCCTCTCTCCTCGGTCCTCGGTCCTTCCGACCCTGATGCTATGTTAAGAGCTGAGATCCGCACCGGATCTCAGGTAACGGTTAACCTCATGTATACATACACACATATGGTTTACAGAACAACATTAACACAACATATAAACCACATCCAACCAATGCACATGTATCGCTCCCAGCATGCAGATATATTGCTCCCAGCATTATAGATGCATCTCTCCCAGCCTTACAGATGTATCGCTCCCAGCCTTTTAGACATATCGCTCCCAGCATGCATACAGTTATCTTCTAACATAATATGCATTCCAACAACACACCACATATACACATACCATACTCACATCATACCACACACACATCAGATTAGTGTTACAGTACGCGAACGTACATTCGTTGACGATCGTCGGTATTTCTAGTGGAATACGGTACGACAGTAGGTCAGAACCTTATCAAAGATATCCTATCAATATAACAACGTACTTGTTAAGGATCTATCATCACGACGGACATTTTTAGTCAAAATGACCATTTTACCCCTAACCCCCTAATCGGCAGAATTTCGCCAGCACTTCGTTACTTTGATTCTAATCTTTCAAAATTTTGCCATAACTCCGACCCCATCATGAATTTCGAAATTAATGACTAAAATACCCCTAACATATGATATCTAATCATACTTGGAAGATTAAAGACCAAAACAACATCTCTACTATAACTACCGAATCGAAAACTAGAACTTAAGACTCGGTACCGAAAAACTTACCCGTTGAAGAACTTTGCTACAACTTCCTCCGGCCCTCCTTCTCTCTAAAATCTCTCTCTACTTCGAAATATTGGAGAGGATTCGGTGTGAATTCTCCAAAGGCTTGCATGCCTATTTATAGAAAAAGTGCAAGGGCATTTTGGTAATATTCCAACTCCTTCTCTTTAATTCTAAGCCACAAGTTTTAGGGTTTTGTGTTGGCCAATTCTCCTCCACAAAACCATTTGGCTGACCTGCCCTAGCCCCAAAAGTCAAAGAACCAATCATGTGGTGCCACCTTGCATCATTCTAGAAGGTTTCTACCGATAAAGTCTCCGATCGGTGTCTGAATCGCGTAATCTTGTAAAATCTCAAAGATTCAGAATCACAACTTTGAAGACCCTTTCTTACTCACTAAAAATTCCTGGGCTAAATGAAGTTTTGATCCCTTCCAGGTCTTCTCCGGTCTGCTGAAGTTTTACGGAAAACGTCTTGGGTTACGGAACGAACTTCTGAAATCATCAACCTCTGGACAAAAATTCACTGATTCCAAATATGTCCAGATAATTATCAACTCATCCCTAGATGTTGAGTTATAATTTATTTTATTCAAACTCCAATTCGGGACTATTTGCCTTTTTCACAGATTACCCTATTTCGTCTTATTACCTAAGTATTCTACCGATCACGGAAATGACTTCTGAGACAGCCTATTCTGAGATAAAATTATACTTGTCTCTAATATACTCTGACCTTCGAAACCTTGTTCATGGTTTTCTAGATAGGATTAAATTTCTATCCGTGGTCATTTATCCTATTTGCTTTTTACACAAGAGTTTCAATTTTTCTTCTAACCCTTCACAACCACACATTTCATTCATACTTATCCCTTTTTTTTTGTCCAAATTCGGCTGGCCCCTTTTTTTGGATTTGTAAATATTTATTTTTTAATTAATTAATTATTTATTTCAATTTTCTTAAAAATTTCACAAAATTTCCTTTTTGGTCCATTCTTGCATTTAGGCTTAAAATTAATTTTTCTCACCAATTTTCCTTCATATTTCCCAATTAATTAGTAAATATATTTATGCTAATTTTTAGCCTTTTACCACTAATTATAGGGTTTTACATAATTATCTTTGGATTTTCCTTTGTTCATGCTTAAGTAATTAGCCAATAATTACTTAATCAAATCCTTACTACTTGTTGCTAATTTTATTAATTAGAATAAATTATTACCTCACAATTTTCATACTGATATTAGTGTTTTATGCCTCATGCATTATATCAAAATTCACGGGGCATTTTGGTCTTTATAATACTGTTTAATTTTTCCCCCTTTACTTTTCCAAGGCAATAATTTAATAAATTACCTAAATTAGGGACAATATTCTTCCCTATTTCAAATAAATATTTTCTTGCCTCTTTATAATTTTCACAGGGTATTTTATATCCCGTAAATGCGTTTAGGGACCTGTTTGCAAACTTTCAAACGTTTTAGGGACCTAATTGCAAATTATTCTTTCCCAAGAGAAACTACCCCAAAAATAAGATAAATTCTCCACAGGGTCTTTGAGATCATATATTGACCTATTTCCAATAGGTATTATTTACTCAATATGATACTTATCATAAGTGAGATTTTCAGGGTATTACAGCTTACTATCATATTTTTATACGATGCACATAGTATATAAATATATGTGGTTTAAAAACTAAGAACAATATTATCTTTTATATATATATATATATATATATATATATATATATATATATATATAAATACACACACACACATTGCTAATATACATATCTGTACATGGAAAACCAAGAAGAAATAAACATCATTGTCTTGTATATATGTATAAGTATATTATCATTACTGCACTTGGGAAAGTATAAGAAAAATTTGTTGTTATCGTAAGCTATATATGTTGCTGCTATTAAAAAAAAAGGGGAGGCTTTGTTATCATATCTCTCTATATATATATAGGTGTCTGCGTGTTGCATAAGAGAAGAGAATATAATGGCTTTGTTTTGTAATATATATATATATATATATATATATATATATATATATTTCATTATTTCCTTTCAAGAACAGGAGGTAGAATATAAGATCAATAAAGACAGGAACAATTTAATAAAGTAATATATTCAAGACACAATACCACTCAAAGAAGTAACTGATTATACATTAATTAATATTGGACTAGTCTCTGGAAGTTTAAACTAATAACAAATAAGAAAAACTTTACTTTGTAAAATATATATATGTATATATTGTCACTATAAAGGAATTTCTATCGATTTAGTTTTTGTATATGAAGGACCAAATTGTAATTTTTTGGAATTGTACGTGGGACTAAAATGTCATTTCTGAAAAATTGAGGGACAAAATAGTTTTTTAAAATTTGAACCCCAAATTGTCATTTTCAATTTTTGTTATAATAATATGTTATAATTAGAATTTGTATTTTTAGGTATAGGAAATTATAAGCTTTAATTGTGATAATGTAGAGCCTTTTTGTAAGCGGTGACTGTGCGGGTTGTGCTCTTCAAGCTAAGGTTAATCTCGGAATTGAGGTAACCGGGGTTAATTTATTTTATATGCTTGTTTTGGGCTGTGAGGTATTTTTTCTAAGCCTTACTTTCATATATACAACTTGTATGTGTTTTGAAAAATTATGTGTATGTTTGAATATGAAATTAATTCAGTGAAGTAGTGTATTTTTCCAATCTATGTGTTTAAGTAAATACTATTGTTGGGGTTGTTATTGTTGTGATGGTTGAAATGCTTGTTGTGAGTTGATATATTTGGGAGAAAATAACCAAATTACCGTTTAAAAAAAAACATCATGAGAAATATCCGTAGTTTAGGGAAGGAGATCGCTCCACATTGGAAGCCAATAGAAAGTAAAGGGAATAAAAATGTTAAATTCCAGGTTGTATTTCAAATTCAGGAATAAATTTAAAAAGAATTCAACTAGCAATATACACAAAGCTTTCAGCACTAAGGTTGTCCTTCACGTTAAAAACTACGAAGATGTTGAGGGAAGGAAGCGAAGTTCAAATTCTGAGCTAAAAACAAAACACAGATATAGAACTTCCACTATTTGTTAATTACATATTTGTATACTGATATTCTAAAAGCCAAAATTAAAAGAATTGCACTTAACTAAGTTCCCACATGACTCGACGAATTCTTGTATCCATGTGCTCAGAAATCATCATCGTCGCCAACTCGCCCTTCTTCTTTGATGACGTCGTTTTGAGACCCAGAGCCTTCTTCACCTTGCTTCTTCCTGCGTTTTGTATTTCTTCATGCTATTGAACGACATCTCATTTCCAACCTCAAAGGGTTTGAGGCAAGGAGACCCCTTGTCTCCATACCTCTTTGTGTTGGGAATGGAGAAACTAACTCATTTGATTGTCGATAGTGTGAATGATAGGAAGTGGAGGTCTTTGAAAATGGGTAGACATGGTATGGATGTATCCCATTTGTTATTTGTGGATGACTTATTATTAATATGTGAGGCTGATATGAATCAAATGAGTTTGGTGCTGGATATTTTAGGGAGGTTTGAGGAGATGTTTGGTCAGAGGGTTAATGTGCAAAAAACTAGTGTGTTTTTTTCAAGGAATGTAGAGAGGAGGGTGCAGAACGAGATTTGTTTATTGTCTGGGTTTAAGAAAATGGATGATTTGGGGAGGTGTTTGGGTACTTATATGACACATGGAAGAGATAATAAGAGGAGATTTCAACTTTTACTTGATAAGATACAAGGAAAGTTGAGTTCTTGGAAGAAATGGATTTTATCTTTGGCTGGTCAGATCACATTGGTACAAGCTGTAACTAATCAAATGGGAATCTTCTACATGCAGCACACTATTATTCCAGCAAACGTAAGAAGACAAATGTAAAAAATACAAAGGGATTTTATTTGGGGTAGTGAGGTGGGGAGAAGGAAAATACACGTGGTAAATTAGGAAACATTGTGTAGAAGTAGGGGGAATGGTGGATTAGGTTTGCGTGAACTTGAAACAATGAATGGTGCATTATTGGGAAAAGTGGCGTGCAATGTTATAACAAAACAAGATAGCCTCTGTTCAATGGTTTTAAGACGTAAATATGGTAGGGATAAAGACTTGAAGAAGGAATGTAAAGTAGTTAAAACTGATTAGGTGGTGAGAAATCTGGTTTGGGAGGTAGGTGATGGGGCATCGATCAGTTTATGGGATGACCACTGGGTGGATGTGAATACCAAGCTAATTGATAATTGTAGTGAGTTGGTACCTGCTGTGGTGAGGTCTTGCAAAGTCAGTGATATGGTTAATGCAAGTGGTGAGTGGGATTTTGAATGGATTGGGAAGTGGGTGTCCATTAAAGGCATAAATATGATAAGGGAAATTCTCCCTCCAAGGTCGATGAGTGGTAGTGACTTTGTGCATTGGGGGAAGAGTTTACAGGGAAAATATTGTGTGGCTGAGATGTATCAGTTAATGAAGGCTGAGCAGGATCTGGGTGAAGGCATATGGCGGAAGGTGTGGAAATGGGAGGGTCTAAGGAGGGTGCAAGTTTTTTGTGGCTTGCTATTCAAAATAGGCTGTTTACCGCTAAGCATAGGGGGAGTATGTTGGGTGGATTATCGTTTTGTTACCATTGTAGAAATAAAACTGAATATGTTATGCATGTCCCCCGTGACTGTGAAATAGCTGAGAGTCTGGGGAGGAGTCTGAAAAGAGGGATCTTTGAGTTTGAATTTGTAAATCTGCAGGGGAAACAATGGTTTGAGTGGAACTTATCAAGGAAGGAGAATAACTGGGCTGTGGTGTTTGGTCTGGGTTGCTGGTTCCTATGGGGTTGGAGAAATAGGTGCATTTTCGAGGAAGGGTATACCGTTCCTGGGAACCTGAGCAGCATTGTTATCAGGTATGTGAAGGAGGCTGAACGTGCAAAGGAGGAGTTTGGGAGATCGGTAGGAGCTAAAAGGGAAATACAAATTGGTTGGGTTGCTCCAGCTAATGGGTGGGTGAAACTTAATGTGGATGGGGCTTCGAAGGGTGGGAAGAATGTGGCCAGGTGAGGGGGCATTATCAGAGGAAGTGAGGGGGAATGGATCTATGGATTCACTAAGAAGCTGGGGTGTTGCACCGCAATGAAAGCTGAGCTCTGGGCTGTACTCACTGGTTTGGAGTTAGCTTTCTCTTATCAGTGTGAGAATTTAGTAGTGGAGTGTGACTCTATTGCTGTTGTTGCTTTGCTTCAAGATTTGCAGGTCGGTGATGCAGGGGAATCGAGGATCCTGAGGAAGATCAGACAAGTATTGAGCAGGTTTGGGAATTCTTTGATTAAGCATGTATTTAGGGAGGGTAATAAATGTGCTGATGTACTTGCGAATGCCAGTATTGTGCAAAAGGAGGATAGGACAGTATTTGTTAGTCCTCCCCAGAATGTTGTTAAGTGTCTGTACAAAGACAAGATGGGTTGTGTGCACCCACGCTCAGTTAGTTTTCCTTAATGAATAAGGGCTGAGGCCCCGTTTTACACCTGTTCTGATGTAGAACACAAATGTCTAGCCTCAGAGGGCTAGGATGTATTGATATCGGATCGAATAGGGCGCCCACTGATATCTATGAAGGAGATATCAAAGAGCGCTTGCAGATCACTATGCTACACGGGGGGCTTTTCGCCTGAGGGGTAGTGTGTGTGCACAATGAGATTGAATGATAAAGAATGGAATGGTGAACCTGGAGAACATACCTGGCGGGTAACCTCCTATTTATAGAGATCACCTAGGGTTTCGTTCTCCTTTGCCAGGCCCATTATTTGAGTCCATAACAGTTGCCCCCAAGCTCAGGAGTTCGGGTTTCTGAGCTGCTGAGATTAGTTGTTTACCATCCCGGGCTCTTCCTTCCTTGCTCACCTCGGTATTAATTAAGTTTCTGGAACTGGTTCCCGACTTGCCTCTTTACCGGGTAAGAAGAGTGCGTTTCCGGAAGAAGGAATGGCCCTCTCGGTCGCTGCTCTGCGGCTTTACCTTCAGATGTATTTGCCAGTCTTCAACTGCGTCGCATGGTGGATGCCTGGGATCCCAGATGTAGTTTCCAGTCTTCACCTGTTTGGTTCAACTTCGTATGGGATCCTGGGGGTGAGAATCAAGTTTGCACCCAAACATCTTCATCCACCAAGGGAAGCCCTAGATATGTTCGTCAGTCTTTCTGGACTTGTCTAAACTTTTCTAGGGTCTCCAGCATATCCAACAAGGACCTCCACCAGTATGATATCCTTGTTGGATAGTTGTTCGATCTCCAGCTCCAGCTATCCCAACCGTCGTAGGAGGGATCTAGTTATTCATCACTTGCTGTAATTAGGGAATTCATAAATTGTATTTACGAATGTAGCCTAATTTTTTGAATTTTGATATTGTAATCGTCTTTGCAAGCGAGTACGTCAGTTTATTTCCTTGTAAGAGTACTGTAACCTGATCAAGTATCAATATACAGCTTGCTTCTGCTTTTCACTCATGTCTTGTTGTAGATTGAATGCATGCAAATATCAATATTGAGGTTGCCTTTAATAGCCGAGGTGGACCAAATGTTCAATCTGGGCTTGTTACTTAATCTGTTTCTAACCGCAGATACCAAGTTTATCCTAACAAAGAAACCGAATCACTCGCGTCCCCCTAACCCGGCTATGACCGAGTTTTCAATGTTTCGCGAATTCGGTTATAGCCATCCGGTAAATAGACTAACTCTTCTTGAACTGAGGCCTCTTGTAATAATCCGGCTAAGACATCACAAGGAATCCTCAGGGATATAAGATGTACCTTACCCAAATGTGAAAAGACACCCCCTTTCATTTCAGACTGGCGCGCCGCAGCGTATAACTGCCTTTCCAGGCGTGGGTGCCACGCTATAGGCCCTTGTAAGCCGAGCGCATTTAATGCTTGCGTCAACTCAGAAAAAACATCATTGCACTTTTTAGGATTTAAACCTAATTTTTAGCGCACGAGGACATAACTGCCCCCGTTGTTTTGAATTCAAAATTCCTTCCAGACTGTTTGAATTAAAAAACCTATAAATTTCCTCTTTCTTCGTCATTCGAGCACTTTGCATACTGAATGCTTCGCCTGCCTTCTCAGCAACAGCTTCCACGATAGTCTGCTTCCGCCACCATTTGCTCAATTTTCGCCGAACTCTTTTACCAGGTATTACAACGGCTCTTTTAATTTTCACATCCTTGTTAATTCTCGTACTTGCCAAGTCGTTTAGTACCTAGCATTTGAGTAAGTTTCTGAATCCCTTATCGCTATTTGGAGAATTTTTCTTTGAGTTTCTTGGTTTTCTGGGTTAGAAGAATGGCTTGCACCCTGCCCCACACCTTTAAGCGCAAAACTCATTCTCTTCTTCCATCTTCAGTAGATCAAAACCTTCCCGTGCCTTTGAACATACCTGGTCAAGGAGCCTTAGAGCATATTGAATATGCACACAAATTTTGGTTTTGGTCTCCCAGAGATGATCATGTTATATCTCAGCCAAGAAATTATTCTGGTCATCAAAATAAACGGCCTGCCCAGGCACCAACGACCATGTCCTATGGCCTTTCGCCTCACAAGACTTCTTCCCAGCCCGACCAAGCCCTAGGGCCAACCCCCTTGTGACCAGTGTTGCTACAAGAGCATTGAACTAGCTAAACTTGGCCGAGGCAAGGATGCCGACCTGGTTTTAGGTTATTGTCGACACAATATCCTTCCCCCCACCAATGCGGTTCCGAGAGATCCGAGTGCGTTTAGGCCAGCACTTAATACTTTTTGCCACGAAGTGAATGCTAATCCAGGTATATAAATCATTTTCTAATCTTACCCTTTCTCTGCATTTTAGGTTTAGATGGCATCCCCATCACAATCTCTTGTTTCGTCTACGGCGGATGAGTGCAGTTCGTCCGGCTCTATCCGAAATCCAAACTCCCCAAAGAAAGCCGTTCATTTCAGAGTAACCGAGGTTAAAAACATCATGAAAACTGAGGAATTTACCTTGATTGGCATGAGGGATGGAGATGGGTATTCGGTAAGGCTTCCCATGGATGACGAATCCGTTGCCACTATCCGGCCACGAAAAAGCGAGCCTCACGAGCCTCATTTCTTTTTCTTCTATCGAGATGTTTTTACCCAACTCGGTGTAAAGTTCCCCTTCACTGACTTCCAAATCTGTCTTCTTAACCACCTACACCTAGCTCCCACGCAACTTCATCCCAATGGCTGGGCCTTTGAGAACCTGTGCCGGGATTTAGAGGTTTGCTGTACTGTCTCCATGTTTATGACCTTCTATTCCCCCTTGGAACTAGGTGGGTTCCGCGCACCTGGTACGACCTTTTTTGGATGGACGTCACTCCGTGGAAGAAGTGAGCACATGCTCTTTAGACCTTTTAGCGAGTCCTGGAAAAACTTCAAACCCGCCTTTGTCAAAGTTATGGCCCACCCGTTTCAATGCCTGTGGTTCCTCCAAACCTCAGCTTCCGGGGCACTTGAAGGCCGATTCCCTTTGTACTGGATGAACACCCACCATAAGTTCAAATCCGGAGACTTCACCCCGACCAGCCTTTCAGAAAGTGAAGAAGCGGCCGTGGTGAAGCTAACAGAGCTCTCCAGTACCCTTGAATAATTAATGGACCCCGTCGACCATATTCCTACCCCCTTAGTCAGACGACGCGCACCGAGGAGTATGAGATTATTTTTTACGTATTCCTGTGGTCATTGAAAATTTACATGTTTTACTAACAACATTTCTTCTTTCTGCCATGCAGGACAACAGATGGGAAAGCCTAAGTTTCTTGGTGTCTTTGCCGAAGTTCCGGCAAATCCTGAAGACGCTCCAGTTCTTTCTCTAGTGGATGATCCTACTGTGGGCAGCCACCCTACCGTCCCAGAGGAGGTTGTTACTACCAAGGCTCCTCGCAAACGCTCCGCTCCCAAAGGTGGATCAAAGCACGGAGAGAAAAGAGAAAAGACGTCGAAAGGCAAGCAGGTTGCCGAAGAGACACCTATTCTAGCCCCTGCACCGGCATCACCTACCCCTTCATGCCCGTCCTCCTTCTCTACGCCTCACAATCATGCCACCATGTCTGGAGGGGCTCTCTGGTCAGATGGGGTGTCCCAACTAATTAGAGATCTCATGCGTCCCCCTGCTCAGCTTTACTCTCCTTCAGAGCCGACCAAGAAAGAAAAGCTTCAGCTGGCCGACATTGAGCTGCAGACCTATAGGGCTGCCTCCCTAATATGGCCTTATGCTACGCTTAGAATCCAGAATGCTGTCAGGCTGAAATCTTTGAATGATGCAACCAAACAATTGTCCGTGATGGCCGGCATTCTTGAAGGAGTGAGGAAGGAAAGGAGCGACCTCCAAGCTGAGTTGGATGCCTTGAAGAGCAATGCCGATCTGGCGAAGGTCATGGAGGAAAGGGATCGGGCTCAAAGGGAGTTGGAGGCATCTAGGGCCAAGCAAGAAAAGCTGCGCTGAGAAGTGATTTCTCTTAACGGGAAGCTTGTTACTGCGGTGGAAGAAATTGCTGGGGTCGAAACCGAGTTGAATGCGACGAAGACCGACCTGATTGCAATCCGGGCTGACTTGTCTGTCAAGCAAACTGACTTGACCGCAGCCCAAGCCGAGTTGCATCGCCTAGAAGATCTCCACCGACGGGATGTGCTATTACTGGAGAAGATGACCTCGGATAACGATCACCTGAATGCCGTTCTCAGAGAGAAGGATGTGGATCTTATTAACGCCAAATCCAAGCTTGTGAAATATGGCCAAGCCGCCCGAGAGTCCTTTGAGAATGCTGTTGATCAAATCCGGGTCCTGAATCTCGATATCACTCTAAACACAGCCGGGTTGAATCTGCTGGCTTATGTTAGCGATAAGGGGAAACTGGTTCCTCCTGGGGCCGAGGAAAGTGAAGACGAGCCACCTTCTCCGTCATCAACTGAGACACAATCCTAGATTTACTCGTTTATAGTTGCTTGGACTTGTTAAGGGACTTTTTGTTTGTCCTGTTTTGTATGTTCCTAGTCGTAGGCCATAGCTCTTTACATATATGCTATTACTCGCACGGATATCTATTGCTCTTCGTACCCGCTTTTCCCTTTATTAGGAATGTAGCATCGAGCTCTATATGCTAACTTTAACATCACGAACCCACGTATGCATGTCTATTGCATGATTTTTAACAACTACAGTTGCTTTTCATGAATTGAACAACAAGTACCTTGACTACAATGCTCGAAGACGAGCTTTATTGCTCAGAATTCCAAACATACTTTGATTTGTACATGATTTTGGAAAACGGGTTTCGCTACCCTGTATTCTACATGCTTCATTGGGACGTGATTCTCGGAACCGGGTTTAATTACCCTGGATTCATCACGTTTAAGTTATACACGATTTTGGAAGCCGGGTTTCGATACCCTGATTTCTTCACGTTTATGTTAGACATGATTTTGGAGGACGAGTTTCATTACCCTGCCCTCTACACGTTTTGCCTTTACATGATTTCTGAAAACGGATTTTTGTTATCTTGAATTCATCATGTTTAAACTGTACATGATTTTGGAGGACGGGTTTCATTACCCTGCCCTCTACACGTTTTGCCTTTACATGATTTCTGAAAACGGATTTTTATTATCCTGAATTCATCATGTTTAAACTGTACATGATTTTGGAAGACGGGTTTCATTACCCTGCCCTCTACACGTTTTGCCTTTACATGATTTATGAAAACGGATTTTTATTATCCTGAATTCACCATGTTTAAACTGTACGTGATTTTGGAGGACGGGTTTCATTGCCCTGCCCTCTACATGTTTTACTGGGACATGATTTCTGAAAACGGATTTCATTACCCTGAGTTCATCATGTTTAGATTGCACATGATTTTGGAGGACGGGTTTCATTACCCTGCCCTCTACATGTTGTATCATCAAAAGGCGGACAACAGTTTAGCTTGTGGAAATTGGGCCACGCAACCCTTTCGTTCATGGATTCATAATTATAAAACGTCTTACAAGAGAAAAAGAAACATGTTGGCTTCCTACGAGCAATTACATGACCTTTTATTGATGTACCCTCACCCGATCTCCAGGCTTCAACTATAGTAGGCCTTTAGCTTGTCTGCATTCCATGTTCGCTTCACAGCTTTCTTCTGCAACGTCTCCAACTTGTAAGCTCCTTTTCCGAGATTCTCAGTAACTCGGTAAGGGCCATCCCAGTTGGGAGCGAGCTTTCCCTCCGTGGCATTTTTGTTGCTATTGTCAGCCTTCCAAAGGACGAGGCTCCCCTTGTCGAAAGACCGGGGTCACACCTTCTTGTTATATCGGGTTGAGATAAGTTGCTTTGCCGCCAAATCCTGACAATGTTCCGCAATTCGAACTTCGTCCACCAAATCTAACTCAACCGCAATTGCATCTTTGTTCTCCTCTTCATTTTGAAAGGTTGTGACCTTTCACCAAGATGCTTCTCCAATCTCAACCGGGATCATGGCCTCACATCCATATGTTAACCTGAAAGGTGTTTCTCTAGTTGATGATTGGACACTTGTCCGGTATCCCCACAAGACATAAGGTAGTTGGTCTACCCAACTAGACGTAGGATCTTCCATCCGCTTTTTCAATCCGTCCACTATGACCTTATTGGCAGCTTCAGCTTGTCCATTAGATTGCGGATGCTCCACAGACGCAAAGTGCTGTTGTATATGGAAATCCGCTACTAACTTTTGAAAGCCCTGGTCAATAAACTGGTTTCCGTTGTCCGTGACGATCTCGGCTGGTATGCCAAACCGCGATATAATGTTCTTCTGTAAGAACTTCTGCACCCTAGCCGATGTGATCGTGGCGACAGGTTCTACTTCAATCCACTTTGTGAAGTAATCGACTGCCACAATGAGCCATCGCAACTGTCCGTCAGCTCACATGAATGATCCTAGCAGGTCCATTCCCCATTTAAAAAATGGCCATGGTGCTGAAATTAAATGAAGTTGGGCTGGAGGTGACTTGATGGTGTTAGCATGCTTCTGACAGCTGTCGCATTTTTGAACATGATCCTTAGCATCTGCTGCCATGGTGGGCCAGAAATACCCAGCCCGCACTGCTTTTCTAGCTAAGGCTTTAGCTCCCATGTGATGACCATTGATTCCCTCATGAATCTCGGTAAGGACATATCGGGCTTCACTCGCCGCGAGGCACTTCATCATTGGAGAATGCAGCCCTTTTCGATATAACTGGTC
This sequence comes from Acacia pycnantha, assembly GCA_025563575.1. Taxonomy (NCBI): domain Eukaryota; kingdom Viridiplantae; phylum Streptophyta; class Magnoliopsida; order Fabales; family Fabaceae; genus Acacia; species Acacia pycnantha. The sequence continues at coordinate 4,973,087 of JAMWYP010000021.1, read as the reverse complement.
ATTAACGAGTGTGTACGACGCTTCTGTTCTCATGAGCTTCTTCGCTTCTAGCGGCTCATCAGGGAGGACTCCTCTTTCCAGATAATCTGCAATGGGTTTTCTCCAGTCACTGGTCTCCGAAATGACCATTACACAGCTCGGCTCCAAAAGGCTTTGTTGAACAATAGTACGGTGATTTCCTGGGCTCTTTGTACTTGCCAACTTTGACAAAACATCTGCCCTTACATTGTCTCCTCTTGGTATGTGCGCAACGGTTACTTCGTCAAACTCCATGATGATTTCCTTTACTTTCCCCAGGTATTTAATGATTAACGGCCCTTTAGCCTGATAAGTTCCATTAATCTGGGAAGCTACGAACTGAGAGTCAGTGGAGACATGTACTTGACGAGCTCCGCTCTCCTTAGCTTGAAGCAAGCCAGCAATCAAAGCCTCATACTCAGCCTGGTTATTTGAAGTCGTAAAATTGAAGCGCAAGGATAATTCCAATGAAATGCCCTCAGGACTTTCGACAATAATTCCTGTTCCGCTTCCTTTAACATTTGACGAGCCATCGACAAACAGATTCCAGGTATCCTGGACGTCGCCTCCCTTTACCGGGGTTAACTCCATGACAAAATCCGCCAATTCCTGGGACCTAATAGCATGCTGAGCTTCGTAGCTGGTATCAAACTCAGATAACTCGATAGCCCAACTTACCATTCGCCCGGCTAAATCCGGCTTATGGAGAATTTGTCGGATTGGCTGGTTTGTACGTACAATAATAGGATGACTTTGGAAATACGGACGAAGCCGTCTTGCTGCTTCAAGTAAAGCAAACGCCATCTTCTCCACCCTTTGGTAGCGTAACTCGGAGCCTTGCAAGGCTCTACTCACAAAGTACACCGGGCTCTGGCCGTCCATGGTTTCTCTAACAAACACGGCACTGACCGCCTCATTGCCCACTGATAGGTACAATATCAAGCTCTCTCCTATCTTGGGTCTGGTCAACACCGGTGGTGCCGACAAGCATTGTTTGATCTTTTCAAAAGCTGTGTCGCATTCCACGTTCCATCCGCTAGATGCCTCTTTCTTCAGCAGCTTGAAAAAAGGGAGAGAGTTTTGTGCTGACTTTGGCAAAAAAAGAGTTAATGCTGCCAAACGCCCAGTCAGTTGCTGAACCTCTTTTTTACTCCGCGGGAGCTCCATGTTCAATACGGCCTGACATTTGTTCGGGTTCACTTCTATTCCTCTATTTGTAAGCAGGAACCCAAGGAACTTTTCAGCTGGCACCCCGAATGCACATTTTGCCGGGTTAAGCCGAATCTTGTATTTTCTCAGCTTATCAAACGTTTTCCTCAGATCTTTCACATGATTAACTCCACTCAAGGACTTGACGATCATATCGTCTATGTACACCTCCACGTTTTTCCCCAACTGGTCTTCAAATACCCGGTTCATCACTCTCTGATAAGTGGCTCCAGCATTCAACCAGAAAGGCATCACATTATAACAATAGTTTGCCCTCTCGGTGATGAATGCTGTCTTCGCTTGATCCTCCGAGTGCATAGCAATCTGATTGTACCCAGAATATGCATCCATAAATGACAATAGTTGGAAACCGAAAGAACTATCAACCAATTGGTCGATACTGGGCATTGGGAAAGAGTCCTTTGGGCACACCTTATTCAGGTCTTTGTAATCAGTGCATACCCTCCATTTTCCATTGGGTTTCTTGACGAGGACGACATTGGATAGCCATGTGGTATATTGTATTTCCCGGATGAACCCGGCTTCCAATAATTCTGCCACATGCATTTCCAAGGCTTTCCGCCTGTCCTCACCGAGCTTCCTTTTCTTCTGGGATACCGGGATAGATCCCGGTTTTATTGTGAGTTGATGGGAGCAGAAATTTGGGTCGATTCCGGGTATCTCAGATGGATGCCAAGCAAACACATCTCTATTGTCCTTCAGGAACCTTTCAAGCTCTTCTCGTATCTCGGGATCGAGTGTCTTGCCAATTTTTGTAACTTGCCCCGGCTCCGCACCAAGAACGAGGTCCTCCAATTCGCCATTGGGCCCAGCCTTTTTCATTTTCTCCTCCTCGCGCAAATCCAATTCTACCAAGTTTACCGCCTTGCCCGCTGGACTTGCCTCGGGGACTTTGCTTGTACTGGCCCACGATGCGCGGGTTGGATCATTCGTGGCCTCCTTGACCGTATTGAAGTAGCATTGCCAGGATTCCTTTGGGTCCCCCTTCACGGTTACGACTTTATTCTTCTTGTTGACCATTTTCAGCTTCTGATGCTTAGATGATACCAACATATCCCAATTGTGAATAGTTGGTCGGCCCAAGATTATGTTGTACGAAGACGGGAAATCCGCAACTACGAACCGGACTCGGTTCGACTTGAAAGCATGCTCGTCTCCCAAAGTTAGCTTCAGATCAACATAAACCTTTGGACGAGTATCCTGTCCATTGAAACCGGTCAGAGTCGTCTTGCATGGCTTCAAAACATCCGAGTCAAAGATCATTCGCTTGAACGCGTCCCAAAGTATGATATCCACAGCACTTCCATTATCCACAAAGATCTTCTTGACTCGGCAATTCACCAGGGTTCCTGTAATCACCAACCCGTCATGGTGTTCTGGGGCGACATCCTCTAAGTCTTTGTCGGTAAAACATAGAATGGGGGATATCAAAGAGTGCCGAGTCTTCGCATTAATGCATGCCATTTGGGCTTGCCCGAGTCTTCCTTGAACTTTTGGGCTATCTCGAATCGACAATACCTCTCTGAGGTATTTCCGTCGTTGGCTGGTTGAGTCTCCTCCGCCCCAAAACCTCCACTGATGACGCTGAAGTCAAACTTGGCCTCGGGGAACTCATCCTCACTGTCATTGGCTTTCTTCTTCAGGTCCCTTCTTCTTTTTCTGACAGTGGGCTCTTACTTTTCCCTTCACCTTGCCTCTTGTTACCCTGCTTTCCCTGGGTCTGGATAACATATTTTTGAAGTTTTCCTTCTCGGACAAACTTCTCCACCGCATCCTTTAGATCCCAACATTGTTAGGTCGTGTGGCCATGTTGATCATGAAACTCACAAAATCGAGTTTAGTTCGCAGTGGCTCTCCTACCAAGGGGCCGAGGTCTTTCTACCTTCTTCATTTCGATTGCGCATACTTCCTTCCACAGCTTGGCCTGGGACACCTTCAACGGGGTGTATTTTTCGTATTTGGCATCGACCCTACCATCCCGGGGTTTGCCGCTGGTGTCACGGGCACGGGTACTTCTTTTATATCCTTCGTGACTTTCTCTTCCCCGGGGTGGTGAGTTCCTAGCCCGCTCCTTCGTGACCGGGGCTGCCATCTCCATTTGTTCCAAATCCAGGTATTGTTGAGACCTATCTCGAAACTCGGCCAAAGTTGCGGGGCGGCGCTTCATGATTGACTTCTTTAACCGGGATGATACATCTAGTTCGGCTATAGCGCAGTGCAGGTGTACATCTTCTTTCAATCCCGAAACTTGCAAAGCCAAATTTTTAAAACGGTCCAGGTACTTAGAAAGGGTTTCTCCTAGTCCTTGTTTGACTAGTCCAAGTCGAAACTCAGTCTTGGGCTGTCGCCTAGTTGTTGCAAAGTTCAAAAGAAACTTCTGCTCCAATGTTTTCATATTCGGTATAGAGAATAATGGCAAGGAGTGAAACCACTACTGCGCGGCTCCCCTGAAAGTTCCGGCGAATAGCCGGGGTATGACTTTTCCTTCTATCCCCTTAACCATGATCTCCATCTTGAAGTTGTTCAAGTGAATCAAAGGGTCTTGAGTCCCATCATATTTCTGCAACTCCTGAGAATCTAAGCCCTTGGGGTATACGGCTTTCATAATTTCATCCGTGAATTGACCGAAAAATCGGTTTGATGAAGACCTTTTGTCATTAGCCTTGGGGTCCACAATCAACAATTAACCAAGGATTGCGTATAGGCAAACCTAGGATCGTTCTCTCTTTTCGAGGAGCCTTTTATTGAATCCTAAGTAATTTAAGTGTCATGCGAATGAAATGAAAACAAGGGGGGATTGGGTTTTTGATTTTTAAAATAGAAATATAATTTAAATGAAGCAAAGATAAAATAGAATATAAGAAAACGAGATTAATTAGATAAACAAACGATTAACCCAAAATTGGAATTCCATAACCTTCATCGGACAAAAAGATAATAACCAAACTCGTGATTGATTCTAGACAAACCGAAATCTCTGCATTTGTCCAAATATTCCCTCGACTAGACGATCGCCTAGCATTTGATCGAACACGTGGCGAGCTCGCTGTGCGATCGCACAACGCTCTCCTAGAACCTGGTCCGACCTATGTCCTTGGGATATCAATCTGGGTATTAGATTTAATCTGGGATATCAATCCGAAATCATAATCGGATCCGATTAAAATAAACATAAACGAATTACGTTATCGATTGTAGTGCAGGCCCTCTGGATTCACAGAATCCTCAATCCATGGGTCAACCACAAAAGCTTAGCCAAGCATGGCTAGGAAAAACTCAGAAGAAAAGATAATGTAGAATATATAGTATTGAGAATGTCTTTGTAGCCACCATCTAATCCTCCTTATATAGGAGAGATGACTAAACAAAAATAGGAAACCTCTAACAAATAGGAAACCTCTAATAAATAGGAAATCTCTAAAGATTGGTCTTTTATTACAAAATTCGGGCAAAATAAAAATCCAGAAAAAATGCATCTGTCTTTAGCTCCAATTTCGTCCATCTTCTTGTCCGAATCAGTCTTCCAAGTCTTCATAACAATTGTAGATCTCTGAATCATCTAAAAAAGGAAAGAAGAATCAGGCTAATCGGATATTTAGATCAAAAGTTATGGTGAAAATACTAAATCATTGTAAATGTGGCATTTAATCATAATAAATGAGTTCAATCCAATTAAAAGCTCAAAGCCCAATTAAGTAACAAAATCCATGATTTATCAATCAAACATTCCTAAATTTATTCACCAAGAGATACAAATAAGTGTAATAATATTCAATCATCAGTCCTCCTCGACTTCCTCTACCCCCACTTTGGGTTTGTCGAGTGATGGGGGCACAGTTGCTCCTACTTTGACGACTGAGGCTTTATCGGGTTGCTTTCCTCTTGACCGAGCCTGATCGTCATCGGCAACCTTGGGATTTTTTTCTGTCGCTGTTGTGTCGCTGGCTTCCAATCTCAAGGTCTTAGGTTGATCTGTAGCGACCGCCTTCTTTCCCTGAGGCTCTTCTTGGTTGACATGTATAGAGGCCGAGTTAGCAGCCCGGGTTGAGCCAGCACCCCTCGGCCCTTCACTCAGAGCTTGTTTCGCTCTCGCCTGGTATTGCTCATCCATCCTTTGCTACATCTTCTCATGCTCCTCCTGCCTCCATAAGGTATTCTGACGTTCCAACTCCTCTCGAATGAGTCGGGAATCCTCTTTTCTATGAAGCTGGTGCCAGTTTTCCATGTTACCCACGCGTCGGATCAGGGATCCCAAAGTATTGTGCAGCAGGCGGATGTCGGGATTATCAATTTGAAACTCGGGAAGAGGCCGAAGGACACCGCGGGCCTGGTCTGCTTGCCGCCCCTGCTTGAATCCCAAACCTGGACGAGGGGTGTGAGCAGTATCCTCCGTTTCGCCCTCGATTCCTTCGGCGGCATGGCTCTGTTTCAGAATTTTGAGTTTGAATGTTGACTTGTGTCCTCCGGGAGTAACGGCTAAGGTTGTCCCTCAGGCGGTTGTTCTCGCCCAGGTATCTGAGCGCAACTCCTGGCACTTATGGCCATTCTCAGTGGTTATCAATAGCTTTTTATGATTCTGGGAATCAAAATTTACGGATCCCCACGGTCGGCGCCAAGGTTCTGATGTAGAACACAGATGTCTAGCCTCAGAGGGCTAGGATGTATTGATATCGGATCGAATAGGGTGCCCACTGATATCTATGAAAGAGATATCAAAGAGCGCTTGCAGATCACTTTGCTACACGGGGGGCTTTTCGCCTGAGGGGTGGTGTGTGTGCATATTGAGACTAAATGATAAAGAATGGAATGGTGAACCTAGAGAACATACCTGGCGGGTAACCTCCTATTTATAGAGATCACCTAGGGTTTCGTTCTCCTTACCTTCAGTCCTTCTCACTAGCGTCGTGTGTCTCCCACGTCTTAATGGTGCCTGCTCCATTATCTGCATGATTCCTGGATTATTGGCACACTCAAGGGATGATTAGCAATTTACCTGTTTCAAGGGAGGTTTCCCGCCTAAGGCACTCCTACTGGGCCCTGCACTTGCCAAGCCTATTATTTGAGTCCATAACAACACCAAAAAAAAAAAGATACACTAACAGAGGATAAGTAGACATGCCACTAACCGAGGAAACAAACCGTATCAGTAGAACATAATTTAAAAAGACAGAACAATAAACACTATAAAAACATAATTAAACCCCGATTAGAAGCAGTGCCAGGGGTGGGTTTTCCTCCTCATTCTCATATATCCTCTTCTTCATCTTTAGAAGCCTCATTCCTCATCTTCGTTATCCCCACCATTGGCATCCTCAGCAGGTGTGTTTTCCTCCTCATTCTCATCTATCCTCCTCATCTTCATCTTCAAAAGCCTCATTTCTCATCTTTGTCATCCTGTGGGTTTTCTTCCTCTTTCTCTTCCTATTCATCTTCTTCGTTTGCAGCAGGATCCTCTTCTTCATCGATCAGCAGCATTAGGGCGATCTTCACTAGCAACTCTAGCTCGAGGAATCCTTGGGTCGCAGGATGGGTGAGAGCGTATATATGGACACTACCCTGAAGTGTTCGGCGACTGGCATAACGCTCCTTCAAGAGCCATATTTGTGAAATCCTAATGACTTTGTTAGTGCCACAATCCTTGATTGGTATGTCTCCAGAAACGCACAAGCAGCCTCCTCATTTGAATCCTTGGCCCTTCCTCCAAATATTCATACATCATTTTCATCCACCACTATTTGCTCCAACTTCTCAACTATAATGTTCATGTTATCTTGCACTCCCTTTTCCTAACCAGCTGAAACAATTGCAAGGTATTTGAATTCATCAATAAGCTCCTTTATATGTTCTTGATAGCGAACCATATTTTCCTGAAAACAACTAATTAGATAAATTATTATTTTTATTATACAAAATATTTTTTTTAAAAAAATTATCTCACTGGAGATGAGATGGAGTAAGACTGCACAAGGATTAATCATAAATACAGAGAGTAAAAGTTTTTGCACGCGTTTCAATGGTTTAGGTTTTTGTAGGCACAATGCTCTCATCTCCTCTCCTCACTTGGCACCACCACCCATGTGAATACAAAAGATAAGGGCAAACTATTGGAATTAATTATTTAGTCAAATATCACCTATGAACAAAATCGTCCCATGCATACTGTATTTCAAAGATTTTTTTCAGATACAACCACTCACACATACAGACAAGACAGACATAAGATGGACATCTAATAAGTGCTTTGACAAAAAGTAAAGTTTGCTAGCAATTGATACAGTATGCTTTCCTTCATTTATGGGAAAGTGTATTCATAGACTAAAAAGACATACAGCCTTGGCAAGAACGTCGCTCCGCGGAATATATGACTCATGCTCCTTTAGGTTCTTTAAATTCGGTGGGTGGGGTAGCTACAGAGATCAATGTTGTCAATTATGTATCTCCTAGAAGTTGGTTAGCTACCTCTCATTTTGTTCTAGGATTCTTCTTTTTCGTAGGTCATTTAGAACTAACATCTAAAAGCTCCTGATATGACTACCCTTTGATCCATGACCTAGTGGCTTTTTTACCATGCACAATAAAAGAAATTAGCAGAGGGAGTGAGCAGCTTTAGAGGGTAGCTGCAAGAGCCATAAGGCGTCGTAGTACAATTTGTTCCTTCTAAGATTCGCACCAGATGTTCATCATTTTCATCCACCACAATTTGTTCTAACTTCGAAACAATAATGTGTTGATGCTAGCTTCCACCTCATTTTCCTTACCCGTTGCAATAGTTTTAAGCTATTTCAATTCATCGATTAGCTCCTTCTTATCAGCCATATTTTCCTGAAACAACAACTAGTTAGATAAATTATCATTATTATTATTATTATTATACAAAAGAATTTCAAAAAAAAAAAAAATCTCATCGGAGAAGAGAGATGAGATGGAGAAAGACTGCACAAGGGATAATCGTAAATACAAAGAGTGAAAGTTATGGCTCGCTTTTTGATGGGTTAAGTTTTTATAGACGGCCTTCTCTCCTCCCCTTCATTTGGTAGCGCCACCCACGTGAATACAAAAGACAAGGACAAACTATTTAAATTAATTATTTAGTTAAACTCACTTCTGAAAAAAATCGTCTCTCGGTGAGATTCCTTTGGTACAACAAAACCCAACTTTATTGGCAAGGAAGGCATGCCAATCTGCCTTCATTTCTTTCAAAGGGACTCATCAATTCCTTTATTATGCTTTTGTTATACCAATGCACACATGTAACATCTTTTTTAGCTTGAAGGACGTCTAGTTTTGATTAGAGGGAGAGGGAATGTCAAAGGGGAAACGCAAGCTCACCAAAAGAAAAGCACAAAATTAAATATACAGTTAGAGATGAAAATGACAATATTTGAAAGTTTGATACTACGAGCAAGCCTCTCACCTTTAAGCAAAGCAGAGAATAGAGGTAATATAGGAGGATTGTGAGTCTGCATAAAAAAATAAGAAATGAAAAAAGTATTAAATTTAAATAAAAAGAAAAATAATGATACATATTTATAGACCAGGCATATCTAAAGAGCCGTCACATATATCAAACATCAACAAGGAACCATTTTAGGAATCAAGTGGCATTTCAACGTCAGAAGTCACAACTTCATGTTCACCAAAAGTTTACGGGAAAATCTATATGGGGGCCATTTTAAGTAAAAAAAATCCCAAAAACGGCCCAAACATTATTCAAATCTCAGAAAAGGCCTCAGGACCCTTCACTACAAAAAAAACTGTTTTTTGCGGCGGAAAAATTCCCTCGCAAAAAAGATATTTTCCGTCGCAAAACTGATTTGCGGCGGAATTTGCGGCGGATCAAGTTCCGTCGCAAAAATAGTCCTCTCAAATCACTTTTGCGACGGAAAAAAACATTTTCCCTCGCAAATTATGAATTTTGCGAGGGAAAAGGTTTTCCCTCGCAAATATTGAATTTTGCGAGGGAAAAAGTTTCCCTCGCAAAATCATGAAATTTGCGAGGGAAAATTTATCCCTCGCAAATTGCAGCATTTTGCGAGGGAAACTTTTTCCCTCGCAAAATTCAATATTTGCGAGGGAAAACCTTTTCCCTCGCAAATTTTAATTTCTTTTTAAAAAAAATATAAAAAATCAGAAAAATAAAAAAATTACACAAAAAAAAAATACAAAAATTAGAAAATAAAAAGATTTGTATATCATAAAAATAAATTGTAACAATCATAAGAGTTTACATAGGAAAAAAAAAATATTACAATTGCCCCAGTACAAGTCCTATTCCTTTTACAAGTCCTATTCCTATTACAATAAAAAGATGGAATGAAACCACAGTAATCTCAATATACCTGCTGTGGCATTGATGACAGAGCGTGTCTTTGAAAAGGACCATTCGAAGGGCCTCCAAAGCCATTCCCAGGACCACCCTAAATTTGTTTAAACATACGTAAATGAATGAAGCAAACAACACATTACCAGAGAAATTAATAATCAAGAAATATATCAAACAAGGAGGAACAGAAGAAATAAACAGGAAATAAAAATACATCAAACCATAAATCTCACATTCTAAAAAGTTTCTTTTACCAAATTAGCATCTCAATGACTCAGTATAACGTTTTCTCTTTTTTTCAGAGGACCGCATGTTATGGATCCATAAACCCCATCTATTTACATCTTAAAAATGAAAGCCTTTCTCTACAGCGTTCCCTCCTCATTCATTGAGAGGATAGAAAGATAACAACATATCATTTTAGAGATGGAGCGTTCTCAATATTAGAAGCATTAAGATCTTCACTCTTATTGTATAATTGATAACCTGGGTATGTGAGTGCATCTACAGTAAAAGTTGAACTTCAAGAAAGAATTCTCCACAAGGTTACACTTCAACAAAGGCACTTTCACATAGGGCTGAATCCTTTCTCTTTAAACAGAAGCCACTGTTGCTCTGCACTTTCATCCCCAACCCCCTCACACACAAAAAAAGGTGAACTTATTTTCTCCCTTCGTTTGTGAATTACTGAATTATGTGAATCTCCGGGCATATTGCTAACCATAGTATGTACGCAGGAGTCCATCAGATAAAAGAAACTTTTAGGCTTTCATTGTTTTTTAAGTTAAATTAGCAAAAATTCTCAGTAAGCTAAACTTCCAGACAGACTGCTGACAACTGTAATAAAATATACAAATCAAATGTTGAATATAATAAACTTAAACCAAGAATTGATATAACAATTAAGCCATAAGTCTCACAATCATGAGTGACTAATCACAGATTTTGCGTATACGTTTCATCCAAGAAGCTAAAAGCTCCTCATGCCCCGTGGCATTGTTTTGGGAAAATGGTTACACATGATCAAGTTAAATGACCTTCTTCACATTCTTTCAAGAAAACATAGCTTGTAAAGAAGCAAATTGGAGTGGATTTTGATAATAAAAAACTAATACCCCTCTCATAATCCGTACCCTACCACAATGACCAACTTTTTATCTACAAAGAAAGAAAATAATTAGAGAATGAATATAGAATAGGAACATCTCTTGCACTATTTCACACTAGTGTGATAATCAAGGGTGAAAAGATATCAAATACCAACTGAGAAAATCAAAATGAACTGTTCAATTACATTTCATTGCACAGACACACAATAGTCACAACAGTTAACCTTCACAACTCAATGGGAGTTCGTGAACTGAATCACTGGACTCATGCAATTCTGGCATGAGTCACTTGATTCTATAGATTAAGAGCATCATTCAGAGACATTTCCGATTCTTCCCACAAACAATGGAAAATTAAATTGGTTAGAATCAAGAAATTCAAATTGTAAATTGCACGCATGATTTAGATCAAACTGAGCAGTCTTCTCAAGTATGGATAAAAACTTCAACAACACTAGTAAAGGTGTCTTTTCATGTAAAATGGTAGCTTTTATAAGTTTTTTAAAAAAAAAAATCAAAGATTTGATTTTGGGTAAAGGTTTATGGAAACATCAAAGCTATACTTACTGCATTCATAGCCAATGCCATGTCCATGTCACCAGATCTTGGAAGCAATGGCGGCCTCAGGTTATGCAGACCAGTGTTAGATGATGGCCCCATATTTGAAGGATGCATTGGACGCCAAGCATTGGGAGCAAAGGCTTGATCACCCATGGGATCATTAACAATGAATGGAGGTCTGGAAAAAATAAGTACAGAATGAAGTAATATCTAGCTCCCAAGCATGAAGAGAAGTACCTAGAACCATTCAGAAGACAGGAAACTAAGAAAAGGAAAGGAGGGAGGAAGTACCTAGAACTTGGTACTTCAAATCTTGGACCAAATGCTGGATGTCTGGGACCTGGTACTTCAAATCTCGAACCAAATGCAGGACCCTGCAAGCCGCAACAACATATCAGAAACCTCATACATAAAAAAATCACAATGGAAACATATATAGGACACTTAAAACACGGTCAGAAGTGTTGAATTTCAATCAATCATTTGGTACAATAAGATTGAAAAACATTCATATGCATGCTGACAAGAGTTTACAATAAAAGTTCATAATGTGAGTCAGGTTTAAAAAGGAGAACAAATGGCTCTCTTATTTAAAGTAATAAAAAATAGTAGTAGCTCAAACCTGGGTTAACCAAGCACATCATTTCTACAAAAGAAATGAAATTACAATACTACCTTCGACTTCATCGCCCACTTCAGGTGTGTCCCAGCCTTCACCTTCCTTGAGGAGCTTTTTCTTCAATCCTGCTTTCCGATCTCCTTCTCCTCTCCAACCTTAAGAGTAGAGCCGTCATCGGGAGATCGAAGTCCTCGCTCATCTCCTCCTGCGGGGGCATATCGAAATCCTCATCCATCTGTGGCGCGAGAATTTAGGAAACGGCGAGAAGACTGTGATAAAAGAACGAAGGTTCGAGAAGACAGAGAACAAAACCTAGGAGACGATACGACGAAGAGGGCTTTTAAACGGAAGGAAGAGAGTGAAAAGGAGTTCTAGAGATTTTGCCTCAGTTGGTGAATAATAGGTGGAAAATTTCCACCCTCAGTTGGTGGGTTTTCCGGTGAGATTTTGGGCAAATTGGCAGAGGCGTTGCACACAGGGCTGATGAAGGAGAAAGAGGGGTTTAGGGATTTTAATGGGAGTTGACGTCGGAGTAGGGGACAAATCCGAAGGAAGAGCGGCGGACCACGGGGGAGGAGTAGAGTAGGTCGACGGCGGTTGCTCACGAACAGACTCGTGGTGGCCTGACGGAGAAGAACCGGCAGATCTGAGGGACGAGGGAGAGAGACACGAACTTCAAAATGGTGGGGCTGAAAATGGCGGAGGTGAGGGAGCAGTGTGGGAATAAATCGCAAATTTAAGTAAATTTGCGAGGGAAACCAGATTCCCTCGCAAATTTACTTAAATTTGCGAGGGAAATCACAATCCCTCGCAAAATTCAGGAATTTTGCGAGGGATTTTGTTTCGCCTCGCAAAATTCAGGAATTTTGCGAGGGATTTTGTTTTCCCTCGCAAAATTCCTTTATTTTGCGAGGGATTTTTTTTCCCTCGCAAAATTCCTTTATTTGCGAGGGATTTTATTTCCCTCGCAAATTCCGTCACAAATTCAACATTTTCTAGTAGTGCCTTTTGACATCTGAATGTGTGGTTAATTGACCTTGATACCCTAGGTATCACTTTCCTCTTTCCTCTCTCCTCTATATCAATATTCTCTCTCTTCTCTTACTCTGTTTTCCGATGATGGAGGAGGAAGTAGAAGAGTGAAATGAAGAAACATCTCTGCTTATTCTTCCATCCAACGTCCAAGTTGGCCAACTAATACATGAATTTCCCTCCTTTCCCTCTTTCTAGCTTCTTTTATGGAGTTCTTTCATTTGTTTTCTTGCAAGTTTTATAGTTGGGTGCTTGGACCGGCCATATTCTTCTTTTCATGAGAAATTTGAGTGAGAGTGAAAAAAATCTGTAACATAGTGAGTCTTGGTTTTGATTCTTCTTCGACAACTTAAGATTTTTATCTAAGATTTTTGGGCATATCATAATGATCAACATATCATAATCACCACGCTACTTCGTTTTTAATCACTGTAGGGTTGGGTTAGTAAAATCTTGCTCTATTTTTGGGCATGGAAACAAAGGGAAAGTTCTGTATTTGAGTGGGAATGGTTGAAAGTGATCAAGGAATGAAGGCTGAAAAAACGCTGAAATTTGATAGTTGTTAATGCCTACAGTTTTAGTTGTTAATATGGTTGTTTAACTTGTTAATACGAGATGAAAGTGAAAACGTTGTATGGTAGGTTGCTTTCTTTTTTGGGCATGGAAACAAATGGAGGTTTATTTGTTAGTGGGAATGATTGAATGTGAAAACGGTGATATGAGATAGTTGTTAAAGGGGGCCAATATAGTTGTTAATAGGGGCTGATATAGTTGTTAAAGGGGGCTAATGTAGTTGTTAATGGGGGTTGATGTAGTTGTTAGTGGTTACTGATATTGTTATTCATGGGGGCTGATGTAGTTGTTAGTGGTTACTCATATTGTTGTTAACAGGGGCTGATGTACTTTTGACGACTATTTTTCAAAAAAAGTCGTCAAACAACAGTACTTTTGACGACTATTTTTTCAAAAACAGTCGTCAAAAGTACTCAAAAGTCGTTAAAAATTTTTAATGACTATTTTGTAAAAGATTTTGACGACTGTTGAGTACTTTTGACAACTTTTGGGTACTTTTGACGACTTTTTTTGAAAAACATTCGTCAAAAGTGCACCAGCCCCCGTTAACAACTACATCAGCCCCCATTAACAACTATATCAACCCCCATTAATAACTATCCTATATCAGCATTTTCACATTCAATCATTCCCACTAACAAACAAACCTCCATTTGTTTCCATGCCCAAAAAACAAAGCAACCTACCATACAACGTTTTCACTTTCATCTCGTATTAACAAGTTAAACAGCCATATTAACAACTAAAATTGAAGGTATTAACAACTAAACTTGTAGGCATTAACAACTATCAAATTTCAACGTTTTTTCAGCCTTCATTCCTTGATCACTTTCAACCATTCCCACTCAAATACAGAACTTTCCCTTTGTTTCCATGCCCAAAAATAGAGCAAGATTTTACTAACCCAACCCTACAGTGATTAAAAACGAAGTAGCATGGTGATTATGATATGTTGATCATTATGATATGCCCAAAAATCTTAGATAAAAATCTTAAGTTGCCGAAGAAGAATCAAAACAAGACTCACTATGTTGCACATTTTTTTTTTCACTCTTCCTCAAATTTCTCATGAAAAGAAGAATATGGTCGGTCCAAGCACCCAACTATAAAACTTGCAAGAAATTAAATGACAGAACTCCATAGAAGAAGCTAGAAATAGGGAAAGGAGGGAAATTCATGTACTAGTTGGTCGGCTTGGACGTTGGATGGAAGAAAAAGCAGAGATATTTCTTCCTTTCACTCTTCTACTTCCTCCTCCATCGTCGGAAAATAGAGCAAGAGAAGAGAGAGAATATTGATACAAGGGAGAGAGGAGAGAGGAGAGAGGAAAGAGGAAAGTGATACTTGGGGTATCAAGGTTAATTAACCACACATTCAGATGTCAAAAAGAGCCATGGGGCCTTTTTTGAAATTTGAATAATGTTTGGGCCTTTTTTGGGATTTTTTTACTTAAAAGGGCCCCCATATGGATTTTCCCATGCTTCTTTCATTGTGTTTTGACAGCTTAAGAATATTTCAAAATTACCTTGAGAAGCCCTTTCCGAATATATTTTCTAAACTGGTAAATTTCTTACTTCAGAAAACAGAAGATATTAACTGAATTCTTATACATCTTTTTCTTGAGGTTTTTTTTTTTCAACCATTAGCAAACTTGGAAATAATGTTTTTCTCAATATTGGTATGCTCAAAAACTACATCAAGATTGTTATAACACCAAGGCAAATGTGTGCTCCATAATGATAATTATTATGTAAGGCAAATTATCATTATTATTTTCAAGGTAAGGCAAACTTGAGTTTGTATAGGTAAACTCGAGTTTGTGTTACACAAAGAGTTTTCCAAGGTTTTGTGAACTTGACCAAACTCGAGTTTAGTTTTCCAAACTCGAGTTTGTGCTTGGCCGAGAGCCTTAATGCTTTCCAACTTAAGCAAACTCGAGTTTGATATGCTAAACTCGAGTTTGCATTTGGCCAAGAGTTTTTAAAGTTTTTTCATGTTTTGGGAAAACTTGAGTTTAGCATATTAAACTTGAGTTTAGTCTTGACAAAGAGTTTTCAAAGTTTCCAAATTTTAACAAACTCGAGTTTGTATTTGCAAACTCAAGTTTGCCCTTGACAGAGAGATTTCAAGATCTTTCATCTTTTAAGGAAACTCGAGTTTGAGTGAGTAAACTCGAGTTTGTGTCAAGTAGAGAGCTTCTCACTATTTTGATTTGTTGAAAACTTGAGTTTACTTTTAAAAACTTCAATTTTGAGCTTTGTGGACTTAAACTCTTTTTCTCTTTAAAAGTCCAAACTTGAGTTTGCTCATTTGCTCAGAATTCTTTTCAATGCTCAAATCACAACATTCTTCTCTAGATGGAGGAAACTCGAGTTTGGTTCCTGAAGAAAAGTTCCAAACTCCAGTTTGTTTAAACAAACTCGAGTTTGTGTCGTTGTGTTTGAAAATCAAATTGCACGAATTTGTGAAACCTTCATGTTTGATCTAGATACTTCTTATCATCACTCATTACTATTATTAACTATGTTTAATTAGTTTGTTAATGAGTTTCAAATGATTTAAAGAGTATTAAATGAAGATTTAGCTTAAAGCAAAAAGTGACGTCAGGACATTTATTGCAAAGACCATAAGACTTGCACTCTTTTAGATAATCATTCTCTGCATGTTGCTAAGGGTTGTTTTCTTTCCCTATCAAGAAGCTGCTCTTCCAATAGATTTAATTCAAGGAAAGTCAACCATAAACTTCTGTGCATCTAGATTAACTGAAGATTAGAGAGAGAAGTGACCAATTTGTTCCTAACAGCTAGTCCAATGTCTCCAACGGTTACATTGATCAATCCAACAGTCATTTAATGCTCTCTTCATATATAAGGAGTTGCATTCAAGTCTTCTCAGCAACCGATAAGCAGAAAATGAAAAGCATTCAAAGTTTCAACTACTCTTAGTGTTTTCTACTTGCAAAGTATTTGTTGATACTGTTGCACTTCACTGTTCATTATTATTTGCTCTTAGAGAGAGTTACATTTATTGAAATCATTTATTGTAAGAATCTCAAGTCAAGGGGACTTGGAGATTGGGTATATCAGTTTACAACTTGTAAGGGGGAGTGTATCCTTGTATTGATTCTGAGTGATAGTGAAAATCCCAGAGTGTCTGGGGACTGGATTTAGGTCAAGAGTTAAGACCAAACTAGTATAAATTTGATGAGTCTTGCTATTCTTTCATCTCCTCTGTTCTGCTCTGTTTTCGTGGTCAGTTTCAGAGTGTCTTTAAAAAGAATTTTTTAAATCCCCAATTCACCCCCTCTTGGTGATTTGCTCCGCTTTCAGAACCTAGTTTTGTAAGTAAACTTTGAATTAGTGAATCATTGTTTTCAAACCCTAATATTTCGATTTGAACAGGGCATGAAGAAGGGGTATGATTTTTATTTTTTAAAGGTATCCAATGGATTTGTTGGGAAAAATTGTGTAGAAATAGGTTCTTGGTATGATTCTAGAAAGAATGGATTTGAAATCCAAAAATTAGAATAATGCTACCAATTAGGGGTTCCTGCATGGTAGTCTCAATGTGATGTCTTTTTGGGTAAAATAATGTTGTCCAATGGCCATGAAACTCTTCATTGTAAAAATACTTATCAAGCTTTAATTGGATAGGTCATTTTTGCCATTTGGACTAGTACTTTATGAATTCTTAATTTTTGAAATTAAACATTGAATCTAGAATGAATTCTATGGCAGTGAGGCCTAAGTCATAGTTCTGGAAATCTCTATAGCTAGAATTGGCTCTAGGTAATATTTTATCTTTAAAATATACTCAAAGAGCTTTGAATAAAAATTTGAATCACCTTAATTGGGATTCTATAGAATAAAATATGATTTTTCAAAATCTGATCAAAATGCTGGCAATTTTTATCTACCACACGAATTTAAGAAGGAAAATGCCAAATGTAATAAGTGTAAACTCCAAGGGTGAAAGTTAGTCTATGAGGCTAAGGCAGCCCCATTAGGCATTCACTTTTCATGGCTCTAATAATATAACTATGTGGTTAGGGCCATGAGAAGTCAAGAAAGAAGAAGAATGTAAGATGCTTCAAGTAATTCTGATGGTTCGAAGAAAAAGAAACCGAGGAAGGACATTAGTCCACAAGGTACTGAACTTACTCTACTTGTGTGTATTGATATGTTTGCTTATATGTTGATGTACATGGTTGCTCTGCTTACTTGTTTATGTGTAACATAGTTGAATGATTGAAGCTCTGTTTCTATTGATGCTATGGCCATAAGTTAGAAATGTGAAGCATTGAGCACGTAAAAATGTCATTATGTTAACATGACTCTATGTAAGGCAAGCATATCATGAACTAGCATTTTGAAAGATGGAATATCACCTAAGAGGGGTGAATTGTGTGATTTTAAAAAAATTCATAAATAACCCCGATAACAGTAGAAACAGAGAAAAGAAGGAAGAATAATAGACACAAGAGATTTATACTGGTTTAGTCTAAACTCTTGACCTACGTCCCGTCCCCAAACACTCTGGGTTTTTCACTAACTCTTTCAACTGATTACACACTCTATAACTCTCGAGTAACCCTCTCTCTAGGATTCACTCTCCCTTACAAGTTGTAATCAATACACCCACTTTCAAGGTCCCTTTACCTTGAGTTTCTTACACAAATGTTGATCAGAAAATAACTCTTTGACAAAGTAGATTAAGAATCACTGAAGTACAGATTTTCAAAGATATTACACAGTAAATGAATGAAACAGTATTTGCAATAAATTCGTTTGAGCGTAAATGTTTCCGGTAGTTGAATCAAATTGAATGCTTCTTCTTATATTTGGTGGATGGAATTTATGACCGTTGAAAAGCTTCAATGAATCCGTTGTGAGTAATAAATATAGCCGTTAAACCGGTGAACTCCTTTTTTGCTTACATGCTTCGATTATGAGAATAATTGTCGTCATTCTGCCGCTTGTTATTCCTTCATTCCATTTGCTCGTTGTGATTCAACATTTATTATGGAATGGGAATAGTAGGGATTGCTTTTTGGTTGATCAGAGAATGCTTCTGGGTTTACGTCTTGTTTTCTACAATAACATTTAATGCTTCTGACATATTCAATGCTTTTTTAGATTTGTATGTTAATCATTCGCATAATCATATGAAACTCATAAATATACTGATTAAAAATGTTATGAACAGTAATGAGTAATGATAGGAAGATATGGAATCACAATCAATGATTTTAACTTTTTGAGCACGATGATTTACAAAAGCAGAAAAGTCAACTCAAGTTAATCACTAACTAACTCGAGTTGAACATTCCACACTCGAGTCACAGTTTAATCTTATATATAAAACTTGCTTGAAAACAGAAGTTAAGAATGAGAAGATATCTTTGTAAGAACTCAACTCGAGTCTAAAATACTCACTTCAAATTGATCACTCAAGTCACATATTTCTAACTCGAGTCAATATCATTTTCACACAGATGTCTTCGAGTTAAATTTGAGAATGATTTGAGCAAAGAGGACACTCGAGTCATTAAGTGATGACTATAACGAATGACTCGAGTCACCAATCCCTTAACTCAAGTTGCCAAAATATGTTCATAAATAATTTTGAGAATAGTTTTCAAAGTGACACTCGAGTCAATCAAAATTAACTCAAGAGGCAATATTTTGACTGTTAAAAAAAATATTTGAATGCGGGACTTAGGATTTTGAAAAGATAAGTTCAAGTCCACAAAAGGTCAACTCAAGTCTAACACTGTTAACTTGAGTTGATGCTTTTCATAAATGCGTTTCACAAAGTCTTAACTCAAGTCATGTAGGAATAACTCAAGCCAGTCAAAAGCTAAAACTCATTTTGACTGAAGTTTCAAAACACTTGACTCGAGTCTTTCAACCTTAACTTGATTCAATTTTTGACAGACATATTAAAGAATTTATTGATTCAAGATTTGATCAAGATAAAGTATTTTCACTTGAATCATTAAGTTCATTTCATTTACAATGGTCAGTGATAATCAAAACACACATAGAGAACTAACATTCTCCCCCCTTTTGATGATGACAACACTTGTAAAAAGAATTGAAAATTTCTTTGAGATTTTCAAATTACAAATATAGAAGATAAGAAACTTAAAGAAATAAACCATATTCATTTCATTCAAGAGTATTCAAAATACATAAAATTCATAAGCAATAGGAACACACTTGGAAATGAAAATACATAGGAAAAGAAAATGCAGAATATCAAAACAAAAAACAAATTGCACAGTCAAAATGGGGTTTGAAGGATCAGAGAAAGAGGAAGGAGGTGGAAAAGGCAAGGGAGAATATATAGATAATGTCAGACAGGGAGGAGTAGAGATGGGAGACTCTGGTCTAGGTGAGGGAGAGTGATGAGAGGGAAGGCTTTCTGTAGAAGAAGAGGGTGAGAGTTTGACAGTGGACAGTTGAGAAGAAGGAATAGGTATGGTAGCAGGAATGGTGGAGATGATAAGGGTAGTAAAGGCAGGGATAGGAGAGGAAAAAGGAATAGGAGATGAAGGTCTAGCAGAAGGTAAAGGTATGGATGTAAGTGAGGTGAAGGGTATAGGAGAAGGAGATATGGGAAAAGGAGAAGCTACACCAAGAGAGGGACCAACCTGATCATTGGGAGGCGTCAGAAGCTTGTCAAGCTTAGTATCAAGGATGTGAACCATGGCATGTATACTAGTAAATCTCTTAACATAATCCTCAAGGGTGCCCTTCATGATCTCAATGTTCTCTTCTATGTTCTCAAGTCTTTCAGCTTGCTCGTCCTGAACTTCTACCAGCTTGTCATGGCTCTTGGAAACCTCTGAGACTAATTTTCCAACCTTTGATTCAAGTTTCTCAGTAAGCTTATGGTATTGAGCTATCATTGAAGTCTGAAGTGAACTCAAACTTTCAGCAATAGCCTTCTCAACAATGGCCTTAATAGAAGCACCAAGCATGGAGGGAGGAGGCTGTGAAAAGGTAGATTGAGCACCAGCAGCAACAGGAGAAAACTGAGCCTTATTGGCTTTGGACTGAGTGGCTCTGGATCTAGTAGGGGCTTTAGATTAACCTGACCCTTCTCTAAAGGAAATCCTCATATGATTTAGGTGAACCTATCCAAATAACAGAGGTTTCACTGATTTCTCATTCAATTCTAGATACCATATCTTTTCTTGAAAGAGAATCAAGGAAACTAGGTTAGGAAAAGGAATAGTGGCTGCCTTTTTGGAGTTAAACCTAAACCTTTTCATCTCATTGTAAACCCATTGGCCAATGTTATGAGAAATTTTATCAACAATTGAAGCAAAAAAAAGGAGTAGTCCCTTTGAGCAAAATGGGTAAAGTTTTTTTCCTTTTTCCATAAGGTTTCTGGAATAGATATACCAAAGAGCCCTATAAATGGGAGGCATAGCAACAGGAGGAAAGTTCAGGGACCGTAGTGGTTTACTTGGCCTGATAATTTTGAAGATTTCTTCTTCATCATAAGAGATTTCAGGGATAGGAGGATGATCAATGATCCTTAAGAGAGAATTTTTGGATTTAGCAGTAATGACAACTCTCTTCCCCCTAACAAAAGTAATTATTCTCTCTTCAAGAAGATCACCATTATCATCTAAGATATTGGCAATTGAGAAATTAAAATAGAAAGATTTAACTATTGAAGGGTTGTAAGTGTTAGACCTGGCTATCACCCAAGAGGGGGGTGAATTGGGTGTTTGATAAAACTTTAGACAACTTTGAAAATCTTTTCAAAAACTTACTGAAATTAGTTTGTATGACAGTAAGGATGTATAAATCGATAAACAGTCATTCAAACATATATGCAGAAATATAAGAGTTTAGGGAAGAGAATATGCAAACTATGATTTATCCTGGTTCGGCCTATCCTTGACCTACGTCCAGTCCTCAAGTTCCACTTGAGATTTTCAATCCACTATCCTTTTGTTTGAACCGGGCACAAAAGAAGCCTTTACAAACCCACAAGTTTAGTCGGGCACTTGTGCAGCCTTCTACAAATATCTTACGAGATACTCCCCCTTACTCACCGTAAGGATACAACCTTAGTAATGAATGGTTACGAGATAATCTTCTCTCTCGAAGTGATAAAGATAAACACTGAAGCTCATTACAAATAATCTCACTCTCTAATATAAACAATATGATCATTGAGATAATCAGAGAGTAGGTGTATGTGTATATCAGAGTATTGGCATTTTGAAGATGTAAGCTCTTATCTCTGTGTTTTCTTTTTCTTTCGTTGCTCTTTCTCTATTTATAGACACTTTGTATTGATGTTGTTGGAAGCATTCGTCCGTTGTGTGAATAGTAATTATTTTGAATATCATCCGTTGGAGAAATAGCCGTTGGGACATATTGTTGTTGGTCTTCCACTGATTGCTCCGTCTTTGATGATTATGACCGTTGATTCATTTATGGTCTTTCCTTTATTTAGATCAGGGAATAGATCGAGTAATTGCATTATGATTTGTTTCCAGATACATAGCTCCATCTGTTGGAATTTGCTTCTGTTGACGCGTGAGGAGTAATTACTCAGATTTTTGTTTGACAATCCGTTGGTTGATTCCTGAAACTCACTTAAATAGAATGATTAGAAATAGAATAAAATGAGTTTGAATATGACCAGCAATAATGATGATTCAGTAATAATCAAGAGGAATCAATCAGAGATATAGCGTATCGGGATTCTGTTTGAATCGTTGCTCTGTTCGAATGCTCGAGCAAGAGGTATTTCGTTGCTCGAGCAAGCCTCTAAGAGAAAACGGATTTCCTCGTTGATGCTCGGGCAAGTATTTATGTTTGCTCGGGCAAGCCTCTAAGAGAAAGCAGATTTCTTCGTTGATGCTCGAGCATGCCCTCATGCTTTGCTCGAGCATGACTGTCAAACCACCCATGCTCATAAATATCTTCAAGACTTCTTTCCAATGCAAGAAGAATCAGCTCCAAACTCATTGTATTTCGTCCATTATCATCAGATGATTGGAGGTTGTTCTTATCTAGCATTTTTCCAGCATCCAGAACAGACTGTCAACTTCAAAACATCATATCTACTTAAATTGATCTTAGTTTTATGTGTTCTTGATGTTTTTGGAAATGTATTTGAGTCTAGTTTCAAATGGCACCGGTTTTAGCTCATTTGGAGTTTTCGTTCAGGAGATATCCTCAAAATACCGAAGCTGGGTCCTGACTGTGACGGTGATTGTTGTGGAAACTTGTAAAATTCATAGCTATCTCATCGGAACTCTTTTGGTCATGGAATATCTGCGACTAGGACCGTTTGGAAGTCTAGTTCCATATGCCACTGGTTTCGTGTCAATCCGATTCTTGTTTTGGGAGATATGGTCGAATTACCGAAGGTCGCCAGAAACAGAGCTGAACAGAGTAGCTGAAGGAACGACTTTGCTCGAGCAAGCTTTTTCTTCTGCTCGAGCAGCATGCTCGAGCAAGCCTTCTTCTATGCTCGAGCAAGAGCGGATTTTGGCCAAAAAGCATGCCTTGCTCGAGCATGCTTCCCATATGTTAGTGTTTGCTCGAGCATGGCACTGTTCATGCGTTAAAATTACATAAATGCCCCAAAACAACCTAGTATTCATCCGGAAGCTTGAACTTGCTTGTTTTAACTCGAATTGAGCCGTTCCAACTTCTATTTGATCACAGAAACTTGAATATTGATATTCTCATGATATTTAAGACGTTCTTCTTTCTTCAACAGCTGAAATTACATAAATTCCCTCCAACAAACCCGTATTCATCCGGAAGCTTGAACTTACTTATTTTAACTCCGAATTGAGTCGTTCCAACTTCCATATCACCGTGGAGACTTCTAGTATTAATCTAGGAACATGAATAATGATATTCTCATTATATTCAGCAAGTTCTTCATTCTTCCAAATCTCATCTTGATTAATCTCCATCATTAAACTTCACATCATTAATCTCTTCACATGGAGCAAGTTCTTCTTTCTTTCTTGATTAATCTCTATAATTAATCTTGGACTAATCTACATCAAATATATCATAGTTAGTCAATGTAGAAGATAAGTATAATATACAATATTTTTTCTCTTAATAATGACATCTATATAAGACATCATCAAAACTAATCATATTCAACAGTAAGGAGTGTTAATGGCTGATAGATTTTCCAAAGGTTTTAGCCACGGGGATAAGTCAAGATTACACTCATTTCTTAGCTTAGTCAAATTAACATAAACTGTGGGACAAAACCTACGAGTCTCATAGTGCTCTCTAAAGAGATTTTGGTTAGACTTAGAGTAATGAATATGATTGCAACAAAAATTAGTAGGAGAAATAGGATGCTTATTGATTGCAATTAGAGAATGAGGTGGTCCAAATACTTTTGAGGAAGACTGTCCTCGAAACTCAGTAGATGTACATTAGTTTTTCTCAGTTTCTTTAGAGCAGCAACCACTGGCTCCTCATCCTTTCGTTTCGCAGCAACAGGGTCAATCTTCTTAAGAGGTTGTTCAGATGGCTCCTTGATCATAACGCTTTTGGCTTTAGTTCTTGGAGGCTTAGTTTCTTTTTCAACCTTTGGCTAATACCTCTTTGGAGGTTGCTTCTCCCTCCTAGGTCTTTTTGATGGAGGAGGAGGTGGAGAAGGGTTGCTTCATGATTTGAAGAAAATGAGGAAATTTGGCTGGGATTTTTCAATCTCATGTTGGAAATTTTAGCTCGAGTTAGGGTTTTGGTTGAGAGGTTTTTCAAAGAGAAAAGAGAGATGACTGGAAAGATTAATTGCCGTATCTCCCAAAACAACCAAGTTCGTAATTAATTTGCAGAATTAGGGAACCTGGGTCGTTTCCCAACGAATTTGCAGCGGGCTTGTTTAATAACAATAGTGAAACAAAATGATAAAATGGGGGGTTTGGTTTAACAATAGAACAAAACGAAATAACATAACCAAAATGCAATAAACAGTCAAACGAGAATCAAATAAACAGAGACAGATTAAAGATGATCAACCCAACGAATTGATTCCGAAACCTCCATCATTGAACGAAAATACAACTAACCCACGTTTGGTTCGGATGAATCGAAATCTCGCATTCGTCCGGAGATTCCCTCGCCTAGACGATCGCCTAGAATATGTCCGGACAGTGGCGTCTCACCGTGCAATCGCATAGCAACACTTGTAACCTAGTCGAACTAAGTCCTTGGGATGAACCAAACCGAATATTAAATCTAATATTCGAACTATTTCAAATCGAATCCGATAAGATGAAAACGAGAATCGAGTAGTTACCGATTAGGCACGAGTTCTCTGGATGAATCATGGAATCCTCATCGTTGGGTTAATCACAAGAGTTTAGCCGATCATGGCTGGGAAAATCGAAGAACGAACGAAGAACACGCGAAGAACATGAAGAACATATGAGAGAAAATGAAAACTTGTATTTTGATCCACTCTAATGTTAAAAACGTGAATGAATATGTTTGTGGCTGCTGCCTTCCTTAAAATGACCTAAAAACGGAATGGGCTCTAATAGTTTTAGCCCAATACAGAAATAAAACGAAACTGGACTTAAATTACAAAATTCGGGTCCAAAAATAATCCAGAATTGTACATCTGACTTCAGCTCCAAAATTGACCGCCTTCTTGACCGAATTTGCTCTTGATGTCTTCATAACAATTGTAGCTCTCTGAATCATCTGAAATATGAGACAAAAATGAGGCAAATCCGATGTCTGGTTCAAGAGTTATGGTAAAAATAGTGAAGCAACACAAAAGTGGACTTTTATTATTAAAAATGGCTAAAATGCAATAAAAGGCCCAAGGCCCAAAGAAACATAAGAGCCATTATTTATTAGCTAAAGGGTCCTAAATTATTATTCAAGAGACAAAAATAAGTGTATAAAATATTCAATTGTCAATGACTCAAGGGTTTAGGAAAAGTGAGGAGAGAAAAATTGCACAGGTATATATACAAAAGCACTTCACTCGAGTTACCATGAAATGACTTGAGTGTTCATATAAATTTACTTACCTAGACTTCAAGTGTGTATTTGAGAACACTTGAAAAGCACCTTTGACTTGAGTTCACCAAGCCTTGACTCGAGTTAACAACTCATTCCAGACTTGCTTGCTCTCAGTCTTCGATTGACTCGAGTTCACCATGCCTTCACTTGACTTAAGAGCTCATCTCAAACTCGCTTACTCTCTGTCTGAGACTGACTCGAGTTACCTATCAGTCCACTAGAGTTTAGAAAGCACTCCAAACTTGGTTTGCTCTCTGTCTTCCATTGACTCAAGTTACCCAAGCCTTCACTCAAGTTGAGAACTTCATTCCAAACTTGTTTGCTCTCTATCTTCGTTTGACTCGAGTCTTCCATCAACCCACTCGAGTCAAAAACTCGAGTTAGAGTTTTCTCACTTCTAGTGAATGAGATGCCTACAAAATTTAGGCAGGAGTCAGATACTTGATTTAGAGCAAACTGGAGTCATTTGCCTTTGACTCGAGTTGCCAACTAGAGTTAGCTAATTATCACTTTGAGTGAGACACTTTAGAGAAGAGCGTCGTTGAACTTAGAGAAGAGCAACTCTTTGGAAACCCGAGTTATCTTTCTTGTACTCGAGTCAATGTAAGTTTGCACAAATAAATGTCAGAGCCATAGTATATTGAAGACAAGAAATAACAATGTTGGCTCTCGGTATTTTGATGATTACAATTTATAAGTTATTAAATTGAGTGAAAAATATGTAGGTCAAGGCTGTTGGAAATTATGCCCTAGGGGCAAGTCATTGTACTTATCAACGATCCTCATATGAATTGGGTAGTCGCAATGTCTTGCTAGAGGCCGCTTGCGACTTGTGGGTTAGTACAGTATTGGCCATTGCCAATCTCATGTGGGCCTACTGGTCGCACACAAGAATGGCCCAACACGAGCAAGAGTGTCCAGATTCATTGAATCTTAAATGTTTAAGATTTAATGAATACTTATTTAATCTAGGATGTGTGTGTGTATATATATATATATGCATATATAAATATATTAAATTCGAAAATAATAATGATATTATTTATTGACAATAATATTATTATATATATAGTATTTAATTTATTTGATAAATTAAATAACTATAATAAATTGAAATATTGTATCTCAGATTTAATTTTCGAATAAAGATATTGCATATCAGATTTAATTTGAACTGAGATATCGGATCTCATTTTAAATTAAATGTAATGATATCATATCTTGATTTAATATATATTAAATTTGAAAATAATAATAATATTATATATAGTATTTAATTTATTTGATAAATTAAATAACTATAATAAATTGAGATATTGTATCTCAGATTTATTTTTCGAATAAAGATATTGCATATCAGATTTAATTTGAACTGAGATATCGGATCTCATTTTAAATTAAATATAACGATATCATATCTTGATTTAATTTATAAATATAAATTAAATCAGAGGGTTTTTAATTCGATTAAATAAATAGATTTGATTAGATCTATCGATAGATTTAATTAATATATTTTTAATCTAGATTCAAAATTTGTTTTGAATATAATACGCCTGCCAGGTTTAGAAAACCTACGGGACATTTTGTCGAGCGTATTAGAAAAGCTGCGAAAAACCCTAGAAAGAAAAAGAGAGAGACGCAAGAATACTGAGGCGCTAGCACGCTGCCGTCAGTGTTGGAGGCCGTTTGTGTGGATACCGGTAGAGGAAGGCGATTCTAAAGAGTCGGCTTCTGCTGATCGAGAAGGTAGCCCACTAGTTCAAATTGTTTTGCAAAGGTACGATTCGGAAACCCTAAACCTTGATTTAAACGCCGTTGAGCGATCAGCCTAAGGGATCCGTAATTTTTTTTCTCCGCTGCGTGTACGGATCCCAACAGTGGTATCAAAACCAGGTTAACCGTGCGTTTAAATTAGGTTTTACGCGTGTTTATATATATGATATATATGCTAAAACCGAATAGAGTAATGTGTTTAAATTCAAAAACTCGCGTTAGGGTTTCTACCGGTTCCAAGTCGGACTGTGTGGCTGATTCGACGTTCAGATCCGATGTCGATCAGTTCGTTAGGGTTTGAAATTTTCGAATTTAAATCATGATATTATATTATATATAGTATATAATATAATATAAATTAGAGAATCTAAATCATGATATTATATTGTATTTATAATATAATATAAATTAGAGAATTAAATCATGATATTATATTATATATAGTATATAATATAATTTAAATTAGAGAATTTAAATCATGATATTATATTATATTTATAATATAATATAAATTAGAAAATTTAAATCATGATAAGATTAATCATAATATTTTATTTCATAATTGTATGACTTAATATATGTTGTGATTTACCTTTCAAATGTTGTTTGGGTATGGTGAACAACATGGCTCTAGAGTTTTACAATTGTTGTAAATTTTAAATATGGCCATGAGTCATGCCTCTCTCTCTCTAAATACTCTTGATGTACTTCTTTTGTTTTAGAGAAGTCCTCTCATTGGCTTGAGAGGATTTTAGGTTAAGGTTGAGCCATGTTGTGTCACAATTTTCATTATGTCTTGATTTGATCATTGCATAATTAATTTAGAATTTTAATTATGTTTTGATTAGATCACTCATAATTAATTTAGAATTTTTAATTATGGTTTGATTAGATCACTCATAATTAATTTAGAATTTTTAATTATGGTTTGATTAGATCACTCATAATTAATTTAGAATTTTAATTATGTTTTGATTAGATCACTCATAATTAATTTAGAATTTTAATTATGATTTGATTAGATCACTCATAATCAATTTAGAGTTTTAATTATGTTTTGACTAGATCACTCATAATTAATTTAGATATTATATGAGATACAATAGTGATTGCATTCATATAAGTATAATTAATAGGATTAATCTAATTATACCCTCTAAATAAAATCTTAAGTCATAATGCCACCAATAAATGAATACTTGTCAAAACCTAGATCGCCCATTTGTATGTTCCACCAAAGTGGATACATCTGAGTTATCTTGGTGAGACAAGAGTGAGTAATGGTGATACTCAATATTCATTATTGTCCTGACTTAATTGAGATTATCAAAACGGTTTTGGATCTCAAGGCATTAGATGGGATTAAACATGCCACGTCATATGATGATTGAATCCCATAAAGATCTAAGAGTTACATATGATGTAATTGGCAAGGGGTTTGCCTACCTAAATAACTTAATTTAAGCGTCCTGCCAAAGCGGACTTAAATTTAAGCCAAATATGGATCTTAGCCCACTAATTATAATGAGGGTTGTTAATTCAAATGGGAGGTTACTACTTAAACTTTGCATACCTTTAGTTGTAGAATCATGTAGTCTAGTAATACTTCAACACCATCAATGCGATCACCCTTGAGAAGGACGAACTCGATGAGACAAACTCTCTTGACATGTTTGGGACTTAAGCGTTGATCCTAAACACGAAAGAAAAGAGTATCTCATCAATCAACCCATTCTTGACGAGCCTTCAACTGCTGATCCAAGAGCTCGATCGATGCTTATACGAAGCATAAAGATGACTCGTGGATGCAGGATGCTCGATGATTGCCACTATGCTTCTAGACCTCAATAAAGATCTAGAACATGTGGAGTCTTTTGAGATGATTGTTCATCCTACGGAAATGTTCCAAGAATGAGCAAGGCTTGAGAGGCTTGGATTCCCATGTCCTACGAGTTAGCTATAGATGTGATCTTGAACTCACTCCCGTGAAGTTATGATAACTTTGTCATGGATTACAACATGAACAACATGGAGGAATCAATTTCGAACGCATGGGATGCTCAAAATCGCTAAGCCGAGCCTTATAGAGGCCCAGTTCTGTTTTGTCCCTTCAAAAAGGAAGGGGTATGAAACCGAAAGCCAAGAAGGCATAACCTCCGAAGGATAGAGTCTGCTTCTTTTACAATGAACTTGGTCATTTGAAAGGAATTGCAAACTCTACCTCGAAGATCTGGAGAAGGACAAGAAGGATAGCGGGGCTGTCGCTTCAAGTATCTATGTCATAGATATTCACTTTTCTACTTCCTCAACATGGGTATTGGATACTACATGTGGATCTCACATTTGAATAAATGCAGGGTCTCAAGGACAGTAGAAAATTGAATGGACGAATCTATGACATAACTACTAAGAGGATCAAGTCAAATGATTTGAATCCAACCTATCTATGGCATTGTCGTCTAGGCCATATAAATGAGAAACGCATTTCGAAACTCCATAAAGATGGATTTCTTAACTCATTTGATTTTGAATCAATTGATACATGCGAGTCTTGTTTATTGGGAAAGATGACAAAGGCACCTTTTACTGGACACAGTGAGAGAGCCACCGATTTATTGGGCCTCATACATATTGATGTGTGTGGACCAATGAATACATCTGCCAGAGGGGGTCATGTGTACTTCATTACATTTATAGACGATTTCAGAAGATATGGATATATCTATTTAATGAAACATAAGTCGGAATCTTTTGAAATGTTCAAAATATTCCAAAATGAAGTGCAAAATCAACTTGGCAAAACAATTAAGACACTTCGATCCGATCGGGGTGGTGAATATTTGAGCCAAGAGTTCATTGACCATCTTAGGAGTTGTGGGATCGTCTCGCAACTTACTCCTCCAGAACACCTCAATGGAATGGTGTTTCGAGCGGAGGAATCGAACTCTTTTAGATATGGTTCGATCTATGATGAGTCAAACAGATCTTCCACCTTCCTTTTGGGGCCATGCCCTAGAAACAACTATGTTCACACTAAATCGTGTTCCGTCAAAGGCAGT
This sequence comes from Acacia pycnantha, assembly GCA_025563575.1. NCBI lineage: Eukaryota > Viridiplantae > Streptophyta > Magnoliopsida > Fabales > Fabaceae > Acacia > Acacia pycnantha. The sequence goes on along the minus strand of JAMWYP010000021.1, from coordinate 4,942,740 downwards.
TGAAAAGACACCATATGAGATATGGACTGGGAAGAAACCCAGTTTGTCATTTCTTAAAATTTGGGGATGTGAGGTTTATGTCAAACATCAAGCCTCTGATAAATTATCATCCAGATCCTCAAAATGCCTTTTTGTGGGGTATCCTAAGGAAACTAAAGGATACTATGTCTACAATCCCACCGATCACAAAGTGTTTGTTATTCGAATGGTGTATTTTGGAAAAATAGTTTATCTCTAAAAGAACCAGTGGGAGTAAGGTGAACCTCAAAGAATTTTGAGAGTCACACGACAATGTAGAACCACAGATGGAAACCGGAGAATACTCACAACAAGTTTTTGAGCCTACTCATGTAACACAAGACCCATGAAGGTCCGATAGAACACGGCTACAGCCTCAGAGATATGGATTTCTGATTAGTGGAAGCCGTGATGTTTTGCTCATTGAGCACAATGAGCCAACTACCTATCGCGAGGCTATGGTGGGACCCAACTCTGAAAGATGGCTTAGTGCTATGAAGTCTGAAATACAATCCATGTACGACAATGAGGTATGGGCCTTAGTCGATCCACCTGAAGGTGTAAAAACCGTTGGGTGCAAGTGGGTTTTCAAAGAGAAAACCGACATGGATGGCAAAGTAAATATCTTCAAGGCACGACCGGTTGCAAAAGGATTCACTCAAACTCATGGTGTGGACTATGATGAAACCTTTTCCCCGCTTGCAATGGCCAAATCAATCGAATCCTTCTTGCCATTGCATCATATTATGACTATGAAATATGGCGATGGACGTCAAAACAGCCTTCCTTAACGGAAAGCTCCTTGAGGATGTGTACATGACACAACCGAGGGTTTTGTGCGTCCGTAGGACTCGGTAAAGTTTGCAAGCTTCAAAGATCCATTTATGGATTGAAGCAAGCATCTCGGAGCTGGAATCATCGTTTTGATGAAGTAGTCAAAGAGTTTGGATTCATTCAAAACATAGATGAACCTTGTGTTTACAAGAAGGTTAGTGGGAGCACGCTTGTATTTCTAGTGCTTTATGTTGATGACATCCTACTCATTGGGAATGACATTCCTACCTTGCAGAGTGTCAAGTCTTGGTTAGGAAAGTCTTTCTCAATGAAAGATTTAGGCGAAGCCACTTACATCCTTGGGATTATGATCTATAGAGATAGATCTAAGAGGCTGATAGGCCTAAGTCGAGCACATACATAGACAAGATACGCATAGATTCGGTATGCAGAATTCAAAAGGGCCGTGTCCTAGTACACAGGATCAAAGAGACTGCATGAGTAAGATTCCATATGCCTCCGCCACTGGATCTATCATGTATGCCATGTTATGTACTCGACCCGATGTGTCATTTTCCTTGAGTATGACCAGCAGATATCAACAAGATCCCGGTGAGGATCACTGGATTGATGTCAAGAATATCCTAAAGTACTTGAGAAGGACTAAGACTTATTCTTGGTATATGGTGGCTTGGAAGATGAGCTCTGTGTGACTGGTTACACAGATGCGATTTTCCAAACTGACCAAGATGAGTCAAGATCGCAATCAGGATATGTATTCTTGTTGAATGGTGGTGCGGTGAGCTGGAAGAGCTCTAAACAGAGCACTGTAGCTGATTCTGCAATGAAGTTAAGTATATAGCAAAGATCGGATGCGCTAAGGAAGCCGTTTGGATCGTAAAGTTCATCAATGAATGGGGGTGGTTCCTACCATCTCAGATCCAATAGACTTGCTCTGTGACAATAGCGGCGTTATTGCGCAGACCAAGGAGCCTAGGTCACATTAAAGGACCAACCATACACTCAAGCGATTTCATCTTATCAGAGAAATCAATGATAGAGGTGATACAAAAAAAAATTATTATTATGCAAAGTACCAGGAGAAAGAAAGTCATTGTACTTTAGATGTTTGTATTTAAAGTATTCTCCTTTAGTTATCATTCCATTTGCATGTTTATAATGATAATTGATCCTTGGATATATCTTATAGATTATCCTAAATGTCCCTGGTCGGTCATCTACGCGGGAGTGAAGATGAAATAAGACCAGTATGACTTTAATGAGTATGGAGATACGAGTCAAAGTCATGGGCACTTGTAAGAGTACAAGGTGCTGGACCGACCCACTATGAGAAAGCTGCATGGAATACGTCATAAGCTTTTCTCATGTATAACCGCCTCACAACGCCCTTTGACCAGTGATCATCATGGATTCCTACATGATGAGTCGCTGGTCTTTGACCTAGTCAAAAGTCACCTTTGACCGGTTGATGATAAAGGCTAGGATCGGGATCGGTGGTTCTCATGCGGAGGAATGTGAGTGGTCAAGATGGGATTTGTCCCTCACATTTGTAGAGAGATAATATTGGGCCCCTCGATGAGTGAGTCTAAGAAATGTATGGCCATACTACGATGGAAAGGAGTTTCCATTTCAATTGTTAGACTACTCAAGAATCGAGAAGTAATGGTCAAGAACAGAAGTTGACATTTTCCATGCCTCATCCTTGACCAAATTATCGCGTGACAAAAGGGACGTGACATGGTTGTACGATAGGTTATATCGCATAAACAATGACGTTGATCCTCTTACTAAGCCGCTTGCACAAGTAAAACATGAGCGTCATGTTAGGGCAATGGGAATTAAGGTAATTAATGATTGCACCTAGTGCAAGTGGGAGTCTGTTGGAAATTATGCCCTAGGGGCAAGTCATTGTACTTATCAACGATCCTCATATGAATTGGGTAGTCGCAATGTCTTGCTAGAGGCCGCTTGCGACTTGTGGGTTAGTACAGTATTGGCCCGCTGCCAATCTCATGTGGGCCTACAGGGTCGCACACAAGAATGGCCCAACACGAGCAAGAGTGTCCAGATTCATTGAATCTTAAATGTTTAAGATTTAATGAATACTTATTTAATCTAGGATGTGTGTGTATATATATATATATGCATATATAAATATATTAAATTCGAAAATAATAATGATGTTATTTATTGACAATAATATTATTATATATATATAGTATTTAATTTATTTGATAAATTAAATAACTATAATAAATTGAGATATTGTATCTCAAATTTAATTTTCGAATAAAGATATTGCATATCAGATTTAATTTGAACTGAGATATCGGATCTCATTTTAAATTAAATGTAATGATATCATATCTTGATTTAATATATATTAAATTTGAAAATAATAATATTATTATATATAGTATTTAATTTATTTGATAAATTAAATAACTATAATAAATTGAGATATTGTATCTCAGATTTATTTTTCGAATAAAGATATTGCATATCAGATTTAATTTGAATTGAGATATCGGATCTCATTTTAAATTAAATATAACGATATCATATCTTGATTTAATTTATAAATATAAATTAAATCAGAGGGCTTTTAATTCAGATTAAATAAATAGATTTGATTAGATCTATCAGATAGATTTAATTAATATATTTTTTTAATCTAGATTCAAAATTTGTTTTGAATATAATACGCCTGCAAGGTTTAGAAAAACCTACGGGACATTCTGTCGAGCGTATTAGAAAAGCTGCGAAAAACCCTAGAAAGAAAAAGAGAGAGACGCAAGAATACTGAGGCGCTAGCACGCTCCCGTCAGTGTTGGAGGCCGTTTGTGTGGATACCGGTAGATGAAGGCGATTCTAAAGAGTCGGCTTCTGCTGATCGAGAAGGTAGCCCACCAGTTCAAATTGTTTTGCAAAGGTACGATTCGGAAACCCTAAACCTTGATTTAAACGCCGTTGAGCGATCAGCCTAAGGGATCCGTAATTTTTTTTCTCCGCTGCGTGTACGGATCCCAACAAAGGCTTCCTAAACTAAGTGAAAGAACCTTGCCCGAGCAAGAGCATGTGTTTGCCCGAGCAACGTCATGTCAAAAGCTCTCCTTTGTGAATTGAGCAGTTATGCTCGAGCATAAGGAATCCCTTGCTCGAGCAACATAGAGGCATAAGCGAAATATCACTTGAGAAATAAGCCTGCTCGAGCACCTGAATATCCTTGCTCGAGCACCATGCCCGAGCAGAAGAAATGGATTTGCCCGAGCAGCCCTCTAAAACTCGCCTCTGGATGGTGTCTGCCCAAGCATGAATTTTTTCATGCTCGAGCATCATGCCGAGCAGAGGTAAAATCCTGATCGAGAAGCACCCCAAAAGTCTTCTCATTTCTCCTCTTAGTGACATCTGCCCGAGAGCAGGTATCTGTCCCTGCTCGAGCACCATGCCCGAGCAACAGATATTGTTTGCTCGAGCAGCATCGGAGAATCCCTGATTTTCGCCTCTGTCTGAGGCTTGCTCGAGCACGCCATAACAGCGAGAAACTCTAGTTTCCCTTATAGACTTGCTCGAGCATGACACACCAGCTTGCCCGAGCATCAGCGAGGAATTCTGTTTTTCTTGGAGGCTTGCCCGAGCAACGAAATAACACCATGCTCGAGCATCATCGTTATGAACAGAATCTTGATACGCTATCTCTGATTTATTTCCTTCTTATAATTATTGAATCACCATTATTACTGATCATATTCAAACTCGTTAATTTCTATTTTTAATCATTCTTCTTAAAGTGAATTTCAGGTATCAACCATTGATTGACGAAACAGAAAATCAGACAATGATTTCACGCGTCAACAAACAGAGGAATAGTCAAGAAGATGAAGTCCCTAATTTGGAAACAACTGCTATAGCCTTTACTCAGAATGATTCCTTGCACAAAATAAGTGAAGACACTAAATGATGCAACGGTCATAAAACTTCAATACAAAGCAAGCGTTAGAAATACGAGAGACAGAATTACTCAACGGCTATCTTCGCAAATCACTCATCGACATGAATCATAAACATTATAAAAGTACATCTGATTCAATGGAAGAAGTAACTCAAGAGAATACGAAATATACATCTTTCTTATTACTGTGATTATCTTGAGTATCCCAGGATACCTATAGTACTATAATACTTCCGTGTTCATATTTTATTCACTCGTGAGGAGCTGTGAAACACCTTCATTATTTATATTATTCAAACTTAAGGTTGTGGAACCTTAAGTAAGGGTGTACAATTGCAACTTGTAAGGGGGAGTGAGTCCGAGTATGAAAGGATCATCCTAAGTTACAGAGTGGGTAACTGTACGTGTGATTAAAGAATTAGTGGAAATCTCAAGGTGTACTTGAGGACTGGACGTAGGTTAAAGTTTTAGACCGAACCAGTATAAATCTCTTTGTGTTCATTTCTCTTCCCTTACTCTGGTAATTTACTTTCCAAGTGTATCCCAGAAAAGTTTGATACGATCACTTATTCACCCCCCTCTAGGTGATATTCCACCGTCATTTGGTATCAGAGCAAGGTTTCTCTATTAGGGCTTAACATCCCGAGATAGATCATGGAAGGAATATTACCTGATGGTGCCTCAATCAACCGACCACCTGGATTCAATGGTGACTATTACTCATTTTGGAAAGCAAAATTCAAAGTGTTCGTGCTGGCAACTGAATATGGTCTTTGGCAAGTAATAGAGAATGGGGATTATGTTCCTACAAGAAATGAAAGTGAATTGCTGTTCCTAAAACAGAAGAAGAATTTGATGAGACTGACAGAAGGAAAATCACCCTTAACAGCAAAGCCGTCTTGATGCTTCAAAGCGCTCTTAGCCAAAAGGAGTACTTCCGGATATGTAATCTGTCTATTGCAAAAGAAATGTGGAAGGCATTGGAAATCGTGTATGAAGGAACCTCCGGAATTAAAGAAAATCGTATCAATACTCTAACCACCGAGTATGACTTACTTCGAATGAAGTCCGGAGAAACCATTGCTGAATTTCAACTCCGCTACACACACTTGACCATTCAATTGGCATCCCTCGGCAAAACATATGAACAACGTCCTCAAGTTAGAAAAATCCTCAATGTTCTAACAAAAGAGTGGGAAGCCAAGGTCACAACAATAGAAGAGTCCCGTGGAGAATCAATGACTTCAGTAGCCGCCCTATTTGGAAGCCTATCCGAATACGAAAGCAAACTAAAATTCAGAAAAGGTCTAGATGAAGTCAACACTAGTAGGAGCAAAAGCATTGCTCTTAATACTATAAAAGAAGATCAAAATGAAGATGATGAGGATGATGAAGAGATGGGCATGCTAGTAAGAAGATTCAGAAAATTTTATAGAAAGGATCAAGGCTCCAAAAACAGGTTTCAGAAAGGAACCTCAGGTAATCGACGAGAATTCAAAGATAAAGATCAAGTCATTTTTCATGAGTGCGAGAAACCCTGTCATTACAAATCAGAATGCCCTCAACTGAAATAAAACAAAAAAGAGAAAAAGAATAAATTCAATCAATTCAGAAAGAAAGCCTACGTCTCTTTCATATAGGGAGATAGCTCCTCTGATGAAGAAAGTGAGGAAGAAAAAGACACTACAAACATTTGTCTTGTCGCAGAGGAAGAAGAGCAACCTGGGAATAACAATGAGGTATATGATTCACACCCTTCTTATGATGAATTATTTGATGAATAAACGGAGCTGCAATATGAATTTGAAAAACTTGCTGAAAAGTACTTAGCTCTAAAACGAAAGAACATAGTTCTTGAACAACAAGTTGAAAACTTCACTTGCAAAAATCTTGTTTGTGAAGATTGTGTTGATTTAGACAAAAAGAATGCATATCTTACAAAAACGCTTGAAAAATTTACAAAAGGTAGTGACATGCTCAATGTGATTCTAAAGCAACAACGGTTCACAAATGATAAGTCGGGAATTGGTTACAAGCCCGAATGTGACAAAAGGAAAGGAAAGAAAAAACTGGAGAAAAGAATTATTTGAATTATTTTCAAAAAACAGTTCATTTTTCAAATCCTTTTGGCCATTGCAATTATTGTAATCGCAAAGGACACACCACTTCATCCTGTTTTCATAAGAAGGAAAGAAAGACCAAACCTGTTGGTAGTTACAAGTTCGTACCAAAGGGATCCTATGAGATTCCTAAAACCCAAACTAACCCGAAAGGACCCATGAAAAAATGGGTACCTAAAACTTAATCCTTTCTGATTTGCAGGTATGTTTGAGAGCATCAAGAATTAATAAGTGGTATATCGATAGTGGATGCTCTAGACACATGACGGGAGATGCAGAAAAATTTGTTGCAATGAGATCAAAAGATGGTGGCAAAGTCACCTTTGGAGGAAACCAATCCGGAAAAATCACTGGCATTGGTGAAATTGGTGCAAAAGAAGGTCCTCATATCAAAGACGTCTACCTTGTGGAAGGTCTTTGTCACAACCTCCTAAGCGTGAGCCAAAGTGCTGACAAAAACAATTGGATCATCTTTGACTCAGAAGAATGTCTCATTGTTAACAAAAATGACCTACCAATTGACAAAGGTAAACTTAAGGTATTATTCAAAGCTCCTCGTGAGGGAAATTGTTATACATTAGACTTACCTAAAATATACTCTGAAAAGTGTTTTGTTAGCAACTTAGATGAAAGCTGGCTATGGCATAAGCGACTAGCTCATGTCAATATGACCCAATTAGACAAGTTGCTAAGAAAAGACTTAGTCCTTGGTTTACCTAAACTTCAATTTAAAAATGACATGCTTTGTGACTCCTGCCAAAAGGGTAAATAGACTAAATCCTCTTTTAAGAACAAGTCTGAAATATCAACCAATCGACCAGTTGGACGAGCAAGGGTCAATAGCCTTGGTGGAAATCTATATACCCTAGTCATTGTCAATGATTTCTCAAGATTTACATGGACTATTTTTCTATCCTCAAAAGATGAAACATTTGATCTATTTGTTGTGTTTGCCAAAAAGGTGCAAAACGAGAGAGGAATTTGCATTTCAGGAATTCGAACTGATCATGGAGGTGAATTTGAAAATCAAGCCTTTGAAGAATTCTGTGACACTCATGGAATAGATCATAACTTCTCAGCTCCAAGAACCCCTCAACAAAATGGGGTGGTTGAAAGAAAGAATCGAGTGCTCACTGAAATGGCTCGTGCAATGTTAAATGAAAATCAAACCTCACAAGTCTTCTGGGCAAATACCTTGAGCACAGCCAGCTACATCTCAAACAGAGCTTATCTCCGAAAGAAACTTGACAAGACTCCATATGAGCTATACAAAGGAAGAAAACCAAACTTGGGCCACCTTCACATATTTGGATGCAAATGCTTTGTTCACAATAACGGTAAAAACAACCTGGGTAAGTTTGATCCAAAATCAGACGAAGGTATTTTTCTTGGCTATTCAAATAGGAGTAGAGCATACAGAATTTTCAATAAACGTACTCGCTTAGTAGAAGAGTCAATCCATGTTGTATTCTGTGAATCTAAAATTGACAAACCTCTAGATGATGATGAGGAAACCTCTTACAAAAATCAATTCTTTTCAAAAACTACCCCTGCATCTCTTGAAAATCCAGTTGATGTTTTTGAAAGCAATTCTGAAAACTCTTGTGAAACCCCTGATCAATCTCAACCCAAACCTTGGAAATTCATAAGAAATCATCCCTTGGATCAAGTGATAGGGGATATAAATCAAGGTGTAAGGACTAGAAAAAGCAAATTGAATGAAGTTACTTTTTCTGCATTCATATCTAAGATTGAACCCTCTAAGATTGACGAAGCCCTCTCAGACAATGATTGGGTGATAGCAATGCAAGAGGAATTACATCAATTTGATAGAAATCAAGTTTGGGACTTGGTACCTAGGCCTAAAGACCACCCGGTCATTGGCACCAAATGGGTATTTAAGAACAAACGTGATGAATCCGCAATCATAGTCCGAAACAAGGCTAGATTGGTTGCCAAAGGCTATAATCAGGAAGAAGGTATTGATTATGAGGAAACATATGCTCCAGTAGCTAGATTGGAAGCCATACAAGTACTCTTAGCCTTTGCATGTATCAAAGGATTCAAACTCTATCAAATGGATGTTAAGAGTGCCTTTCTAAATGGTTTCATTCAGGAAGAGGTCTACGTTGAACAACCCCCTGATTTTGAAAATGATCATCATCCAGATCACGTTGTTCACCTAAAAAAGGCTTTATATGGTCTTAAACAAGCTCCTAGAGCTTGGTATGAAAGGTTAAGCAAATTTCTGTCAGATCAAGGATTTATTAGAGGAAAAGCAGACACAACATTTTTTATTAAAACCAACAAAGTTAATGAAATTTTGATTGTACAAATATATGTTGACGACATTATATTCGGTGCCTCTAACGAACTCTTGTGTGAGGAATTCTCTAAGGTAACGCGGAGTGAATTTGAAATGTCTATGATGGGAGAACTCAACTACTTTCTCGGTTTTCAAATCAAACAATGAAAGGATGGAATATTCATTTCACAAGCAAAATATCTTCGTGACCTACTCAAAAAATTTGGAATGGAACACTGTAATGGTGCAGACACACCAATGAGCTCAACGGCCACTCTAGATGTCGATGAAGAAAAAGGGAAAGATTTCAACATTACCAAGTATCGGGGAATGATCGGATCCTTGCTATACTTAACAGCAAGTCGGCCGGATATTAAATTTAGTGTGGGAATGTGCGCAAGATTTCAATCAGCTCCCAAAGAATCTCACGCTGAACATGTCAAAAGAATTTTTCGGTACTTATCGGATACAAAGGAATTGGGGCTCTAGTTTCCAAAAAGTCAACAAGAGCATTTAGTCACATATTTTGATTCAGATCATGCTGGGTACAAGACTGATAGAAAGAGTACCAGTGGACAATGTGAGTTTCTCGGTGGATCGTTGGTTTCCTGGTTTAGCAAGAAACAAACAACTGTAGTAGTATCCTCCACCGAAGCTGAATATGTGGCTGCTTCAAGTTGCTGTGCTCAAGTCTTGTGGCTTAAACAACAACTTTAAGACTTGGGAACTCATTTAAAGGAGATCTCAATCCTATGTGATAACACTAGTACAATTAGCTTGGCCAAAAATCCCGTTCAACACACAAGAACCAAGCATATTGATGTACGACATCATTTTATTCGCGACCATGTCCAAAGAAAAGATGTCAAAGTAATGTTCATACCTACAAATCTTCAATTGGCCGATATATTCACCAAACCATTAGCCAAAGAACAATTCACGTTCATACGGAGAGAATTGGGTATGGCTAATCCCAATGAATTGTAACTATTCTCTTCTTAAATGATTTGCTTCAACAAGATAAATACTAACTTTAGCATCGGAGTCTCTAGAATTTGTTTTTGCAGGATGCTCTGTCTGAATAAAGAAAAATAGAGACGTCCATGCTCGAGCAATAGCGTAAGTTCCTGGTTCAGAACGAAGAAATCCTGAAGCATGCTCGAGCACGCCATAAGCTCTGCTCGAGCAACAACGATAAATTTACATGATGAGAGAGGATGCTCAAGCAACCAAATGAGCCTGCTCGAGCAACAACGAGCATCTCTCCAAAGAAGGAGCACTTGCTCGAGCAACACACATGGCCCTGCTCGAGCAAGAATGGGTTAGCAAGAAAAATATGGCAAGCTGCTCGAGCAACCTAGTTCACCTGCCCGAGCATACAAATCTGACGAAGCAAATCCAAGCTTGAAAGGCCCATTTTAGACCCTGAAAACCTTGGTATATCAACCGTAAATCAAGTATTCACAGTACATACTTGATTGGATGTCAGCTTGGCTCTTAATTTTCAAAATTAAAAACGCATGTGTTCGTCCCTGCTCGAGCAAGACTTGAAGTCTGCCCGAGCAAGACCTCTGCTCGAGCATACAAGATGTGCTGCTCGAGCAACATCATTGAACGTCGCTTTTAAAAAAGGGAACAGACGTTTCATTTCCTCACTCCGTCAAAACCCCCATCTCCCTTTTTCTCTCAAAAACTCCAAATCCTCTCACTCCGTCACCTTTGTTTTTCAAATCATAACGAAATCAACCGTTACGACTGTTTATTAGCGCCCAATTTCTCATTCCGACCGATTGATTTCCTCCGATTCGATCATTTTTCCCACTTCTCGCCTCCTTACTCGTCGGCACCTCTATTTCCAAATCCAGTTCTCTACCCGAATTTACTCTACCAAATAGCTGGATCAAGTGAGAAAACTCCTTCAAAGTCTATCCCCAGCAAAAAATCCCGTTATTATCGGCCGAAGGTTCAATCATCGGAGACAATGAAAACCGCCAAAGCAACGGTTGCTCAAACTCGGTCGCAAGGAACGGGCTCTCAGGGATCTCCCAAACCTACTACGCGGCTCCAGACTGGATCTCAATCTTCTGGGAAGAGGGAACGCGCAAGCTCACCCTCTCTGGCTCACTCAACCGACGACTCCGAACGAACAATCGAAGCCATTCACTCTAAGGAGAAAGAAGATCGCCCTCAGATTTCCAAGTCCGCCATGAGTCAGAAATCACAAGCTTCGGGAAGCAAGCGAGTCTCTTTCTCTTTCAAGTCTCAGGAATCAGAAATCAAGCGCGAACACATCTCCACGAGCAGACCCCAGGATGGTCAACTACCATAACCAGCTTCTGGAATGATTCAGGGTAATGTGGCTGTTGATGATCCTCAGTTATATACTCGATATTATGAGTAGAGATCATTCTGTCCAATTGTGTACGTTGATTTGGAGTAGTTCAAGAAGGAGTGTAACTTTTATATGACGGAATGGTTGCAGCAATTCATGCCTCTTTTAGGAATCAGCAAGCCCTTTTCCCCTGAGGTAGTCCGGGTCTTCTACCACAACATGTATCTCTTAAAGAAGGCTCAGGAGGACTATGAGGATACACTGGTCACTACCGTCAGAGGCAATATCATTAAGCTCACTTCTTATGATCTTAATATATTACTTGGCATTGTCGATCCCCCTGAAGATCCCCCGAAGCTATCTCCTCCCCAGTGCCACCAGATTTTATTTCCTCACATCCTGGTAGATGAGAAGAAAAAGATTAATCTGACCCCTTCTTCTTCTATGAGCGATGAATACAGGGTTCTCTGGTACATCTACAGTCGGAGCTTAGTCCAAAAAGGTCAGAGCTTCACCCATTTTGTTCTGAAGGGCTTTGAGAGATTTGCCTCTCTAGTAGCCAAAGAACCAAGGAATCTTGGTAAGTGGATTTTGGACGAGATGCTCTCTTTTATATCAGAGGCCCAAGTGAAACTTAGAGCTACCATTCTGTATCCCACTCTGGTGTCCCGAATTCTAGAAGTAAACAATGTCTGGTATTTATCGGAGGACAAGGAAGAATACCCTCCCCACTTTGGGCCAGAACACCTGATCCGTCTTCGGGTCTCCTTCACGGAAGCATCGTCTAAGAAGAAGCGCAAGGGTAAAGCACCAATGATTCCTTCTCAGCCTTCAGTTCCCAAAGCTGGACCCTCTATCCCTTCTACTGCTCCTCCGGGTGAAGCAGAATCTTCCAAGGCCGGACCTTCTACATCTGCCCCTTCATTCTCTCAGGCAGCTATTCAGGCAGCTGTTGATTCCTCTGTTCGAGCAGCCATTGCTCTTGTCTTACAGTCACTGAACGCCTTCAGGAAGCTGACATCTCAGATGATCCGAGCCATGTCTAATGAGATGAAGAATCTTAAGCAACATATCAGCCTCACCTTTGACATGGACTTGGCTGAGTTAAAAACAGACTTAGAGTCCAGCTATGCCGTCCTTTATGAGGAACAACAGGAAATCAAACGAGAAGTTCAGCGGACAACAGATCGGCAGCAGACGCAGATTTCTGGACTGGATGCCACATTGGACGCCTTTGTCCAACACTTCATACCTTCTGGCTCCCACATTCTTCCGAGGCAACCTATCAATCCATCTACTGTCCCTCTTCCGTCCACTTCATCCTCTGACTTTCCCTCTCCTTCTTCTCAGGCCCCTCCTTCTGATCAGGCCCCTCTTTTTCCTGATGACAAAGGGGGAGAATAGATAGGACTAGGCATTTGATGGTTTTTGATTTGAGCTTGTAGTATGCTTATCTTGTATTTTGTTAATCATGAACATTGTACTCAATTACTATGACTAATGGAAAATGTTCCCTTGACTCTTCTACATATGTACCATTCTATTTCTATGATTTTTCAAAATTATCTCAATTCAATAACTAATGAAATTCCCCTCAAATCACAAATCCTTAAGAGTTATCATCATTAAAAAGGGGGAGAATGTTGGCTCTCGGTATTTTGATGATTACAATTTATAAGTTATTAAATTGAGTGAAAAATATGTAGGTCAAGGCTTGCTCGAGCAGCTCACAAACTATGCCCGAACATCATCGGGATTCAGCCTTCCTAAACTAAGTGAAAGAATCTTGCCCGAGCAAGAGCATGTGTTTGCCCGAGCAACGTCGTGTCAAAAGCTCTCCTTTATGAATTGAGCAGTTATGCTCGAGCATAAGGAATCCCTTGCTCGAGCAACATAGAGGCAGAAGCGAAATATCACTTGAGAAATAAGCCTGCTCAAGCACCTGAAAATCCTTGCTCGAGCACCATGCCCGAGCAGAAGAAATGGACTTGCCCGAGCAGCCCTCTAAAACTTGCCTCTAGATGGTGTCTGCCCGAGCATGAATTTTTTCATGCTCGAGCATCATGCCTGAGCAGAGGTAAACTCCTGCTCGAGCAGCACCCCACAAGTCCTCTCATTTCTCCTCTTAATGACATCTGCCCGAGCAGGTATCTGTCCCTGCTCGAGCACCATGCCCGAGCAACAGATATTGTTTGCTCGAGCAGCATCGGAGAATCCTGATTTTTGCCTCTGTCTGAGGCTTGCTCGAGCACGTCATAACAGCCTGCCCGAGCAACATCGAGAAACTCTAGTTTCCCTTATAAACTTGTTCGAGCATGACACACCATCTTGCCCGAGCATCAGCGAGGAATTCTGTTTTTCTTGGAGGCTTGCCCGAGCAACGAAATAACACCATGCTCGAGCATCATCGTTATGATAAGATTCTCGATACGCTATCTCTGATTTATTTCCTTCTTATAATTATTGAATCACCCTTATTACTGATCATATTCAAACTCGTTAATTTCTATTTTTAATCATTCTTCTTAAAGTGAATTTCAGGTATCAACCATTAATTGACGAAACAGAAAATCAGACAATGATTTCACGCGTCAACAAACAGAGGAATAGTCAAGAAGATGAAGTCCCTCATTTGGAAACAACTGCTATAGCCTTTACTCAGAGATTCCTTGCACAAAATAAGTGAAGACACTAAATGATGCAACGGTCATAAAACTTCAATACAGAGCAAGCGTTGGAAATACGAGAGACAGAATTACTCAACGGCTATCTTCACAAATCACTCATTGACATGAATCATAAACATTATAAAAGCACATCTGATTCAATGGAAGAAGTAACTCAAGAGAATACAAAATATACATCTTTCTTATTACTGTGATTATCTTGAGTATCCCAGGATACCTATAGTACTATAGTACTTCAGTGTTCATATTTTATTCACTCGTGAGGAGCTGTGAAACACCTTCATTATTTATATTATTCAAACTTAAGGTTTTGGAACCTTAAGTAAGGGTGTACAATTGCAACTTGTAAGGGGGAGTGAGTCCGAGTGTGAAAGGATCATCCTAAGTTACAGAGTGGGTAATTGTACGTGTGATTAAAGAATTAGTGGAAATCTCAATGTGTACTTGAGGACTGGACGTAGGTCAAAGTTTTAGACCGAACCAGTATAAATCTCTTTGTGTTCATTTCTCTTCCCTTACTCTGGTAATTTACTTTCCAAGTGTATCCCAGAAAAGTTTGATACGATCACCTATTCACCCCGCTCTAGGTGATATTCCACCGTCAAACAAGACACTTTCAGTGTAAAATCCTTGACTTGAGTTACTTGCTTGAGTTAAGAGATGCACACTCGAGTTAAATGTAGAGTTTAGCAATTTTACACAAGTATAAGACAAGGTAAACATATGATACTCAAGTTTAAGGAATCCAACTCTAGTTACCTACTCGAGTTATCACTTAACCCCTTGAAGTTAAGTCAGATTTCTCTTGGATTTCAGTAGCTTGCCTGATATGACTCCATTTAACACAGGTTGACTCGAGTTAAACTTGACTTTGTTAGCCTCTGATACTTCTCTTCTTTACAGAGGTCCTGCAAAAACAAAGTCTAGACACTCCGAAGCTTAAGTTAGTGATTGTTTATCATAAAAAACATAATTGAACTAAGTAGAGATGACTTACAACTCATTGGGATTTACCATGATCAATTCTCTTTTGATGAACATAAAATGCTTCTTAGCTAATGACGTTTTGAAAATATCAGCAATTTGAAGATTAATGGGGATGAACAACACCTTGACATCCTTCTTTTGAACATGATCTTTGATGAAGTGATATCTAACATCAATGTGCTTTGTTATTGTATGTTGAACTAAATTATTTGTCAAGTTGATTGTGCTGGTGTTGTCACAGAGAATCGGGATTTCTTTCAGGTAGATTCCCAAATCTTGTAGTTGAAAGACAGAATATCACCAAGAGGGGAGTGAATTGGGGATATAAAACTTTCTTTCAAAAATGCTCTGAAACTAGGTGACTAAAACAGAGTATAACAGATGAAGGAAGAGAAAGAATGAACACAAGCAATTTATACTGGTTTGGTCTAAATCCTTGACCTACGTCCTGTCCCCAGACTCTCTGGGATTTCACTAATTCAAATGATTACACACTCTGTAACTCTTACAGTAATTCTCTCTCTAGAACTTATTCCCCCTTACAAGTTGTAATCAAATGTCCCAATCCCAAAGTCCCAATACTTTGAGATTCTTACAAAGATTAATAATCAAATGGACAACTCTCTAAAAGAACGGATGTATAAACATTAAAGATTTAAATATCCGAAGATATTGTCAAATAGGGTAGAAACAGTAAATGCTTAAGTTTCTAATTGAATATGCTGAGTTTCGGTGGTTGAAGAATTGAATGCGTCTGGCTTTTATAGTTGATAACATTTAATGACTGTTGAAGAGAGATTAGAGAGCCATTGGGAGTAATGAATATATCCGTTGAGTTTGAACGTTGTTCCGTCTCTTCGTGTTCTTCCGATGTTAGCCGTTATTCTCCGTTGACATTCTTTATTCCATTTTTCCATTGAGACTCAGTTAGAATGTTGACTGGAAATAGTCGGAAAACTTTATGGTTGCTCAGAAGATCAATTTTCGCTTTCGTGTTTTACCTCTGCGAAGCATTTAATGCATTCTGACACAGATATGCTTTTCAACGATTTGGTGTTGAAACCATGTTCGATTCATCTGAAACTCATTAGCAAACTGATTAAACTTTGTTAGGATCAATAATCATCAATAATATGGAGTACCTAAAGCTTAATCAAAAGTTTACAGATTTTGAGAACGATGATTTCAAAATCTGTTCATCATGACTGGAGTCATACATGGTTGACTCGAGTCACTGATCTAATTCCAAGTCAAAGAAAAAGCTTAAGTGAAAACTTGACTGGAGTCATACCTATATGACTGGAGTCATAGATGCGATTTTCTTAAAACAGATAATCGTTTATAAATACTTTGACTAGAGTCATCATGACTTGACTGGAGTCATAGATGCAATTTTACAGACAGAGAAGAGTTTCGAATAACTTGACTCGAGTCATACTTGCTTGATTGGATTCATAATCTAATATTTCAAATACAATGATTGGAGTCATATCAGGATGACTGGAGTCATAGTTCGAATAATTCAAACAGAGAGGTATTTCAAATAGGATGACTCGAGTCATATTAGGATGACTAGAGTCATATCAGCATAATAAACCAGCTAAAGCTCTTTGTGTTCTCATGACTCGAGTTAAGAACGAAATGACTCGAGTCATATCAGATATTAAAAAAGCTGTTATAGAGATAAATTTTGAAGAAGCTGAAGTACAACTCATGACTTGAGTTATTAAGTGACTGAATCGAGTCACAAGCTTTTTATAAATTGATTCACGAAAAATCAGAGATGTATGATTGGAGTTAAAAAACACTATGACTGGAGTCACCTTAGTTGAATCAAGCTATCTTTTAAACTAAGTAATTTTGGCTTGAAACAATAGTAATTCCTAGAGCTCACAATTGTTAGTCATCATCAAAACACAGAGAACTAACAAAAGTTGTTGCTTTAGCCATAATACTTGAGCACAACAACTAGATGTAGCAATGTATTCAGCTTTGATCGATGATAATGAGACAGTGTTTGCTTCTTGCTAAACTAGGAGACAAGTAAGCCTCCAACAAATTCACATTAACCCTGTACTCTTTCTGTCTATCTTATAGCCATCATGATTTGAATCTGAATATGCCATAAGGTACTCTGATTGACCTTTGGGAAACCACAATTCAAGATCCTCGGTGTCGACATGGTATTTGAAAATCCTCTTCACATGTCCAACATGAGATTCCTTTGAAGCAGACTGATACCTTGCACTCATTCCCACACTGAATTGGATATCAGGCCAACTAGAAGTCAAGTATAATAGAGATCTAATCATTCCTCTATACTTGGTTATGTTGAAATCCTTGCCCTTTTCATAAGCATCCAAAGAAGTATTTGAGTTTATTGGAGTGTCAGCTTCATTGCATTGGTCCATTCCATGTTTCTTCAGGATATCTTGGAGATACTTGGTCTGAGAGATGAAGATTTCATTCTTCCGTTGTTTGATTTGTAGACCAAGGAAATAATTCAGTTTTCCCATCATAAACATCTCAAATTATTCCTGCATTGTCTTAGAGAAATCTTCACACAAAGCATCATTAGTAGCACCAAATATAATATCATCGACATATATTTGAACAATTAATAAATTATTCCTCTGGGTAAAGGAGCAAAAATACACATGTGCTTAACCCCTAGGAGCGCCCAGCACCATGTGCTTTTTTTGGAGCAAAAATACACACGTGGTTACCTTATAGGAGCAAAAGTCACACACTTCCTTCATATAGTAGATGTTGACCATTACGTAGGCTTTGTTGACCGTTAGTGCTGACGTGGATGATGAATTGGAGTGAGAAGAAGCCAAATGGGGAAAAAACTGATGATTAGGATGTTGACTCGATGCAAGGTTAAACATGTTGGGGAAAAATGAAACCTTAAAAAAACCAAATGAATTGGGCTACAAACACACGCATCTAATATCTCATACCCGCGAAAGAATTTCAGATCGCACGAAAGAAGAAAGGAGGAGGAAGCCTAATCCCTAATAGTGTCATCGGCTAGCAAATCTTGAGTGAGTTGAAATGGTGGGTAAATCGAGAGCACGCCGCTTGCGAGTATGAGCTGAGGGTGATTCTGACGGTAATCGATAGCCAAGAAATCAAGAGTGAGCTGAGGGTATTCGAGAGGCAGTATCGAGCGACAATATCTATCGATGGAGTAATTGAGAGGCACTCTCGGCCAGCAAATCGATCGACGAAGAATATTGAGCTAGGGTTCTTAATCCACTCTCAGTTAGCTGCGATTAGCGGCGACATCGTTGTCCACTTTCATCATCCGCAACGCCGACGCGAGGTTCAATTTCTAGAAAGGACTTTTCCATGTACCAAACATTGCAAGGTATTTCCATTTCTTTTGGTAATAATGTCACTCTTATCTGGACATGCTTTTTCAGTATCACTTTGTTTGAATCCGGGCAAGGGTGGCATATAAATTAGGAATGACTATACTAGATCTATTGTCTGCTATATAGTTGGAAGCAAACCTCTCTGTTGGCTAGCAGACTTATTGCCCTTGAAATGAAGGAAGTTTCGTTCATAGGAATTTGAGTGAAATGCTCATGTCATGTGTTGGTTTAATTATCAATATGTGGCGCATTCATTTCTACATGATCCAGTGATTTTCACCTTATGTAATGGAAAAAGTTGCTTGGGTGGTGATAAGGATGTATAGATTGACCTTGGAGCATTTCTCCTGACCTGTTACAGGGGCTTTGGTGGAAATAAGGAGGCTAAATGTGTCGTAGGGTTAAATCTTCTGGTATTTGGTGCAATTGATTAGAGAGGGATGCTTGACATCTTGAATGGCATCTTGTGGAGTCTACAATCAGTGTGAGATAGGGTAGCTTGTGTTCTCCTTAGTCTCTTTCATATCTACATAAATATTGTAAAACTTTTGCCCTTCTTATTATTTTTGTTTTTAAGGTAAACATCTTTTACCACTTGCTTCTGATATTTTTCTTTATAATAGAGTTCCTTTTTAATCCAAAGCAAATCCTTTTTGTTTCTGTCTTTTATTTTCTATTTTGTAGGAGTTCATGTGCCCAACGTATGCAATGTTCTTTCCTTAGTCCTTACATTGAACTATTATTTAATCCTAAAGAAAAAAACTTTGGTGTTGTTGGTGTTTTATGTAATGCTTTCAAGACCCGTTTTCTTGTAAAGCCATTTTGTTTTCTTTTTTGGGTTTTTGGCCAACTGTGAAGCAGTGTTAATATATATAATAAAACTTTTAGGTAACATGACATTAGGAGAAGGAAATTTTTTATTCATATGGTTAATTATATTGAGAATGAAAGAATAATTTTGACGGTAAACCCTTCAATTATATAGTATTAGTTTTCATATTTGGTCTCTTCCTAACTCCAAGAAATATATATATATATCTGAAGAAGAAATTGAAATATATTGTGTGTTTTTCTTTATGGAAGAGAGGCTCTTTGTATATATATTCATCTGTGTTATGAACCAACTGAATATAATATAATATTCTTATATATGTTATGCACTTGTTCTAGGTGTTTCATTCATCTTTGTTTTGTTGTGTTGTGTCGTGTTGTGTTATGTTATGTTATGTTATGTTATGCACCTGTTATGTTATGCAACTAGAGTTTGATATGTTTATGCTTTTGTTTCTCTATGAATGAGCGTAGAGGAATTTGAAATTGAGAGGCAGCTGGATGGCTTCGTCTTCAACATCGACGACAAGGAGAAACGAGAAAGCGAGAAGGAAGGTGGTTTTGGTGATATGTAATGTATTTGTTGATGCTAATATGTTGTCAATGGATTAAGTGTAATTTTCTTGTTATTAATATTTAAAGAATTGATGTGGATGACAATGATTTTCCAAGCTTATGATGTGTATACAGGTTATTGCCTATATTTGATATGATAATGACTTTGATATGAATAAAGGCAGGAGGGTTTATAATTTGAACCTCATTCTTCTGGTGTGTCCTTCAAGGTAGTAATGAATAATGGGTATAATAAAAGCACTCACCAATGGGTATAAGCAAAGCACCCACCAATATTTACCAAGTGTGTTTACAATAAAAGACTGAGGATTCTCCAACTAAAGTGAGGCGTGCATGTACTATATAGCAATGGTCCTCAAAAAATTTAAAAGCAGTTAAGACGCTAAGGATAAGAAAACCAGAGGATTTTTACAACTATGCAAGCATTTACATAGGATTACCATAAAGGATTAAGATACTCTAAAAGCATTACCAAGTATGTGTCAATTCCATAAAGGATTACCCTAAAACGAAAAAAATCCTACATTATTAGTGATAAACCAAAGTTGAGATGACATAGGATTACCATATACAAAAAGCCTGCATTATATGTCCAAAAAAATCGTTCAAGGCAGACACATTTACAACTATGTGTCAACTCCCTTAAAGATACATGTAGGCTACCAAGGATTTTTACAGTGACAAGGATGTTGCCAAAATAATTACAAGTGCGGATCAACAGGCTACCAAGCCTTTTTACCACGAAATAACTAACCAAAAACCATCTACCAAGCATTTTTACAGTTACAAGGATGTTGCCAAAAACAAGGTTGATTGATGAGTTAGGCCTATACATTTTTTGAACCAAAATAAGTAGAGAACCCCAGGCCATATACATATAATTAAACTATTAAACTAATAAGTATGCTTCTTTGCTTTGCCTTTTTTCCTCTGGATTTTGCCCCGACTTTGTGCTAAGAGCTGTGATGTTGTAACCTCTCAATTGCAAACCTCGAGGCTGAATTGGAAGGTCATAAGGTGTAGCAACATTGATAGGATCGGGATAAAACTGAATGCACTGTGAACCGGTTGGATCGCTTGAGGGTCTTGGTTGTGAACTTTGTGTTTGGGTAGGAGCTTCTTGTGTGGGTTGGGTTGGTTCAAATAGCTGCACCAATCAGAGCAAAATATACAGATATGAAGGGGTACTAAAGTTAAACAATCAGAGGCATTGCAACAATCAGCTCAAAAAGTATAGATATGAAAGACCAACAGATTTTTAATATAGTACACATATGAAAGAATATTAATATAGTCCTGATATGAATGAATTGCACCAATCAGAGAAAAATATACACAAAGGTTAATCTGTGATGAAATGAAACAACTAAACATCCACATACATACATATATAGGAATGGATCAAGCTAGCTTATTATTGTGTACATGTTTAAGTCCATATATTTGAATATTGCAGATGCTGTTAGAATCTAATATATCAGTTTAGACCTGCAGATAGGGCAGGTTGTTCATGTTGGTGGCTTGATGAGACTTGATCTTAATAAAGCTTATGTTGAAACAATTTATGTCACAGTTTGGGCATCGCCTAATGTTTCTCTACACTTGGGGCAAATAGAAACTATTATATCTCTACACCTGGGCCAAATAGAAATGTCGATGAAATTTGGAGGAGTCATACTAAACATTTATAAAACTATTATATATCTTCATGAAAATCCTTTCCTTCCTCAGTCACGAATTTATATCACAAGAGAAAACAAATTTGGTGAAAATGTAGAGGCTTCATGCCACCACCATAAATACCAAATCCTTGTATCTCCATCTTCTTCATCAAGAATCTGTTTCCCATTAATTGTGAATTCATTCTATGAATCTGTACATGCATATCCTATAACTGCACAATAAATTGGATCCTTTTTGACCGTGTAACAGTACAAATATTTCCTATGTACTATAAAAAAAAAGACTATAAATGTTCATTTCGTTAATAGCAAATGCGAGCGATTTCAAATTCTTGGTATATCACCATCATACTTTTGCTTGGATAAAAAGGCAGACAACAGACACCACAAAATCATGACACCTATTTTGCTTTTAATAATTATCATGTAGGAGGATAATGTTTTCAGTTTCAGGTGCAAAATGCTCAACAAGTAATGAATAAAAAAGAGCAATACAACAACATAATGAATACAAAAGTAACAAAACAACAAACATAGCATATAACAAAGGGGCCCCAGAACAGCATATAGATGGTCGACTTTATGCATCAAAACAGAGCAATTGAACAACATAATGAGTAAAAAAGGAACCAAAGAATGAACACAGCAAACAATCAAAAAATAGCAAGAGAAAATAACAAAAAAAAATTTTGAACCTCGTGTCAGCGTCGCGGATGATGAAAGTGGACAATAATGTCGCCGCTAATCGCAGCTAATCGAGAGTGGATTAAGAACCCTAGCTCAATATTCTTCGTCGATCGATTTGCTGGCCAAGAGTGCCTCTCGATTACTCCATCGATAGATATCGTCGCTCGATGATGCCTTTCGAATACCCTCAGCTCACTCTCGATTTCTTGGCTATCGATTACCGTCAGACTTACAAACAACGTGCTCTCGATTTACCCACCATTTCAACTCACTCAAGATTTGCTGGTCGACGACACTATTAGGGATTAGGGTTCCTCCTCCTTTCTTCTTTCGTGCGATCTGAAATTATTTCGTGGGTATGAGATATTAGATGCGTGTGTTTGTAGCCCAATTCATTTGGTTTTTTTAGGGTTTCATTTTTCCCCAATTTGTTTAACCTTGCACCGTGTTAGCATCCTAATCATCAGCCTTTTCCCCAGTTGGCTTCTTCTCACTCCAATTCATCATCCACGTCAGCACTAACGGTCAACAAAGCCTACTTAATGGTCAACATCCACTATATGAAGGAAGTGTATGACTTTTGCTCCTATAAGGTAACCACGTGTGTATTTTTGCTCCAGAAAAAAGCACATGGTGCCGGGCACTCCTGGAGGAAAAACACATGTGCATTTTTGCTCCTTTACCCTTATTCCTCTTATTGCTTTTAATGAAGAGAGTTGTATCTACTTTGCCTCTAACAAATCCTTTATCAAGAAGGAATTTTCTTAGTCTCTCATACCAAGCTCTAGGAGCTTGCTTAAGACCATACAAAGCTTTCTTAAGATGAAAGACATGATCTGGAAGATGATTATCTTCAAATCTAAGAGGTTGTTCAACATAAACTTCCTCTTGAATAAAACCATTTAGAAAAGCACTTTTCACATCCATTTGATACAATTTGAATCCCTTAATGCAAGCAAAGGCTAAAAGAACTCGTATAGCTTCCAATCTTGCCACTGGAGCATACGTTTCTTCATAATCAATTTCTTCTTCTTGATTATAGCCTTTGGCCACTAATCTTGCCTTGTTACAGACAATGATTGCAGATTCATCTCGTTTGTTCTTGAATACTCACTTAGTGCCAATAACTAGATGGTCTTTAGGCCTAGGTACCAAGTCCCAAACTTGATTTCTTTCAAACTGATGTAACTCCTCTTGCATTGCTATAACCCAATTATTGTCTGAGAGGGCTTCGTCAATCTTAGAGGGTTTAATCTCAAAAATGAAAGCAGGGAAAGTAACTTCATTCAAAGTGCTTTTTCTTGTTCTCACTCCTTGATTTACATCACATATCACTTGGTTCAGAGGATGGCTCCTATTATATCTTTAAGCTTTAGGTTGAGATTGATCTGTGTTTTCGCAATCATTTTCATTTTCAGGTTTTGTTTCCAAAGGATTTTCAGAATTTTCCAAAACAGAAGGAGCTTTCGAAACAAATTGACTTTGAAAGATTGTATGCGTTACTCTTATTAGAATAGCTAAGAAATATACATTCGTCTGGCTTGGGATCAAACTTTCCTAAGTTGTCCTTACCGTTATTGTGAACGAAGCATTTGAAGGCAAAGATATGCAAATGACTTAGGTTAGGATTTCTTCCTTTGCATAGCTTGTTAGTTCCCTATAGGTGTTTTGATGATGATTAACCATTATAAACAATATAAAACCTATGATCCAAGCAAAATGTTTTAACTCAGTCGAATTATGGGATCATATAAGTTGAAGCTCACTACTGTCAGATTGACTCGATCCAAGACTTAATGACTCGAGTCAATCCCTTTGCATATATAGCCAAATTGTCATGTTGACTCGAGCCACCAAAAGTCAGACTCGAGTTTATGACTAAACTCGAGCCAACATATTCTGTGACTGGAGCCAATTGTCTAAAAACTTAAAATGATTTCAAAATTATATTTTGCTTGACTCGAGCCAGAGAATATTGACTTTAGCCATTCTTGACCGTTATATCTAAAAATGAGTTTGACTTGAGCCATCACTTATCACCTCGAGTCAGAAAGGTTTATTTCGAAAATGACAAAGTGATTTGTTGCTATTGACTCGAGCCAAGATTTTGATGCCTTGAGTTTGGCCCTTGACTCGAGCCATGTGTTTTCTGCCTTGAGCTGAAGAACCTTCAGAGTTAAGTGATTAATTGAAAATTGACTCGAGCCACAATTTATGTACCTCAAGTTAGATCCCTGACTTGAGCCAGGGTAAGTTGACTCGAGTCTCATACTTTGATTCTCTTCTCTTCTCTGCATTGTCAAAATCAAGTTGACTCGAGCCAGATGGTCTCTGTTTTTGAAAAACTTCATGTTCGAATCTTCTAACTCTCTAAGATTGTTTTTAGACTCTTCATATCATGTATCATTATTATTATTAACTATGTTTGATTAGTTTACTAATGAGTTTCAGATGATTATAGTATGGATTAACAATGTTATTAGATAAAGCAATCCTATGTGTCAGATGATTAAATGTGCTTACCCATTCAAGATGTATTCTCAACAACCAAACCTCTGAGTAGACGAAAGACATTTCTGGCAAGATATTATTCATTCTTATTGTTGTGCCTCAACGGTCAGAATAAAAGAATTAAAGAATGTTGGAGACTGGGATTATTCCAAAACATTAATGGTTCAACACTTCATCTCTCTAACGGACATATTGAAGAGTCTCAACAGATAAATCATCAAGCTCCTACTACGGTAATAAATGTCATCAACTATAAATACAAGAAGCATTGAATAAGCCAACTACCGAAACGTTGTGCAATCAATTCGACTCAACTACATTTTACTGTTTCATTAACTGAGCTAATATCTTCGATGTTTTCATTGTACTTCAGTGTTTATCATTTATCTACTCAGTGAGGATTTTAAACACCTACTTGATTATTTGTTTAGTTGTTAAATCTTAAGGTTGTGGAACCTTAAGTGTGAGTGTACAATTACAGCTTGTAAGGGGGAGTGAGTCCTAGTGTGAGAGGATCATCTGAGTACTAAGTGTGTAATTGTAACAGTCATTGAGTTAGTGAAAAATCCCAAGGTGCTTGGGGACTGGATGTAGGTCGTGGAGTTAGATCGAACCAGTATAATCTCTTGTGTTCATTTTCTCTTAAACTCTGTCTTTGTGTTCTCCAGAGAAAAGTTTTTATAATCACTTATTCACCCCTCCCCCTCTAGGTGATATTCCACCTTCATAGCTCATAAGGAGTTTTCTCAAGCTTCTTTCGGAGATATGCTCAATTTGAGATGTAAGAAGCAGTACTCATGGTGTCTGCCCAGAAAACTAGGGAGGTTTGATTCTTGTTCAGAATAGCTCTAGCCATTTCAGTGAGGACTCTGTTCTTCCTTTCTACAACTCCATTTTGTTGTGGAGTCCTCGAGGCTGAGAAGTTATGATCAATCCCTTGACCGTCGCAGAATTCTTTGAAAGCATGATTTTCACCTTCTTGGCAAAAACAACAAACTGATCAAATGTTTCATCTTTAGATGATAAGAAAATTGTCCATGAAAACCTTGAGAAATCATCAACAATGACCAAAGTATATAAATTGCCACCAAAACTTTTTATTCTAGCAGATCCAACTAAATCCATATGAAGTAGTTGGAGTAGTCAATTGGTTGATATTTCATTCTTTGATTTGAAAGAGGACTTGGTTTGTTTACCTCTTTGACAAGCATCACAGATCATGTCATTTTTAAAATGTAGTTTTGGTAAACCAAGAACCAAATCTTTTCTTACCAACTTGTCTAGTTGAAACATATTGACATGAGCTAATCGCTTATGCCACAGCCAACTCTCATTTAAGTTACCAATAAAACATTTTTTAGAAACAATGTTATTGCTAGAAAGGTTTAGAATATAGCAGTTATCTTCTCTAGGAGCCCTGAATAAGGCTTTCAAATTACCTTTGTCTAATGGTAGATCATTTTTGCTAACAATAAGACATTCCTCTGAATCGAAGATTGAAAGTGGAGCTTGAATCACCAAGAGGGGGTGAATTGGGGATTCTCAAATTCTTTTTGGAATACTCTGTTTGTGAGATAAGAAGTAGAAGAAAAACATAGTATAGAGAAGAGAAGCAAGACACAAAGATTTATACTGGTTCGGTCCAACAATCTGACCTACGTCCAGTCCCCAGACTCTCTGGGATTTCTCACTATCAAGATTGATTACACACTCTGCACTCAAGAGTAATTCTCTCTCTCGAACTTACTCCCCTTACAAGTTGTAATCAATAACCCAATCTCCAAGTCCCCTTGACTTGAGATACTTTACAATAAGATGATTTTACAATCAATAAACTCTCTCTAAGAGTAGATATGATAAACACTGAAGAATAAATGTATCAAAAGATACTTTGCACAGAAAACTCAAAGAGTAGTTGAAACTTTAATGATTTTCGTTCTTGCACAGATTTGTTGTTGAGAGGAATTGAATGCATCTCTATTTATAGGTAGAGATCATTAAATGACCATTATAAATGCTCATATATCCGTTGGAGAGATTAGAGGATGATTAATGAAGGTTTTGATCTCCTTCTCTCTCTACTCTTTGGTTAATCCAGCTTTTCAGAAATTCAGAGTTGACTCTCTAACTATTAATCCGTTGGAAGTTTGCTGGATGTAGAAGACAAGCATTAACTTCTCCAAAACGTGTGCAGAATGTTTGTCCAAAAGCATACAAGTTTTCTGCACTTTTCATTAAATGTGCTGACATGCTTTTTGCTTTATGCTAAGTCTCCATTTAATCCTGTCTAAATCATCTGAAACTCACTAACAAACTGATTAAACATAGTTAAGAATAGTAATGAGTGATGATATAGAGTATAGAGATCAAACACAAAAGTTTCACAAATTCATTCTGTTCGAAATTCAAATTTCGCGATGGAAACTCGAGTTTTCATGCTTCAGTGTTCTTCGAGCAATAGATCGAAACTCGAGTTTTCTCATTCCAGAGACAAACATCGTGTTTTGGTATTTTGGACATTCTTGGTGAATAGTGCAAAACTCGAGTCATTAAGTGACTAACTCGAGTTTTGGACTCTTGATGAAAAATCATGCTTTAGTCAAAAATCTCAAAACTGGAGTTTCCAATACTAAACTCGAGTTTTCAAAGTGATTAATCTTGGCTGAGCTCTCGGCCTGTTCAAAACTCGAGTTTCCAAATCTTAACTCGAGTTTTCTCATTCTTTGAAAACTTTGGAAACTTCTTTGTAAGACCAAAACTCGAGTTTTGAAAACAAAACTTGAGTTTTCTCTTTTATGAGAAAACATTGAAAAGCTTGGTCGATTTGAACACGGGAGTTTTACAAGGTCAGAGATGAGCATTGTTCTCAGGTGATGGAAACTCAAGTTTTCTGTGGTGAACTCGAGTTTTCATGAACTTTGAAAATCTTAGAGAACTCTCAGTAAAGTCTAAACTCGAGTTTCCTATGGAAACTAGAGTTTTGGTTTCTTTGAAAAAAACTTGGTTACTCTCTGTCTTGTCAAAACTCGAGTTTTCTAAATCAAACTCGAGTTTGATTTGTTCAACGAAAAACTTGAATGCTCTCTGTATGGCCAAAACTCGAGTTTGAAAGCTCTAACTCGAGTTTTCCTTTCTTTATAAAAATTTGAGCACTTCTCTGTCAGGCCAAAACTCGAGTTTCCAAACTGAAACTCGAGTTTGCCTTTGACAGTAAGTTTTTCAACTTACAAAGAAAAACTTCATCTGAGTTTACAATTGACCGTTATCATCAAAACCAATTGGGAACTAACATTCTCCCCCTTTTTGATGATGACAACACTTGTAAACCAGAGAATCTTCATTTTTCAAAAGATTTGTGTTCTGAGGAAAATTTTCAGAAGGTGTTTCGAAATATGCTATGACAGTTATGAATTTCACACAAAGATATAGTAGAAGCATTTCAATCATAACATGATTGAACCATTGCATTTCAATTAAAAAATTGTTTATAACAACAATATACAAAAACAGAAATGCAAGAGTACAAAAATCTCAAACCAGAAATACAAACTGAAAGACAGAATCAAAACAACTATACTAACATCTAAACTCCTTCCTTCAACTCAAGATTACTCCTTTGGTTCAACTTCTTTCTCTGGTTCTTCTCCCCCTTTGTCATCAACAAAAGAGGATGGAGCTGAGATCGAAGGTTCATCGGAAGGGGTTGAGAGTTTGACAGTGGTGGCAGGGGATGGAATTTGAATAGGAGAGGCAAGTGGGGCAATTGAGGTGAGTTCTGTAGTAAGCCATAAATTGGGAGTGAGAAACAAGTAGAAGTCTAGAAGAATGGGAGGAAGAGGATGGTCCACTGGAGGAATTTAGACCTTCATGATCAAGATGTGAGGATCTTGAATATGCATGAAAATTGAGGCCCAAAAGGTCGAAAAATGATTGATCAAAAGAGGGTATATGCTCAGCCTGATCAGTTAAAGAGAAAGGCCAGATTTTCTCGTGAAATAGGATTATAGAAATTAGATTGGGGAAAAGAATCTGAGAGGAGTCTTTGATAGGAAACCAAAATTTTGTTAGTTCCTGATATATCCAACTTCCAATATTCAAAGGAACTTGTGCAATAATGGAAGCAAAGGAAGAATAGTCTTCTTTTGAAAAGGATGAAAATACACCATTCTTTTGCTTGAGATTTCTGGCATAAATGTACCAGATAGCCTGATAATGTGGAGGCATGGAATCGGGTGAGAAGGTCAAGGTGGATATGTTTTCCGGAAAAGGTTCATGTGGTCTTAACAACTGAAAGATTTTCTCATTAGTAAGGTGTACTGGTCTTATTGGTGGAGGATTAGCAATTTGCAAAATGCAATTGATATAGGTAGGTGTCAGGATAATTTTGCGACCTCCAATAGATGTAGTGAGTCGCTCAAAAAGATAACCATTATCCACATATTCCTCAAAATGCATGTGGTGATAAAATAGCCTAACAAGAGTAGGACTATAGGTGGCTCGAATAGAAATCAAAGGTTCAAATTGAGTCAGCCAGGGACAAAGATCCAAATGACTTTCGTCCCTTAATTTAGCTAAGTCAACATAAACTACTGGACATAAGGGTTTATATTCAAGCTTTTCTCTGAATCTAATAGTGTTAAGACCAGGATGTTGATGGGAAACAATCAGGAAATCATTAGGGGCTGAATGATGATGGTAGATTTCGGCTAGGGCAGATGAACTTACTAAATCACTGGACCTAGATAGTTCTTGAGGAGAAGAGACTTGATCTTGAGAACTTGAGGAAAGAACTTGGAAACTTTCTTGACCCGATATCTGTCCATCCAAGAGTCCTGCTAGAGAGTGTGTTTGATCTTGAGCTGAATAATGTGCTTGAGTGAATCTAGACACAACTCAAAATAGACCAAAGGAGGTACTCTGAGAGATTTTCGGTGCCCTAGGTAAGAGAGTTGATCGAGGCTGTGAAGAAGATAGATTCGCTAGGTCTTGGTTCTCAGGTTCGGAGTCAGAGTCGAGATTGATGATCCCTTGGGGGTTTGAACTGGAGGCCATTGTTGATCCAAGGTTTAGAAAGGGATTAGGGTTTCGAAAATGAGAAAGGAGATGAGAAATCAAAGAGAGGCGAGGAGAAAGTCGAGAAGCCAAGAGGAACAGAGGAAAACTCTAAGGCAAACTTGAGTTTTGAGGCGAGTTTAGATGAACAATGAACAATTATGTTTAAATAAGGCGCGAAACAAATGACCTGAATCCAAAAGTGTAAAGTGAACTTTTGAAATTCCGCGACCAAAACTCGAGTTTCCACTTACTGACTCGAGTTTTGTGGCTACTTCAACAGGTGTGTCGCTCTCTATCTGCCCGAAACTCGAGTTTCCATTTGATGACTCGAGTTTCCATATCGTGAAAACTCAGGGCTGTCTTTCTGTCTCTCCAAAACTCGAGTTATTACTTAATGACTAGAGTTTCCATATTTGCTCAGCAACTCATTCTCGATTGGACCCCGACAAAACTCGAGTTTTGAAACCAAAACTCGAGTTTGCGTCTTTTGACAGCAAACTTCAAGATTTCAAATATCTTGCATAAAACATTGCTATGTACTCCGAAGCTTAAGTTAGTAACAAAAATTCATCAAAACCATAACTATCATTAAGATGGAAAGAAATATTCACAATTCATTGTGATTTACCATTCCCAATTCTCTTCTTATGAAATTGAATTGCTCCTTTGCTAATGGCTTGGTGAAGATGTCAACAAGTTGAAGGTGTGTTGGAATAAACATCACTTTGACATCTTTGTTCTGAACATGATCCCTTATGAAATGATGTCTCACATCAATATGCTTGGTTCTTGTATGTTGAACTGGATTCTTTGCCAAGCTTATTGTGCTTGTGTTGTCACACAATATTGGGATCTCGTTCAGATTGATTCCCAAGTCAGAAAGCTGCTGCTTGAGCCATAGGACTTGAGCACAGCAACTAGAGGCAGCAATATACTCAGCTTCAGTTGAGGATACTGAGACGGTCGTTTGCTTCTTGCTGAACCAAGACACAAGTGAGCCACCAAGGAATTGACATTGGTCACTTGTGCTTTTCCTATCCGTCTTATACCCAGCATGGTCTGAATCTGAATATGCCACCAAGTGTTCAGGTTGACCTTTGGGAAACCATAGTCCAAGAGTCTTTGTGTCAGCAAGGTATCTGAAGATTCTCTTCACATTTTCAGCATGCGACTCTTTGGGAGCAGACTGAAACCTTGCACACATCCCAACGCTGAATTTGATGTCCGGGCAACTTGCAGTAAGATAGAGTAATGATCCAATCATTCCTCTATATCTTGTGATGTTGAAATCAGTGCCCTTCTCGTCAGCATCCAAAGAAGTAGTTGAACTCATTAGAGTGTCAGCACCATTGCATTGGTCAATTCCAAACTTTTTCAGCAGGTCATTAAGGTACTTGGTCTGAGAAATGAAGATCCCATTTGATCTTTGTTTGATTTGCAGACCAAGAAAATAATTGAGTTCTCCCATCATGGACATTTCAAATTCTCCCTGCATATTCTTTGCAAACTCTTCACACAAGATATCATTAGAAGCACCAAATATAATGTCATCAACATAGATTTGTACAACTAAAATTTCTCCAATTTTATTGCTTTTGATAAACAAAGTTGTATCTGCTTTTCCTCTAACAAATCCTTGATTAAGAAGGAATTTTCTTAATCGCTCATACCAAGCTCTAGGAGCTTGCTTAAGGCCATAGAGAGCTTTCTTAAGGCGATAAACATGATCGGGATGATGTTCATTTTGAAAACCAGGAGGTTGTTCTACATAAACTTCCTCTTGAATAAATCCATTTAGAAAAGAACTTTTAACATCCATTTGAAAAAGCTTAAATCCTTTAACACAAGCAAAGGCTAAAAGAACTCTTATGGCCTCCAATCTTGCCACTGGAGCATAAGTTTCTTCATAATCAATTCCTTCTTCTTGATTATAGCCTTTTGCAACCAATCTTGCCTTGTTCCGGACAATGATTGCTGACTCATCACGTTTGTTCTTAAATACCCATTTGGTGCCAATGACCGGATGGTCCTTAGGCCTAGGTACCAAATCCCAAACTTGATTTCTGTCAAATTGATATAACTCCTCTTGCATTGCTATCACCCAATCATTATCTGAGAGGGCTTCATCAATTTTAGAGGGTTCTATTTTCGAAATAAAAGCAGAAAAAGTAACTTCATTCAAAGTACTGCTTCTAGTTCTCACACCTTGATTAACATCACCTATGACTTGGTCTAACAGATGATTCCTTATAAATCTCCAAGCTCTAGGTTGTTGTTGATCAGGATTTTCCAAATTATTTTGAGGATCAACTTCGAAAACATTTTTTGGATTTTCAATAGAAGCAGGAGTGGTTTTCAAAAAGAATTAATTTTTCAAAATATTTTCCTCATCATCATCATCCTTGGATTTGTCAGATTTGGATTCGCAGAAAGCAACATGCATAGATTCTTCCACAATACGAGTACGTATATTAAAAACTCTATAGGCTCTACTCCTATTGGAATAACCTAAAAATATACTTTCATCTGCTTTGGCATCAAATTTTCCCAAATTGTCCTTACCATTGTTGTGGATAAAACACTTACATCCAAACACATGTAGATGACTCAGGTTTGGCTTTCTTCCTTTGTACAGTTCATAGGGAGTCTTGTTCAGCTTCTTTCTGAGGTATGTTCAACTCTTTCAACTGATTACACACTCTATAACTCTCGAGTAATCCTCTCTCTAGGATTCACTCTCCCTTACAGGTTGTAATCAATACACTCACTCTCAAGGTCCCTCTACCTTGAGTTTCTTACACAAATGTTGATTAGAAAATGACTCTCTTATAGAGTAAATTAAGAATTATTGAAGTACAGATATCCAAAAATATTACACAGTAAATGAATGAAATAATATTAGCAATAAATTCATTTGAGCGTAAATTTTTCTAGTAGTTGAATAGAATTGAATGATTCTTCGTATATTTGGTGGTTGGAATTACCGTTGAGA
This sequence comes from Acacia pycnantha, assembly GCA_025563575.1. NCBI lineage: Eukaryota > Viridiplantae > Streptophyta > Magnoliopsida > Fabales > Fabaceae > Acacia > Acacia pycnantha. The sequence goes on along the minus strand of JAMWYP010000021.1, from coordinate 4,909,830 downwards.
AGTTTTAATGAATCCTTTAAGAGTTATAAATATAGCCGTTAGATTGTTGAACTCGTTCGTTGCTCACACACTTCGATTATGAGAATAATTGCCGTCATTCTGCCGCTTGTTATTCCTTCATTCCTTATGCCCCTTGTGATCCATCATTTATTATGGAATGGAAATAGCAGGGATTGCTTTCTTGTTGTTTAGAAAATGCTTCTGGGTTTATGCCTCGTTTTCTGCAATAGTATTTAATGCTTCTAACATATTCAATATTTTTTGAGATTTGTATGTTAATCATCTGAAACTCATTAATATACTGATTAAAGATAGTTAGAAATAGTAACGAGTGATGATAGGAAGATATGAAATCACAATCAATGATTTTAGCTTTTCGAACACGATGATTTACAGAAGTAGAAAAGTCAACTTGAGTTAATTGCTAACTGACCCGAGTTGAACATTCTACACTCGAGTCACGGTTTAATCTTCTATACAAAAATTTCTTGAAAATAGAAGTTAAGAATGAGAAAATATATCTGCAATAACTTAACTCGAGTCTAAAATTGTAACACCCCCAAATTTCTAACAATTATAATAAAACAAAATTGTAATAATCTTTATGAATCATTACCGAAATTTGAAATAACCAAGTTTGAGAAGTGTCATCGCCGCACTTGTACTAGGACAAGTGCAAGGCTACCTTATTACATTAATATAAATATGAACTCAAATAAATGTGATTTATTTAGAAAATAAAAAAAATAAAACTAGCTAGAGGCCTTGAATGTTCTTCCTCACTTCTCACTACTAGCCCCAACCATTTGTTGGATATGATTAGTTTTGATGATGTCTTATATAGATGCCATTATTAAGAGCAAAAAGATTGTATAATATATTTATCTCCTACATTGACTAACTACTATGTATTTAATGTAGATGAGTCCAAGTTGAATTATAGAGATTAATCAAGAAGGAGATAAAAGATTACAGAAAGAAGAAATTGCAGAAAATATCAAGGAAGCAAGAAGCTATCAAAGTGTTTTGGGAATAATCAAGAAAAAGAGGAAATATTGAAGAAGGAAGAACTCGCAAAGAATGATTGGTCCAAATTAAATTATGAAGAATGATGAAGAGAAGAGAAGAAAAGAAAGAAAGAATTGAATTATGGAGAATGATTAAGAGAAGAGAAGAGAAGAAAGAAAGAAGAACTTGCTCAATGGGAATGAGAAAATCATTATACAAGTTCTTAGATTGATGCTACAAGTCTCCACGATGATATGAAAGTTGGAATTTCTCAAATCGGAGTTAAAATAAGCAAAATCAAGCTTTAGGATGAATTAATTCGAGCAGACTCAAGTTAGTATGGTTTCTATAGTGTTTTGGGCATCTGGTACAAGTTGACTCGAGCCAACAAACTCATAGACTCGAACCAGGGCCTTGACTCGAGTCAGTCATATTGTTGACTCGAGCCAATAGTGATTTTCAAGCCATTTTCGCCCTCTGGTACGAGTTGACTCGAGCCAAGCCTAAGTTGGCTCGAACCAATAGTGAATTTCAGCACTCTGGTCACCTCTGTTTCACATTTCCGATGCGCGAGGTCTGGTAATTCGATGATATCTCTCAAACCAGAGATTGGATTGAAGTGAAACCAAATTTTTATGAAACTATACTCCAAATGCGTCATTGTGAAAAATTTTCATGCAAAAAGGAGTTTAGATGAGATATCTATGAATTTAACAACTTGGTACATCAATTAACGTCACACAGCAGACCAAGCTTCGATCTTTTGAATATATCTCACAAAATACAAATCCACTTGATCTGAAATTGGTGGCATTTGAAAGTAGACTCAAAATGAGTTCCACCAAGACTTGAACCAACCACACCGGAGTTCAGGACAGGGAGTTATGGCCTTCAAAAGTTGACACTTGAAACTCTGGAATCATTTCAGCATAGGCTCAGTTTTCTGAAAGTTGCTCACAATATACACAACCAAATGAAGTGAAACCAATTCCATATGAATCTAGACTCAGTGTTTCACAAGATTTAGGAAGCAACCAAACTTGATGAGCTCTTATTACTACGGGTCAAGACTTATCTAACTCATGTGGAAGTCAGACAGAGGGTTAGGAATTTTGAGAGAGGTTTTTACTTCGAGCCAACAAGCGCACCTTGAGTGAATGGCCAACCCGAGAGATTGAAGAATGGAGAATAATTTTTGACTCGAGCCAAAGCAAACTGACAGAAAGATAAACTGACGAACACACTCGAGCCACGTTTATTGTTGACTAGAGCCTAAGCCCAGACTCGAGTCAAGGTCTCTGTTGCCTCGAGTCAGACAATATTTTCAAATAGTCTCTATGCCTTGAACGTTGGATTGACTCGAGCCAGTAATAGCTTTGACTTGATCCAATATGTCTCTGTTTTTGAAAATGTTGTGCGTTTGAAATTCCAATTCTCTAACATTCTATGATTGGTTCTAGATTCTTCATATCATCTATCATTATGATTCTTAACTATGTTTGATCAATTTGATAATGAGTTTTGGATGATTATATGAAGGATTAACAATTGTCTAGATGATGACGTCAGAAGCAACGACTATTTTTCCAACGAAATTTACAATGGTAATATTCTACATCGGACCAATGCTTCAACAGACTAATATTAGTTGTCTATAAGTAGAGACTCATTCAAGATGGAGAAAGACGATGATACGAGCTTACAACATCGAAATGACAATACTCTGATATTCATATCAATTACTCTCCAATTATCTCAATGATCATATAAACTTCTATAGAGAGTGAAATAATTTGTATTGTACTTCAGTGTTTATTCATTTACTTTTGAGAGAGAAGATTCATTGTAATAATCTTATCATTTTATCTGAGTGATACTCAAGATTGGGTGATCTTGAGTGGGAAACCCATTGTATTGATTACAGCTTGTAAGGGGAGTGAATCCTAGTGAGGGATTACTTCGAGTACAGAGTGTGTAATCAAGTGGGTGTATTGATTATAGCTTTGTAAGGGGGAGTGAATCCTAGTGAGAGGATTACTTCGAGTACAAAGTTTGTAATCAAGTTGAAAGAAGATAGTGGATTGAAAATCTCAAGTGGAGTTTGGGGACTGGACGTAGGTCAAGGATTGGCCGAACCAGTATAAATCTCAGTTTGCATATTCTCTTCCCTAAACTCTTATATTTCCATCATCTATGTTTGAATGATTGACTATCGTTTTATAAATTACTTCTGTCATACAAACTACTTTCAGTAAGTTGCGAAAAGATTTTCAAACTTATTAAAAGTCTTATCAGACACCCAATTCACCCCCCTTGAGTGATAGCCAGGACTAACACCCTTGGCACCTGTTTCACTGAAATTCTGCTCCCCCAAAGGATCATCGTAGGCCATGAACACAAACAAAAATCAACAAAGCTGGTAATCCTAATAAAACAAGATGATATAGAGAAAAATAAAATATTTACATAATAATAATAATACTATATATATATATATATATATATATATATATATATATATATATATATATATATATATATATATATATATATATATATAAAATTAAAAGAAGATGTTAGTTTTATTATTCTTTATGAAGTTTACTTAGTGGGAAGAGAACCATGGTAGACTCGGAAACCTGCCAGTCTACCCTGTGACCTGGAAACCTGCCAATCACAAATCATCAAATTGGTCATAAAACATTTCTTCCTAATGTGCACACCTCTTCCCAAAGTTGCTACTAGTGTCCCGGAAACATGCCAGACACCACTTTGGGAAGAACGGATACTATCTTTTCACATCATATAAATATCGGAGGCATAAAGCCTAAGGGTTGTGTTCATCACTTTATGAGGTATCATCCCAAAACTATTCTCCCACTGCTAAATTATTTTAGATACACTCATATTAAAATTCCTAAATTATTTCTATGCACTATAGTGCCTAAGTTGGATTTATTAATATTTTATACTTATTTAATTATCTTTCATACACTTTTCTATTATTTAATTAAATATAGGATAAAAGGGCATTTTAACATAAAATTTATTCATATCCTATTTTATTGTGAGGAAATATTATATGAAGAAAGAAATAAAATAAAAAAATATCAAATAATATAGCATCAGGCATAGCTAACATAATATAGTATATCATATTATCCATATTATAGCCCAATTGATAATATCCAGAAAGCAACAGCACAAGACTGGCAGAATATAATATAGTATATTATTTTATCCATAATATATCATAGTTGATACTGTCCAGAAGACAATACGCCCAAGACTAAAACCCAGAACAATGTACAGGCATCTTATGATTTTGCAAAAAGCTAATACGCCAGACAAGAAGGAGAATTTTATATTTATTTTTTTTTTATACAAAGAATTATATATATATATATATATATATATATATATATATATATATATATATATATATATATATATATATATATATATATATATATCACCTTAAACCAAAACCTAGGGAACACATGCATGTAGGCATCATATATATTCATTTGCACAAGATTTTCAAAAAGCTCATCGTGCAATTCGAGAAGTGAAGATATGAAATCATGTAAATGTGAATTGGTCAACAAGTCCAACAAAAGAAAGAAAAAGGGTGTGGGACCTGCAACAATATGCAAAGAAGGAAGACCCTAAGTTATATCTATTAGAAGCAGCACAATACACAGAAGTGGATATACTCGTACCACGCACACAGGGATGGTAAAACAAGATGCAGAGAAAAAGAATCAACACAAGACGCAAGGTTGTTCTAGGGATTAGGATTACCTAGTCTTCGTTTTGCTAACCTCCTAGAAGAATAATTTGACAGAGTAAGAATAGAGAAAGTAATAGAGGAGAAGAGGAGTGTTGAGCGTTGGTCTAGGCCTCTATTTATAATTTCAAATTAGGGTTTAGCTATGGGCTGAGCTCTTTAACTATTGTCAACTCATTAATGGTTATATTAAATTCAATCAATCAATCATGGTGTGAATTGTGAATTTAATGTAACTTGGTTGACAAGTAGAAGACTCATTACCTAAAACCTCTTTCTTAGTGCATAAGCTGAAAATTCCTAAAAAAAAAAAAGAGAGGCTTATTACTATTAATAATAATCTGGGGTATTACAAAAATACTCACTTCAAGTTGGTCACTCGAGTCACGTATTTCTAACTCGAGTCAATATCATTTTCACATAGATGTCTTCGAGTTAAATTTGAAAATGATTTGAGCAAAGAGGACACTCAAGTCATTAAGTGATGACTCTAACTAATGACTCGAGTTACCAATCTCTTAACTCGAGTTGCCAAAATATGTTCATAAATAAGTTTGAGAATATTTTTCAAAGTGATACTCGAGTCAATCAAAATTAACTCGAGGCAATATTTTGACTATTAAAAAAATATTTGAATGCGGGACTTAGGATTTTGAAAAGATAAGTTTAAGTCCAAAAAAAGGTGGACTCAAGTCTAACACTATTAACTTGAGTTGATGCTTTTCATAAAAGCATCTCACAAAGTCTTAACTTGAGTCACATAGGAATAACTTGAGCCAGTCAAAAGCTAAAACTCATTTTGATTGAAGTTTCAAAACACTTGACTTAAGCCTTTCAACCTTAACTCGAGTCAGTTTTTGACAGACATATTAAACAACTTACTTATTCAAGATTTGATCAAGATAAAGTATTTTCACTTGAATCAATAAGTTTATTTCATTTACAATTGTCTGTTATCATTAAAACAAACATAGAGAACTAACACATTTATCTTGCATGCATTGCTGAATATTGTCTGCTACTGAAATCCCTTTGAATCTCACCCTCCCCCAACCAACTACTTAGGTATGTGAGGGCACAGAAGGCATGCATAAAGTTGTGCATGAGGGAATGAGCAAAGAAACACTCTAATAGCAAATGAGGATGGCCCTTAAGAATATTGACGCTTTAGTACAAGTAATCTAAGGACAAGTGTTAGATATAACATTAAAATACTAGTTATTAATTAATTCTATTTAATATTAATTATTAAAATATATTATCACTTATTAATATTATATTCAAAGTTTTCTACTAAAATGATAATTATAATATTATTTACTTAATTTTGATTAAAAATATAATTCAGTTTAAGAAAATGGCTAAAACTATACTTATAACAAGATTTATTAAAGATTTAAGAGTAAATACCCTTTTTGGTCCCTAACAAAAAACACGGACCCCATTTTGGTCCCTGACAAAAAAACCGACCCTTATTCGTCATTTTTATGGGACTAAAAAGGACCTCTTGGAAATTTATGAGGGATCAAAATGTCCACCAATCGACCCTTATTCGTTCTTTTGAAGGACTAAAAAGGACTTTTTTTTTGTCAGAGACCAAAATGGGGTCCATGTTTTTTGTTAGGGACCAGAAATGGTATTTATTCAAGATTTAAAACTTGTTGAGTTTTAAATTAATTAAACATAACTATATAAATATTATATCAAATTTTTATTTAATTTATTATTATTTTTAATGATATTACACAGACATATATAAGTATATATATTCAAATATAATTAATTATAGAGTAAATACCCTTTTCGGTCCCTGAAATAACACGCGCTACCCATTTTGGTCCCTGAGTAAAAAAAATGTCATTTTTCGTCCTTAAACAGTAAAAAAAGGTCCCTTTTAGTCCTTTTAGTCATTTTTTGTGGGCATTTTAGGGTGTGCATGGTAACGCTCCCAGAATGTATTTTTTGTTAATTTCTGTTCCCCGGAACACAAATGGATGAGAAATCTGTTTGGTAAATCCGGTTTTTTTTTGTTCCCGGGATGAACCGGTTCAACTTTTGTGCTTTGGGAATAGAAAAAAAAGCAGAAAATTCATGCTTTTCTATTTCTGGGCACAAAATCAGAATTTATTCCTCAACGTACAACCTCTCTTCTTTCTCTCGAAAACCTTTCGCAGTGTCAACTACCCTCCCCACCCCCACCGCCGCCGTCGCCGCCACCCCCACAACATCGCCGCCGCCGCCACCACCACCACCCCCACCCCATCGCCACCACCGCCACCGCCACCACCACCGCCACCGCTACCACCACCACCACCGCTGCCGCTGCCGCAACCACAACTGCCGCCGCCACCACCCCCACCTCACCCCCACCACCACCACCACCACCCTCGCCGCCGCCCCCAACTCATCGCCACCACTGCCACCACCATAACCGTCACCGCCGCTGCCACCACCACCACCACCCTCGCCGCCGCCGCCGCGCCACCCCCACCCCATCGCCACTACCACCACCACGACCGTCACCGCCACCACCCCCACCGCCACCCCCACCTCACCGCCACCACCACTCTCGCCGCAACCGCCGCCGCCGCCACCCCCACCTCACCGCCGCCCCACCTCATCGCCACCACTGCCACCACCATGACCGTCACCGCCGCCGCCACCACCACTACCACCCTCACCGCCGCCGCCACCGCCACCACCCCCACCGCCACCCCCACCTCACCGCCACCACCACCACCCTCGCCGCAGCCCACCGCCACCACCACCACCCTCTCCACCGCCGCTGCCGCCACCGCCACCACCGCCACTGCCACCCTCACCTCACCGCCACCATCACCGTCACCGTCGCCGCTGCCGCCACCCCCACCTCATCGCCACCACCACCATCATCACATAAATAAATTTTTGAATATAAAAATTACATAAATAAAAATAAAATGTGTTAACAAACGTAATTCTGATTCTCGGAGTAAAAATAAAATGAGTTAACAAACGTAATTCTGATTCTCAAAACTATTCCAAGGCACAGAATCAGAAAAAACTGTTTCATCTCAGAAACAGTGCTGGGGAACAGAATGGTTGCCATGCACACCCGTAATCCCTCACAAATTCCCAAAAAAATCGTTTTTAGTCCCTAAAAAGGACCAAAAATGACATTTTTTTTACTCAGTGACCAAAATGGGTAGCGCGTGTTATTCCAGGGACCCAAAAGGGTATTTACTCTTAATTATATATATAACATTATGTAATAATATAATGCATGTTCATTTCGGCGCAACTAGCAAAGGTGCATGTGAAGGCACTAGGAACATGAGGTCGTGGGTTCAAACAGGAGGAGACACATTTTCAAAAATTAATAGACATAAAAACATGGCAGCGCGATAAGGTGACACGTGGCAACTTGAGGGGATACTTGGCACATTTGACATGAGGTGGCCATCGGCGATGAGGTGGCCTCCTATTGATGTGACACTTGGCTTCTTAAGAGAACGTCCACGTGACATTTGAAAACTAAAAAATAAAAGAGTAAATACCCTTTTGGGTCCCTGGAAAAACACGCTCTACCCATTTTGGTCACTGAGTAAAAAAAATGTCATTTTCGGTATTTTTTAGGGACTAAAAAGGATTTTTTGGGAATTTGTGAGGATTAAAATGCCCACAAAAAATGACTAAAAGGACTAAAAGTGACCTTTTTTTTACTGTTTAAGGACTAAAAATGACATTTTTTTTACTTAGGGACCAAAATGGGTAGCGCGTGTTATTTCAGGGACCAAAAAGGGTATTTACTCAAAATAAAAAATAAAATTGCGACGGAATTGAAATTCTCTTAAAAATTCTTTTAGGACACATCTGTTTGCAAAGGAACAGATTATGTTGCAAATCCATTTCTGTCAGAAAAGTTGAATTCCATAGAAAATTCCGTAAAAATTTCAATATTTTTTTGTGGTGACTTAAACAGTTACCTAACAACATAATGGTGACATAAACAATTACATATGTGGAACTTGACCTGTCACATGAGAGGGCACTCCAAAACCACCATGAGATGCATTAAATCGGTGGTGCATGCATATTTGGATGTTGAAAAGGAGTAGCCCACGATATTAAGAATATAAAAGAATCATGTGAACTCAATGCCTAAGTTGTTGAAGGCCCAATATAATTATATAAGCATGGAAAAGTCCAATAAAGTTGTAATATTTTAAATTGGGGCCCAAATACATTGTGTAATAGATCATAGGAGTTTTACATAAGGGAAAATCCATATGAGGGCCCATTTAACCAACAAAAATTCAAAAAAAGCCTAAACCAAAGTCTCTGATCAGAAAAGGCCTTAGGACCTTTTCTGACATGCAATTGTAAAGTAAAATGACGCAAATGCCTACCACTGACTTTGACAAAAAGAAGGGGGCAATTTCAAAATCATTCATTCCCACTCTCTCGCATTCGACTCTCGTCTCTTTGCTCTCTTCTTTGTGCTCAACGCTTACTCGCTGTTTTTGCGGATTAGGTTTTTTCCGTCCCTTTTTTTTTTTGATGAAAAGTATAATGCTTGTTTTTTTTTATCAACTTGGTTTAATTTTTGTGTGCATTCATACGTCTCCCATGGTATTTCCGTCTGTCAAAGCCAAGCATCGATCCTGCGAGTTCAAGTTGCTGGGTGTTTTGAGTTTCGGTTGAAGAGCGAAAAGTTCATTTTCTTCTTTTAGAGGTAAATTAGCATCTTTTCAAGCTTTTACATTACCTAGGGAGCCAATTACTTAGCTCCCCGGCAACGGCGCCATTTGATGAAAACCTTTTGTCATTAGCCTTGGGGTCCACAATCAAAAATTAACCAAGGGTTGCGTATAGACAAACCTATGATCGTTCTCTCTTCTCGATGAGCCTTTTATTGAATCCTAAGTAATCTAAATGTCATGCAAATGCAATGAAAACAAAGGGGGATTGGGTTTTGGGTTTTTAAATTAATAAACTAAAATAGAAATGCAATTTAATTAAATGCTAACCATTATTTTTGGTATTTTTATAAAATGGAATGGAATATAAAAATGGAAATATAAATGATGGATGCTCTTGGTAATGAAGAAGTGACTATCCTTGCTCAAAAAGTATGGGAGTTAAAACTCACTAAGCCTTAATTAGAAAAGCCTCAAGATATCACTTGAGCCCAATTTTCTCAATTAATAGTAGCTCCTACAATCGTAGTTAACTACTACCTCTTAAGAAATTGATTAAAACCACTTAATGTGTAATTAATATTGGAATAATGTAAACATGAGTCTTCTTGAAATTGAGTACTAATCAGTCCCTCAAATGCACAAGTCAACTACATTAATTAGACAATATCATGCTAATCAATAAAGTCTCATTCCAACCACAAAGCTATCCAAATACATATAATCTTCATACTACAAATCCAATCTCAATCACAAATATCAAACCAATAGAGACAATAATCATTAATCTCGGCCTTAATCATACACATTAATTCCTAAATCTAGGCAATCGGTATATATAAATCTAGACTATGATATGATAGGAAAACTCCCCCATGTAGTCCATGGAGCTCAAGAACACTCTTATCACCAAGAAGCAGGGAATCAGCCGTGAACTACCATCAAAGACCAAACCATCTCATGATTCAAACAGTTAACAAATTAATAGATAATCAATGGAAAAGGAACAAGACAGCCACGTCTGCTTGAAGGAGGAAATGGAAGTTGCCAGTGGAGATGGAAGACGAAGCTTGCCAGAAGTGAAGGTAAACAGTGATAATAGTGAATGCGAGATTGAAGGAGGAGGTCTGACAGTGGTGTATGGCTCCGGCGATAGTGGTTGGACGACCAAATGGTGCTGTGCAGATCGGTGGTGGAGGTGAGCTGTGAATCCGTCGACGGTAGTGGTTCTGAGGCTCTGCAAAGCTCGATCTCGGACAATGGAGGACGGTGTGGTGAGTGACAGAGCTTGCCGGCGGTGAGGATGATTACTGGAGGTCGTGGGAGGAAGACCGAAGATGAGGTAGACGGAGGTCTCCTCCCTGGTTTAGTCCCGCGACGCTGGCTCTGTTATGTCTGATCCCTCAGCTCATGGCGCAAGTGGGTCGCCGGCGGCAATGGTGAGGAAGATGATGCCGCCAGTGAGAGGTGGCTGAAGATGGATGTGAGATCGAAGCTCTCTCCCTTTCGCAGCGCACTGGTTCAGTCTCGGGTCCCTGTATATATCGTTCTCCAAAATCAGCTGAACCTAATTGGTTCCTGGTCAAAACGCAGAGTTTTGACCAGGGACCAAATTGCAAAGTGTTTAGCTTCTAACAGGGACTAAACTGAATCTTTCTAATTTGAGCCCAAACATCCTTTTTCAACTTGGATATAATTTCTTCAACCACCTACAATCAAAAATAATTAATCTAACATCAAATATTCTCAGAAAAATCAATGATTAAGAGTAATTACAATTTATTGACAATTTTTCCCTTTTAATCCTAATTTAATGTAGTTACTCTTAATCTCAAATTATCACAAGAAGAACATTTTAAGCTCAATAACTCAGACAAAATCCATTAAGAATCCCAATTAAATAATGAAACATCATATAAAATATGGTTCAATCAATTCCCCCACACTTAAACCTTTGGACTCCTGAACAAAGGCGATTGAGTACAAGATTCTAAGTCGAAATCATTAATGCATTTGAAAGATGAGCAATTTCATAATTAGAAAGCAATGAATTAATTAATCAAATTTTTCAAGTCAACACTAGTCATAATCAAGGATGTAAAGAAATTAGCTGACTACACAACCCAAAATATTAGAATGAAGCACAAGAGAACTCTCAAGGTATTGGCGTTTTACTCATCTCACCTCATTGATTGGGATAATTTCACTCTAGCTCACTTGATCAACACCTTACCATATGCTTGTAACAACTCTAACATCTCTACTGTTAATAGCAATTAATGTAATGAATCAAGAGGACTTAGAAGGCTTGTAATAATGGATGAAGGATAAATGAAATGAATTAATTAGAAAAAGGAAATAATTGATATGCAAGTCAGAGTTAATAACGAAGTTCAAAGCATCTAAATTACTTTACAACCTTTTGCCAATTCTTTTGAAAATTCATGAACAAATGTGATATGATTCCCGAAAGAAAAGGATTATTGGATCAACTAGGAATGGAATTTCGCACCGAAAATTTCAGGCTCCAGCACGTCCTGAAAGAACAGCACGTATCTCACGCTACAGACCTCGGACTTGAACGATTTCAAAACGAGACGAAAGATGGCTTTCTGAAACGCGATTTTGGCTCAACAAACACCGAAAACCGATAAGGGAATCTGGAGATACGAAACGAAGAAATATCAAACGAAAACTGAAGTTTATGGATTATAGGTAGGCGCCACAATTCCGAAGAACTGATAAGCCCAAGAACGCCACAAGGATCGATGCCCTTGATAAGTTCAGATATTCTCAAAAGAACCCTAGAGAAGCTAGTCTCTCACCAAAAAGGTTAATTCTGAATTCAGCCGTTCCTCAAAAAGACTATGGTGTTCCCTTATATAGCGGACAACATCCATATTGAGTTTAACCTAAATATGCTTACACACAAAGCCCATTAAGCCTTATTACAAAAGTTTAACTAAATGTAAGATAAATAAAACTAAGTAAAATGAAGCCTTCATGCATATCCATTGAGGCTTATTCTTCAAGGTCTTCAATCTGAATTAAGTGTATCATTTTGGGCTCTTCTTCCTTTAGACTTGGGCTTGTCTCAAGTAAAGTGGTCACCAAGAGATTTAGAGCCTCTTTAGCCTTTGCTCTTGTCATTGGGCCTCCAAGACCTTGTATGTCCTCCAAGTTTGTTGCCTTGGTCATGCCGCCTCCTATGTCCGCATCATTCCCTCCTTCTTTAGAAGAATTTGTCCTCAAATTGTAATCATCTTCTCCTGCATCAAAAAGGGACAAATCAGCCACATTAAAAGTAGCACTTACACCATACTCACCAGGGAGATCTATTTTATAGGCATTATCATTAATCTTGGATAGCACTTGGAAAGGACCATCTCCCCTTTGTTGGAGCTTAGATTTCCTTTGGGCAGGAACCTCTCTTTCTCAAATGAACCCAAACCCAATCACCTCGGTTCAAACACTACCTTTTTCCTTCCCTTGTTCGCTTGCTTGATGTAACTCTCTAGCTTTTTTTCAATGTTTGCCTTTACCTTCTCATGTAGTTTCCGCACATATTCAGCCTTACTCTTACCATCTTTATGCTGAAAAACAGAGTTGTTAGGCAAAGGTAGCAAATCAAGAGGAGTGAGAGGGTTGAAGCCATAAACAATTTCAAAAGGAGAATAATGAGTAGCACTATGAACAACCCTATTATATGCAGACTCAACATGGGGCAAACATTGTTCCCATGACTTGATATTCTTTTTAATTACACCCTCAAAAGAGAAGAAAGAGTTCTATTCACTACCTCGGTTTGGCCATCAGTTTGTGGATGACAAGTAGTAGAAAAGAGAAGTTTAGTTCCCAGCTTACTCCATAATGTCCTCCAAAAATGACTTAAGAATTTAGTATCACGATCAGAGACAATGCTTCTTGGAAGCTCATGGAGTCTTACCACTTCCTTGAAGAACAAATCAGCAATGTGGATTGCATCATCAACCTTTTTGCACGGGATAAAATGTGTCATCTTAGAAAACCTGTCCACCACAACAAAAATAGAATCTTTGCCATTTTTAGACCGAGGTAGTCCTAACACAAAATCCATAGAAATATCAATCCAAGGGCAGAATAGGCAAAGGAGTATACAACCCATGAGGCAATAATTTAGACTTAGACTGCTTACATACAATGCATCTTTCACACAATTTATGTACATCACGCTTCATGTGTGGCCAATAAAAATGTTCATGCAGCATGTCTAGAGTCTTTTGGATCCCAAAGTGTCCCATTAGTCCCCCCTCGTGTGCCTCCTTCACAAGTAATTCCCTAATGGAACCTTTAGGCACACACAATCTCTTTTCTTTAAACAAGAAACCATTATGCCTAAAAAATCCATTTTGAGCAGCATGCACACAAGTTTTATAGATTTGTGCAAAGTCTGGATCATGCTCATACAATGCCTTAATATGATCAAAGCCAATGAACTTAGTTTCAAGAGTAGAGAATAGAGCATACCTTCTTGAGAGTGCATCTGCTACCACATTAGACGTACCTTTCTTGTGCTTGATCACATAGGGAAATTGCTCCAAGAACTCTACCCATTTGGCATGCCTTTTGTTAAGCTTGCCTTGTCCTTTTAAATACTTTAAGGACTCATGGTCACTGTGGATGACAAACTCTTTGAGCAAGAGATAGTGTTGCCATGTTTGCAAAGCCCTTACTAATGCATACAATTCCTTATCATATGTGGAATAATTAAGAGCAGTCCCATTCAATTTTTCACTAAAATAAGCAATGGGATGTCCTTCTTGCATCAAAGCAGCCCCTATCCCCACATTGGATGCATCACATTCAATTTCAAATGACTTAGCAAAATTAGGCAAAGCAAGAATAGGTGCATTGGTTAATTTTTCCTTGAGGGCAGCAAAGGCTTGCTCTTGTTTTTCCCCCCATTTAAAACCAACATGTCTTTTAGTCACTTCATTCAAAGGTGTAGCTATTGTACTAAAGTCTTTGACAAACCGCCTATAGAAACTAGCTAAGCCATGAAAGCTTCTTACCTCACTTACATTCTTAGGAGTTGGCCACTCTTGAATAGCTTTCACCTTCTGTTGATCAACCTGCACTCCTTGTGAGCTAACAACAAAACCAAGAAAAACTACATGGTCTATGCATAACACACATTTTTCCATGTTAGCATACAATTTCACATGCCTAAGAGCTTCCAGGACACACCTTAAATGCACAAGATGATCACCATAGGATTTGCTAAAAATCAGAATATCATCAAAATACACCACAACAAACTTCCCTAAAAATTCCTTTAACACATGATTCATTAATCTCATGAAGGTACTAGGAGCATTAGTTAAACCAAATGGCATAACCAACCATTCATACAGCCCATATTTAGTTTTAAAAGTTGTTTTCCATTCATCCCCTTCTCTAATCCTAATTTGATGGTATCCACTCTTTAAATCAATTTTAGAGAAGAAACAAGCACCATGCAATTCATCCAATAAATCATCCAATCGAGGAATGGGATGTCTATACTTTACCGTGATGTTATTGATGGCTCTACAATCAGTGCACATCCTCCATGTTCCATCTTTCTTGGGTACTAGAATGACTGGAACTGCACATGGACTTAAGCTTTCTTGCACCTACCCTTTTTGCATCAAGTCTCCAACTTGTCTTTGAATCTCCTTGGTATCTTGGGGGTTGCTCCTATAGGTTGGCCTGCTAGGTAATGAAGCTCCTGGAATGAGGTCAATTGATGTTCTATGCCTCTTAGAGGCGATAGTCCGTGAGGTACCTCTTTAGGAAAAACATCTTTAAATTCCTGCAACAAATTAGAAACCTCATTTGGAAGAGTTAGTAGGACTTGCATCTGTAAGATTATTCTCTTTACTCAAAAGCAAGAGCATTGTCTTTTTCAAATGCATTGCCTTTTTCACCTCTTTTTCTTTTATAAACAAGTTTGGTGCTTTTCTCTCTTTTTCTCTTTTTTTTCTTGCTCTCTTCCACTCTCTTTTCTCTCTTGCTTTCTTTTTTCTCTCATTTTTAAATTATCCTCACTAACTTCTCTTGGTGTCAAAGGCGCAAGAATAGTCTTGTGTTCTTTATGTACAAAAGAAAACTAGTTGGTGTAACCATCATGCATAACTTTCTTATCATATTGCCAAGGTCTCCCAAGAAGCAAATGACAAGCCTCCATTGGTACCACATCGCATAAAACTGTATCATCATACTTTCCTACGGAGAAGTTCACCTCCACTTGTTTGCTTACGGTCACTTCACCATCCTCACTAAGCCATTGAAGCTTGTATGGCAGCGGGTGAGGTTTGGTTTCCATGCCCAATTTAGACACCATTCTAGCACTTGCAACATTGGTACAACTCCCTCCATCAATAATTAAAGAACATACCTTTCCTTGGATAAGGCATCTAGAATGAAAGATGTTCTCTCTTTGACTATCATCCATGTCTTTTGCTTGGCTACCCAACATCCTTCTTACCATAAACAAATCTCCTTCTGGAATTATTTCTTCAATAGACTCATCTTCATCATCATATGAGGCGTAATCAAGAAGACTCACTAGTAAGCTCTCCATCCTCTTTAAGTAACATAGTCTTCTTAGTTGGACATTCTGAAGCTATGTGACCTCTCCCCAAACACTTGAAGCATTTTATTTCACTACTCCTTGTCTTTTTAGGGATCTCATTGGATTTAGTTTGAGTCCTTTGAGGTGTAGCAGTGGGATTGCTTGATGAAGCACCTCCCTCCTTATTTTTATCCTTCCAGCTTGAAGAATTAAAATTTGAAGAGTTTTTTCTCATGACACCCTTTCTCTTGAGTTGTTGTTCTACCTTACTAGCTTGCTGCACTAAATCCTCCAACTCCACATAATTTTGCAACTCCACAATATCCCTTATATCACTATTCAGCCCATGCAAGAAACGTGCCATAGTAGCCTCCCGTTCTTCAGTAATATTTGCTCTAATCAAGGACACCTCCATCTCTTTAAAATACTCATCTACATTCTTGTTACCTTGTGTGAGCCTTTGAAGTTTATTGTGAAGGTCTCGATGATAATGGAAAGGAACAAATCTTCTTCTCATTAGCCTTTTCATCTCCACCCAACTATCCACCAATGGTTCTTCATATCTCACCCTCTCCTTTTGCAATTGGTCCCACCAAATGAGAGCATAATCACTAAACTCCATGGCTGCCACCTTCATTTTCTTCTCTTCAGTATAATTTTGACATGCAAATAAATGCTCAATCTTCATTTCCCACTCTAAATAGGCCTCCGGATCACTTCTTCCTTGAAAAGATGGTATATTAAGCTTCACTCCCTTAATTCTATCCTCTCGAGCATCATACTCATTACCTCTTCTTCTCCTTCTTTCATCCCTCCCCCTCTGGCTATCTTCATCATGATTCCCTTGATTTTCTATTCTCTCAATTCTCTCATATAACTCCTCTGTGTGTTCCCTCATCATCCTTTGCATTTGAGTTGTAATGGCTTCAATTAGCAATCTATTATCACCTTCACCACCTGCTCCTGACATAATTCAAGGAAAAGAACAAGAATAAAAGTAATAGGACCTCACCACTCGCTCACGTGTTTACTCTCTTAAAAATGTATCACTCGTGTTTGCTCTCTATAAGACTTTTGTGTAGTGTGCTCTCTTGCCTTTTACCACTCAATAGCTCTCTTTAAGTTCTTAACAGAATCTCCAAGAATACTCAAGAGTACAATCCCAAACTCAAGAATTGGTGGTGACTCACGATACAAATTGGAAAAGATGTCAAAGAAGACAAGACAAAGAAAACCAAAACAACTTTGAGGAATTATTCAAGAAAGACACTTTGGACCTGATCTCAAAGAAGACAAGACAAAGAAAACCAAAACAACTTGAGGAATTATTCAAGGAAGACACTTTGGACTTGATTCACAAGTAGTAGTGTGTGTAATTGAATAGCAAGGTGCTGTATAGTATTTCTTTTTTCTTTTTTTTTCCTTTTTTTCTTTTTTTTTAAACACCTGATTCTTCAACAAGAGGATTTTGGGATTTTGGAATCAAACTTTGAAATTGTACTAATTCATAACTAAATTAGACAAAATTCCCCACAAACTGAGCTATTACTTAACACACTAACAACATACTACTTAAGAAACATGAATTGAAAGGATTAAAATTCAAGAACAATGATGAACAAGGAATGAACACCAAGAACCAAGTGCAGAAATATGTGAACTGAACAAGAAATTGAAAGAAACAACAACCAGAAGATGGAAAAGACAAATTAGGAACAAACAACAACAGCTAAAATTAGGAACAAACAACAACAGCTTTGATACCAGATGATATGATTCCCGAAAGAAAAGGATTATTGGATCAACTAGGAATGGAATTTCGCACCAAAAATTTCAGGCTCCAGCACGTCCTGAAAGAACAGCACGTATCTCACGCTACAGACCTCGGACTTGAACGATTCCAAAACGAGACGAAAGATGGCTTTCCGAAACGCGATTTTGGCTCAACAAACACCGAAAACCGATAAGGGAATCTGGAGATACGAAACAAAGAAATATCGAACGAAAACTGAAGTTTATGGATTATAGGTAGGCGCCACAATTCCGAAGAACTGATAAGCCCAAGAACGCCACAAGGATCGATGCCCTTGATAAGTTCAGATATTCTCAAAAGAACCCTAGAGAAGCTAGTCTCTCACCAAAAAGGTTAATTCTAAATTCAGTCGTTCCTAAAAAAGACTATGGTGTTCCCTTATATAGCGGACAACACATCCATATTGAGTTTAACCTAAATATGCTTACACACAAAGCCCAATAAGCAAGCCCAATAAGCCTGATTACAAAAGTTTAACTAAATGTAAGATAAATAAAACTAAGTAAAATGAAGCCTTCATGCATATCCATTGAGGCTTATTCTTCAAGGTCTTCAATCTGAATTAAGTGTATCATTTTGGGCTCTTCTTCCTTTAGACTTGGGCTTGTCTCAAGTAAAGTGGTCACCAAGAGATTTAGAGCCTCTTTAACCTTTTTAGCCTTTGATCTTGTCATTGGGCCTCCAAGACCTTGTATGTCCTCCAAGTTTGTTGCCTTGGTCATGCCGCCTCCTATGTCCGCATCAAAATGCCTTCTTGATATTTTTTTCTTTCTTTCTTCTTTTCCAATTTATCTACAAAACACTTTCCAACTTTTTCTTTTCTTTTTCAATACTTTTTTTTTCATTCTTTTTCATATACATGGCATTTCAATATATATATTGTTCAACTTTGTATTGGCAATTCACTTTTTTGTTTACAAATACTTTGAACACTATGAGTAATGACATGCATACAACAAAGGAATGGCTCAAGAAGGGTGAGCAAAGGGTAGATGAATGTAAGTTTGTGTTTGGGTGAAGGGATTAAAATTGAATGCCTCTTTCATATTCATCACACTAAAGCAAATACCGTTTTGAAAAAGAGTTGAAACAAGTTCTAGAAGGTGAAAAACTAAGTGAACAAACACATATGAAAGAATTGAATGCTCAAATAATCTTCCAACAAGGTTTTTCTCCAACACTCATTCTAACATAATTAATTGCATAGTAAACTAACCACAAAACATCTACTTTACTTTTCCAAGTGCTAACCTTACAAATACAATTAATGAAAACATTGCAATTAGTTATAATTATGCTCAAGTCTTAAATGCACTAATGATGAATAAACTCTCTTTTAAAAATAAGGAGTAAGAAAAAAATCCAATTGTGCGTTCATTTCTCTTCCCATTCACTTGAAAAACAAAATATGGTTGATTTTCCAAAACTCCATATCTTGTGAAAAATCAAAGAATTTCTCACAATTTACACTGCCAAAGTGGCAAATGCGACCCTTTACCACTTAGGACATGTGCCTTTTTTTTAAAAAAATAGCTTTTGGCATTTTCTTATTTAAAAACAACCAATGAATGAGATTCGAAATGTATATCTCTCCCCCACACTTAATCAACACATTGTCCTCAATGTTAATAAAACCACTCTAAAGAGAATGATAAATAAGTTCAAATTCAAGGCACAATGGTAATTAACTATAGTAGTGGTCAAAGAATGCAAAGCATACATAGGGAGTTCTTATTCTACTTACTAAACTACATCATTTCTACTTTTTCTACTGGATTGTGTCCCTCCCCTACACTTATCTTCCTCATACAACAATTAAGCCCATGTAATCATATGAATTAGGAAGAAAATAAGTGAGGAAAGAGACAACCTTTATTAGAGTATCTTGAGTCGCTTGAAAGAGAAGTTCTCATCCCCAATGAGAATCATGCATTTGTCTTTAAAAACATCTTCTCTTCTGTTGAATTTCCTTGGTGGAGGTGGCTCAGGATCAATTAAAAGGGGTCCAAGAATGTATGGTAAGGATTGGCTCCCCTGACGACCTTTCCAAGAATGTGCATGCAAAGAAAACAAGCAAATAGCAGTATCCCATCCAAAAATAGCAACATGGAGAGATTTCAAATGACGTAAATTCATTTTAGGAACTAAAATGTCCATGTAACTATCACATCCAAGGAAATCAATGACACTCCCATCAGTAGGAGTCAAGGAACCAGTTATATTGTGAAAATTCTCTTGTGCTTGCAAAATGGAAGGTATGGAATCCAACTTAGTGTTGGAGTACACCACATCAGCATTGCAATCGCAAGAGATGGAAGGAAAAAGATTGGAAGAAGAAGGAGAATTTTTGAAATTATCACCTCCCGAGGGCTCCAAAATTTCAAAGCAATCATTGTTCTTTTCTAAATCAGGTGGCAAATCACAAGATAACACTTGTTGGAAAGATTCATCAACATGTAGAATTTTATCAATCAAAATTTCAGAATCTTTGTCACCAACAAGACTACAAGGAAGTGATCCAATGGGAATTTTATGCATGTGGTATCCTAGGCTATGATCTTTCTCACTCACATCAACAGCAGAATCCACAAGTAATGCAGAATCACTAAGCAATTCAAAATCACCAAATAATGTAGCATTAACCAAATCAGTGCAAACAGAGCACCATTCATTATTAGAACATGCACAAATGGAAGAATCACTCGCACATGCAAAATCAGGACAATCAACATGCCATTCAACAAGAACATCATCAACAACATTGGCATCCATGCTTGATTCAACATTTTCATAATTGACATGCTTACTATCATCAATAGTACAAGACTGTGCATTATAATCAATGGTAGAATCAACCACTTCACTAAATGCTTTCTCTCAAAGCTCAATAAGTAAATGACATTTTTCATGATAACAATCTACACATATTTGACATTCCTCACAAGAGCATGAAAATATGTCATTCAATTTATTGCAATCCTCACTAGTACTATGAAGAGAAGCATTTTCAACAGTTAAAGCATCACATGTAGAAATAGGAGCACACTCATCAACAGGTACAATCGAATCACTACTACTAAAGCCAATTGGTTGAGCAATTACATTTTCAAATAATTGAGGGGATTCAACAATGATTTCCTCGTCCACCTCATCATCACTCAAATCATGAATTGCTTCATTAGTTAGAGTAGTATGAGAGCCTACTTCTACAAGGATAATATCATTACCAAATGGAAGGGAAGACTCTTCAATGTGCTTTTGTACTTGGGTCACTTCTTGTGCATGTGTGACCATGAGAGAATGGTTTTCTTGAAAATTCATTTTCAACACTTGTGATTGCTGCTCAATTTCTTTTCCCAATCTCTCACTCATTTTCACTTGGTGTTCCATTCTTCTAAGAATAGATTACATTTGTTGATGAAAGTTGTCCTTATGTGACCAGTCCTCATTTATAGCCCAAGCTGTTTGATTTTAAAAATCTCCAATGACTTCACAAATGGAAGGTTCTTGGTTAGGCACACATGGTTGAGAGTGAGGTCCATAAGGTGGCCCAAATGGGTATAAGGATTCATGAGATGGATGGCATGGTCCGGAAGTGGGATAGAATGAAGGATGGTTAGTAAGTGAGAGGGTTGATGATATTGTTGAAATGAAGGTTGGTGGAGTGGTTCATGTAATGGGTGGTGGAATGGACCATGACATTCTTGATTGTCTACAAAAGAGTGAGAATTGAAAGGTAGATTATGATTGTCATAAAACCAAGCCATGAAAATTCAATACAATTAATTCCCAGTGAATTACAAGATAACTATCTAACTATAAACTATAAAAACTAAGAAAATGAATCTAAGAAAATACAAATGCAAGGGGGGAAAAATAAAAAATCAAAATCAAAATGATTAAAGATGCAAGTATGCTATGAATTAACTTGGAGACATGGTGAATTCAAACAAATAAGCTCAAAATCATATTGAATTGGATACAAACACACCACACAGAAGCTACCAAGTAGAGACAATGCAATAATGCAATGAATGTTATGCAAGCTACCAAAATGCAAAAACCCTAAACTATATGCAATGAAAAATAAAAAATGC
The DNA here is from genome assembly GCA_025563575.1 of Acacia pycnantha. Lineage (NCBI taxonomy): Eukaryota > Viridiplantae > Streptophyta > Magnoliopsida > Fabales > Fabaceae > Acacia > Acacia pycnantha. The sequence continues at coordinate 4,887,848 of JAMWYP010000021.1, read as the reverse complement.
AAAACTAACAATCTTCACACAAGAAACCCCTTGTCAAAAGTAAATTTGACAATTAGATTACCTAGGGAGCCAATTACTTAGCTCCCCGGCAACAACACCATTTGATGAAAACCTTTTGTCGTTAGCCTTGGGGTCCACAATCAAAAATTAACCAAGGGTTGCGTATAGGCAAACTTATGATCGTTCTCTCTTCTCGAGGAGCCTTTTATTGAATCCTAAATAATCTAAATGTCATGCAAATGCAATGAAAACAAAGGGGAATTGGGTTTTGGATTTTTAAATTAATAAACTAAAATAGAAATGCAATTTAATTAAATGATAACCATTAGTTTTGGTATTTTTATAAAATGGAATGGAATATAAAAATGGAAATATAAATGATGGATGCTCTTGGTAATGAAGAAGTGACTATCCTTGCTCAAAAAGTATGGGAGTTAAAACTCATTAAGCCTTAATTAGAAAAGCCTCAAGATATCACTTGAGCCCAATTTTCTCAATTAATAGTAGCTCCTACAATCGTAGTTAACTACTACCTCTTAAGAAATTGATTAAAACCACTTAATGTGTAATTAATATTGGAATAATGTAAACATGAGTCTTCTTGAAATTGAGTACTAATCAATCCCTCAAATGCACAAGTCAACTACATTAATTAGACAATATCATGCTAATCAACAAAGTCTCATTGCAACCACAAAGCTATCCAAATACATATAATCTTCATACTACAAATCCAATCTCAATCACAAATATCAAACCAATAGAGAAAATAATCATTAATCTCAGTTCCAGAATCATACACATTAATTCCTAAATCTAGGCAATCGGTATATATAAATCTAGACTATGGAATGATAGGAAAACTCCCCCATGTAGTCCATGGAGCTCAAGAACACTCTTATCACCAAGAAGTAAGGAATCAGCCGTGAACTACCATCAAAGACCAAACCATCTCATGATTCAAACAGCTAACAAATTAATAGATAAGCAATGGAAAAGGAACAAGACAGCCATGTCTGCTTGAAGGAGGAAATGGAAGTTGCCAGTGGAGATGGAAGACGAAGCTTGCCAGAAGTGAAGGTAAACAGTGATAATAGTGAATGCGAGATTGAAGGAGGAGGTCTGAGAGTGGTGTATGGCTCCGGCGATAGTGGTTGGACGACCAAATGGTGCTGTGCAGATCGGTGGTGGTGGTAAGCTGTGAATCCGTCGACGGTAGTGGTTCTGAGGCTCTGCAAAGCTCGATCTCGGACAATGGAGGACGGTGTGGTGAGTGACAGAGCTTGCCGGCGGTGAGGATGATTACTGGAGGTCGTGGGAGGAAGACCAAAGATGGAGGTAGATGGAGGTCTCCTCCCTGGTTCAGTCCAGCGGCGCTGGCTCTGTTATGTCTGATCCCTCAGCTCACGGCGCAAGTGGGTCGCCGGCGGCAATGGTGAGGAAGATGATGCCGCCGGCGAGAGGTGGCTGAAGATGGATGTGAGATCGAAGCTCTCTCCCTTTCGCGGCAAACTGGTTCAGTCTCGGGTCCCTGTATATATCGTTCTCCAAAATCAGCTACACCTAATTGGTTCCTGGTCAAAACGCAGAGTTTTGACCAGGGACCAAATTGCAAAGTGTAAAAGCTTTTAACAGGGACTAAACTGAAACTTTCTAATTTGATCCCAAACATCCTTTTTCAACTTGGATATAATTTCTTTAGAGTAAATACCATTTTGGGTCCCTGGAAAAACACACTCTACCCATTTTGGTCCCTAAGTAAAAAAAATGTCATTTTCGGTCCTTTTTAGGGACCAAAAAGGATTTTTTGGGAATTTGTGAGGGATTAAAATGCCCACAAAAAATGACTAAAAGGACTAAAAGGGACCTTTTTTGTACTTTTTAAGGACTAAAAATGACATTTTTTTTACTCAGGGACCAAAATGGGTAGCGCGTGTTATTTCAGGGACCAAAAAGGGTATCTACTCATTTCTTTAACCACCTACAATCAAAAATAATTAATCTAACATCAAATATTCTCAGAAAAATCAATGATTAAGAGTAATTACAATTTATTGACAATTTTGCCCTTTTAATCCTAATTTAATGTAGTTACTCTTAATCTCAAATTATCACAAGAAGAACATTTTAAGCTCAATAACTCAGACAAAATCCATTAAGAATCCCAATTAAATAATGAAAAATCATATAAAATATTGTTCAATCAGTAGATATCTAGTAGAGTAAAGCTATGTGAATTCTGATTTTGTTTGTTTGTTGTAATAGGTTTGCTTCTGCCTCTTTATTATACAAATCCTCTTTTTAATTTATTTTTATTTAATTGATTTTAGGTTGATTTCCCACCTACTGAAACAAGGCTCTGTTATTGTTTGATTTGTTTTCGATTGAGGGATATAGAACGTGATTATCCAAAGCTCCTTTTTTTTTCTGAATCTATCATTTTGCCTTGATCTTTAATTGACATGAAGAAATCATAGTTTAAGAGTAGTTTATACATTGTAAGATAATGGTTGAGGAATGTATTCTAAAGATGTGCAGCTTATAAATATTCTTTTTTGTTGGGTGATTGAAATAATTGTTTGGAAGATGAGTATGTTTTTATATAAAACAATTGTTTAGAGAACTGATATGAGTTAACTTCTGCTCTGCCTCTTTACCGTCCTTTTTCTTCTTTTTTGCAAATTTTTCCATTCCCAATTGTTTTGCTTCTTAAAATAGTTGTTTTAGAGGCTATAGTATCTTTACATGTTGTAGTGTTAATTCTAAAATAGACCATAAAACCTTTCTTCAAAGTGCCTTATATATTGGACAGTAGGGATAATGACATTTTGTTTGAAGTCTATTGAGTGCCTTATAATCAATTATGGTTCCAACACTCTTCTTCCATGTACAACTTGAGGAACTTGTATATTATGCTTAAGGTTTAATAATCACATTCGACATGATTTGATGGATTTCATCAAGTTTAAGTTAGGCTTGTTTGTGCTATGCAACACATATGAAGGGTATCTGCAGATAAGCTAAAGTTTAGGGGGGCTACTCAAAATTTAAGGGGGATATCTTGACAAAATTTAAGTCGGATTCATTGTAAGATAATGGATTAAATAACATTAGCATGTTATTCTGCAGAAGTTGAGGTTTAGGAGGGTTCATGGTTGAGCTTTAAATATCAGGGGACTTACTATGTGTATGACTCGATATTTAGAGGGGTTCTGGGCAATTTAGCCTTTACTTTATATATCAAATTTGTTCTAATGATTAGGTTATAAAGTTGTTTCTTAAAAACTTTCTGCATATAATTTTTTATAACTAATTTGTCTTCCTTTGAATCTGTGGTATTTCCAAATATGTCCTACTTTCTATGAGTTTTTTCCTTTGAGTTAGTCTTTTATGCACCTTTTAGTTGTTTTTCCTGCTAAAGTTGAACTTTTGGTTTTGTCGTGTAGCTAATCACAGATGTGAATATTGTAGTATGTCCTACTTTCTATGAGTTTTGTCCTTTGAGTTTGTCTTTTATGCGTCTTTTAGTTGTTTTTCCTGCTAAAGTTGAACTTTTGGTTTTGTCGTGCAGCTAATTACAGATGTGAATATTGCAGTTGCTGTTGAATCAATCCAGGCTATAGGCAACCTTGCTCTGGGACTAAGAACCCACTTTTCTGCAAATTCTTGTTTTCTATTGCATGTTCTACTTGTAAGTTCTATCTTGTAATAATTGCTTATTATGTCTGCCATTTTTGAGAGACTTGGGTGCTTAAAAAAATATTTCTGATCATAAGGTCGTTTCATTTTTGGAGTTGAATGCAAGGCTTGTGCTATTGGTTCTATTGGCACAAAATAACTTTTAAGGGAACGTGACTCAAGTTATTTATGAACTTTTTCAATACGCAATACTTGTTTCCTTTACCAGGAGCTACTTAATAGTCTTGAGGGAGAATTTCTGTAAAGGACCATTGAAGGGACATAATTTCAAATTTAACTCAAGCTATTTGTTTCACTGATAAAATGAAAAAATCTATCCTCCTCTGCCCCCACCTATGTGAACTTGTCATTTCAGTTACATCTGCTTGTCAATTTACTAAAGGCCCGTTTGGTACGAAGGATTTGGAGAGAAGGGAAAATATTTATGACTTGAATTTAAGAAACTTGGAGAAGTGGGGTTACAAAATTTTAATAAAGAGTATATGTAAGATGAAACAAAATTTTATTAAAGAGTATATGTAAGAAAAATTAGTTAAAAACTTTTAAGCCCACTTCTCTCATTTTTTTTTAATCCAACTCAAAAATATTTTCCCTCCCCTCCATACCAAACAAGCCCTAAAGAAACTTGTCAATAAAGTTTAATATGTAGGTGTCTTTATGACTTGAAGTGAACTTGTCATTTCATCAACATGACTTGACAGTTATTAGAGGGAACTTGTCAACAATGTTTTGTGTAGGTGAGTTTTTATAACTTGAGGTATATTTCTTAGAATGTAAAGTGACCTTGTCATTTCACTAATGTTTACTTATCAATCTATTGAAGAGAATTTTTTAACAAGGTTCAATATATATAATGCCAGTCTACCTTGTGCACTCCTTCAAGCTATTTGGTTTGATGCCCTGATGAAATTGTTTCTGTTTTTTTTTTTTTACATGTTTTTGACATATTGATGTGATCTAAATTAGAGATTTTGTTGTGATAAAATGGATCTCTTTGCTTGACAACCACTTTTGTTGGAATCTTGATGCTGACGTTAGTTTTACCTTGCAGGAACTTGATAGGAAAGAACTCCATGGAAATCAATCCATACCTTGTTGTATCTTTGAGCCTTTACCAATTGATCAGAACCACCGCCAAGGAAGAACTATCAAGAAGAAGAGCCATGTACAAGTTAATGAGGACTACCATAAGCAAAAGAAGATACATTAGGGGGTATAGTTGTTAGGACACATGTATTTATGACTCCTTTGTATTCATGAGGATGACATTCACCCTTTGTTCTTTTGTAAATTGTCTACTGATGCTAACTTCAAAATTTCTATTCAATGACAACAGCAAATTTTTACATATGTTTTGATATTTGTTCATGGAATGAGAACTGTAAAAGAATGCATAGGTTCTTCAATTTTTGCTTATGTTTTGATATTTGTTCATGGAATGAGAATTGCAAAAGAATGTATAGGTTCTTCAACAATAACAGGGGACACTAACAACAATAACAGGGGGCACTAACAACAATAATAGGGGCGTTAACAACAATAACAAGGGCCCTAACAACAATATCAGGAGGCGTTAACAATAATAATAGGGGGCACTAACAACAATTTCAAAGGCGTTAACAACAATAACAGGGGCATTAACAACAATAACAAGGGGCGTTAACAATAATAACAAGGGGAATTAACAACAATATTAGGACGCGTTAACAACAATAACGGTACCCACTAACAACAATAACAAGGGGCATAAACAACAATTTCAGGAGGCGTTAACAACAATAATAGGGGCATTAAAAACAATCACAGGGCACATTAACAACAATAACAGTAGCCACTAACAACAATGTCAGGGAGCGTTAAAAACAATAACAGTACCCACTAACAACAATAACAGGGGGCACTAACAACAATATCAATACCCACTAACAACAATATCAGTAGCCACTAACGACAATCTCAAATTTTGTAAATGACCTATTGCCAGAAAGCTCTTTAAGTTTTCTTTCCAATTCAAAAAGAATCAGCTCCAAATTCATTGTATGCTGAGAGTTTCAATTAGATTAATAACAATTATTCTGAAGTAGCGTTTTGTAACGTCTCGGTTTGACTGTGAAATTCAAAAATTCATATATCTTCCAATTTTTCTTTGTTTTCCATGATATGATTTTTTAAACAGTTTTTGAGTCTAGTTTCATATGCCACAAGTTTCAATTCAATTGGATGTGTATTTGGTGAGTTACATCTCAATTACTGAACCTGTGTCTGATATAGGGCGTGAATTCTAGTGGCAATTTCAAAATAGCCTATATCTTTCATATGAACTTCTTTGAGCTTTATTTTGATGTCTATGTGACACATTTGGAGCACTGATATTGTCATTAGTGCCTACTAGTATTGTTTGTTAGTGGGTATTGATATTGTTGTTAGTGCCCCCTGTTATTGCTTTTAATGCTCCCTGATATTGTTGTTAGTGGGTATTGATATTGTCGTTAGTGGCTACTGATATTGTTGTTAGTGGGTATTGATATTGTTGTTAGTGCCCCCTGTTATTTCGAGCAGTTTGATTTTCAAACTCTGCGACAGAAATGTTGGAAATTATGCCCTAGGGGCAAGTCATTGTACTTTAAATGTGAATGTCATTTAAAGTATTCTTCATTTAGTTATCATTTTCATTTGCATGTTTATAGTGATAATTGTATCCTTGGATATATCTTATTGATTTTCCTAAATGTCTCTGGTCGGTCATCTACGCGGGAGCGAAGATGAAATAAGACTAGTATGACTTTGATGAGGTATGGAGATACGAATCAAAGTCATACGCACTTATAAGAGTACAAGGTGCTGGATCGACCCACTATGAGAAAGCTGCATGGATTCCTACATGATGAGTCGCTGATCTTTGACCTAGTCAAAAGTCCTTTGACCGGGTGATGATAAAGGCTTGGATCGAGATCAGTGGTTTTCATGCAAAGGAATGTGAATGGTCAAGATGGAATTTGTCCCTCACATTTGTAGAGAGATAATACTGGGCCCCTCGATGAGCGAGTCTGAGAAATGTATGGTCATACTACGATGGAAAGGATTTTCCATTTCAATTGTTAGACTACTCAAGAATCGAGAAAGTAATGGTCAATAACAGAAAGTTGACATTATTCATGCCTCATCCTTGACCAAATTATCGCGTGACAAAAGGGACGTGACATGGTTGTATAATAGGTTATATCGTATCATCGATCCCCATATGAATTGGGTAGTCGCAATGTCTTGCTAGAGGCCGCTTGCGACTTGTGGGCTGGTACAGTATTGGCCCGCTACCAATCTCATGTGGGCCTGCAGGGTCGCACACAAGAATAGTCCAACACGAGTAAAAGTGTCCAGACTCATTGAATCTTATATATGTCTAAGATTTAATGAATATTGTATTTAATCTAGGATATATATATATATATATATATATATTATTAAATTCGAAAATAATAATGATATTATTTATAGATAATACTATTATTATATAGTATTTAATTTATTTGATAAATTAAACTATAATAAATTGAGATATTGTATCTCAGATTTAATTTTTGAATAAAGATGTAGTATCTCGGATTTAATTAAATTCAGATATAGTATTTCAAATTTAATTTATTGAAATAAATCAAATCAGCAGGCTTTTAATTCGGATTAAATAAATATATTAGATTAGATCTGTTGGACAGATTTAATTAATGCTATTTAAATCTAAAATCCGAATTCAATATTAATTGAGATTAATCTTGAATATTCTAATACGACCCAATTAGGGTTTTAGAAACTCTATAAAAGGATATTGATCTAGTCATATTAGAGATATGAAGGAACAAGTTGCGAAAGAAATTCTAGAGAAAAAAGAGGTGAGACGTAAAGTAAGAAGGCGTTAGCACGCTGCCTACGTGTTGGAGAGTTGTTCGGTGTGGATACCGGTAGAGGGAGTGAATTCGTAGAGCCGGCTCCTAGAGATTGATCGAGCAAGAAGGTGTTAGCCCACGTGTTCGAGAAAGGACGCATACAAGCTTGTATAGGTACGGTTTCTCTAACGAACCTTGATTTAAACGCCATTGATAGATCCTTTTTATGGGATTCGTAAAATTTTAATGGATGAGAATCCTTCCGATGCGTGTACGGATCCCTACAACAAACTTGAGTTTGTTTATCCAAATTGGAGTTTGCAATTTCCTTCAAAAGCCTAAACTCGAGTTTACAAAACCCAACTCAAGTTTTCTTCATCCAGAGAAGAATGTCGCGATTTGATCTTTGAAGCAAGTTTTGAGTAAGAGCAAAACTCGAGTCATTAAGTGACTAACTTGAGTTTTGGACATTTATGATGAAAAATAAGTTTAAATCCAAAAGCTCAAAACTGGAGTTTCCAAATGCAAACTGGAGTTTTCAAAAGGTTCAAATAGAGCAAAGTTCTCTGCTTGGCACAAACTCGAGTTTACTTATGTTTAAAAACATTGAAAGCTCTCTGTCTAACCAAAACTCGAGTTTGCCTTGGCTTGAAAAACTTAGGTGCTCTCTGTATGGTATAAACTCGAGTTTCCAAATAAAAACTCGAGTTTGTCTAATTTTGTAAAAACTTGAGCTACTCTCTGTCAAGTCAAAACTCGAGTTTTCAATCCAAAACTCGAGTTTGTCTTTGACAGTAAGTTTTTCAACTTAACAAAGACAAACTTCAACTTGAGTTTACAATTGTCAGTTATCATCAAAACACGTAGAGAACTAACATAATTCACAGTAAATAAGTCGCACCGTAACCGCATTTATCGGCAAAGGACCGCAGCCCTTTAGGACATGCAACCCTATTTAGGACACACAACTCTATGGGACTTGCAGCCCCAATCCATAGCTAGGATACACATGCAAATTATCTAGCAGACATGGTTAATCATACATAAATACATACATACACGCTACTAAGATAAAAGTTACCCACCTTAAGCTTGAATCCTTAACTTTGTCCGGAGGTGTTGGGATTGGTAGAGGTGTCAAGGTATGCCTATAAATGTTTATCATTGTCATTAGTTATCACCTGCGTCGTAAAGTAGCTGACTACGTGAACTATTTTTAAAGGATTAAAAATGGTTATTAATCCCTAAAATTCCTTTATTAATAATACCCTTTTTAATTTATTACTTATTCTCTTTCCTAATAATAATAATAATAATAATAATAATAATAGTAATAATAATAATAATAATAATAATAATAATAATATTATTATTATTATTATTATACTATTTATTATTATTATACTATTTATTATTATTTCTCTACAATTATTTTAAACTCTCAGAGGCTTATCCTAACACTTTAAATTATGAGTTTATAAATACCAATCACCATATAAAATATGCTTTAATGCGTTGCATATAATGTTTCTCATGGTTTTCTAACCATCAACATTTTCCTATTATTTTCCAAATGCACATGAATTATTAGTATGTGTGTGTATAAGCATATTTTCTTTCTCTTTTCACATGCAATAACATATATATATTTATATTCAACCACAAAAACCTTTCCCTTCTCTTTTAATATATATCTAAAGCCATATACAAGCTATTTTGTTTTCCATGTACAGCGTTTCAAGCAACAACTTCTTAAGGTTTTGGTTCCTTATGTAAATATATATCTAACCGTGAGCAGAGGCGGACGCAGGTATAAGACTCAGGGGGCACTTTCCCCCCTTAAAACGACGTCGTTTCCATTTTTTAGGGTTAAATTTCAGAGGCATAGCATATCCAGACCAGACCCAACATACATCGATCGAACTTCACATCTTCACTCACATACTGTTGGTGTGGTTCTCCTGCCAGAAATCGACGAGGCTTAATCGTGAATCTGAGGCGGACTCAGGGGTTCAAAATCGGACCTTCTTCTTCTTCGCCGTTCACCGTTCATTGTGAGTTTTCGCCGTTCAAGTTTCTTATGTTTTTGTGCGTTCACTTCGTCGTTCATTGTGCGTTCACTTCGTCGTTCACACCTAGAGTTCACTCTGCTTTTGTTTTGCCGTTCGCCATGCACTCTGCTCTGTTCTGTGGTGTTTTTAAATTTGTAGGCAATTTGCATTTTGAACTGCAGAGAATGTGAACGATTTGAACTTCTGGAACTTGATTGATCATCTGAAATTATTGAGTTGCATTAGCTTCTTTTCATTGGTGATGCATCCCGTCGTATATATCAAGCTTTCATTTTTCTAATCGTGTGTCTCTTTTGTCTTTTGTAATGTAGAGTATAGTTGAATGTATGTGTGAATCTCTTTAATGGTAAGGTGGATAAAGAAAGTGACAGAACAGAAAGACTTTGAGAAAACCAAAGAACCTCAAAACCCAAAAACCCATTTGCAATACAAAAGAGGGGAACACAATGGGGTCTCTGTCAAAGCCTAAAAGAGCAACAAATAAACAAAGAATCGTTTGGATGATGATGAAGAAGAAGGACAAAGAATAATAACAGTAAAAAAATCTGAAAGAAGAAAAAACAAACAACAACAAAGGCATAGAAAATCTGGTGCCTTTGACTGCCTCGTAAAACATAATTTTGGTTTTGGGCATAGATTTTTGTAGCGATGTATATTGTTTAAAAATAATCTAAGTTGTAGCAGGGGATCAATCTGGTGTATGCTTCCTGTTTAAACACTGACCATAATTTTGTACCTAGTTATAATGGGAGAAGAGAGAGCAACATCACAAAAGTACATAAAATTGTGAACATATTTTCATTCAGTGATGGAATAGAAGATCTAGGTGATGACTGATGAGGGGTAAATAAAAGGAAAAGAGTTTGTGTATTTCGATGATAATCATTAAGGAACACAATGTACAAGTCCCCTTTGTTTGTTAGAAAGGAGTTCTCAAATCTAATTATTTAAGCTCAAGCAACAAAAAGTGCAAATCCTTTAGCATAAGTAATAACAAGAACTCAAACTCAATCTGGATTCTAAGGAAATGAGTATCTGATATAAACTGCTAAAAGTCCAGAAAATGCAGTAGGAATTTGCTGCAATTTCAAAGGATGACAGACAGATGTGAAAGGTGCTTTTGTCACTTAATTTTTGCCTCTGTGAACAGAACATGACGATTAACCCTAGGGTCAAACTTTCGAAACTCAAGCTTCTCTATAAATGTCCTAGGTTTTCTCTTGACATAGAAGAATCCAGTCCAATGAAATGATACAAACCGAACAAACATTTGAGCCTTATTCTTCTTGTCACCCATTCTTTATTGGCTTATTCTGTCCAGAAACAAAAACCAAAGACCTCTCTTTATGATCATCCAAGATTTCATTACTTGAACTATAGTTGCTCCATTAAATTTCATCCAATTCTCACTATGGTCCTTATATAAGTTAATAACTTGAGTATTAATAGCTTTAAAAATTATTCATTTAGTCTCCATCAGTAAATCTTTGTTAGGGTATCATTAAATTTTGTGGATGAAACCAACCCCATGCCATTTTTACGGTATTCGAGTAAAGCAAGCTAATAGCAGAATTGAGACATGTACACTTCTCAACTATAGTTCAAATAGAATTGAGACTTATATAATAAAAAGAGTGATTTGAATGGTAAACAAGCTAGAGCACAACAATTTAGAGGGCCTTGCCATGGTAGGAGTTAAAGCCCACATAAGAAGACAATTGCATGGAGGGACACCCTCAATGCCTTGAACGAGATTACACCCAAAGGAAATGGAGATACTTGAGGAAAACCAAAAGAGAATGCCAAAATAGAAAATGTGAATGAAAAGGATCTATTTAAAATTGAAAGTTTCAAATTATAAGGACACAATTACAGACATTTATGAAGTAACTCTAGCGACCAAATTTAAAAATTGATTGAATGCCAAGATAGAATGCCTTGTTGCATGCTTGCTGAAGTAGGAGACAAACCAAGGACGGACACAAGGGGGGGCTAGGGGTGGCCCCCGCCCCCCCTAAAATTTTAAAAAATAAATATATATATATAAGGTAGGTTCGTAATGTGTGAGATATTAGGAAAGGTTTTGACCACAAAAGAGATATTAGGAAAGGTGTGGATATTATGATTTCGTTTACTGTCATATAGTTTAAGAAAAAGTGAATAAGTGGAGCCACACCTTTAGTATATCCCCAACCTTATTTGTTTTGCACCTTTCGGAAATTGCCATCGTCTCTTCTTCCTCTTGTTGGTGGCTCGTATAGCATTTTTTTTCATAGTTTACGGCAAATTTTGAGAATCAATAAGGTACTTAAAATAACTTATTTTCATTAAATTTCCTTCATGAAACTTCTTTTTCAACTACATCTGAATTATGTTAAGGACTGGCGAGAACTGGAAAGTTTACCTTTTACCCTCTTATTGATAGAGTGATTAGACTTGTACTCACTCTTCCAGTTTCTACAACAACTACTGAAAGATTTTTCTCTGCTATGAAGATAATCAAGAACAGACTTCGAAATAGAATGAAAGATCAATTTCTTGATGATTCTTTGATTACATATTTTGAAAAAGAAATTGTTTTGAGTTTTAGTATGGATTCAATTATAGATGAGTTTAATAACATGAAACGTAGAGCAAGAGTCAAGTGAAATAAACTTAATTTCTGTAATTTATTTCTTTCAATTTTTTATATATTAGGTCTTTATCGTATTTTAAATACTTTTACTTATAATGTAGCATTTTTTATTTTCGCCCCCCGTGAGTAAAATTCCTGGGTCCGTCCCTGAGACAAACTATTGGGTGAATCTAAGGGTGAGAAAAAAATAAGATTTGCCCTAAGATTTGTTACGCTTTTAGACAAGGGTTTTTGTATGATTCGTTCAATGCATATTTAATTAGAAATGAACTTTGCTGCTCATTTAGAGAGGTCTGTTCTATTCAAAATGCATATTTTTTGTTACAAAACAAAAGGGCATCTTTAGGAGATTTTCACGATGCATGTATTTTCTTTGTTAATTGAGGGATGTTTGTTTGTTTTGTCTAAATATACATTAAAAAACTGAATACATACACAACAACAGTTGAGTGCGTGTGTGTGTTTGTGTGTTACACACTAAATATCACATGTTCATGCTGAAAATATAATAATTGTACATATTTTCATAACCGCACTTGGTCTTACTTTTTAGTTGCACTTGCACTATTGGTAATTTTCTGGTTGCAGGAATGATGTTTTTGTGTTCTTACTTAGTATAAGAACTGGTGGATTGGGTATCACCTTGACGGCTGCTAGCATGGTAATCTTTTATGAGAACGATTGGAATCTCTCATGGGATCAGCAGGCAATGGACAAAGCTCACCGGTTGGGTCAAACAAAAGATGTTAGCTTTCTCTTCCTTGTTCCCCCTACATGCTTATGCTTTTGATAATATGATTAAATGAGTGTTGCATTAATGTTTGAGACCAATTAATATGGCTGCTCCATGTCGAATTATTTTTTGTGCTTTTGATGACAAGTAATAAAAAAAAATTTCGGGGGCGCTGCCCCCGAACCCCCGCACCTCCCCCCTGATAGTGCCCCCCTTCCATAGATTTCTAGATCCGCCCCTGACCGTGTGTCTCCCCATATGCAAAGATATGTAATATATGTGTGTGTGTGTGTGTAAGCATGACAGCCACATATATATTTCAATCTCTCGCTCTCAGCCTTGACTCTGGTTCTTGTTAAGAGCGATGAGAATGAATGAGAGTGCAGAAACAATAGCATATATAAGGACCTAGAGGTCCACTAACAATATTCATGTCATATATCACAAGTAGTATCAATAAAATAAATAGAGATATTACTTCCATCGTTCAAAGCATAATCATGATTAATATTAAGCTGGGTGTCTTTAAAATCAATAGTGTCAGGGGAGTCAACAACAATTTTTTCATCAACTTCCTCATCAGAATCAATAGAATTTATAGGACCAGAGGTATGAGAAGAAGTATCAATGCATGCGTTACAAGATTCAATATAGTTTAAGTCATTAGAACTAGTCAATTCAGAAACAACATCAGTGCATGCATACTCAGCTAATGTACCAATCATCCCATCATTTGAAATGGTCACTACTACAAAAAAATGAAAAAAGACCTAAATAAGACCCAATTAACGTCCTTATTCAGAGGGACGTCTCGGGCAGGGTAGTTGTTTTTCCTATAGTTTGGCGTCTTGAATTAATTTCAGGACGCCTTATATTAGGCGTCTTGAAATTATATATCAAGACGCCTTATTTATTATTATTTTTTTTAAAATGTCATATGAGGCGTCCTTATTTTATTTAAAGACTCCTTAAATTATTTTTTGGCGTCCCGAATTTAATTTCAGGACGCCTTATTTTAGTTTTTTTTTTAAATGACTACAATAAATGTACACTATTCCAAAATTGCCTCGCAAAACAGAAAACAATATTTACAAGCCAAGCCACGTTGCTCAAATAATTCCCAACAAATTATCGGGCTGATTAGCCACAAATGAGACATATATAAACTAACTATAGTGCACTATATAAACTAACATTTGAAATACATGAGCATCAACAACAATTATGTCAAAATGAAATACATACAAGAGCATTGAAAACTAAAATTCAATTGAACTAGCTAGGGCACTACCAACAACAACAATGTCAAATTCACATAATTTGAACTAGTGCACTATACCAACAACAATGTCAAATTCACATATATACCTATACGTATTGCAGAAGATGTCTAGCCATAACGTCTCGAATCGTATCGACTTCTTCATCCGAGAACGGAGCAACACTACTATCAAAAAACTGTAAATTGGAAAACAAGCCATAAGATAAACCAATGAAGTACTTCACTAGTGTGAATGAAATAATTAAAAACTCATCAAGTGTGCAATCACATTCTAATCATAATTTGAGAATCATGGAGCGATCACGTACATTAAGAAAACCTGTAAGACGTCTAGTGGAAACGATGGCATGCATGTGGTGGATAACGTAGTATCCGCACTCAGTTTGTTGAGGGCACTATAAATCAAAAGCAACTTGTTAAAACGAATAAAGGCATATCGAAAGTTACTGTGTCAATGAAAGAACTTGAATTGAAACTACTTACCTTCGGATAATACCACTTCGGTCCACCCTGCTCTTTTGCTCCAAAGAAGTCGTCTATACGTCTTCGACCACTTTCATTAAAATGGAAATTAACAGACATGAAAACAATTCATTTAAAAGAAGAATCGATGATTTAGACAAAAATTTACTTACCCAGCAAACATGGCTTTGATGTCTTCGTTTGGCTTGCCACCTAAGGAATCCAACCAATAACATGCATTCTTGGCGGACAGCAACAACCGTGGTCCAATGACCACTACAAAATATACATATTAATATTAAATTAAGACAAGAAAGCAATTTATTCTAAAAAATGTAATATAGACAAAACTAAAATACGTACCCTTCAATTATTGGAGCTAGATAACAAGGCAATTCTCTGTGCAGTGTGAGTGTGTTAGTAATGAAAATCAATCGGGATTCATCACTCAGTAATGTGCGTCCTACCATTGGAGGTGTCATCACCATCTCAATAAGATGAGACGGCCAAAGGATGAACGATCCTATGGCGACCCCTAAATCAAGAACCTCCTCATCATCGATCGGTATGGCTGTCCTTTCTTCCCCCTCTCGCATACTTGTCACAGTCACCTGACGTACGTCTTGTGGAATTGGGTTGTTATGGTGGATGGTTTGCTCTAAGTAAACAAGACCATTGGCAACAATACGCCGGCGTGGGACATCCAAATGTAGTGTGTAAGGACGTCCTCCCTGTGGAGTGTGAGAAGGCTCGCCTTTATCAACTT
The DNA here is from genome assembly GCA_025563575.1 of Acacia pycnantha. NCBI lineage: Eukaryota > Viridiplantae > Streptophyta > Magnoliopsida > Fabales > Fabaceae > Acacia > Acacia pycnantha. The sequence continues at coordinate 4,872,318 of JAMWYP010000021.1, read as the reverse complement.
GTGGACGCTCGCCACCGATATCAACTTCTGGAGGCTCGCCACCGATTTCAACTTCTGGAGGCAGAACAGTATCGTTGCCGCTGGGAAGGCCGGCACTTGCTGAGTGGTACGTCCCATACTTTCCTTCTCATGTATCATGGACCTCATCTCACCCCGTACTTGTGCCATAATCTCATCTACGAGTTTCGCCCGAATTTTTTCTACGAGCTGGGGACTAGGGTTGTCGTCGTCATATGAACGTGAACGCTCTCCAAAAAATTTTGCGACACTAACTCCCCGTGGCTCCCCTCGACAGGCATCAAGATAATCTGGCTTCCCAATCGCCATGGACAAAATGTCCATCCGTGTAGCTGGCGTGAATGAACCCTGGGAGCTCTGCTGCTCAAGTGCATCCTGCATCAAAAGATTGTTCAGAAATAATTTCTAAACTTGCGTAATGTGAAACAACTGAGGCTAGTAAATACGTCTAATTTAACAACTTACAGTCTTTGAGGCGACCTCAGCTACATCTGCATTGACGTATTTGTCACCCTTCATCCTCGCAACTTTCCATTTTTGGTGACGAGGAGGACGGGCAGGGGGCTGGACAACAATGGAAGGATCGGCCTGGGAAGCTTCCTTCATTCACTCCAACTCTTCTTCCATCATCTTCTGTTCCAGCTTTTTATATCCAGCTCTGGACATGCAATGTGGATACTTATTTCTCGCCTGCCTCTCTCTATTGGCTTGAGCCTTTTCCTGTGAAACGAAAACAAATAAAAATTAGTATACGATGTCAAGTACATTCAACTAAGAGATAAGATACGATAAGAAATTTTACAAGAAACTCGGGATTTTGTCGAGATGCCACAAACTCCTGTCAGTCCTCTGCAGAAATGAAATCATACATCTTGCACGGATCCTCGTTCCTCTTTGGCCCTCGAATGTACCTTTTTGTCAGCTTGTTCTTAAAGTCCTTCCATCGTAGACGAACTTCGCCCATCCAATGCTTGTTCATCACCTTATTGTTGGGGACATCGAACGTTTGCTGCAAGGTAAAAGAGAAGATCATTAATTACATATAAAGTAATAAGACTAAATCAACAAATGCATTATTTGGAAAGTGATATACAAGAATTTGTGCCCAGATCAAGTCCTTCGTTTTCTGAGGAACCAATCTCCAATGAGAGTAGACAATGCGAACTTTGCTTCAAGCCAGATAGCCTAAATAGCTAATGAAATTGTCCTCCTCTTGACCAATTGGATTCATATTGGAATCAAAATCCACATGCAGCCGCTTCTTTTGATCACCACGGCGTGCAATCAGCGCACCCATATGGGTGCTACCTCTACCCTTTCTTTTAACGGGTTGATCAACCCTATCACCCGATGACTCCTCTGAGCTCGACATATTCCTGTTCATCAAGGACAAATCAATGTTAGATAGGTTATTAAGTAATAAACAAGAAAATAATAAAGGAAAGACAAAAAAAAAATCAAGGATTGAAATAAATTAAAGCAACATACCTCAAGAGTAAAAGAAACAATGGATAATGAGTGTTTGACAAATTGTACTCCCTTGGAGCTTTAAAGGTGTGGAGTAGTGGATCACTGTTTGATAATTATAGTACTATGTGGGAGAATAAATATTTATGGTCTTATAGACCATTGGGGGAAACAGAGCGAATGCACAATTTCTAATGAGAGAGATTCTAACTCTTACTAAAAGCCTGAGGGAAATATTTTTGGTAGATATGTACGAAACCCAAAATTAAGCTATTTGAAAAAGATTAAATAAATATGGATCTAATGACATGCTTATATTATAAGGTAATTAATCTACATTTTGCTTAAAAAATTGGGGGAAACAGAGCGAATGCACAATGAGGATAATTTAATACAAGTTAAGGGGTAACTCTATTAATAAAGTATTTGTGAACTTGGCACCGTGAAGTTTTCTTAACTGTAAAAATGCTAATAAAGATTCTAAATTAGTGTAAAATATCATGACAATTAATATGACCTAAAGTCCATTACTTTAACTAACGTTCATTACCTCTCTTTATAAACCTTTTTCACGCTTGGACAACAATGTGAGTCTCACACAGAAAACGATCAATAGACATTAAATTAAAGATCATGACATTTTTGTATCATTTTGGAACTTTCATTTCCATTTTTGAAGCCAAGAAAACACTATAATATCAGGAAAATGTTCACAAATACTTCATGAGTAGATTTACACCTTAATCTTAACATTTTTTTACCTGAACCTTAGCATTTTTAGTTCATTCATGCATAAAAAAGAAGAAGTCAGGATGTGGGTCTTACTTTAAAAACTTGTGCTAAGGCATTATCTGGCACAAAATCCTTACAGTCACCAACTAGCAAGAAGCACATTACCAATTAAATGGGTTTTGGAATCAAAGAACAAGAGGAACGAACAAGCTTACTTGGTTTCGCGGGTTTCGATCGGGAAGGAGGCGAAGTGAGCGAGAGAGAGGCAGGAATCCTAATCAGAAGCAAAAATCCAGTCCATAAGCAAGAAGCATTAACGAATAAAATGGGTTATTAGGAATCAAAGAACTTAAGAATAACGAACAAGCTTACTTGGGTTTACTTGGGTTTGGTGGGTTTCTTCGATCGGCGAAAAAGGCGGAGTGAGCGAGAGAGAACTGTGATCAGTGACGACGGCAGAGACGGAGGAGGGGACTGCGGAGACGTACGGCAACGAAAGGAATGGCCTTGGAGAAGGAGCAAGACGAGAGTGTGAGTGAGGAGAAAATACGAGAGGATTTCGCGCGCTGTCGGAGTATGTGAGTGTAAGGGAAAATGAAGAGGCGCGTGTATATATTAACCTAAAAAAAATGAATATTGGCGACCTGAATCAGATTTCAGGATGCCTATATTCTACTTTTGGCGTTCTGAATCACATTCAGGTCGCCAATATTTTTAATAGTGGCGACCTGAATCCTAATCAGGTCGCCAATATTAAAATATTGGCGACCTGATTGTGATTCAGGTCGCCACTATTAAAAATATAGGCGACCTGATTACAATTAAGGTTGCCAATATTATGAAATTTTTAATTTCTCTTTAAGAAACATCCTCGGCGCCAAACAAAAAATTCATGGCGTAAAGTAAATTGCCAAATTAAAAGCGTCCTGAAATTTATTTAGGACGCCATAAATTAATTTTATTGAAAAAAAAAATTAAATCTCATGGCGCCAAACAAAAATTTCTCATATTTTTTATGGCGCGAAACAATTTTAGACGTCCTTAAAAAATTTAAGGACACCAAAAATCAATTTAAGGAGTCCTGATGTCTTATTTAGGACGCTGAAGGCTCAACTTCTTTAAAAATAATTACAAGAATGCCACCGCCTTCATTTTGGACATCCTGTTTCTAAATAATGACGTTTTTTTGGGTAGTAATATCCAAATTTTGTAGTAGTGGGTAGAAGGAAAAGGGAATGAATCATTAGATGGTGAAAGTATATTACCACATGGAAATTCACTTTCAACTTCTAAATCTTCACTTTGCCAATTGTCAGTTACAATTGACAATTCCTTCATTTGAGTATGTAGAGCTTGAAGATGCACTCCCCTTGAAGGATTTTCATCATAACATCCATTTTGTTTGATAATCTTGAGTATGTGTCTTCAGTTGGAACAATTTGATTGACATATCCAAAATTTGAGAAACGAAGAAAATTAAACTAGGTCCTAATTAATTATGCAGTTTAGGGTCAATCTAGGTCATTCTCCCAAGGAACAATCTGTGGGTTTTTCTTTAGGTTGAATTCAGGTGGTGAAAAATGCAATGAAATGAAACTAAACTAACTAAATGCAAGATGAAAATGACTCTGAGACCTATATGAGAATGGAACTAATCTATATGCAAATGCAATTCTGGGGGATTTTATGAGAAGAGAATTAAAATCCTAAGCAAAGAAATTAACTAATAACAAAGAAAATCAAATAAGAAAAGACAAAGAAGGTTTACTTCAGGTACAATGAAGGGAACAACTTAGGATTTACATGGAGTTAACTTTCTTAGCTTAAATTAATTAGTTAGACCAAGGGGGATTGATGAAAGATTGAAATTAATGAATTTAATTACCTAATTGAAACATGGGAAACTCTCATGTTCAATAACACCTAATCCACTAGAAAACTCATAATGGAATAAGCGCTAATTTAATTAAGTCCATTAAAACCAATTTAAAATAGTTATAAGATAGTCTTGGGAATCATGTTCACAATTGCCTAACTAAACAACTAGACAATTAACCAACCTAATTAAACAACCAAGAGAAGAAACCTAAATTGACAATTAAATTAATAATGAAAACTCAATTAATAACTTAACCGACAATCAAACGGTTTGCAAAGAAAAATCCCAGCAAATATCTTAACACAATTTGAATCCAAATGATCAATTTAATCCAAATTAAATAATATGTCTACAATCTAAAAGTAGATTTATCTAAAAAAACAACTCAAAATTATATAAAACTAAATAATTTTCAAGTCTTGAAATAAATCATAAAAAGAGCAACACTCCCTTATGATCTTCAAGTGTAAGTTCTAGGCTTTAACTTGCTCCTCCCAAGTTGCTTCCCAAATAAGCTTAAGCTGTCATGGAAATCTCCTCTTCAATCTCCTTCAAACAATAAACCACGACTATTCGGAAAGGTAGCTTGTGAATGAATGATTAATGATTAAATTGTTGGATCTTGCGTTGCTGTACGAATAAGAGAAGAGTGGAATGGATTGATAAAATAGGTGCAGGTGGGCACGTGGTGGCTGATTCTATTTAATGGAATTGGAAATACTCCCAGCTCTCATCCCATATTCATGTTTCCTCAGCTCTCCCTCCGCCTCTCAGCGTGCGTGTCATGTTTGCGGCTCTCAAAGAGAGCGTGCTTCCTTCTATGCTACTAGGTTAATTAATGGAAGGAAGAGAGGGTTTTTAAATATCAACTTGAACCCATTAAAATTTAAAAAGCCCAATACAATTTTACCATTAGATTTCCTATCAGCTTCCTTGAAAAATTCTACACCAGAGGATATTCTAGTATGATAAAAATCGTGATCTATCATATATTAAGAAATATTATTTAATCATAAGAAAATAATCAAGATATTAATAATGTAAGCTCAATAATCTCATAATTAATTCAGATTTATATTATTTCTTAAAATTGGCTAACAATCCAAATATTATTTAATAATTTCAAATTAGCCTAAAATAGTCCTTAAATAAATGAATAAGATGGGATAAAACATATGAAAATTGAGATTTATCAACCAAGAAAGAAAAAAAAAAACTGACAATCCAAGGAGAAGAGAAAAACTAACAGTCCGAGGAGCATAACAGACCGAGGGTTATTCACGCTGGGCTCAAGAGTCATGGGAGAGGCTATGTCGCATGATCTGTTCCTTTCCGTGATTTTCCTCTGCTCTTCACCGTGATTGACGCTGAGCAACAGATATTAGCGTGATATTTGCTGATATATAATTTTCTCCAGCTACTATTAGGGCAGAGCAATGGGCGGGTTGGGCAACCCGAGGCTAAACCCATAGCCCGCCCATTTAATTTTAAATGGGTATGGGTTAGCCCATACCCGTACCTCAACCCATTTAAACCCATGTAAATGGGCTAGCACATAAATGGGCGGGCTAACCGGGTTTTGGGTAACCCATTTACATTTGACTTGTTTCTTTTTTTAATAAAAAAATATATATAAGCATTAAACATCCATCCAAATTTATCATTCCAATTTATGAAATCTAAATCTTCAAAGTTCCATGATTACAATTCACACAAAATAACATAAATTTAGACAAGTACCATCGTTACATAATCTTGATGTTCAAACTCTAACTTTTAAATTAAAACATTACAACCACTAGTTCATAGATTGACAAAATGGCATGCTTCCATTGAATCTGCATGCTTCAGTCTTCATCATCTTCAAATTCACTTAAAAGAATCTTGTATTCGACCCAGTACTAAAAGCTAATTTTGAAGATACTATAGATACTAGTATACCCAACAAATCACATGCCAACAGATTTAAAACTTAATACTTGAAAGCATTCACTCTCCACCATGCTAAAACATCAAATTTTGGATCAAGAAAGCCAACTAATTTAGTTTGAAGATATTCATCCACTTCTAAAATATTCTGTACATTACATGTAGAGTCAATAGCAACTCACAAGTTTGAATAGACAAAGCCATAAAAAGAGAAAGCGAGCGAGATTGAGAGTTGATGGCCATTATGGTTATAGAATAGAGGTGGCTGAATACTCGAATAAGAAGGGATTCAGGGAATACTTTACGCGGAATGCGAAATAGGATGAGTAATTAATAAAAAAATTACTCTAAATGGGCGGGTATGGGAAGCCCATAGATATGTCCATAACCCGCCCATTTAAATCCTAAATGGGCGGGTTCTAACCCAACCCATTATAAAGTCTTTTTGGGCGGGCTCATGGGTTATGGGTTTCATGCTCAGCCCTAGCTACTATCGTGTTTAAGTTGCATTAGATAATAGAGCGTGTATTTGGGCTTATGCATTTTGGGCTACAATATGTGTTGGGCTACTTTTAAATGAATGGGAGGTGTTGTATTCCTCAGTCACGTGTTGCAGCAGAACAAAATAAGATGATAATGGGCTTTTGTGTTATTGTGCCATTGGTTCATCAAATTGGGCTTTAACTTTGCTCAAGTTCATTTGCAATCCCGGGGTAATAAAATTACCATCTTACCCTTTCTTAATTTTGGTACTAGATTATCAAATAAATTTTCAAATATTATTATAGGCCATAATATATTAATTCTATAATTTTTAGGCCTAAAGTTATCCTTACTTGAATTTATTCTTTTCCTGAATTAAATTAAGGAAAAATAGGCCTTAATTTCCAATAATTAACATTATAATTATTTAGGTCAAATTTCACAATAATTTCCCATTCAACGTTTCAAATTTCAAATCCCAAAATTTGAGGTGTCATGCATTCGAACCCATAAAACCTTTCTCTATTGAGCTTTTGTGCAAGCAAAGCCTTCATCGAAAGAGTGAGAATGAAGAGGGAAAATAATAAGAGAATAAAGGGCAATAAAGTCAATTTATGTTTATTTTGAAATCCTAAATTGGGTTTGTGACCTAACTAAAGATTTATTGAATTTACCAACCTAATTTAAGATTTTCCTATTTTAAGAGGCTTTATATGAGATTTTCTCTTAATCTAATCAAATTAGGTAAATATGCCTTATATTAAGGATTTAAGGAGTATATTGTTTTCTTTGTTTTGATAAAAGGTTGGAAGCACACGCTGACTAAAGGAAGCCTATGTCTGAAGTCGTCTAAGAGAAGATAATTTATAATGATAGCTTCAACATCCAATTAATGAACATGGCGCGAACTAAAGAATTGGCACAACGATTAGCCCCTCTTGACATATATGATCAAAAGTAATTAACAGTCCAGTCGTGCATTAGGAGGTAGTGAATTTGTTTGATGTGACTGTTGAGAGGATGATCTTGAGTTAGATTGCTATTGATTCGGTGCAATGCTTCTGCAAAGTCACTAAAAGACTGCAATCTTGTGATATGAGCACATAAGAAGCACATAACTATATGCATATAATGTGAACTCGACACCTACCTGGCCAATAGGTTTGAGTAACGGAGTTAGGCTCTACGCCTTTTCTTTAAAAGAACATATTTTGAAAATGAGTACTGATATAATTCTGGTGTTCTGTTCTAGAGATGGACGGGAACGATGTTCCCTACATTGACTATTACGGTCAAAGAAGACGTACTGCGCGTATGTCCGTAATTGCCGAGATGGTAGGAATAAGACTGAACCTAGAGCCGGTGTACCCACCACCTGTACCTATGTCGCTACCAGTACTTGATAACCCTGATAAATCCTGATAACCCTGATAACCTTGAAAATTCTGATAACCCTCATAATTCTGATAATTCTGGTAACCCTGATAATTCACATCACTCATCGGTAGGCGACAACTTCGACTACCCGGAGATCAGAGATCTTGATAACAACTCTGACGCAGACTCTGATAATCTTCAATTTATTCTAAACCATAACACGAGCTGGTCCGTGTCGGACTAACCTCAAAAACCGACAAAGATAAGTGCATGCAATATTTGACTCATGTTGAGAACCTCTATAAGAGGAACTCCCGTTACGTATTTCCGTACCCTTCTGAAAACTGGATCAGATCCACTCTTCATCATTTTCCCCATACTCGTTTTTGGGTGGAAAGAACCAACGAAATTCTGAACAAATGAAATATTGTGGGTGTCAGTCACCCTTATCTGAGCAGAAATTGCTTGAACCAGACCTGATTAATCAGACCTCCAAACAAATCGCTGTAATCAAGAGACGATTCCTAGCAGCACAAAGCAAACGGAAGTGCTACGCTGACAAAAAGGGAGAAGACCTCTGTAGTTCGAAGTCGATGATCGTATGTTTCTAAGCAATATCACTGGTAACCGGTGTCAGTAGAATACTTCGAAGGCGAACATATAGTCCGTATTACGAAATTTTAGATAGCCATACCACCGAAGTTGACTAAACCTCCATAACATTTTTCATGTTTCTTAGTTATTACAACCAGACCACGATCGTATCATTGAGTATGAGGTATCTTGTGTTGCCGCGGTGTATGGGCGCCACGGAAACACTATATATCAAAGTACGACATGACGAAATCTTGGTAGTCGAGCCGGAGCAAATCCTTGATCACCGAGAGGAACGGTTTAGACATAAAAATGTTCTGATAAAGTAAATCTCCGGAGCATAAGGTCCGGATTTTAGTTAGTACAAAGTCTAGTTAGGGTAGAGCAAATTTCGAGGGCGAAATTTTATTTAACGGGGGGAGAAATGTAATACTCGGATAATTATTTATCTTAAATATTATATTTTGATAAATAATACCTACTTAAAATAGGAAACCATGTTGTCTCTAATTTTAGGAATTTATTAGCTTATTTTCCTTGGAATTTAAAGAGGCAAAAACCTAATTTTATTTTGGGGAACATAAGTTGCCCTATGATTTTTAAAATAATGCATGGTGCATAAATGACCAATGTAAACTCAAAAGTTGTGAGAAAATAATTAATCCAATTAAACAAAATTGCCAACAATTAGTAGATAATTAAATCTTCATTTATTAGAGATTAATTAACATGTTTTAAAGGCATAATTAGGGATGTGTGACCCTAATTAAAGACCAATGGCCGAGATTAGCATAAAGATAATTTCTAATTAATTAGGCATGATTAAGAAATGTATAAGTGTAATACCCTAAAAACCTCACTTATGATAAAAATCATAATTTAGTAAATAATACCTATTAGATATAGGTGAATATGTGGTCTCAAATCTTGAGTCATATTTACCCTATTTTTCTAGGGTATTTTCTCTTGAAATTAGAAGGAATAAAGTGCTAAATATCCCTAGATACAATTATGGGTCATAAAATACCCTGAGAATATTATGAGAAATCTTAAGAGACAATTAAATATTTATTAAAAATAGGAAAGTATGTTGTCTCTAATTTAGGTAATTTATGGGATTAGTTTCCTTGGAAAATAATTAGGCAAAATTTAATATTATTTTGGGGAGCATAAGTTGCCCCGTGATTTTTAATATAATACATGGAGCATAAATTACCAATGTCAATACAATAGTTGTGAGAAAATGATTAATCCTAATTAAGAAAATTATCAACAATTAGTAAGTGATTAGATAAATAATTAATGGCTAATTATTTAAGCATGAATCAAGGGAATATTCAAAGTTAATTATGAACAAACCTTAATTAAATGTTTATGGCCAAGATTAGCATAATAAATACTTGCTAATTGGTTAAGAATGATTAAGAGAAATGGATAAGATTAGATGTATGAAATCCCTAAAGCCTAAAAGATTACTAATCATAGGATTAGGGCTCTAATTAGACTTGTTAATTAAGCTTGGACAAGTCAAAAATGAATCAAGGGTTTGGATTGAAGTCAACAAAGTTAATCCTAAGGCCATGAATTGACCATGAAGTTTAATCTATGTGAATACTAATTGACCAATGGGGTAATTATTTAATAAGATAATTAAAAGATAATGGGAATTAATGGAGTAACAAAATAGAAAAAAATATAGGGGGGAGGGGACGAAATTTGGAAGAAGGAAGGGAAAGAGAAAATGAGGAAAAAGTAGTGTGAATGCAATGTGAGCTAATATCATGATATTTTGCAAAGATGAGATATTTGTTGGAAAAGCAAATAGGATAAATGAGAACCGATAGAAATTAAATCCTATCTTGAAATTCTTGAACTAGGTTTCTAACATCAGGACTTTTTATGAATTAGTGAATTTTTGTCCCGAAGTTGGTTATAGCCGAAGTCATTTCTGTAACCGACGGCGTTTATCCTAAAATGGTTAATAGGCTAGGAAATACCCTTAATGGGACCATAATTTTTGTTATCCCAAATATTTCTCAAGAGGAAGCTTAGACCTTCAAGGTTATGCTAAGGAATATTTGAGATTATTTAAGATTACGCGATTAGAACATCGAACAGGGGATTTTATCGGTTAAATCCATAAAGCAAGGGAGTGACATCATGGGGATGACATCATTTTTTGAGGAATAATGCTAGGGGAGGTCGGCCAAGGGGAGTGTGGGGTGAGGATATGATCTCCCAAAAACCCTAGATCCTATGGTTAAAATTGAAGGAGATAAAGTTTGGAAAAATTACAAAGATACCATAGGAAAACTCTATAAATAGCCCTTCATTTGCTCTTCGAATTTCACACCAATTCCTCTTGTACATTTCGAAATAGAGAGAGGTTAGAGAGAAGGAGGAGCTCTTGTGAAGAAGTAGCAAAGTTCTGGGTAATTTCTTCGGTCCCTAGTCTTAAGTTCTAGTATTTCATTTGGTAGTTTTAGTATAGATGTTAGTTTGATCTTTAATCTTCCAAGTATAATTTTGATATCATGTTTTAAGGTTAAATATGGTATTTATTTTGAAAATATGATGGAGATAGAGATATGGCAAAATTTTGGAAGATTAGAGTCAAAGTAGCGAAGCTCTGGCAAATTTTAGTCAGTTAGCAAAGTCAGGGGTAAAATGGTCATTTGTGACTAAAATGACTGTTATGATGATTGATCATTAACAAATACGGTATTATCCTTATAGGATATCTGTGATCACGTTCCGATCGTCACACGTACCGTATATCGTCAACGAATGTACGTTCGCGTATTGTAACACTAACTCTGATGTTTATTATATGTGTATATGTATTATGTGTATTGTATGCCCATTGTGGTAGATGATAGCTCTGTGGTATGTTTATGTACTGTTGATATGATTATGCTTGCTGGATGGGAAACGACTGCTGGGTGTGAAACGACTACTGGGTGTGAAACGCTTGCTGGGTGTGACACATCTGCCAGGGGGCTTGTGCGCTGTTGGGATACGCTTGGTTATGTGATACACGTGTTGTGTGCTCATATGCTGTTAATGTTGTGAATAACTATAATCCATATATTTGCTGTGTACAATATCTCTGTTGTGTGCTCATGTACTGTTAATGTTGTGAATATCCGTAATCCATATATTGTTTACATAAGTATGAGGTTAACCGTTACCTGAGGTCTGGGTGCATTGGACCTCAGCTCTTAATATAGCATCAGGGTCAGGAGGACCAAGGATCGAGGATAAAGGCAAGAAGCACACTTAGAGACCCGGATGGAGACTTTCTTTTGTTATGTTTTTTCTTTTATGTTAGACACTCGGATGAATGTACTGCCGTATGAACAGCAAGATACACCGCAAGCTATGTTATTCAGTTACTCTTTATATTAAAAAAATTTCGATGCCCAACTCTGATCAAAACGCTATGAAAACGTTTTACGAAAATGGGGTGTTACAACCTTCCTCTTCATCAGCCTCTTTTTTATTGTTCACCTTTTTAATTTTGTGAAAACTATTACGAATCTTGTCAATCCCATTACAAATTTTGTGAAGTTGTTTTACTGTTCACATTCGTCTTCCTCAACCTCCTTTTTAGTGTTCACCTTTTTACTTTGTGTGAACCATTACAAATCTTGTCAAAACCATTACTACACTTGTCAATCCTATTATGAATTTTGAGAAGCTATTTTACGGTTCGCCTTCTTATTCCTCAACCTCCTTTTGATTGTTCACCATTTTACTTTTGTGAAAACTATTATGAATATTGTCAAACTCATTTTTTGCTCTTATCAATCCTATTACGAATCTTGTCAAAGGCAAAATATGTTGGAAAATTCATAAGATTGCCGGAAAACTCAAGAACTCACCGGAAACTGTAGAGCTTCACTGAAAATTGATAAAGCTCTATGGAAACTAATTTCTTCCACCATTTTTACTTTGCTCTACCTCCACCTTCACTCTACCATCATCGTTGCCTTTGCTTCACAGAGAGAGAGAGAGAGGACGTCGAGAAGAGAGGGTGAGGAGAGAGAATGAATATGTGAGGGGTATCATTTTAGTAAAAACATTTCAATTTCATAATCCTAGATTCCTCTCAACCACCTCTGTGTCTTTTAAATTTTTTAACAAACATTTTGGAGTTTTAGAATTTTATATGGTATTTAAATGACACTTTCTCAATCTTTTATCAATAAATAAATTATATAAACAAACAAGACGTTGGGAATTAAAATGAACGGCAAATAGGAAGAGAAGGACGTGTGGATGATATTCACCCACCAAAGGTCCAATTAAATGAGTATTGATTTTAACAACGACATAGACCTACTAACGACATTTTAACATTAAACTAAATGAGCATAAATTTTAACAACTACATTGGATCGGACCTACCAACCACATTTTCCAAATTCATACCACTCTGGTCCTATTTATAAATCCCTTTTGGTTAAAAAATTTGGTCCTATTTATAAGTCCTCTTTTAGGTAATAAATGAGATTGTGACAATTTTACCCATATTAATTATACCAATAAAAATAGAGAGAAAGAAAAGAGTTGAAAGGTACCCAATGAAAATAGAGAGAGAAGAAAAAGTTGAAAGATACCCATTCATAAATGAGGGCAAAGTTGAAATTTTACCCCACAATCATTGAGCTAACTAACTCTCTTTGGTATGTGTGTTTTGGTCAAAAGGGACTTATAAATAAGACCAGAGTGATATATTTATTGAGAGTTTAGATTAGTGATAGAAGCTTTTTCTCCAATATAATTTACGGTAAATGATGTAAGTTTATGAGAGAAGTTTTGTCTCGATTTACATGAACGTGTTTTTCTAACATCAACTCAAACATGCCCATGCATTTCTCAAGCCATCACGTGCTTTTGCTTGTATTGCACATATTTCTTTTGTCCCGTCTTCTTCCTTTTAATTGCTACTAATTGCTACGTTCACATATCTCGACATGTTTTGTCCAAAGACATGTTTTGTACGATCTCTAACTACTCCTTCTAGTCCTTATTATAAGGCATAAACTAATAAGTATATTTGGTCTTTTTTGTAAGGCATTACTTGTTTCCAAAGAGTATTAAATAATTTTTTTTATGTATGCTCATAATTAATAAGGGTGGTGGGTGAGAGTAGAGCTGGGAATCAGGGCCGGCCCGGCCCGACAGGGCCTGGCCCTACAGGGCCTGGGCCCAACAGGGTCGGCCCTACAGGGACTGGAGTAAGGAAAACATATGTTTTTCAAAGCCCGGCCCGATAGTACGGAGGCAGGGGCCGGCCCTACAGGGCCTGAAAATTACTATTCCAGATTTTAACTATTTTTCTTTCTTTTTCCTTCGATTTTTTCAAAGAAATATAATTAGTAAATTGCAACCATTAAAGTTCTAATCTATCAAATAAATGTTATCAACATTAATATCTAAACAATATAAATCATTCAACAAATAAACACATTTATTAATTCGTAATAAAAAACAAATAAACACAAAGAATATGTTTTTCCTTTTTTCAAAAATATTAAACAAAGGAATTCCTTTGTGTATGCCCACGAAAAATGCCTTTCCCTCTTGTAATTTTGTGTGTGTCTGCAGATTCCTTCGATTCAGGCATGATTACTGACAGGTAAAAATAATTATACTTATTTTACACAAAATATATTTATAATTTATTACTTATATAATATTGTAATACCAAAGTATGTGTTTATTTAATATGAAAACATCCATTCTTTAAAATTTATAATAACTAATTATGTGTTTTAATACAGAATAATAATAAATATAAAAAAGGGTTATAGTTTAAACTAAAAAAATCTAAGTAATTACAAATAAATACCTTCATTAAGTTGAAGCTAGGTAATTAAAATTTTTTTTAAAAGAAAATGCTACAGTAAAACGGGCCTAACGGGCCGGCCCGAGGCCCTGCAGGGCCGGCCCGATTAAGCCTGAGGCCCTACAGGGCCGGCCCTGCAGGGCCAATTTCAAAATTTTGACCTATTTTTCAAGCCCGAGCCTTACAGGGCCAGGGCTTAAACGGGCCGGCCGATTTCCCGGCTCTAGGTGAGAGTAATAATTAATATCACTCTAGTCCTATTTATAACTCCCTTTTGACCAAAAAATTTGGTCCTATTTATAAGTCATCTTTCAAGTAATAAATGATATTGTGACAATTTTGTGCATATTAATTGTACCAATGAAAATAGAGAGAGAAGAAAGAGTTGAAAAATACTCATTCATAAATTAGGGCAAAGTTGAAAATTTACTCCATAATCATTGAGCTAACTACCTCTCCTTGGTATGTGTGATTTAGTTAAAATGAACGTATAAATAGAGCCAGAGTTGTATGACATTAGAGTTTAGTGTAGCTAATCGAAGTAATATTGGAAATTACTTAAAATTTAGGACCAATTTAATGATTTTAACTGTTTTTATTAGTTTATGATAATTATTGTTAGTTGGTGTCTTATAATAAGGATTAGAGAGAGTACATATAAAAATTTCTAATTAACTCATCCAACTCTTCTAATGTCTTTTGTTGAGGATAATTTTAAGATTTGATAAGAAATGACTAATTTTACCTAACATTCTGAACTTCTATAAAATAGTAAATAAGTTTATAAAAAGATCAGAAAGAGGGTATTCCATATATATATATATATATATATATATATATATATATAAGCTTTGGCAGCCCCATAATATGGACAAAAAACGGTGGAGGATGATGGAGTAGTGCCATAAAGAAGATGAAGACGAAGCGATGCCAGTGAGTCCTATGGGACAATACTTCAACAGCTCAGCTCTCTGCATTTGCATGATTGGCGCTTTAGAGTTCAAAATTGCCGTGGATGAATCTCAAGCCATGCCTCTCCTCCAACGTATCTTCCTTCCTAACAACCCTCGATTTTCCTCCATCATGGTCACCCTCTCTCTCTCTATGTTTCTTGTTATTCTTTTGTTCATTCTCTTAGTATCATCATTGTAACACCCCATATTTCTTATTACTTATTATGTCCGTTGACATGTAGTATTAGGTATATCAACAAAGTTGATGGTGTTAACATATCAGAGTAGAGTGAAACGGAGAGCATGCATTAACGTTTGAACGATGAGTAACTGATATTATATGCATTAAAGTTACTATACGCGAACGTACCTCACTCCGCGTAACACGCGCGTCCTTTAAATCTGAACTTGGACTTCTTAGGTATCCTAAATGCTATCATCGGATTATTCTATTTTCCATATTTTATATGATATTATAATAAATATCAAACAACCTTAGAATAATATCAAAGGGATATTTTTGTCACTTTTGACCTTTTTACCCCTAATGGATTTATTATTCCATATTTACACTTTCTTTTCCTTAAATCCAAAATTCCATCATTTTTTCCCAGATTTTTCAGCAACTTTGAAAAATCATAACTAAATGCACAAAACTCTAATTGATGTGATTCAAACATATACATGACCCTTGACATGTCTATTTTCAAGGAAAAATAATTCCAGAAGCTCGAAGTCTCTGGATCATTCCCAGTTTTAATGTTTCTCATGACTGTTCCAGTTGCAAGTCTAGAAACCTGGGTCAACTCTAAAGATTCACATCTTTTTTTACAAAACCCTAAAAATTATGTGTTATTACATAAAAAGAAATCCCATTCTGTCTACTTTGATTCTGGAAAATTTCAGAATTTTTAAACATCATTTGATCCTTCAAAATCCATGCATGAACACCATTGTCCAGATAAATTTCAAAAAATGTGGTCTAACTTCAAAAATCATGATCTCCTTTTGGGGTGTTTGTGATGTCATCTTGATGACATAATCAAATCCTTGGGTGTCCCTAAACACCAAGTGTCAATCTATAATTGGTTGGCTAATTTATCAAGAGCATTTGTGCATTAATCATCAAGATTAATTGTGTCTTCATTGGCCTCTATTATTTCGAAAATAATCAGCCTTTAGAGAAGGTCTTATTGCCCTTTATCAAGTTGAAGACATTATGCCACTAATCCCCAATTAGCACAAGCTAATTTTCCTAAGTGTCTTCAACACCTTTCCATGGCTCTTTTGAACTTAAAATAGCCATTATTTTATGTGACTTTTATTGTCACATTTAATAACCCCTAAATGTAGTCTCATACTTAACATTTTGTTAATTGATTCTAAATTGAAATTTGGAAGAAAATATAATCAATAGATTATAATTCTTTGAGACACATATTCACCTTTCTATTTTGCTAATTACTCATCAAAATACAAGGTTTTATGGTAATAAGGAAATTAGGGTATTACAATCAGCATATTATCATCGTCAGTGCAACATATATATTATATAACTAATTGGCAATAGTGTTGAGAGCAGGTTGAAGACGAAAGAGGGGACAAACAATGGAAGAAAGTGCAAGTAAACTTGAAAGATCACATCAAAATTTCCATATTTACTGAATGCAAGTCAAAGGAATCATGTGACAAATATTTTGCTGATTGCTTGTCCAGAATAGCAATAGAGAAGCTTCCAGAAAACACAGGCCATTATGAGAAGTTCACATAGTGAATTACCCTACAAGCAGTGCAGCAAGTAGCCTCATATTTAAACTCCATCACGCTCTTGGAGATGGTTACTCTCTCATGGGAGCTCTTCTTTCTTGTCTTCAAAGAGCTGATCATCCCTCTCTTCCTCTCTCTTTCCCTTCCCTCAAACCTTCAAAATCTGTTAACGAAAGCTTCTTGGGCAAGTTTTCCTCCGTCATGTATTTGCCAACAATACTGTAGCGGATTTATGTTGCTCTCAAATAGTGATATCGGTGCTCTCCACGACTCACTAATGAATTCATTTAATTTGAATACAGAAGGGGATTTTTTTGATCAGAAGTACGGGATATTGTTATCATATTATGTGGCAGAAATTATAATTTTTTTTTTTAAAAAAAAAAATCTATAAATGTAATGTGTGGAATTATGAATTTTTTTTTGGAAAATATTTATTGTGAATTAGATAGATATAAAGGAAAAAGTGAGTGATTGATGTCATTAAATGGGTGGCGCTAGATGTCATCTGTAATATAATGGTGACGAAAAATTTGACGAATTACGTAATTTGCAGAAAAGCAAAGATGAAAGCGATCCATATATAGTTATCATATTATGTGGCAGAAATTATAATTTTTTTGGAAAAAAAATCTATAAATGTAATGTGTGGAATTATGTTTTTTTTTTTTTGTTTTGGAAAATATCTATTGTGAATTAGATAGATATAAAGGAAAAAGTGAGTGATTGATGTCATTAAATGAGTGGCGCTAGATGTCATCTGTAATATAATGGTGACGAAAAATTTGACGAATTACGTAATTTGCAGAAAAGCAAAGATGAAAGCGATCCATATATAGTTATTCTAAATGGTTGTAGGATGCTCTTGCCAGGCACAAAAGGCTGAGTGTTGTGAGTTGTGAGCGGTGGATATGTCAGAAAAGCAAAGAACGATGGAGTACTACGACTACTGGCAAGAACAAGAAGAAGAAGACGGAGTGGTATTCCCAGTGAGTCCTATGGGGCAATACTTCAACAGCACTGTGCTCTGCATTTACATTACCAGCGTTTTGGAGTTGCAACTTCCATTTGATGACTCTCTAGCTCTGCCTCTCCTTCAACATCTTTTCCTCCCTATCAGCCCTCGCTTCTCCTCCATCATGGTCTACTCTTTCTCTTTCATATTTTGTCTTCGTCTAACACACACACACATTTCTTATCCATATATATGGCTACTCATTAATACTAGGATGCGTTTAATATGGCGGAGTCAAATATTGCTAGCTATAATCCATGTCTTCCTCCACATAAATATTCTCAAGTCTTGATATTGTCGCACAATATCTCCTTTAGCTTGTTGGGCACTAAATGAGTGTATTTTTGTGGCTTTATGACCTAACGCCTCCTAGTTTACTATCACATGCAACAAGCTTGACTTCTGTTTTCCCCCTTTTTATTACATCATCAATATGTGAATATGTAATAAACAATAATATTGTTTGAGGACAGGTTAAGCACAAAAGCGGGGGGAAACGATGGAAAAAAGTGCAAGTGAACTTGAAAGATCACATCAAAATTCCCATATTTCCTGAATGCAAGTCAAAGGACTCATGTGACAAATATTTTGCTGATTACTTGTCCAGAATAGCAATAGAGAAGCTTCCAGAAAACAGGCCATTATGGGAAGTTCACATAGTGAATTACCCTACAAGTAGTGCAACAAGTAGCATCATATTTAAACTCCATCACGCTCTTGGAGATGGCTACTCTCTCATGGGAGCTCTTCTTTCTTGTCTTCAAAGAGCCGATCATCCCTCTCTTCCTCTCTCTTTCCCTTCCCTCAAACCTTCAAAATCTGTCAACAACAAAAGCTTCTCCAGCAAGTTTTCTTCCATCATGTCGTTAACCTACAATACTCTCGTAGATTTTTGGTGGGGCATATTGAACCCTAGTATCATTGAAGATGACAAGAACCCTATCAGATCTGGATTCAAACCAATGGAACAAACTCGCTCAATCGTCATATCAACCATGACATTCTCAATGGACAAAATCAAACTCATCAAGTCTACACTTGGAGTGGTATGTATATATATATGAGCTCTCATGAATCTTTTTCAATTTGTTGAATCACTCATAATTTTCGCTTCTCAACTACTCATATAGTTTATATTATACAGAACCTACACTTATTCATATAAGCCATTTCTTTTTGTTCCATGTATAGACAGTAAATGATGTGATTACTGGGATAATCTTTTATGGGACTCGACTGTACATGCAAAGCGTTGACGACAAATCAAGGGCTGCAAAATCCACCGCATTAATATTGATGAATACAAGAAATACTGAATGTTACCAGTCAGTGAACGATATGCTCAGTGCTCAGGCCAAAGGATCGTGGGGGAATCAAGTTTCCTTCTTGCATTTGACAATTCCCAAGTTAGAAGACGAAAGAATTTCAAACCCACTGGACTTCATTTGGGAAGTGCATCATATAATCAAGCGGAAAAAACAATCTTTGGTTGTCCCTCTCAGCGGCATGCTTTTGGATATGGAGAGTAAACTCAAAGGCTATGAGGTATATATATGAGTGGGCACATAATATTGGATAAATTGAATATTTATAATTATATTTATAGTAGTTACAAAATAATTAAAGATGTGAAGTTTTTTTTTTCACAACTCATGCGATCATTATTCCTTCCATTGAAGTTCAAATTCATAACATCACGCTTAATAAAGATGGGAAGTTTAAACCATGCATATATAACCAAAAAAATTTTAGGAAGTTAGTTGAGTTCGTCAATATGACATGCATTTTTTAAAATGCCCTAATTATCTTCCTCAATTCTTTTATCCCTTCTCCTCCTTAATTATTGTTGATGCAGCATTAATAGGATTACATTAGGAAAATATTGACAAACATGAAAACTTTGTTTTACATTTAGGATCAAGATCAATTCTCTAAATATGTTTTATATTAAGGACCTGAGGAATAGTTAATCTTAATTAATTATCATACTTCATGGAAGTGAAATTTCTGAATCATTATACGTGATCTTAATTTGCAGGCAGTAGCTAAACACATCCATGGCGTAGTGGCAAAGTCAAGTGTCATAATTACAAGCTTGATTGGACCATCACAACAAATGTCTTTGGCCAATCATCCTATAAAAGGCTTCTACTTTACGGTGGCCGGAGGTCCTGAGGTATTTTGTTTTTGAAGAGTATTAATGGAGAATTGAAGTTAACAATTTCTTAATTATTTATTTTTTTTAAAAAAATTATTATACATTTCCTTTTCATCACAATTTTATAACATCACTTATTTATTCTTATAAAAATCAAAAAAACATTAAAATCTCTCCTTCATTTCCCTCCAACCAAACAAAGCACTTGAAATTATGAGAACTTTACATGTATGTCTGTTTAAATTCGATGGATTGCAGAGCCTTATGATATCTATGATGAGCTATATGGGAATAGTAAGAGTGACACTCAATACAGATAAATATTTCATAGACGAACACAAGCTGAGGTCCCAAATCAAGCGTGCTTTCCAGATAATACTCAAGGCAGTTCTCAACCAAACATAGTTTTAAAGAAGATCACACGAAAAATATTATTCCTCCACAATGCTATAAGTTCCCACATTTAATTATCTGGAGTCTTGATGACTAGCACTATTCATTGTCAAATCGCGTATGTCTGTATTTATGGTTTCTTCTGCACGTGTAATGTGTAATGTATTGTATGAGCACCTGTATGAGAGGCATGGTTATTTGACATACTGCATAATTCTGTATGAGATCAATATGATGAATAATAGGAAATTAATTTGTATTACTCTCCCCTATTTTTGATCAAAATTACTCTTATTACCTCTTTTTTCTGAGTTCCTATTAACTCTATCATATCCTCACACAAACATAAAAATGTATTACTGTCCTATTTTTTCTATAACAAAAGTAACTAATCGAAACTAAAAGCCACAGTTGAAATCATAAAAGTTATCAATACATTGTGTTCTGTACGTAGTAGAACACAGATGTCTAGTCACAGTGGACTAGTATGTTGTTTATATGGGATCAAAAGATTCCCAACGGTAGTTGTTAGGGAAGTACCGAAAAGAATGCCGATATACTCTCACAGATATCTATGTAGAATATACTAGTAAGAATGGAAGATCACTGAGCTACATAGGAATGACGAATCGCCTATAGGGAGTAGGGTGTGTGTTCGGTGTAACGATATTGTAAAAGGTCATGAATAGGGAATGTGCACCTGTTAGGTAATCTTCTATTTATAGAGATTACCTAGGGTTTTGTTCATGAGACCGTGATTCCGCTCCTCAAGCAGTATGCGCCTCCATGTTCTGCAAATGCCTGCTCCACTACCTGTACTGCCCAAAATTATAGGCATAATTATAGGGTGATTAGCATTTTTCCTGATTATGGAAGGATTCTGCCATAAAGTGCCCATGATGGGCCACATGATACTGGGCCCAATATGCTAGTCCATAACACATTGCATATTTAAATTTCTTTTTAAATATACCCTCATATAATTAATAATTATATAAAAAATATTTTAAATAAATACATCGGACAAAAAGGATGGAATGGGCCTATTGTTGTGGGAAAATTCCAAATAAATACCCTCGATAATTTCAAAATACAGTGTCGGTGATTCAAATTAAAATGCTTCATGACGATTGAGCATCTTAATAAAATGATGCAAAAAAAGTATAAATTAACTACTAAGCTTTACGACATGTGATTTACAACTTTTATATAACAATAAGTATTTACACTCTGCGCGCGTTACGTAAGATAAATATAATTCAATGTAAAATTGAAAGAAACTTTTATAACCCCACCTAAAGAGAAAATCATTAAAGAAAAATAATAAATCATATGTAGAAATAAACTACATCACCCAAAATTGAGGGATTTCTCCCTATGTATACGCATAAAATATGAACCTAATCAATTTTACACCACATTGGTGAAAGTGATCAGAGATCCCTACAATGATGGAAAATAGAGTTCTTGGGTATTTTTAATTTTAAAAAATGTCTGTTAGGTGATTATGACTTATAATTCATAATTTTCGTATAAGTTTTATTATCCCAATTAGTAATATCTTAATTTTAATTGTTTGAGTATTAATATCCCAATAACTTCAATTTCATCCTAATTACTGTGCGTTTTTCTTGTTTCTTCTTTCTTTTTTTGTTGATTGACATGAGCCCATGTGAACCACTTCCGAGTGTACGTGTAAAATTAACTGCTAATCAAATATGAATTTAACTATTGAGCTCAAATTTGCTCACATTAATATAATATTTTATAATATGATTTATTGCGCTATTAAACTAATAAATGGAGATTCTAAAAATCTTAAGCAGTAGAAAATTATTAGAGATCTCTACAATCATGGAAGATGATGTTCTTGTGGTTTTTTTTTTTTTGGACATTGCCGTATGTAAATGTAGGTAGCTTTCATAGCCTTCGAATATCTGTTAGGTGATTATGATTTATGATTCATGATACGATGTGTATTTTCAAATTCAATCAAATTTAATTCATGATTTAATGATTATTTTCAAAAATTCAATTTACTTTATTATCTTATCTTTAAACCCCAATAATATTTGATAAAAAAAAAACCCCCAATATGGGAATTAAATGGGAATAAATCCCCAAAAAAAAAAAAGGAAAGGGAATGCAAAATTTTAGCCCGCAGTTATTAATGAAAAGGTCAAACTTTATGCAGGAGAGGGAAATTGTCTAAATTAGAGTATAATTTTTAATGGTTTTTTTAAAAAAAAAATTACTTTAATAGGTATTAATTGAATGAGGGTAAATGGTTTTCTATATCAACAGCTTCCTGTAGATTTGTTAAACTCATTTCACTATTGTTTTGTCGCCGTGTCTCAGCCTCCTTTTCTTTAATTTTCTACTTTCAAAATCACATTTTATGCATGTACAGTGATTTCTATCCTTTCCTTTTCTTTTCTTTTTTTTCCAGTAAATTTTATCCTTATTTTCTTCATTTTTTTTTTCTTTATACCAAGCCTCTAATTTTTGTCAATTTCCTCAATTCATTTCATTTGTGTCAAATCTTGAGAGTTTGATTTCAAAAAATGAAATAATAATTTGTTCAATCCAATCAAGCACTTTATCTCTTTTTTTTTCCTTTTTTTTTTTTTTCACATGCACCATATTTCACATGCCTCCTTGCCTTCTTCACTTCATAGCCGCACGGGTGGCTATGTCTGTGAGGATCATAGGTGAGTTTTAGGAGAGTAGTTTTAATGTCTAGAATGGCTTATAGGGACTTTACAATAGTATAATGAGTTATATTCCCTCCAGTCTTAAATATAATATAAAATTATTGACTATTTTTTGAAGTATTAATGAATTTAATTAAATTACTTTTAAATATTTATATTTATCATTTTATCTCCAAACTAATTTGCCTAACTTATAAACTAATATATAATATAAGGATGAGAAAAACACTTCTTATGTTGTAGGAGAAGCGTATTCTCATGTCACACACACATGAAATGGTGGGACCCACATATATATATAGTTAGCATTATATATATGTGAGTCCCACCATTTTATGTGTGTGTAGGAATCTTTTTCTTCTCATGCAACATGAGAAGTTTAAACCCCTATAAGGATATACAACATATGATATGATTAAGTAACTTATTTAGTTTCCTTAATCTTTCCAAAAAAGTCAACTCTATCTTGTATTTAGGATCAGAGGCAGTAATAGATATTTGTGTTTGTGGATTAGTCAACTCTCATAGAGAGCTTTGAAGTAACTTTTTATGATTATCTGTAAGATATTATGGAGTAACGTAATTCTGAATATTCTTACATATACCTGTGATTATCTGTAAAGCCAATGTTATCGCAGATGCGTTGAGAAGAAAAATTGTGTAGGCTGCATTTATCATGATTAAAGAGCGGAAGTTGCTAGAAGATTTCCGCACTTGAATTTATCAAATCAGATCTTCGCAAATGAGAATGCACCTCATGAAGCCTACATTGCTAGTCTCTTTGTTAGTCAAGAGGAGAATAGCCTGAGCGTTGAAATAGGAGAAAC
Source organism: Acacia pycnantha (assembly GCA_025563575.1). Taxonomy (NCBI): domain Eukaryota; kingdom Viridiplantae; phylum Streptophyta; class Magnoliopsida; order Fabales; family Fabaceae; genus Acacia; species Acacia pycnantha. Next base: position 4,848,158 of record JAMWYP010000021.1, on the reverse strand, counting down.
TTAGACGCAAGATGATCTAGCTAAGTCCATTCGAGAAAAGATTGAACGCGGAGAAACAACAGATTATGATATCTCACCGAGCGGATTGATCCAATATAAGAAACGAATCTATGTGCCACCTAAAGATGATTTGAGACAAAAAATTCTTGATGAGGCTCATAAAAGTAAATACACAATTTATCCTGAAGGTGTAATCAAAATGTATTGAGATCTGAAATTGCAATTTTGGTGGCCTGGTATGAAGAGGGAAATAACTCATTATGTGGCAAAATATTTAACTTGTCAGAAGGTAAAAATTGAGCATTAGCGACCAGGAGGACTCTTGTAGGGACTGGAAATTCCCGAGTGGAAATGGGAAAACATGACCATGGATCTGATAGTGGGTCTACCCAAGATCAGGCATTATGATGCAATCTGGGTAATAGTTGATTGACTCACTAAGTCAACACCATTCCTGTCAGTGTTAATTATTCTCCTGAAAAGCTGACAGAGATCTATATAAGAGAAATCATCAGACTCCATGGTACGCTAAAGAGTATTATCTTTGACGAGATCCTCGATTTACTTCTCAATTCTAGCAAGCTCTACATCAAGCATTGGGGGACAAAGTTGAGATTTAGTACTGCTTATCATCCACAGACAGATGGGCAATCGGAGAGTGTAATATCCTAAATTTGCTCTGAAAAATTCCATGTATGATGTATTTTCATTTGGAGAAAAGAAATGGTGAATTTTGACTAAAAGGTCAATTTTACCCGAAATATATACCCGATTTCACCGAAATCATAAATTTTGAGATGCATGTTGGCACAAAGTGAGATACTTGTGTTTAACATCCAATTAATTTATTTGGGCAATTATTTTCGACTGAAATGGAATTTATATAGGTGGATAAAAATGGAATTATATAAAGTAAAGTTTAGCCCAAATAATTATAAAAATCATTATTTGGAATTTAGGGCCTATTTTCCCAAAAAATTTAAGGAAAAATTGTAAGGGATAATTTTGGCCTAGAAATTTTAGAGACAATATTCTGTGACCTAGAGAAGCTAAGTAAGGGAGAAAAGTCCTTATAAGGAATTAATGATTAATTTCTAACACCTACGCAATATTTGCAACTATATGAGTAAAGAACCAAGTAGCAAATAAAAGTCTTATAAAGGATCAAATAAGATCATATTGGAAAGAATTTCACAATACCCTCTTCCTATAAATTTTCAATCAAGGCATATAATACTCACATGATTATAAGATCCCCAAAGGTCTAACAATTTTATCACCTTTTCTTGCCTAAACGGTCAAGTTCCTTTAAATATCTACTTTAAATATCTAATATGCTTGAACCATCAAGTTCCTTTTAATATCTAATATTCCATTCTCTTAAGCCTGCAAGTCGGTGACAACTAGTTATTGGGGAGATCTGAATTACAAAATGATGGCATCATGGTAATTACATGAAATTCCAAGTCCCATCGTAAATTCCCTTCATTAGCCGACTTGACTCCTCATTTATCCATTAATTACCTTTTCTCATTCACTCATTTCAGCTAGACACATCCAGAGCAACGAAATAGAAAGAGAGAAGAATGAAGGCGTATGAAATGGAGGAGGAAAGAGAAAGTTAGATCAAGCGAAATCTCTTACTAAACCACTTCCAATCCAAAAACTCCCTTCATAAATATTGTTCTACACCTCAAGAGCTTCAATCCTATGGTTTTAGTTTTCTCATAGGAGGAGTTTCAAGTTGTCGGGTTAGTCGAGTTGCTGCCGAAATTCTAAACCGACTGTGCAATCGTGATAAGGTAAGCGTAAACTTCATTTTAAACTAATTGATTTTTGGTTTGGATGAGTTTTTGAATACCTTTTAAAAACCTATATTTTCATCCTACTAGGATTCTTGTAGCCTCATAATGATTTGTTCATGAATATGTGATTATATGATGATTTGAGAGCATATGAACATAGTTTGGCGGATAAATTGTGAATTGGTTAATTGTCACATTTGAGCTTTAATTTCGGTCTAAACAGGGCATGGTCAAGGAGTGGGATTTTGGTCATTTTAATGGTTCCATTGTGTTCAAAATGCAAAATTTTGTAGGGTAGAGGTTCGGTAGAAATTTTGGAAGCTCCGGCATTGAATTTTGTCGAAGTCGAAAATCTGCCTTGAAAACTTTAGTTTGGGCAGTAATTTTGTGATGAGTATTTGCGGTTGTTAATAATTTCCAATTTTCATGAAATTTTACAAGATTAAATTAGACATAATAAGGATTAATTTGATAGGTAACACGTATTTTTCTGAATTATTTGCTAAGATAAATAAATGTTTCAAAATAGCCCCTAAAAACTGGAAATGTTTCGGCCAGCAGTGGTGTTTTTGGCCCATCGTTAGATTTTCGTCTTGGTCTTGTCCAAATGAGTATTTTTGGTTGCAAATAGACTTAATAAGGGTCAACTGGGTTTTGAACCACCCCAAAAGAATTTTTCTAGAGTTAATTATGAATTGTTGAAGATCAGTCACTATTTGTTAGAAATTCCTGAAAAATAACGAAAATAGAGGGAATATAAGCTCATATTAAATTCCTTAATAAGAAAAAAGAATTTAATGAATATGGACACTTGAAATGGGCTTATTTTAAATTAGCAAAGGAAATATTTACTGAGGAGGAATTAATTATATTTATATTTTGTTATTTTAGGACCATTTGTAATACTGTGCACTGGGAAAATTCAATTATATTCATGGTCGACTATCAAGTAGTAACCTTAATCCTCATATACTCTGTTTGACTTGTGTATGTATGTTTTACCATGTATATTGCATACATTTGGTTATCATTTATTTCCAAGTGCTCTGGAACCTGAACATGATGTGTGCAATAAGGGCCCTGGTATGTGCCGTGCCCAACAGTCTGTGCTGTGAGCTATTAGGACTGCTAATTCTGGATTTGTCTGTGTGCCTTGCTGTGTGCATGATACTTAATGCTATGTGGTTTATGTTCTTATTCTTGGTTTTCTTACATGCATTGCTTATACATTTTATATGAGATAAACGGTTACTTTGGGATTCAATTATGAATCTTGACCCGTTTTAAGCCCTCTGACAGTTCATCTAGATCTGAGCAGGGAGACAGAGGTAAGGCTCCAGAGCTGTGTTAGTTCTCTATTGGTTTTGATGATAACGGACAATTATAAACACAGATGAAGTTTGTCTTTGTAAGTTGAAAAACTTACTGTCTAAGGCAAACTCGAGTTTCAGTTTGGAAACTCGAGTTTTGGCCTGACAGAGAAATGCTCAAGTTTTCACAAAGAAAGGCAAACTCGAGTTTAGATTTGAAAACTCGAGTTTTGGCCATACAGAGAGCATTCGAGTTTTTCACAAACAAAGCAAACTCGAGTTTGATTTTGAAAACTCGAGTTTTGACAAGATAGAAAGCAACCAACTTTTTCAAAGAAACCAAAACTCTAGTTTCCATAGGAAACTTGAGTTTAGACTTTACTAAGATTTCTCTAAGATTTTCATAGTTCATGAAAACTCGAGTTCATCATAGGAAACTCGAGTTTTCATCATCTGAGAACAATATTCATCTCTGACCTTATGAAAACTCCCGTATTTTTCAATGTTTTCTCATAAAAGAGAAAACTCGAGTTTTGTTTTCAAAACTCAAGTTTTGGTCTTACAGAGAAGTTTCCAAAGTTTTCAAAGAATGAGAAAACTCGAGTTAAAATTTGGAAACTCGAGTTTTGATCAAGCAGCGAGCTCAGCCAAGATTAATAACTTTGAAAACTCGAGTTTAGTATTGGAAACTCCAGTTTTGAGATTTTGGACTAAAACATGATTTTTCATCAAAAGTCCAAAACTCGAGTTAGTCACTTAATGACTCGAGTTTTGCACTGTTCACTAAGCTTGTCCAAAATGCCAAATCACGATGTTTGTCTCTGGAAGGAGAAAACTCGAGTTTGGATTGAAAACTCGAGTTTCGGCATTTTTTTGAAATAACACTGAAGCATGAAAACTCGAGTTTGGATGAACTAACTCGAGTTTCCATCGCGAAATTTGAATTTCGAACAGAATGAATTTGTGAAACTTTTGTGTTTGATCTCTATACTCTATATCATTACTCATTACTATTCTCAACTATGTTTAATCAGTTTGATAGTGAGTTTCAGATGATTTAGACAGGATTAAATGGAGACTTAGCATAAAGCAAAAAGCTTGTCAGCACATTAAATGAAAAGTGCAGAAAACTTGCATGCTTTTGGACAAACATTCTCCACACGTTTTGGAGAAGTTAATGCTTGCCTTATACATCCAGCAAACTGCCCTTCCAACGGATTAATAGTTAGAGAGTCAACTCTGAATTTCTGCAAAAGCTGGATTAACCAAAGAGTAGAGAGAGAAGAAGACCAAAACCTTGCTTAATCATCCTCTAATCACTCCAACGGTTATATGAGGATTTACAACGATCATTTAATGATCTCTACCTATAAATAGAGATGCATTCAAGTCTTCTCAACAACCAATCTATGCAAGAGCGAAAATCATTAAAGTTTCAATTACTCTTTGAGTTTTCTGCTGTAAATTATCTTTGATACATTTATTCTTCAGTGTTTATCATATTCACTCTTAGAGAGAGTTTTATTGATTATAAATCATTTCTTGTAAGTTATCTCAAGTCAAGGGGACTTGGAGATTGGGGTTATTGATTACAACTTGTAAGGGGGAGTAAGTTCTAGAGAGAGAATTACTCTTAAGTGCAGAGTGTGTAATCAATCTTGATAGTGAGAAATCGGGGACTGGACGTAGGTCAAGTTGTTGGACCGAACCAGTATAAATCCTTGTGTCTTACTTCTTCTCCTTATACTCTGTTTTACCTTCAGTTTCGAATCCTTAAACAGCGCCATCAAAAAGTTTTTGAGAATCCCCAATTCACCCCCCTCTTGGTGATTCAAGCTCCACTTTCAAGCTGGACTAGAGTGGTGGAGAGTGTTGGTGATTTCTTTTGGATATTTATTTTGGTTTCCCGGATGACTGTATTTTCATATAATTGTTTTGGGAGCTGTAATGTGGGATGACTGTATATTTAATCCCTTCGGGGAAATGTATCTTCCCGCATTTTATCTTACCAATATTTAATTGTCCAAACCGGTGCATCCTCTGCTACCAATACTCTGATGAATAACATAAAATAACCTGGGAAAATAAGCTAAAATTTGAAGTAAAGTAAAGGATCACACTACTCGCCACCTGAAAGGGCGAGGCCGGTAGGTGTGTTACAGAGAGAACAATCCAAACGCTCGAAGATATGTTGCGAGCTTGTGTCTTGGATTTTAAAGGAAATTGGGATCAATACTTACTTCTCGCCAAATTTTCCTATAATATATAATAGCTATCATGCTAGTATCTAGATGGCTCCTTATGAAGCTCTGTATGGATGAAAATGTCAATCACCTCTCTGTTGGATAGAGTTATCTGAGCGAAAATTGTTCGGACTGAAAATAGTGGATGAAACTTCCGAGCAAATCCATTTAATCAAGAAGAGGCTCCTTACAACTCAAAGTAGATAGAAAAGTTATGCAGATAGAAGAAGGAGACCTCTAGAGTTTAATATGGGTGATCATGTGTTTCTAAAAATATCTCTTGCCACGGGAGTGGGTAGAGCCTTTAAACGCAAGAAATTGAGTCCTCAGTATATTGGCCCTTTTGAGATATTGGCGAAATAGGGACTAGTGGCTTATCAGTTAGCGTTGCCACTGAATTTGAGTAAATTGCATAATGTTTTTCATATCTTTCAACTGAAGAAATATCAACCGGACCCAGAGCATGTTCTTGAGTATGAAAATGTTGATGTTCAAGAGGACCATATTTTTACAGTCGAGCCATAGCGAATTGTTGATCATCAAGAAAAGAAGCTCAGGTGGAAAAGCATTCCCTTGGTAAAAGTGGCTTGGAGAGGATCATCTCCCAGAGAAGCTACATGGGAGATAGTTGAGGATATGAAGAAACAATATCCAGAGTTTATGTCCAAAAATATGAGGTATGTATAAACAATTTCGTAGACAAAATTTATTTTTACGGGGGAAGAAATGTAACATCCCCATTTTTCATGTGCATCAATGTGACATTATTTGCATACATGAATTTTTATAAAGTCACGAGTTCATGATATATGATACTGCATGAAATAATCAGAATAAGATTAAGATGTGAAATTATTTATTTATGTGTAATTAAATGATTATGGTTAAGGACAGCCTTAAGGAAGAGATGTCAACGGAAGTCAAGACATATTTCATTTTCCCTTTTTTACCCTTGGGCAAAATGCATAAGGGAAGAAATAAAGAAAAGTGCATAAAACTCCAAAAATGCCCAAGAAGGTGTCATGGAGTTAACCAAGAATTATGGGCTATTAGGCTAAGTGAGAAAAATAATTTTTGAAGCCCAAAAGGGAGGCCCAATTCGAAATTAGAAGGATGGAGAGAACTAAAATTTTGCTCATGAAAAAAAAAAGTGTACTTATGGTAACAAGTCATATATCTAGTACCGAGAGTGAAATGATGGCTACATTGGTCATGTACTAAAGGACATTGGGTTAGATATGGAAATGAAAAATAATATCTTTTTTTCCCTTAAAATTTCAAAATATGGCAAGAGAAGGAAAGGAAAGAAATGTTATCATATCATGCAAGTACACCATAAAGAAGAATGTAAGAGTATTGGAAAGGGAAAATCTCACCAACTCTCTCCCTCACTTTCAGTTTTTGGAGAGGAAGAAAGGAGAAGAGAAAAAAAAAATGATGATGAAATAACAAGGTAGCACAAGTACACTTAGCCACCTAAAAGAATTAGTACACGAGGACATGATTTTTCTTCAAGGAAAGGAAAATTATACATAGCATTTAAGGAAGATTGAACATGATATTTAAGTGAAATTAAAACATTATATTTTCCCCAAAATGCCCCCAAAATTTTGGCTAAGAGGGAAAAATAAGGAGAAAAGAGGAATTTTCAAGAAAACTCTAGTAAATGTGAAGAGAAAATAAGGGCATAGGGGTAATTCACTAAAACACAAAGTTGGAGCATTTTAAAAGGTCGTTTTCCCTTCATTTAGTTTTTGAGAAGGGAGAAGAGAGAGCACAAGAGTTTCCATACTAGAGAGTAAAAGAAAGATCAAGTAAGAAGAAAAGGTTGAAGATAAGGTAAGCTCTATTGTTGGTTTTGATTAGTTTTGATGATGTCTTATATAGATGCCATTATTAAGAACAAAAAGATTGAATGATATATTTATTTTCTACTTTGATTAACTCTTATATTTAATGTAGATGTGAAGTTTATTTTAGTAGAAGATCATCAAAGAAGTATCAAATTAGAGGAAGAAGAAGAAAGAAATTGAATCAAAGAAGATGTGAAGTTCAAATGATAAAGAATGATCAAGATGGAAGTTGGAAGATGGAAGAACTTGCTGAATGGAATCAAAATATATTTATTCAAGTTCCTAGATTGATGCTAGAAATGTTCAAGATCATATGGAAGTTGGAATGGATCAATTAAGAGTTAAAATCAGCAAAAGTTCAGTTTCAGGTCGACATAACTCGAGTCATGAATCTGTAACTCGAGTTATCCCCTTCGCTACAGTGTTTTTGGTGGTCTGGGATGATTTGACTCGAGTCAAACATCATTAACTCGAGTCAAGAAATGTTCTTTTCGTCTCTGGATAGGTTTGACTCGAGTCATACACACATAACTCGAGTCAAGGTGTGTATCAGCAACTCTGCTGAGCTCAGTTTCGCGTATTCAGCTGCCGACCTCTGGTAATTCGACAATATCTCTCAAACCAGAAGTCCGATTGAGATGAAATCAATTTTTTTTTAAACTAGACTTCAAAACGGTTCTATTCGCACAATAATCAAGTCCAAAGGAGTTCAGATGAAGGAGATATGAATTATTGAAGTTGACAGTATGATTTCCGCCACTCCACAGACCAAGCTTCAATATTTTAAGTGTATCTCACAAACTACAAATCCAATTGAGATGAAATCAGTGGCATATGAAAATAGACTCAAAGGGCTTTCCATCAAGACTTGAACCAGACAAAAATGAGTTCAGACCAGGGAGATATGGCCCTCAAAAATTGGATGTCAGTTCAAGATATGCAAGAACGCTGGAAACTGATATTATCTAAATCTCAGATTTCGATTCTGGCATTTAATATTATTAATGATGATCTTTAATGACCTGTTTCTAACCGTTTTACTCATAGTTTTTCAAACATTTGAGTTATAATACAGGATCATTTTGAAATCATCATGGATCACGCAATATTCTCATATTTATTCAAAAACAGAGCAAAAGAGGCAACTCGCTGGAAAGGTGGGTAATCATCCTCAAAACGGTCAGACATGATTAGATTGAAGCTATTTTAGGAAACACCACATCATGGGAAGATATTCAGGATGCCCCAAACGGAAATGTCTCCAACGGGAATATCTCCAAATAATAGGAATTATGCAGAGAAGCAAACAATTATGGTATGGGCTGAATGAGTTCAAATTCTAATGCTTCCTCAACGGTCATCTCATGCCAAACAATATAAATACATGAAGACTTGACCAACTAAGATACAGATGCAAGAAGCAGAAACGAAAAGCACTTGAGCTGTTTATTCATTCTTTCAGTTTTCTTTACGTACGAGATCTTTGATACTTAGAGCTTCGATGTTTATCATTTATCTACTCAGTGAGGAGTTTAAACACTATTTGATTATCTAATCATCTGTAAATCTTAAGGTTGTGAAACCTTAAGTAAGGGAATACAATTACAACTTGTAAGGGGGAGTGAGTCCGAGTGAAGGATCATCTTGCAGAGTGTGTAATTGTGATTGTAAGTCCCGGAGTGTTTCTGGGAAAGTGTAAAGTCACGGAGTGTTTCTGGGTGAGTGAAATCCCAGAGTGTTTCTGGGTAAGATAGTGAAATCCCGAAGTGTTTCTGGGGACTGGACGTAGGTCAAGATTTGGACCGAACCAGTATAAATTCTCTGTCTCAATCTCCTCTTCTCTATCTCTACCTTGCATTGATTTATATCTGTTGTGTGGGTGACTGAGCAATTAGCAAAAGAATTTTGTAATCACCTATTCACCCCCCTCTAGGTGATATTCCACCTTCATCTATGACCATGGAACCTTTGTCTACTCTCTCTTCTATATTTTCTAAAGTAGTGTAGTCACTAGAGAAACCTTTTTCTTGGTGTTTTGAGGTAGAGCTGTCAAAACGGGCCACCCCTGCCCGTTAGGCCCTAGCCCGCACGGGCTAGGGCCAAAAAGCCCACAGGGCCAAAAAGCCCGCATATTAAATAGCCCGCACGGGCCAAAAAAATATATAACCCTAAGGGTTAGGGCCAGCCCGCGGGCCAAAAATCATATAATTCTATAGAATATAGTTACTCAAATTTTATAGAATCCTTATCAAATTCAAAAAAAGTAATGAGATATGGAGTAATTTTATTGTTGCAATTAATTTCTTCTGAAGATAATTTGATCATAGAAAATTTTTCTCTGTATTTTTAATATAAAATTTCGTGACAAGAATATTTAAAAAATATTATTTATGTTTATAATAAAGTATTCAATTCAAAAGTTTGTTGGTGTAAATGGCTTAAATTAGAGTACCTATAAACTATGTGTACAAAATTTGTAGAATGTTATACTTTATGTGTATAATAATTTATTAGGTCCTTTACACTAATAAATTATTTAATTGAAGACTCTGGGCCAATTTTCCCAACCAAAAAAGTTCATCGATAAAATTCTTTATTATTATTATTATTATTATTATTATTATTATTATTATTATTATTATTATTATTTTTTTTTTTTTCAAAACGTGCCCCATTGACCAACCTGATGATTAATTTTGATAAATTATTGTTTTAAAATCAATTCGGGCCACAAGGAGTAACATTTCAACTTGGTTTTGATTATTGGTGTATTGTTAATTTCATTAAAAAAGTTTTTTTTTGTCTTTTTCCATTCATCCGGTCAAACATTTTTTGATAATAGAATTAATTAAATAATAATTTTTTGATATGGAGGAGTGGCGAGGCACGAAGCGAATGAAGTGGTGCGTAAAGGGTGGTGCACCACATGGACTATAATGCTATTTATTCTTGAGAAAGCCCGCGGTTGGCCCTATCATAGCCCCATAAAAGTGGGGGTTGTTGGGGGTTAGGGCCAAAATTAACCCCATTACATGGGGGCCAAAAATAAGGGGGCTAAAAATGGGGCTTCGGGCCAGCCCATTTTGACAGCTCTATTTTGAGGTGAAGGTCAAGAGGTTGTGGTGGTCAAAACGGCAAGGATTCAAGGTTATTTAAGCTCAAAGACAAGTAAGCCACCTTTGAACCTTCTTATAATTTCTTTTGGTTGTTTGAGGTTGCTAATGGCTAGTGACTTGAGTATAGATATATCCTTGGGTTTGAATGGTCAATGAAAAGAATGATTAAAGGTTTAAAGTTAAGGTTCATGGCCTAAAATGGTATATCAAACTTAGTATATGAAAGATATGAAGCTAGAATGAAAGTTTGACATTTTGTTGATTAAATAATGATTTTCGTGCAGCTTCTTTTTCATGAGGACATGAGTTTATTTTGGTGTTTTTTATGGGTTTAAAGTGTTTAAAATGAGATTTTGTATAAGGGTGAACTTGGATCAAAATTTTGGAACCCTAGATGAAAGCTTGAAAAATGTTGGTTAGTTGTTTTGAGAAATGCCAAATAAGTCAGTAGTCTTCTTCATGATTTTTGACCTAGTAAATGGAATTTAAAAATTATGAATGTTTACATGAAGAAATTAGACATCCCAAGGATTAATTTCATAGGTAACACGTATTTTTCTGAATTTTGAGTTAAGAGAAATTAATTTTTGAAAATTGACCCCAAAACTAGTGAATATTTCGGACCAGCAGTAAGGTTTTGGGCCATGGTTGGATTTTCGACTTGGTCTTGCCCAAATGAGTATTTTTGGTTAAAAATATACATAATAAGGGTCAATTGGCCTTTTGAAACACCCCAAAAATAGTTTTCTAGATTTAGTTATGAATTTCCAAATTTGAGCCTTTATTTTTAGAAATTTCAGAATTTGGATAAAAAATAAGAGGATTTTAACACATATTAAATTCCTTAATAAGAAAAGGGATTTAGTAAATATGGACACATGAATTGGGCTTCTTTTAAATTAGCAAAAGGAATATTTATTGAAAAGGAATTTAATTATATTTAATTTGGTTATTTTAAGGGACTATGGAACCGGAATATGTTGTGTGCATAAACAGGTCTTGCTATGTGCCATGCCTGGCAGTCTGTACTATGTACTATTAGGACTGCAACAGTCTTTGTTGTGTGTTATTAGGATTGCTAGTTTCAGATTTGGTTGTGTGCCTTGCATTGTGCAAGATACTAAATGAGATGTGGTTTGAGTTTTTATTTGTGGTTTTCTTACATGCATTGTTATACATTTTATATGAGATTAACGATTACTCTAGGATTCAATTTTGAATCCCAGCCCCTCTTAAGCTCTCTGGCAGTTCATCTAGATCGAAGCAGGGAGATAGAGGTAAGGCTCCGGAGCTGGACTAGTGTGGTGGTGAAAGTTGGTGATTGTTATTTTTTGGATATTTATTTTGGTTTCTGAATGACTGTAGTATATTATTTTGGCCTGTCAGACACCATTATCCGGATGACTATATATTTTGATCCCTCTGGGAAAGTTTACCTTTTCGTAAATTATTTTATCATTATATTATTGTCCAAACCGGTGCATGCTCTCCTACTAATACTCTGATGAATGACGTAAATCAACCTGGGAAAAATAATTTAAAATTGAGTAAAGGTAAAGAACCACGCTACCCGCCACCCGAAAAGGCGAGACCGATAGGTGTGTAACTAATGAAGTTAATGACATTGAAGAAAATGATCGGCGATCCACTAGTACAAAAAAGTGATTTAAGACCGCCTCGTTTAGATCGGAGTATTGAGGCTCCGGTCTAAAAAGTATGACTAATGACAGTTTCATAAATATAAAGAACTTTTTAGACCGGTGTTCATTACTTTTAAGACCGGATATTATACAAAACCGATCTAAAAAGTTTTTAAAAAATGTCTATTATTTTAAAGACCAGATATTATAAAGAACCAGACTAAAAAGTAAAAAACTGTCTCTTCTTTTTAAGACCGGTTGCTACAAAGATCCAGTCTAAAAGGTTAACTTTTGAGACCTCATTTTGATAACAACCAGTCTAAAAAAAAAATTCACCAGAAGCCCCTTCCTCACGCGCTAAATGAAAATTGAATTTTACATGGAAGACCTGTTTTGTGAGCTCGATGGAAATGTGGCAATTCATTGTCCCCAAGCTTCGTTGAGCTACGGACAGGAGAGATGTGGCTACTTCTCTGCTATTGTTTTCATCAAAGGAGTGACGCTCAGATCGAACCACGCCTATCTTACTTCTTTCTCTCTTGGGAATCGCATAATTTCTCCCTTTCCAAACGCCTCCACATGCTATTGGATCAGTGAAGTTAATGTTACCAATTTATGCAAAAACAAAGAGCATTTCTACTTTCCAAGTAAATACCAAATCCTTTTTTTTTTTTTTTTGAGTATTGTTTCTATTTATTTATGCTTTTAATTATTTCTTTCTTTTCCTCTTCCGCTTTGCGACCTAGGCAAGTAAGTTGAGTTAGGTATCTTATCACACCAATAGCCGATCAGCTCATCGACGACTAGATCTCCGAGTTCAAGGAGGCCTTCAGCCTCTTCGACAAGGATGGAAATGGTCACTGTAAGAACCAGTTAAACCTAAGAGGGGGGTGAATTGGGTGTAAGATTTAAAAAAAAAAACTTGGAACTTTGAAAATCTTTTTGCGTCTTTTAAATCAACAGTTAGATATTCAAATAAACATATACTGTAAATATAAGGGAAGAGAATAAACATATAAGGGAAGAGAATATGCAAAGTTAGATTTATACCGGTTCAGCCCAATCCTTGACATACGTCCAGTCCCCAAGCTCCACTTGAGATTTCCAATCCATTGTCCTCTTGTTTAATCTGGGCACAAGAGAAGCCTTTACAATCCCAAAAGTTCTACCATGCACTTGTGAAGCCAAATCTCTCACCGAGATACTCCTCCTTACACATTGTAAGGATACAATCGATTTCCCACTCAAGATCACTCAATCTTGAGTAACTCTCAGATAAAATGATTACAATGAATCTTCTCTCTCAAAAGTGAATGAATAAACACTAAAGTACAATACGAATCATTTTACTCTCTATGATGAGCTATATAAGCATTGAGAACAGAGTGTGTACGAAATAACCGTTGGATTCAAAATGTTGGCATTTCGACAGTGCAAGCTCTTATCGTTATTATCTATGTCTTGAATGTGACTCTACTTATAGACACATGATATTATTCCGTTGAAGCATTGGTCCGTTGTAGAATATTACCGTTGTAAGGTTCAGTCCATTGGAGAAATAGCCGTTGAAGCTTCTGACGCCATCATCTACTTTTTGTAAACTATTGTTAATCCTTCATATAATCATCTGAAACTTATACAAAAATGATATAAATAATGTTGAGAAGTAGTATAAGCTCTTTGGGTATCCATCTGAATGATCTTGATGAGAAACAAGATTTCGGACACGGTGATTTACAATTAGAGATGAATTGGCTCGAGTTTAAACAAATCTGGATTGAGTCTATGTTTTGAAGAGATGATTTGGAAAATCGATAGATGATGCACTGACTTGAGTTTGACAAGGTCTGCTCGAGTTTAGGTCCAAACTTGAGTCGCCGAAATCAGACTCGAGTTCATCTTCATTTGACAATGGCTCACATGTGTTTGCTAGCATTGGCAATGAACCTCAATCCGAGCTTTTGATCATCTGAAACTTGATCATAAATATTATTAATAACATTGAGAAGTATATCAAGTAGTAATGAATTGATAACAATAATATCAGAATTCTCGGAGACGTTGTGGAACTATGCGCTGCTACTGTGTGCTTCGTTGACTTGATGAGTTGCTACTTGACAAGGTCAACTTCCAAAATTCATATATCCTTCATCTAAACTCGTTTGGGTTTGAATATTTTTCACAATGACGCATTGGAAGTCTAATTTCATACAAAATTGGTTTCACCTCAATCCGATCTCTGGTTTGGGAGATATCATCGAATTACCAGACCTTACTCAACTGAAACGTGAAACAGAGGTGAATAGAGTTGCTGAAAGTTACTACCAACTTGAGTCAGTATGTTTTGGCTCGAGTTTAGACCTTAACTCGAGTTTTGGCTTCCTGGCTTGAGTTTTGGCTTCCTGGAACTCGAGTTTCGACTTCCTGGTAATTCGATCTAAGAACTTGAATAATGATATTCTCAATCCATTCAACAAGTTCTTCTTTCTTTCTTCTCTTCTCTTGATCATTCTTCACAATTCAATTTGGATCTACACTAAATATAGTAGTTAGTCAATATAGGAGATACATATATTATACAAGCTTTTTGCTCTTAATAATGACATCTATATTAGACATCATCAAAACTAATCATATCCAACATTCTCTACTTTCATATCCCTTTCCTCTTTCTTTCATTTATTCTTCAATCTTCTTTTCTCTGCAATTATTGACTCTGTATGTGTTCTTACATCTGATTGATCCTTCTTTGCTTTCCTGCTTGAGGCGGACAAAGAGAAGAAATCAGAAGCTTTGAGGTTGCCAACGGCGGTGATTCAATTGAAATGTATGCCGCAAAAAATATGGAGAATTCACGCCGATGTGTGGTCTGATGGTGGATGTGGCTGGGAAGGGGGAGGAGGAGATTTTTTTTTTTGCCCACTTACTTTTAGGACCAGATGTTTATAAAGTCCGGTCTAAAAAATCTTATTTTTAAGACCGGATGTTTAAAAAATCCAATCTAAAAAGTCTTCTTTTAAGACCGGTAGCACATCCAGTCTTAAAAATAACAGACTTTTTAGACCGCCTGTATCGAGATAGGTCCGAGATCCGATCTTACGAGGCGTTTTTCATCCAGTCTAAAACAGCCTTTTTTGTACTAGTTATTCCTACAATGATGGAAATAGAGTTCTTGGTTATTTTTAATTTGACAAAATGTCTATTACGTGATTATGATTTATAATTCATAACTTTCGTACAATTTTTACTATCCTGATTAGTAATATCTTAATTTTAATTGTTTGGGTATTGATATCCCAATAACTACAATTTCATCCGAATTATGTGCGTTTTTCTTTTTTTGTTGATTAACATGCGCCCATGTGCAGCACTTCGGAGTGTACACGTAAAATTATAAGGCATGTCTTTTTCCCTTGAAGATAGGGGCGGAGCCAGGATTTGAAATTAGGGGGCGAAAATTATAGAAAAGAATACAGTGGAGCCAACATTTCAAATTAGGGGGAGAAAATTACAGATTTGGACCCAAAATTTTAGGAAATTATATTTTAGCCTCATATATATTTCAATTTTTTCAATTTTTTCATTTTTGTCCCTTCATTAAACTTACTAGGGACTAAAGTGAAAATGTTAAAATTTTTATAAGACAAAAATACAATTTCCTAATATTTTGGGTCGACTTCTATAATTTTAGGGGGGCGGGGGCCACCCTTAGCACCCCTGACTCCACCCTTGCTTGAAGAATAAATTAATAATAAGAAATTAATTGTTAATCAAATATGAATTTCACTGTTAAGCCCAAATTTGCTCACATTAATATAACTATTAATATAATTTTTTATAATATGATTTATTGCACTATTAAGCTAATAAATGGAGATTCTGAAATTCCTAGGTGGTAGAAAATGATTAGAGATCCTTAGGGTGTGCATGGGAACCATTCTGTTCCCCAGCACTGATTCTGAGATGAAACAGTTTTTTCTGATTCTGTGCCTGAGAAAAGTTCTGAGAATCAGAATTACGTTTGTTAACTCATTTTATTTTTACTCAGAGAATCAGAATTATGTTTGTTAACACATTTTATGTTTATTTATATAATTTTTCTATTCAGAAAACTTATTTATGTGGTGGTGGCGGTGGTGGTGGTGATGGCGGTGGTGGTGGTGGCGGTGCGGTGGTGGCGGTGCGATGGGGGTGGGGGTGGGGGTGGTGGTGGTGGCGGTGGTGGTGGTGGCGGTGGTGCGGTGGCGGTGGTGACAACGACGGCGGTGGTGGTGGTAGCGGCGGTGGGGGTGGTGTTGGCAGCGGTAGCGGTGGTGGTGGTGTGGTGGCGGCGACGGTGATGGCCACGGCGCCATATGGCGACTGCGGTGGCGATGGTGGTGGTGGCGACAACGGCGGCGGCGGTGCGGTGGCGGCGACAGCGATGGCTGCGGCGGTGGTGGCGGCAACGGCGGTGATGGCGGCGGTGGCGGGGAAGAGAGAAGGGGAAAAATAGATTTTGGCTTTGTGCCCTAGAATAGAAAAGGAGAAATTTTCTGCTGCTTTTTTTTATTCCCCAGCACAAAAAAGAAACCGGTTCATCCCGGGAACAAGAAAAAAAAACGGATTTACGAAACACAATTCCTATCCATTTTTGTTCTTGGGAACAGAAATTAAGGAAAAACTCTTTCTGGGAGCGTTACCATGCACACCCTTACAATCATGGAAGATGAAGTTCTTGGGTTTTTTTCTTGGCCATTTCCGTATGTGAATGTAAGCAGATTTTATAGCCTCCAAATATCTCTCAAGTGATTATGATTTATGATTCATGGTATGATGTCTATTTTCGAATTCAATCAAATTTAATTCATGATTTAATGAATATTTTCAAAATTCAATTTACTTTATTATCTTATCTTCAAACCCAATAGTATTTGATCAAAAAAACCCCAATCTAGGAATTAAATGGCAGTAACACCCCAATAAATTCAAAAAACTTGGAAAGAGAATGCACAATTTTAGCCCGCAGAAAAATAATTCTATTAAATCTAATGTACTTATTCGATCTAATAAGTACATTATGTCAGAATTGAGAAATTGGATGTCTCGAATCTTTAGTAGTTTTTTATTGATTTCCTCAATATACTATTTAGGGAGAACACCACTGCCTGCTTTTATTTTCAATAAAAAACTGTCAGAAATTCAAGAAAGAGGTGCTATTATTGAAGAGGTCAAACTTTATGCAATAGAGGGAAATTATCTACATTAGAGTATAATTTGTAATGGTTTTTAAAAAAATAAATTACTTTAATGGGTATTAATTAAATGAGGGTAAATGTAATTTCTATATGAATAGCTTCCTTTAGATTTGTTAAACTCATTTTACTCAAATCTTGGGGGTTTGACTTCAAAGAATGAAGTAATAATTTGTTCGATCCAATCAAGCATTTTACATCTTTTTTTTTTTTTTTTTACATGCACTATATTTCATATGCCTTCTTGCCTTCTCCACTTCATAGCCGCACGCGTGTCCTATGAGGATCATAGGTGTTTTTTACGAGAGTAGCTTAAATGTCCAGAATGGCTTATAGTAATGAGTTATATATTAATACATATTTGTGTTTGTGAATTTGTAGAGAATTTTGGAGTAATTTTTTATAATTATATGTAAGCTATAACTCTGAATATTCCTTTCATATATTTGTGAATTATATTTAATTAAATCGTGAATGACTATTTTTCATATATAAAAAATTTGGTCTGAATTATACGTATATGTGTATGTATTGTAAATTCTCAAGTAAGTAATATTACAAGTAAAAAAATTTATAAATCATTTTATTTACATAGTTAATATTTAAATTATAATTAATGTATGGTTGGATTATTATTTCCTTTCAAATATATTTATATATGTGATGATATTTGATATACCTAAGAGTTTGATTTATTGAACATTGTCTCGTAAATGTGAGAGGTGAAATAAAGATTGTGGACCCCACATCTTTATATTATTATTATTATTATTATTATTATATATATATATATATATATATATATATATATATATAAAGATTGTGGACCCCACATCTTTATATTATTATTATTATTATTTTATATATATATATATATATATATATATATATATATATATATAAATTCATTTATCTTTTATAGTATAGACAAAACTCTTAGTTTTATACTTCTAAATCTTCTCTAAGCCCCAGATTATTTAATAAATCATCCTAATACCATTTAATTACTATAAATAAAGATTTGGATGTTACACTAATTTTTATTTTTATAATTTAATTATAATCATGAAAGAATTATGTATGATGAATAGATTTATTATGTAATTGTTGAAAAAATATAAAATAATATTTTTTTTAAAACAATTGGTGGCGTGCCACCACCAAATTTGACCGGGGGGATTATTTTCCAACCACTTCCAAGAGGTCATTTGGGTTTTTTTAGATAAGTTATTTATTTTATAAGATCATTTAGGTAACTGTTGAATTAATAATGGAGGCTGTTTCTACTTCCTCGCTTGACATCTTGTGGAATGGTGGGAAAACGTTATCTTTCCAACCTTCTAGGGGTGTATATCACCATACTTATTTACTCTAGTTATGGAAAAACTGTCTCATATGATTTCCACGGCTGTCAATGGTGGTCTACGGACCCCTATTAAAGTGGGAAAGGGAGGCCCCTCAATTTCTCATTTGATGTTCGCTGATGATCTTTTGCTATTTGCAGAGGCAATGCCTGAGCAATTGGATATTGTTATGAAATGCTTATCTTTGTTTGAACAGATTTCCGGTCTAAAATTAAGCATTGAGAAAACGGTGATTTACCTTCCTAAGCACACTCCGGAAGAATTGGTTGTTTCTTTGGCAACTAAGAGTGGATTCAAAAGAGTTAAAAGCCTTGGTAGATATTTAGGGGCTTGGATGGTGCATGGACGAGCAACTAAACAATCATACCAGCATATTGTGGACAAGCTACGAAAAAAACTAGGTGGGTGGCAACAACAGTGTTTGTCTCAAGCAGGTAGAATAACTCTTGTCAAGTCAGTATTATCTACAATCCCGTACTTTCAAATGCAGTATGTGAGCCTCCCGTTGAATATATGCCAGGAGATTGATAGAATTCAAAGAAATTTCATCTGGGGGGAATCCCAACTAAAGAAAGCCCACCATGCTCTTGGCTGGAATGTACTGACTACTCCCAAACATATGGGCGGACTTGGGTTGAAATCAATAGCTCTTATGAATGACGCATTTCTCATGAAGTATGGCTGGAGATTTCAGAATGAGATAGATGCCCTTTGGGTTCGGTTCCTACGAGGGAAATATAAGGTTCACAATGGGCAATTGCCTTTGTTTAAGGCCGGGGGGTCACCCTTCTGGAGCGCTCTGTGTAATATATTTCAAAACATGAAGGATGGGGTACGTTGGGAGGTAGGGGATGGGGCTTCTATCTCATTTTGGAAGGATAAATGGGTTTCTTCTACTATTTTCCTGCGAGATTATGCTTTGAGCCCCATTCGGATGATATGCGGGAATACATGGTGGCTAGATTTGTTGGCCATGATGGTCGTTGGGACCTGGCTCTACTACACAGTCTTCTCCCTCTAGAGGTGGTTGGCCTAATTAGAGGGATGCTCCCTCCCTCCGCGGAGGATGGGTCGGATCGGTCTTTCTGGTTGGTTGGGGATTCAACTGGTGTCAGTGTCAAAAGTTGTTACATGTTCTTAGCCGAATCTGGCTTTTACTCCTCTGATATAGGCTGTGACACTTGGAGCAAGTTATGGAAGTGGGAGGGACCTCATAGAGTACAAATTTTTGGTTGGAAATTATTTCACCAAAGACTCCCACTACGGTCTTGGATCCATTCGTGGACTGGTAATGATGGCCTTTGCCCATTGTATCAACAAGCAGAAGAGACTAGCTTACATGCGTTTCGGGACTGCCCTGTGGTTTGTGCTTTCTGGTATGAAGTGTTGCCCACTGATCGCTTCCACTCGTTCTGTCAGTATGACTGGGCTGGCTGGGTTAGGGAGAACTGGAGATGTGATGTCGATGGAGTTGGCGGATATAGTTGGCATGCTGTATTTATTGTTTCCTGCGCATGTGGGGGTTTGTTGCGGGACTATTCTGGAAAGTGGCTTGGAGGTTTTTCCGCACGACTTGGAAGGTGTTCAGCATTAACAGCTGAGTTGTGGGGAGTCCTGAGGGGGCTAGAGATGGCATGGGCAACAGATTGGAGATATGTAGTGGTTGAAAGTGACTGTCAAACAGTCATCGCATTACTTTCTAAAGCAGGTAATGCAGCTCGTGAGTCACACTTGGTGGCTAGGATACGAGCAGTTACTCGTCGGCAATGGGACATCAGGTACTGTCATGTCCTTAGGGAAGGGAATCAATGTGGGGATTGGCTAGCAAGCACGGTCCTATCTCATGTGGAGATCCCTGATGAAGCTCATTTCTCTGACCCTCCTACTGGCCTTTATCAGTTTCTTCTTGCTGATTGATGAGTGTAGCTCATATTAGGAGGGGGTTGGGACCTTAGTCCCCTTTGTGTTTTGCGTTGACTATTTGTTTTTATGCGATTTGATTTGATTCTTGTTATCAAAAAGACTTCTCTTCAATAAAATTTCTTCATGAAAGTTATTCAATGTATTTTTGTCTTTCTAATGAGGTTAATATTGTACTGATTAGTGAAAATTTTGAGGTTATGATTTTGGGAAAGTTTTGACAATAGATGAACACACACACACACACACATAGGATGATTAATAATTAATTTTAATCGATTTAGATTTGTTGGTTGATTCTTGTAGAAATTTAAAATTAATTTTCTATTTAAAAAGTTTAGGATTTATGTCCTATAGGTTATTTCTACTGATTAAATGTGATTTAAATAATTTATTTTGGTTAGTGGAGGTATTATTGAAATTTTAATCGGTTTAGTTTTGTATATTTTGAGTTATATGAAATTATAAGTTATGATTTTGATTTTGTGGAGGTTTGAAGAATTGTTTAATAATTGGATTATGCTCATATAAATTAGAAAAGAGATTTAACGTACTAGTCTAGAATGTTAATATTGATGATTTTATGATGATAGGTGTGTTGGAGGTGAAACTTTAATTTATAAAATTGAGTAATTGATGTGAGAATATGGTATAGAGGTTATCTAAGGATTTTAATGAGCAATTGGGGCTCATGAGAAGTGATCTATGACCTTGGATTGTTGAGGAAATTAGAATATTAGGATAATGGTTGTAAAGGAAATTGGGTTTTTGGAGTTGAATTATATAAATTATTTATTTTATTATTGTTTGTGGTTGATTGGTAGCTATATTGATAATGTAGAGCTTTCTTGTAATTGAGGATCGCTCATGCTTTGCTTTCAAGTTAAGGTTAAGCTTGGAGTTGAGGTAATTGAGGTTAATTTATTCTATAAGCTTGCTTTGG
Source organism: Acacia pycnantha (assembly GCA_025563575.1). Classification (NCBI taxonomy): domain Eukaryota; kingdom Viridiplantae; phylum Streptophyta; class Magnoliopsida; order Fabales; family Fabaceae; genus Acacia; species Acacia pycnantha. Next base: position 4,826,730 of record JAMWYP010000021.1, on the reverse strand, counting down.
TTGTAAAGTGTTTTCTAAGCCTTACTTTCACCTGTATTACTTGTATGTGTTTTGAAAAATTATGTGTATGTTTGAATATGAAATTAGTTCAGTGAAACAGTGTATTTTCCAATTTGTATATATAAGTGAAGATTATTTTTGAGATTTTTATTGTTGTGATAGTTACGATGTTTGTTATGGGATGTTGTATATGGAATAACAATTTTTTAAGATGATTTTGAAAATTATAGTGACATATTGTTTTTCTGTTATGATATGTTGGGATATGTGTAAGAGATATGGTGAAATTGTGTCCATCGACTCTCTTTCTTAGCCCGGATTTTGAATTGAGTGTTTTGGACGGACACCTTTCTGTTACGGTGTATTGATGGTGTCATGGGATGAGACATTATTCTTGAAGTGACTAGCTAATCTTGGTCGGGTATACTAACACTAATAGGTTGTACCCATAGGCTATGGTGAAAGGGGGCTAGGGGTTGCCCTCCCCCCAAAATATAAATAAATAAATAATATATATATATATATATATATATATATATTAGTCATTACACCGTACAAGAATGAGAGCAAGGGATTCCAATTTACAACAACACAACATGTTGGAATAGAAACGATCTGAAGGTAGAACAAGACTGGGAAGAATGAGAGAGTAAGGTGTATGTACGCAGCATGGAGAATAAATAAACAAATGGGCCTTCCTAAATGACTTCTTTTTAAGATTAACTAAGCTTATTAAATTAGTTTAAGAATTTGTATTTATCGTTTCTTCTTCAAATTAATTTGTCTGACTGATAAACTGATATATAATTTAATCATACATAACATATAATATGATCAAATAACTTATTTAGCTTCCTTAATCTAAAAAAACTAGTTAGGTCTTATATTTAATACCAGAGGTGGAATATTACAAAAAAATTGAATTAAATCATGTGTACTGGGCTCGTTGACTTATTCCTACGGTCAAGCCTCTCCAATAGTTGTAGTTTGGAAAGTATTCAATTAATTAGCTAGTGAGACTATTGTTTTGAAATTAATATCATGCCTATAATATTATTCAATAACCTGGTCCCCCTCACGCTGAGTGATGAGGCACGAATAAGTTAGTCGAAATTTTATATATGCTTTGGTGGATGTCTTTTGATTTTGTATCATATTGCACCTTATTGAAGAAATTATGGGTATTATTGAAGTCTTTTGTCAAGCTTTGCAACGAGAGTCTCAAGATATTTCAAATGCTTCACATTTGGTTTCAACTACAAAAGAGTTACTTCAGGAAGTAAGAGAGACAGGTTGTAATGCTATCTTGGTTCATGTTCAAGAATTTTGCAAAAAACATGACATTGACATTCCAGATATGAGTGCAAAATATATTGGAAGGAGATGTCATACTCGAAATGCATAAGGTGATTTATGATATAATATTTTTTATTTTCACCCCCCGTCATTAAAATTCTTGGGTCCCACATCTAGAAGATATAAGGAGGAGTAGGATGGATGAGTGGGGATGATTCTAATCGTTGTTTATTATTATGAATGATTTAATTGTTGAGAATATTATTATTATGTTAGTAAACTTGCTTCTCTGACTTATAGTCTTTTCCTGCATACTTTGTAAATTGATTTTGGTTATTGGAACTTTACGTCTCACCCTGTCATTATTAACATTTTTCAAACAAAGCCTCTAATTTGGCTAGAGGCCAAGCGAAGTAGCCAAAGGCATAAGAGTCATGAACTTTGCAGGCCTCTTTTGGTATTAGGTGTTATAATGATTTTTTATATTGACATTCTAGAGCCCTCATGTTTTTGAAATACCATACTTATTGTCTATAGATAATTGTTTCAGAATGACTATTTAACTACTCTTGGGCTGGAGGTCTTATTTTATACACTAATATTTTGGTGGATCCACAATCATGTCTTGTATGGAAATTGTTTTGTGTAGACCCTTTTATTGCGGGGTTTAGTGTTGTAAAACTCGTGGGCTATGTTTTCTTCTGTTCATTAATTAAGCCCAAAGTTATGGATTTTCTGTAGTAGGTTTGTCAGCGGAATTTATGCCCTGGACCCCGATGTGTATGGTATTGAAATAAAAGGCTTTCTCCATTATCACTTGTTAATCAAATTTTATAAAACTATCATGGTTAATTGTTGGTTGTGGGAAATGGTCTTTTCACAAAGCACATGTGGAGTGAGCTTTAAAGGCTTTGTCGTACTCCTGGAGCACATGTTATGCCACTTTATCTTTGATTTCCATGACACTAGGATTATTTTTGTTATAAAATCCTTTGACCAATAATTTTTTTAAACTGAATCTTTCAAATAATATTTGGAACTATTTGGCAAGTGTCTTTCGGACTAATATATTAAGTATATGAGTTCAAAAGAATGAGGTGTTAATCCCAAATTTACTCACAATAATATAATTTTTTATTAATATGATGCATTGCACTAATAAGGTAATAAATGGAGATTCTAAAAATCCTAGGCGGTAGAAATGATTAGAGATCCTACAATCAAGGAAGATGAAGTTCTTGGGTTTTTTTTCAGCCATTCATATATGTGAATATAGGTAGCTTTTATAGCCTCCAAATATCTATTAGATGATTATGATTTATGATATGATGTCTATTTTGAAATTCAGTCAAATTTTTCATGATTTAATGACTATTTTAAAAATTCAATTTACTTTATTACCTTATCTTCTATAATACCTTAATTTTTATAATTCTTGAAAACATTGTATTTTTTCTAATAATTAGCAAAATAACAAAGGTGAATATGTGTCTCAAAGAAATATAATCTATTGATTATATTTTTATCCAAATTTTATTTTGGGATTAATTAACCAATGGTTAATTATGAGACAATATTTAGGGGCTATTTAATGGGATATGAATAGCACATAAAATAGTAATTAATTTATAATAAAAGGAGATAAATCAAGGTTCATGAAGACCCTTAGCCAAATTAGCATAAATTAGCAATTGATAATCAGCAAATTGGCTTGTGCTAATTAAAATTAGTGGCCTATGAGTTCAACTTAATAAAAGGAAATAAAGGACATCTCTTGGAGGCCAATATTTTCGAAAATATCAAGGGCCTAAAGAGGTGAAATTAAGTTTGCTAATAATACTCTAATAGCCTTGATTAAATAGAAAATCAATTAACCTATGACATTTGCAATAAAAGGAGCATGTAAACACTTTATTAATATGATAATTAAGCTTTGTTAATCAAGTTTGAAAAGTCAAAAATTGCAACTAAGATGAATGGTTGAGATGTGACAAATGTTAATGAACAAATCCAATGGCTCTAAATTAAGTAAGAATTAAGCTTAATCCTCATTTAAGTGCATGAGCCAATAAGAAATCAAGAGACAAATTAAAAAGCAACAATTAGGGAATGTCTTAATTAAAAATCAAGGTCCAATAAGAAGACAAGATTAGCCTTGTATGAAGCACTAATGATCATAATTGACTAAGGAACCAATCAAACTATGTCAATTATATTTAATAGCATATAAAGCACTTTATTAAGGAATGCTAAATGAGATTACAAAATCAGCTCCCACGATTCACAAGAGGGGATGGCTAGCACCTTGAGAGAGGAGGAAGATTTGATTCCAATCAAGATATTTTAATTAAATCAAAGCACATGGGATTGTTGGGATCCGAACACGCAGTGGAATAAAAAAAAATTACGGATCCCTATTGCGGATCGCTCAACCGCGTTTAGATCAAGGTTAGATTTAGAACCGTACCTATGCGAGCTTGCTTGCGTTCCGTTCTCGTTTGCGCCTAGTACCTCGTGCACCTGAGACGTCGTACATGTCGAACGAGGTGGCATCTCTTATCCGTGATTCTTGATCACGTGGGCTAGCTCCTTCTTGTTCGATCAGACAGGAGCTGACTTCGCGTGTCCTCTCCCTCTACCGGTATCCACACGAACGGCCTCCAACACTGACGGCAGCGGGCTAGCGCCTCAGTATTCTTGCGTCTCTCTCTCTTTTTCTTTATAGGTTTTGTTTTTGCGGTCGTCTAATTCATTCGTATGTTTAATATGACCAGATCAGAATCTCTTATAGAAACCCTAATGTGTCGTATTAAAATATTCAAAATTAATCTAATTAATTTCGAATTTTGAATTTGGATTAAATAGTATTAATTAAATCTGTCCAACAAATATAATCTAACTATTTGATCCGAATTAATAGGCCTTCAGATTTAATTTATATTTATAAATTAAATCAAGATATGATATCATTATATTTAATTTAAAATGAGATACGATATATCAATTCAAATTAAATCTGATATACAATATCTTTATTCAAAAATTAAATCTGAGATACAATATCTCTAGCAAGATATTGCGACTACCCAATTCACATGGGGATCGTTGATGCGATATAACCTATCGTACAACCATGTCACGTCCCTTTTGTCACGCGATAACTTGGTCAAGGATGAGGCATCGATAATATCAACTTCATGTTCTTGATTATTACTTTCTCGATTCTTGAGTAGTCTAATTGAAATGGAAACTCCTTTCCATCGTAGTATAGCCATACATTTCTCAGACTCACTCATCGAGGGGCCCAGTATTATCTCTCTACAAATTTGAGGGAAAAATCTCATCTTGACCACTGACATTCCTCTGCATGAGAACCACTGATCCCGATCCAAGCCTTTATCATCACCCGGTCAAAGATGGCTTTTGACTAGGTCAAAGATCTGTGACTCATCATGTAGGAATCCATGATGATCTCAGGTCATAGGGCGTCATGACGCGGTTATACATGAGATAAACTTATGACTAAATCCATGCAGCTTTCTCATAGTGGGTCGGTCCAAAGACCTTGTACTCTTACAAGTGCCCATGACTTTGATTCGTATCTCCATACCTCATCAAAGTCATACTGGTCTTATCTCATCTTCGCTCCTGCGTAGATGACCAACCAGGGACATTTAGGATAATCTATTAGATATATCCAGGGATACAGTTATCAATGTAAACATGCAAACGAAATGATAACTAAAAGAGAATACTTTAAATAACATAAACGTCTAAAGTACAACGAATTGCCCCTAGGGCATAATTTCCAACAGGGATAATAAATGGGGGACAAATTGGAAGAGATAGGATAAAGAATTAATGCATGGAAGAGGATAAGAGAGAGGGGGGGGGACGAATTGAAGGGAGAAAATCAAAGGAAAATAGGATAAATCCTATGTAATTAATATTAGCCAATAAGAAAACCAAACTATATGGGCCATTGATGGAGGAAATCAATCCAAAGGATGAGGCTCATGGATTTTTGCTATAAATAGAGAGCTCACTTCTCTTCATTCTTCACACCAAACCAACTCCAAGTAGCTGGTTTCTAAAGAGTAAAGAGTGGGTGTGGGGAAGCTTGAAGGAGTAGAAGCAAGTTCAAGGTGAGTTCTTGAGCTATAGTCTTTAAATTCATAGTTAAATGGTGTTTTGATCTTTAATCTTCAAGAGTAGTTTTGTTATCATGTTTTTATGGTTAAAAATGTTATTATTTCGAAAATATGATGGAAAATATGGTAGAGCAAAGTTCTTGAAGATTGAAGATCAAAGTAGCGAAATTCTGGAAAATTTACGGTTGAGAGTTTTCTGGAGTCAGCCACTTTTGGGCTATTATTTTATGTTTAAAATGATATTCAAAAATCATGAAATTTTACAGGAATAAATTATACATGTAGGTATTTCGAAATATATAAAATATGTATCATTTGGAGTTCTACATAAGGAGATAAAATTTGTTTAAGGGCTACGTTTTCTGGGAAAAATCTGGGCAGCGTTGAGAAAACATTAAACTGTGAATGATTCTTGATTTTATAGCTTCTGGGAATATTTTTACTCTAAAATAGACATGTGAAGGATCATGAGGAATTTTGAAGCACTCAAAAATTAGTTTTATAGAATTAATTATGATTTTTCAAAGTTGCTGGAAAATCTGCCCGGAAAATCCAGTATTTCGTTTTTAATAAAATGTAAGGGTAAAAGTGGAATAACAAGTCCACCAAGGGTAGAAATGTCAAACAAGGTGAAAATATCCTTTTTGATATTATTCTAGGAAATATGGTATTAATTGCGATATCATATAATGTATGGAAAAGGAAATAATCCGACGATAAAGTAAAGGATATTCCGGATCAAGTCCGGAGTCGGATTCAAAGGATGGACGTTTTGGTAATTACACGGTGAAAGGTACGTTCGCGTACTAGTAACTTTAACTCTGATGTGACTTGTATGCTTATATGTGATAGATGATTTCATAGGGTCATGGACAAGACTATGTCTTGGGTCATGCACCGTGGCTAAGACTCTGTCTTAGGTCACTGTTTGTACATTCAACTTTATACGGGTTATAGTCTTGATAATGCCGTAAGATTGTTTTCCTAGCGCTAAGGACACGAGGAGCTGTTGTGGCACCGGTTAGTGCAAACGTGGATAACATTACATGTGATATGTATTGTTGTGTTGTTAACATTACATCTATTGTGTGCTTATGTATTGTTGTAACCTTACATCTGTTGTGTGCTATGTATTGATTCAATGTTGTAATGTAAATGAACATCTGTCATACATATACTGTTTATACTTTTTATATGAGGTTAACTGTTACCTGAGGTCCGATGGGTATTGGACCTCAGATCTGTCTAAGGTTCAGGAAAGGAACCAGGATCAGAGAAGGCACCAGTAGATGGAGCCGTGAAAAGGCACCGAAGGATGGAGCCGAAGAGAGGCACTGATGAACGGAGTCGTGAAGATGCACCGGCCGAGACAAGAGTCGGAAGAAGTCTAAATAGGACTAGTTCTGGCATGGATCTAATAAAGTTATTTCAAACCAATTGGTGCTTAAACCAAGAAAGGGTTGTTCTATGTGGTTCAGTCAATAAGTCACCGTGAAAGACGGGGAGACTTCCACTAGACACCCGGCCTAGCCAATGGGTTTGATTAACTGAGTTAGGTTCATTGCCACAAGTCTAGTTAAGGCTTGGTTTAAGATTGTATAGTTACCATGTAAGAATTGTAATTATACAAGTCCTGTATTATTGTATCACATGAATATTCCTTCGGGAAATTTTTAATGTAACCAGCATATGTCAGGGATCATCATATGTCGGGGGATTTTATATCAATTACTCATTGTCCAAATGTTAGTGCATGCTCTACGTTCTGTATCACTCTAATGTAGCACCTCAAACTCTGTTGTTTTTTTTCTTCTTCTAAAACTATGTTTTCTTAAACAATAAGTGGTATGGAATTTGGGGTGTTACATCTTCAAACCCCAATAATATATATTTGATTAAAAAACCCAATCTGGGAATTAAATGGGAGTAATATCCCAATAAATTCAAAAAAAAAAATGAAAAGGGAATGCACAATTTTAACCTGTAGTTATTACTGAAATGATCAAACTTTATGCACTTGGGGCAAATTGTTTATATTAGGGAATAATTTGTAATGTTTTCTTTAAAAAGAAATTACTTTAATGAGTATTAATTGAATGACGGTAAATGTAATTCAACATGGATTAATTTAATGATGTGATTATCAGCCACGCTTTTATTAAACGGGTTTTTAAGTGTGTATTATAATATTTCACATATAAAGTTGATTCATTACACTTCATTAGTTATCTACCATAATGGTATCACAATTAATAAGAAGTTTGATATTTGGAAAAAAAAGTAATTGTTAATAGCTATTTATACTTATATGTAGTGAATTGCTAGACAAAAAATATAAATTACTTGAAAAGAGGTCTTATTCATTTATTTTAACAAGTTTAAATTTGGAATAAGTGATTTCCATTTTTGGTACTATTATGGTAAATAGCTAGTGAATTGTTATACAAAAGTTGAAATTTGGAAAAAGTGATTGTCAATTATGATATTAAGGAAATACACTTCTCATGTTGTAGGAGAAGTGTATTCTCATATTATACACACATGAAGTGGTGGGACCCACATCTTTAAAAAACAAGATGTAGATCCCACCATTTCATGTGTGTATAGGAATCTTCTTATTCTTATGCAACATGAGAGGTTTAAACCCTATGATATTATTATAGTAAATAGACAATGAGATGTAGTGAATTGTTGGGAAAAAATACGATAGATATGAATCACCCATAATCAAAGCTTAATAGTTGGCTTATATGTTGGGTTAATGTGCTCTTTAGTCACCTAAGACCAATAAGTCTTAAGTGAGACTACACCCGAAGAACCCTATGGCCCATGTGGATTAGGGTTAGGTCTTGGATGTAGTAGTATATAAACCCACCTTCACCTCTTGTGACGAATAGACGAAAAAAAGGAGGCTTTCATCAGAAACAAACCCTAGAGGCAGACGTTCATCATCTGAACGGTTGCCCACACAACCATCCTATCCCCCTCGAGAGATAGTCTGGAAGATCGACCATAGAGCGAGCTTGGACTGTTCGTGGAGAGACTTTCAGATCGCTGCATCTTTCCAGGTAATCAAAACGATGAAGGTTTTACTTTTCCTATATCGTGTCGGTACGATTCGCTTCCGCTTTTCTGGTGATTTTGCTACAAGTGGTATCAGAGCCGAATCGTGATGAGGAAGAGAACCAGTTTTGATTTTCTTTTCATGTGATTAATTTTTCAATTTTTTTTTGAAAAATATGGCATCTTTTTCTATATTTGTTATTTATTTCATGTCAATTATTCGTTTATAATTCATAATTGATAATTAGACTATTCGGTTAATCGCTTTAATCCATGGTCAGATTCTCTCGTGTATTTCTTGATTTGTAACAAGGAGGCTAATCCCATATGATTAGGTTTCCTCCTTGCTATTTTTTATTTTCTTTTGGAATTTCTATGTAATTTTCGAATTTCTGTAAAAGTTAAAGATCAAGAAACTGCAAGAAGATGAGCATTCAACACTGTCGGACACTTTTCGTGGACCTCTTGACCTCCGATTTGGACGAACCATATGTCTTTGGAAAGTGGACGGAAAGACGAATAAAATGGTAGGTGGACCGAGTCCAGGAGAGCCTCCACGCACCACCACGCGCCGCCTCAACCTTCTGCGAGTGGTCTTCACTCGCCGGAAATCAGGCCGTGCGTGAGGGCGCGTGGGCCACCCTTTCTGGGTGGTTCTGGCAGCCGTGTGGTCGTCTCTCCATGGCGGTCCTTCCCCTGGAGTTTCGTGCTGAGATGACTTCAAATGACGGAGCGGCAGACCTGACGGCTAGGGTTCCTCTTTTGCATCCTAGGTTTTCTCGCCAATGAGTGGGTCTTTGGGCTTTTAGGCCCATGAATACCCTAAAGAGGCTTGAGACAGATACTATAGGCTGGACGAAAGAGGAATTCCAAAGTTGTAATTTTTATTTTTATTTTAAATAGGAAAGCCATGGATTAAAGTTATTTTTTTTAATTATTAATGATTTTCTTTATTGAATTGTATGAATTATATGAGCGATTAACATGATGTTTGAAATAACATGCCATATAGAATAGGAAGATGCCATATTGTTGCATAATCACATGCCATAACAAATAGTACCTATTATGTCTTGAATCGACTAGGATGATAGTTATTATGTGAGATTATTTAGGTTATCCACTAAACTAATTATCAATTATTATGATTTTAAATTAAAATCTAGAATAATAATTGGATTAATTAATTGTGGAATTAAAAATCTAGACAAATAATCCAGGGAATTTCCTAAGAGAATTGTATTTTTGAGAGTAATTTATGGGTTATTTAAAATAGTCATGAGAAGCACACTCTGCCAATCATGACTAGATTTTAGATACCTGTTGTTACTCAAAATTGAACAAATTCTAGGAAATTGAAAATTCTAAATTTTAAAATATTGAATGGGTGAAGGTTTTAAATTAATCATTTAATTTTAAAACCTACGGGCCCCAATTGTGGGTTTATTAGTGAAATGGTTATCACTGAAGCCCCATCGGATAAGGATAATCGGATTTCACTAGATTAAACCCCAATACTTTCACAATTTTAGTAAAGTTTTGCACGGCCCATCGTCGGCAACACTTAGACACTAAAGATAATTTTGAAAGTAAACAATGGTTAATTACATTCAACTTTGGTAAAATTGTTAACCCTCCCATTGAGGCTCTGGCAATGGAACTGAAGGCCCAAAATAACAATATTAGTTTTGCAAGAATCTTGCCCATCGTAAGTCTTGTAAAGATAACTAATGGATTGTTAAACAATAAACGAATAGTAGTTATTAGAATCAACTAGCGCTATATCTGTTTGTTGTTAATTATAGTTTGTAATTAGTGTGGTTTTTTCCTTATTTTCAGAAAAATGTCTTCATTCAATCCTTTAGCTACAATCTTGAGCCAAAAACCTATGGATGGTACAAACTACAAACAATGGAAAACTAATTTGGATATTGTTCTTCAATATGAAAAGCTCAACTTTGTTCTAACTACCCCTATACCGGCGCGGCACTGTTGAAGATGCGTCGATGCAATTCGACTCGATTTCAGCAGAGAAGGAAAGATGGGAGAAGGCGAATGTGGCAGTTCGCTGCTATATTTTAGCCAGTCTCGCCAATCACCTTCAGGAGCAAGTAAGCATGATTGAGAGTGGAGCAACAATGCTCCAGACTCTTGATGGCATGTTTGCTACATCTAGCAGCTCTGCTAGGCAAAATGCGCTGAATTCAGTCACCAATGCAGTAATGTCTGGAGGAAGTGTGCGGGATCATTGTCTAACAATGATAGCAAACTTCAAGAAGGCTGATGACCATGGTGTCAAGTTTGAAAAAGAAGTAAAAGTTGACCTTCTCTTACAATCACTGCCTGAATACTTCAATCAATTCAAGATGAATTATAATATGAATAAGATGGATCTTGACCTCACTCAACTGATGCACGAGCTTGAGAGTGCTGAACAGTCTCTAGTCAAGCAGGGAGTGCATTATTTATCGGTGAAAGTTCTCGTGAAACCTAAGGGAAACCCAAGGGAAAGAACAAGAACAAGAAAAAGAAGAAATCAGGTACTCCAGTTGCCAAAACAGTCGCAATGAAGCAGCCAAAAGGCAAGTGCTTCAAGTGCGGACAAAAGGGGCATTGGAAGAAAAATTGCCCAAGTATGAATAAACCAGGTATGGGTAATTTACATGTGATTTAGGCTTGTTTAGTGGAGAATCATGATGATAAATGGATCGTTGATTCAGGAGCCACTAACCATGTTTGTTACTCTTTGCAGTGGTTCAAACATAGCTTGCATGTAGGTAAAGAACAAAGAGATTTGAAGCTTGGAACTGGGGCGCTTGTGTCTGCACTAGCAGTGGAACAAGTTATTTTATCTTTTGATAATTGCAGAACTTTAGTTTTAGAAGACTGTTTATTTATTCCAGATTTTAAGAGCAATTTAATTTCTGTTAATTGTTTGGATAAACATGGTTTGACAGTTCAATTTAATTCTTCATTTTCAATAAGAAGTTCATCTTCTTTTATTTGTTCTGGTGTAAAGTCTAATGGTCTTTATTTCCTTAATCCTATACCCTGTGAAGTTAATCATGTTGAATTAACAGATGTTGAGCATATTAATTCATCAAAGAAAAGAAAAGTTTCCAATGAAACCTATCTTTGACATTTGAGATTGGGTCATATTAACTCTAACAGGATACACGTTTTGGTCAAAAGTGGGATTTAAAAATCCCTGAACTTTGAACCGATACCTGTATGTGAATCTTGTTTAGAGGGTAAAATGACCAAGAGATCTTTCAAGGTCAAGGGAAAACGTGACACGCTTTAGCTGGAATTTGTACATACTGATGTATGTGGACCAATAAATGTCCAAGCCAGAGGCGGGTGTCAGTATTTCATCACATTTACTAATGATTACTCTAGATTTGGACATGTGTACTTGATGCGTCACAAGTCTGAAGCTTTTGGAAAATTCCAAGAGTTCAAGGCTGAGGCAGAAAAGCATCTTGGTGTTCAAATTAAGACTCTTCGATCTGATCGAGGGGGTGAATACCTATCTGGAGAGTTCAGGTCTTACCTGACCAAAGAGGGGATAGTTTCACAATTATCTTCTCCAAGGACACCCCAGCAGAATGGAGTTGCTGAAAGGAGAAATAGAACCCTTTTAGAAATGACAAGATCTATGCTCAGTTATTCATCTCTTTCTAATTCATTCTGGGGATATGCCTTAGAAACTGCTATGTATCTATTGAACTTAGCTCCGTCCAAGTCGGTTTCAAAGACACCAATAGAATTGTGGAAAGGGTGTAAGCCCACCATGAATCATATTCGGATTTGGGGTGCTCCGGCACATGTCTTGCAACAGAAACCAGATAAGATGGACTCACGTACTGAAGTATGAATGTTTATAGGCTATCCTAAAGGAACCAGAGGTTGATTGTTTTATAGTCCAAAAGAAAAGAAGGTCATAGTGAGCACTCACGCAACTTTCTTAGAGGAGGACTATATGACAAATTATAAGCCAAGGACTAAGGTTATTCTTGATGAGCTAGTCTCAGATCAAGTTTCACCGCAACCTCAAAGCGGTTCCAGCTTTTATTCCCGTGGTTGTTCAAAGAGGGAAAATATACCCGAACATACACAGAACCAGAGTTAGTACCAGTTCAGTACCAAAAGTTCAGTATGATGATGAAGTTCATGCTGAAGTTCAGCATAATGATGAACTTATGGAAGAACAAAATCATGAATTAGTTAATCCACTTAATGAGGGTCCTCATCTAGAAATTGTTAACCCACATAATATGGACCCCCCTGTAGATGCACAACATCAAGTGCGACAAAGTCGTAGTGGGAGATTGATTCGTAAGCCTGCAAGATATCTCTTGTTGGGTGAGTCAAATCAGGATGTCATCATTGATGAAGATGATGATCCCACGAGTTATGACGAAGCACTAGGAGATGTTGATGCTCAGAAATGGCTTGAGGCTATGAATCGTGAAATGGATTCTATGAATTCCAACTCAGTTTGGTCTCTTGTAGATGCACCTAAAGGGGTAAGACCCATTGGGTGTAAGTGGATTTACAAGAGAAAGAGAGGATCGAACGGGAAGGTTGAAACCTTCAAAGCTAGATTGGTGGTGAAAGGGTACTCTAAAAAAGAAGGTGTGGATTATGAAGAAACCTTTTCGCCGGTTGCCATGCTCAAGTCCATCCGGATTCTCTTAGTGCATGCAAAGAAATCTTGATTATGAGATTTGGAAAATGGATGTCAAAACTGCTTTTCTAAATGGAAATTTGGAAGAGGAAATCTATATGCAGTAACCAAAAGGGTTTATAGCCAAAGGGCAAGAGGAAATGGTATGCAAGTTGCAAAGGTCCATTTATGGACTTAAGCAAGCGTCCAGATCATGGAACATCAAACTTGATCAAGCCATTAAGTCTTATGCTTTTGAGAAAAGTCCTGATGAGCCGTGTGTGTATAAAAGGATCCAAGGTAATGCGGTATCTTTTCTGGTACTTTATGTGGATGATATACTCCTTATCGGAAATGATATAGAGGTATTGTTGGGCATAAAAACCTGGCTGAGCAAGCATTTTGATATGAAGGACCTGGGGGAAGCCAATTATATTCTTGGTATTAAACTCTAACGAGACCGAAAGAATAGGGTTTTGGCATTATCCCAGGCTAAATACATCGACAAAATACTTGTCAGGTTTAGCATGGAAAATTCCAAGAGGGGAATCATACCCTTCAAGCATGGGATTCATCTCTCTAAGGAGCAATCTCCTACAACTCCTGAGCAGAGAGAATGCATGAGTAAGATACCTTATGCTTCAGCAGTAGGTAGTCTCATGTATGCTATACTTTGTACCAGACCAGATATATGCTATGCAGTGGGAGTAGTAAGCCGGTACCAATCTGATCCTGGAGAGTAATATTGGGTAGCGGTTAAACATATACTCAAGTACCTACGGAGAACGAGAGATTATATGTTGGTCTATTCTAGTGGGTGTAATACCCTAAAAATCCGTATCAAAATATACCTATTGAAAATAGGTGAATATGAGGTTTCAAATATTAAGTTATAATTATCTTAATTTCTAAGGAAAATACTATGGGAATTAAAGGAAATAAGGTGCCAAAATGACTAAAATGCCCTTGTGGAGCATAAAATGGCCTAAGAAATTTATGAAAAATCTTAAGAGGAAGTAAAATAATTATTAAAATTTAGAGAGTATATTGTCTCTAATTTTGGTAATTTAATAAATTATAACCTTGGAAAAATAAAGAGGGAAAAATAAAAAAGTATTATAATGACCAAAATGCCCCGTGAATTTTAATATAATGCATGAGACATAAAATACTAATGTCAGTGCAATAGTTGTGAGATAATGAGTTATTCTAATTAAGAAAATTATCAACAATTAATGGGTAATTAGTTAAATAATTATTGGCTAATTATTTGGGCTTAAACAAAGGAAAATCCAAGGATAATTATGTAAAACCCTATAATTAGTGGTTTATGGCTAAAATTAGCATAAAATATATTTTTTAATTAATTGGAAAATATGAAGAAAAATATGTGAGATTAAGTAATTTTAAGCCTAAAAACATGTATGGACCAATAGGAAAATTTTGTAAAAAATTATATAAAATAATTATTTTATATAATATTAATTAATTAATTAAATTATAAAAAAAAAAAAGAAAGGACCGAAAATCATGGATGGATAAGAGGATAAGATTTTGTGATTAAAGATCACGCTACTTTGGTTAAATGTTAATTAAGTTGTAAAAAGCAAATAGGATAAATGACCACCGATAGAAATTAAACCTTATCTAGAAAATCATGAACAAGGTTTCTAAGGTCAAAGTATATTTTAAACAAGTGAATTTTTATCTCGGAGTAGGCTGTCTCCGAGGTTATTTCAGAAACCGAAAAGGGTTATATTAGACTGGCTAAGAAGCTATCTGATGTTCAAAAAGCAAATCAAATAAATGAAAATCTATAGAAACCAAGCCATAACTTGAAATCCAAGAATGAGTTGGTAAACATCTGGGCATATTATGAATCAGTGGATTTTTATCCCGAAGATGTTGTTACCCGAAGCGATTTCCGTAACCGAAGACGTTTATCCGAAAAATCTTTAGCAAAATAGGAGAGGCCCTGAATGGGATCAAAAATTTAGTTGACCCAAGTATCTTGAAAGAGGAAGAAAAGATCTTCAGGGCTATCTTGAAAGAGGAAGAAAAGATTTTTCAGAAAAGATCTTCATTTGAATCTTCACACCATTTCTCTCTAGCCTAGTTCGAAATTCTTGAAGCAGCAAGGAGGAGGAAGAGTCCGGGGAAATTTGCAGCGAAGCTCTGGGTAATTTCTTCGGTACTTAGTCTTAAGTTCTTTCGGTAGTTAGAGTAGAAATGTTAGTTTGATCTCTAATCTTCCAAGTATGATGAGATATCATGTTTTAGGGGTAATTAAGGTATTAATTTTGAAAAAAATGTTGGAGGAAGAATTATGGCAAATTTTTGGAAGATTTGAGTCAAAGTAACGAAGTGCTGGCAAAATTCCGCCGATTAGGGGCATCAGGGGCAAAATGGTCATTTATGCCTAAAATGCCTGTTATGATGTCAAATGTTAATAGAATGTGATATTATCCTTATAGGATATCTGTAATCACGAACCGCTGTTGTACCACTGTCAAACGTACCGTTTACCGTCAACGAAGGTACGTTCGCGTACTGTAACACTAATTGATGTTTATAGTATGCGTGTATGTGCTAGGTGTATGGTATGCTTATATGAGGTAGTTGATAGCTCTGTGATATGTTCATGTACTGTTGTTATGCTTGCGGGGTATTGGGATACGATTGCTAGGTGTGAAATGCTAGGTGTGAAACGATTGCTAGGTGTGAAACGACTGCTAGGTGTGACACGATAGCTAGGTGTGACACATTTGCCAGAGGGGTTATGTGCTGTTGGGATATGCTTGTTTGTTGTATGATTATCTGTAATGCATATGTTGTGTATGTAAATATGAGGTTAACTGTTACTTGAGATCCGGTGCGGATCTCAGCTCTTAACATAGCGTCAGGGTCAGGAGGACCGAGGACCGATGACCGAGGAGAGAGGGAAGCAGCAAGCTTAGAGGTTTGACTGAAGACTATCGTTTGCTGTCACGGCGTAGGAATCAAAGAAACACTTCTATTGTTGTTTACTTTAAAAACTCGGTTACTGTACCGCTTCTGTAAATAGCCAGTGAGCATTTTGAATATATATATCAGTTACACTCTTGCTCCAATGCTCTACTCTGATGAAAAAATTTTATACTGCATTTGAAAAATGGGATGTTACAGTGGGAGTCTTGAAACCATTGGTTATATCGACTCAGATTTCCAAGGAGATATTAACTCAAGTAAGTCCACCTCGGGATACATGTACACCCTTAATGGCGGTGCCATTTGTTGGAGAAGTGTAAAACAATCATGTGTGGGTGACTCTGCCACAGAGGCTGAGTATGTAGCTGCTTCTGAGGCTGCAAAGGAAGCTACATGGTTAAAGAAGTTCCTAACAGACCTTCAGGTGATACCAGGTGTTAATTGTCCTATCACACTCTACTGTGACAACAGTGGGACAGTAGCACAGTCCAAGGAACCAAGGTATCACAAGAGACAAAAACACATACAGAGAAAGTACCACTTGATCCGTGACATAATTAAAAGAGGAGATACATTGGTAGCAAAGATAGCATCAGACGAGAACCTTGCTGACCCTTTTACTAAGAGTTTGCCTGAATGTTTGTTCGAGAGGCATGTTTCATCTATGGGTCTTAGGAGGATTCCAGATTTGCTATAGCTCTAGGTAGTTGTTATTTCACTTTGTTATTTTGTGTTTTTTGAGCAAGACATTATGACATTGCATTTTTTTCTGAATGTTAATAAATGAGGTATGTTTTCATTTATTTCACACACTATTTACAAACTCTAAGGTCCGAATCAATTGTGGAGTATATGATCATATGGATACGTTCATAGAGGACATGGTCATAGGTTCTCACAATTGATGAATAGGTTCACAACTATTAAATTGAGTTGGGCACTTTATTTAGGCTGCAATATTTTATGAAATGGTTTTGTCCGAATCATTATAAAATATTGGTGTGAGTTAATACTTACATTGAATGGATCAAGGAGAGATTTGATTAAGGTTGTTCTTTCTGTCAGAAGGAATCAAATCTCCGCTAACTATAGTCATGTAGTTGCTCTTAATCCCGAGTTTATTTTAAATAGGTAGTCGAATAGTTTTCATTCTTTGATTTACCAACGGTGAGGTTTGATCTAAATGACGGCCAATAACTTGGTATTTTGGGATTGAGACTTTTGGTTATCGGTGTTTATGAGATAAACAACATGGAATTTATAGGAAGTGTCCCCTTGATATGTTTCGGTACTTGGATATTGAAGACACTGGCCAGTGCATGTAATCCATTAGAGAAACTATCACAGTCAAGGGAAATAAATAATTGATTGAGTTACAGAAAACTGGTCAATCAAATTATAGACATTCTATAAAGGGGTAAAGCATATTCGTGTTATAAGAGTCATTATTCTTGGAGTTCACGTTCGGGCTTTTAGTGGAGTAGCACCGAACTAGATAATCTTCTGTAGATTATCATGAGCCTTGATAAATGACAAATGACAGATCCCCAGGCTAGCTCGAGATAAGGGATGGGGTATATTATCAGATGATGATGGCTTATGGGCTACATGGTCTTGGGTTTACGAACTCAAGTTTTGTATCTTAAAGAGCAAGTGAGAGATTGTTGGGTTAATGTGCTCTTTAGTCACTTAAGCCCAATAAGGCTTAAGTGAGACTACAGCCCAAGAACCCTATGGCCCATGTGGATTAAGGTTAGGTCTTGGATGTAGTAGTATATAAACCCACCTTCACCTCTTGTGACGGATAGACGAAAAAAAGGAGGCTTTCATCAGAAACAAACCCTAGAGGTAGACATTCATCATCTGAACGGTTGCCCACACAACCATCCTATCCCCCTCGAGAGATAGTCTGGAAGATCGATCATAGAGCGAGCTTGGACTGTTCGTGGAGAGGCTTTCAGATCGCTGCATCTTTCCAGGTAATCAAAACGATGAAGGTTTTACTTTTCCTATATCGTGTCGGTACAATTCGCTTCCGCGTTTCTGGTGAATTTCCTACATTATATATATTTTTACCAACAAACTATTGGTTGAGGTAGTAAGTCGCTTCACTTCCATAAAAAGAACACAAATTTGAATCCTAAAAAGTGTTGCGGTCTAAGCCTCAAGGGGATTATACCCTTAGCCACATGAAAAAAACTTATATATATGTTCAGTTGCATCATTTTACCAATTGATGCATCAATGGCTCTATGAAAATTAAGCATTTTGGAGTCTAAGGAGTAGGGGTAAGGGTGTTCACAAGATGAGAGGAGACCAGGGCGCTAGCCCATCTCACGTCCTATCCAGGAAAAAGAATATAGGACAACATTTTCATCTCGTGTCCCATCCCGATCTCGATTTTATCCCAATCCTGGAGCGACCAGGACATCCCATTTATTTTTTCAAAGGATTTGGTCATGTTGATGGGTTTTTTGTTTTTTGTTTCTCTTTTTTGAACCTGTAAAAATAAAAAATGTATGGATTTGGGTGGGCCAATGGACATGAATGATAGAAAACACATCATACAAATATGCAATCATCCTCTTTTTATCATTTTTACCACGAAAGCATAATAGAAAATAAGAAATGATTAAATTTGAACCTAATACACTACTATAGATTTGTTTATATTTAACGGTTATTTTTAACTATATTTAACAGTTTTATCTATGTGCTAAATATTTGTATATAATGATTTTTAACTATTAAATATTGGGCAATGCATTTTACGTTTTTTTAAATACAACCATTATTTATATGGCACTATATCTAACAATTGTAAGACAATATAAAAAATCCCTCCCAAACTCACTTTTGTTCGACATTTGAAACTTACAAGTTACAGAGAACTCACTTCTAACACCTTTGGTGACTTGATTTAACGACGCCAAATTAATGTTTGTTTTATCGAAAACCGACGTAAAAAAGGAGATAGTGGCATTTTTTTAAATTTATCTTAAAATTTAATGAACATTCAAAAAATAGTTGTGAAAATAACATTTCAACGACTCTTTTCACAAGACATTCGTTTCACAAAACAATTATTGACTCTTGCAACAGGGATGTTGGTGGTGTAGTTGGCTAGAGCGTTTGGTGAGTTATCATGAGGTCGGGAGTTTAAGCCTCCCTCACACCTTTTTTTTTTTTGTATTCTAAGTTATAATGACTGGTTTTTCAAAACCAGTCATTGTAAAATATAAAGTTTAATCTCGCGCCTTCGAAACCAGTCTTGAGACCCACCTATCTCTGTCGTTGCACCCAACTGCCCTACCCTTGCCGCCAAGGAGATTCGTTATCGTCGCCGTTGCACCCAACTGCCCTACCCTTGCCACCAAGGAGATTCGTTATCATGCACGAGCGACTCTGACTCCAACTCCAACTCCAACTACAACTCGTCCTCTGTTGTGAACTACAAGTGTGCTCCACAGCCTCCAGATCTGTCGTTCACCACTAGAGATAGATCTGGGTTGTAGATCAGCGTCTCTCTCTCTCTCCTCACTTCCATAATGCAGATGCTCTTGTATATGAAGTTCGGAAAACTTGATAGCAAAGCAAAGGTCCATAGAAAGAGAGAAAGATAAAGAGAATAATATAATGGCGTTCAATATGGCGGCAAGAGGTGGCGTCACAGTCGTGTTCTTGTTTCTGATAGCCATTACTGGGGTTCAAGATCCCTACAGATTCTTCAATAGGAATTTTACTTATGGTGATATCTATCTTCTTGGTGTTCGTCAAAGGGTATATACTATATACTATTCATACGCCTCCCTCTCTGGAATTTGATTTTTGCTTGATCCATGAATAAGGTATCTGGTTTATTAGTTGTTGTAGGGGATACTCATCAACGGACAGTTCCCAGGTCCAGATATTCACTTTGTCATCAATGACAATCTCATTATCAATGTCTTCAACAGCTTGGACGAGCCTTTTCTTCTCTCCTGGTACCCTTTTCTGTTCTCTTCTTCTGTTATTCCATAAAAACCCAAGCTAATTATGTGATGATTCCTGAATCATGATCCAATTATATCATTTTGTAATAGATTCGTGTTGACCATTGTGTTAGGTTCATGTTTCCTCTTAATTCATATTCGAATGTATGTCTAGTCACATGATTATGACTAATCACCATAAGACATCCCATGTGTGGACATGGATCGAGCCAGATGTGGCTCTTAGATCCTCATTTTTAAATAACACTGTCACTATATTTTTATATGTCAAAAATAGTAAACACGAGTGTTCTATTTTGTTGTTGATTGGTCTCAGTAATACTGCGTGTAATATTATAATGACTAATATGTGCTAATATGTGCTAGTGAGGTGCCAAGTGGAACAATTTATATAACAAAGTATTAAAAATATAATTCACCAATATCCACATCACAAATTCAATATCATGAATTATGTATCAAAATTTTCCTAATATTATAATGACTAATATGTGCTAATATGTGCTAGTGAGGTGCCAAGTGGAGCAATTTATATAACAAAGTATTAAAAATATAATTCACCATTATCCACATCACAAATTCAATATCATGAATTATGTATCAAAATTTTCCTAACACAAATCCCAAGATGCCTCCCTTCAATCCAACAGAACCTCCTTATTTCCGCCGACTAGACCCATGGGTTAAGTTACTATCCATATTACTGACTACTTAAAAGCTCATTGGTCATGTGATGAGGATCAACCAAAATCCCCAGAGCACATATTCCAGACTGTGGGTCTTTTCCCCTCATTGAACTAATCGGGTGTCACAAGCCCACATTGAAACAGTGGGTCAGTCTCTCATTGAACAAGTAGGACAAATAGAAAGCCAGCTAATGTGCATCAATGGAGGCTACACCACGTGGTAAAATAAACTACTTCATTTCTTCCCAATTCCATTATTACCGTAATTATCACAATAAATAGCTCAACAGGAATTTTCCAAGAT
Organism: Acacia pycnantha; assembly: GCA_025563575.1. NCBI lineage: Eukaryota > Viridiplantae > Streptophyta > Magnoliopsida > Fabales > Fabaceae > Acacia > Acacia pycnantha. The sequence goes on along the minus strand of JAMWYP010000021.1, from coordinate 4,805,602 downwards.
TTTCACATTCATATCATGTTATTTAAATAACTCTCATATACATGTCATAATTACTCAATTCTTATACATATATAAATATAATGTATGTATGTATTCACAATTCAAGTCATGAGGTTCCGCAAGGCAAATTATGTTAAAATATTCATAATCATTTCACAAAATACTCACAAACAACATACCAATATAAATATAATGTATGTATATATTCACAATTCAAGTCATGAGGTTCCGCAAGGCAAATTCTGTTAAAATATTCATAATCATTTCACAAAATACTCACAAACAACATACCAATACACATAACAAGTGGAAAGTGGTTACCTCTCGCTGAAGCTAATTATTATCACATTGCTCCTAATCCAAGAGCTCAAACACATGCCAAAAATTAATCTACCACAATCAATTTACTAATCATTAATAACTCTTCAAAACTCCACATAATCAAAATTATAACTTATAATTTCATGTAATTCAAAATATACAGATTTTAAAAATAATATATTATTATAACAAAAACACTAAAAATTACAGTTTAGTGCTAAGAATTTCAGAAATGACAGTAAAATTTCAATAATATCCCCGCTAACCCAAATAAATTATTTACATAACATTTAATTGGTAAAACATTTTATAGGTCATAAATCCTAAACTTCTTAAATAGAAAAATTCATTTTAAATTCCTATAACAACCAAACAATAAAACTAAGCCAATGAAAATTTACTATTAATTATCCACTATTTATATATAGTTTCCTATTGTCAAAACTCAAAACTCTTCCAAAATCTTAACCCCAAAATTTTCACTAACAAACACAATATTACCCTCATTAGAAAGAGAAAAATATATAGAATAACTTTCATGAAGAAAGTTTATTGAAAAGAAGCTAGTTTAGTTCCCTAAACAATCTTATAAGATAAATAACATACCTTAAAATAGCCTCCTCCTCTTCTCTTCCCCCCCCCTTCTTCCTTAACCTCTCCTCTCACTCTCGGCTCTCACTAACCGAGTGTGTGTGTGTGAGTGAGTGTTTATGTGTACTTATACAAAGGGGTGGGATGTGAAAGGAATGGTTGGGAGTGGGTAAACCACTCCCTTATTACCACAAAATTAAAAGGTGGACAACAACACGTGCTGCCCTCCTTATTTCATTATATTATATTATATTATATTATATTATATTATATTATATCATATTGAATTATAATATTATATTACATTATATTATTTATTTTAAAGAAAATCCTGAAAAATAAAATAGGATATTACAATATCTACAGGAACCAGACATGGAATCCAATGGTGCTGATGTAAGTTGAGAGCAATGATAGTCTCACTTAAGTATGTGGGATGCTTGTGAAGTCTGTCAGATCTGCAAAGAGGAATATTGCAAACCGGAATAGGAGAAACTAAAATGGAAGGAGGAGAAGAAGAAATAGAAGATGATGCAGAAGTATCAACTACAGGAGGAATAGGAGTATGAGAAGGGGAAGAGGATGAGAACCAAAAGGGAAATCATCATAAACAGAAGCATCAGAATTGACAGCAGAAAATAGAGGAATAGAATCCAAAGAGTGAATGGAAGAGGAAGAAACATTATAAGGAAAAATGGATTCATATAAAATGACATGCCTTGATAAAAAAAAATTTGATGAGTATGAATGTCAAGCAAAACATAGCCCTTGGTGCCATTTTTAAAACCAAGAAATACACATTTCCGAGCTCTAGAATCAAATTTGGTTCTATGAGCTGAAGAAGTACAAGCAAAAGATAAGGAGCAAGCTCAATTTTTTAGTTCTCAAATGGTTTTGATGATAACGAACAATTGTAAACACAGAAGAAGTTTGTCTTTGTAAGTTGAAAAACTTACTGTCTAAGGCAAACTCGAGTTTCAGTTTGGAAACTCGAGTTTTGGCCTGACAGAGAAATGCTCAAATTTTTATAAAGAAAGGCAAACTCGGGTTCTGATTAGAAAACTCGAGTTTCCATTATACAGAGAGCATTTGAGTTTTTCACAGATAAAGCAAACTCGAGTTTGATTTTGAAAACTCGAGTTTTGACAAGACAGAGAGCAACCAAGTTTTTTCAAAGAAACCAAAACTCCAGTTTCCATTTGGAAACTCGAGTTTGGGTTATACAGAGAGTTCTCTAAGTTTCCAACGTTTTCTGGAAACTCGAGTTTTGTTTTGAAAACTCGAGTTTACCTCATCTGAGAACAATGCTCGTCTCTGACCTTGTGAAAACTTCCATGATTGAATCGACCAAAGCTTTTGACGTTTTCTCATAAAAGAGAAAACTCGAGTTTCCGTGTTGAAACTCGAGTTTCGAACTTCCAGAGAAGTTTCCAAAGTTTTCAAAGAATATGAAAACTCGAGTTTTGGCAAGGCAGAGAGCTCTGCCAATTTTGAGCCTTTGAAAACTCGAGTTATGTTTTGGAAACTCCAGTTTTAAGCTTTTGGACTAAAACATGATTTTTTATTTAAGAGTCCAAAACTCGAGTTAGTCATCAATTGACTCGAGTTTTGCATTGTTCACTAAACATGTCCAAAATGCCAAATCGCGATGTTTGTCTCTTTAAAGAGAAAACTCGAGTTTCGGTCTTTCGTTAAAAGTTCTCTAAAACATGAAAACTCGAGTTTCGAAGAACCAACTCGAGTTTCCATCGCAAAATTTGAATTTCAATTTGAACGAATTCATGAAATGTTTCTGTTTAATCTTGTAATACCCTAAAAATCACACTTAGGGTAAATATCAAAAATTGGGAAATATACCTATTGAAAATAGGTGAATATGAGGTCTCAAACACCTTGTATTAAGTTTACCTTGTTGTTAGGGTAATTTCCCTTGAAATTAGATAATTTGCAATTAGGTCCCTAAAACGTTTAAAGATTTGCAAATAGGTCCCTAAACACATTATGGGTTATAAATACCCTGTGAAAGCTATAAAAGAAGCAAGTAAAAATCTATTTGAAATAGGGAAGGATATTGTCCCTAATTTAGGTAATTTATTAAGTTACAAACTTGGAGAAGTTGTAGAAAAATACTCAAAAAGTAAGGAAATGACCGTAATACCCCCGTAAATGCTAAGATAATGCAGGAGACATGAAAGCAAAAATGTCAATACAAAGGTTATAAGGTAATGAGGCATCCTAAGTAAGAAAATTATCAACTTATGATAATTAAGTAATTAAGTATTTTTGGGCTAATTACTTAAGCATAAGCAAAGGAAATTCAGTAATAATTACAAAGAACCCTAAAATTAGTGGTTTTTGTCTTAAAATTAGTAAAAACATGTTTACTAATTAATTGGAAATTTTTGAGAAAAATGGTTGAGTTTAGGTATTTTTAAGCCTAAATGCAAGAATGGACCAATAGGAAAATTTTGTAAAAAATTATGTAAAAATAATTATTTAATTAATTAAATAATTAATAAAAAAAACGAAATAAAAAATAGGCAGAAAAAAAAATAAAAAAGAAAATAAAATGCATTTAAATATTATATAAAGAGTTTTAAAAATAATAAACTCTAATTTAATATTAGGAAGGTGAATAGTAAAATGAAAATTAGGAAACGGATCCTATCTGGAGATCTAGGAATGGGATTTCCAAAGTCAGGGTAAAATATTGATCAGTGGAATTTTATCTTCCGTTAGACTCTTACGGAAGTTAATTAAGCCGTTTGTGCTTTTTCCTAATAAGACGAAATAGGGAAATTCTGAGAGAAGGCCAGATAGCCAAGAGGACGAAAAGGTTATGTTGTGACATTTGGAAAAGAATTGGGAATTTTCATGGACATATTTGGAATCGGTGAATTTTTCTCTAGAGATTGATGATTCGAAACGAGTTTAGAACCGAACCCGTACGAACACGTTTTCGAGGAACTTCGATCGACAGTTGGAGCCCTATATGGAACCAAAATTTAGGTTAACTTGGACATTTCTAATAAGTGAGAAAATGTCTTCAAAGTTGTAAATCCAGAATTTTGAGATTTCTCCGAAATTACGCGAATCGGGTACCAATCAGGGAAATTGGACCGGAAGCTTCTGGAAGGTGACACGTGGCCACCTCCCATTGGCCAAGCACTCTTGGATTTCGGCCTAGTGTGAATGCAAAAAGGGAAGGAAGGGTTTTTTTGAAAAGTTGCTTTGGACGGTCCAGATCGTTTCTCACAAAGTTGATCCGACGGCCGAAATCCTGCAGCCTAATCTATAAATACCCCCTCCCCTCCTCTTCATTTTCACACCATTTTCTCCTCCTTGGCCGAATCTAGAGAGGGAAAGAAGAGAGAGAAGCTCTGGGCAAAATTGTGCAGAAGTCTTCAACGGGTAAGTCCTTCGGTCTTTAGTCTTTAGTTCTTTCGGTAGTTTTAGTAGAACTGTTAGTTAGATCTAGGAAGTAGGAGATGAGACTCCTATTCTTGTTTTTAAGCCTCATTTCATTGAAAGATGCCTGACGAGGTAAAAACATAGTAGGGATTGAGTCTCTGAAAGTTGAAAGTTAAAATAGCGAGCTTTAAGCTTTCGTAGTTCTTTCAATAGTTAGAGTAGTACTGCTAGTATAGCCTTTAATTTTTCAAGCATGATTGGATATCATATGATAGGGCTATATTAGTCTAGAATTTTGAAAATTATCATTGGGTCGAAGTTCTGGCAAAATTTTGGAAAATCGGAGTCAAAGTAACGAAGTGCTGGCGAATTTCCGCCAATTAGGGGGTCAGGGGTAAAATGGTCATTTGGACTAAAAACGTCCGTCGTAATGATAGATCCTTAACAAGTACATTGTTATGTTGATAGGATATCCCTGATTACGTTTTGACCAACCGTCGTGCCGAAATACCGTAAAACGTCAACGAAGGTACGTTCGCGTACTGTAACACTAACTCTGATGGATATAGTATGCTGTATATGGTATGTATGTGATGTGTGTATGGTGTGTATATGTGGGGTGTTGTTGAGATGCATATTATGTTAGAAGATAACTGTATGCATGCTGGGAGCGATATATCTGTAAGGCTGGGAGCGATACATTTATAATGCTGGGAGCGATACATTTATAATGCTGGGAGCGATACATCTGCATTGGTTGGGTGTGGTTTATTTGTTGTTGTTTGGTGACCCATATGTGTGTATGTATACATGAGGTTAACCGTTACCTGAGATCCGGTGCGGATCTCAGCTCTTAATATAGCGTCGTGGTCGGGAGGACCAAGGACCAGGAGAGAGGCAAGCGGCCGAGTAGAAGACCCTACCAAGACTTCCTTTCATTGTTACGGCGGAAGCTTTCCTTTTGTTGTTCCGGCGGAAGCTTTCCTTTTGCTATTATATATTACTTCTGAACCACGCGGTTTCTGTACCGCTGTTGTAACCAGCCAGACTTACGGCATTTTATATATACATATCAGTTACTTAATCGTTCTGTTGCTCTACTCTGATGTTTTCAAATGATGTTTGTTTGAAAAAAAAAAAAATTATACTGCTTTTGAAAAGTTGGGATGTTACAAATCTCAATACTCTTTACCATTACTCATAACTATTCTTAACTATGTTTAATCAGTTTGTTAGTGAGTTTCAGATGGTTAAAGACAGGTTTAAATGGAGATTAAGCATAAAGCATGTCAGCACATTAAATGCAAAAGTGCAGAAACTTGCATGCTTTTGGGAAAACATTCTCCACACGTTTTGGAGAAGTTAATGCTTGCCTTCTACATCCAGTAAACTGCTCTTCCAACGGATTAAAAGTCATAATGTCAACTCTGATTATCTGCAAAACTGGATTAACCAAAGAGTAGAGAGAGAAGAAGACCAAAGCTTCATCTAATCAGCTCCCAACATCACCAACGGTTATGTGAGGGATTCCAACGGTCAATTAATGATCTCTACCTATAAATAGAGATGCATTCAAGTCTTCTCAACAACCAACCTGTGCAAGAACGAAAATCATTAAAGTTTCATTTACTCTTAGATTTTTCTTGTAAAAGTATATGTTGATACATTTATTCTTCAGTGATTATCATATCTACTCTTAGAGAGAGTTTCTTGATTGTAAAATCATTTATTGTAAAGTATCTCAAGTCAAGGGGACTTGGAGATTGGGTTATTGATTACAACTTGTAAGGGGGAGTAAGTTTAAGAGAGAGAATTACTCTTGAGTGCAGAGTGTGTAATCAATCTTGATAGTGAGAAATCCCAGAGAATCTGGGTACTGGACGTAGGTCAAGTTGTTGGACCGAACCAGTATAAATTCTTGTGTCTTGCTTTCTCTTCCTGCACTCTGTTTATCTTCAGTTTCACATTCCAAAACAGAGTAATCGAAAAGTTTTTGAGAATCCCCAATTCACCTCCCCTCTTGGTGATTCAAGCTCCACTTTCAAATTTCACCTTCTAAATCACCTTTGTTGCACTTGAGGCCTTCGTAAAAGCTTTCCCCTCACTAAGAGCTTCATTTCTATGGTTTTAGTTTCTTGAGATGAGGTGTTTTGTGCGTTCTACAAAATGACTAAGTTGGAGAAATCAAGAACAAGCCATCGAAAGTGAAAGAGGTGAGCTTATACATCATTTGGATGTATGTATTGTGTTGATTGTTGTATTTTTGTGGAATCCTCTTATTGCCCTAATTTTCATACAAATAGGGTTGGGTTTTAAGGGTTTCATGATGCTTTATTCATATACATGTGGTTATATGATGTTTTAGAAGCATATGAACCTAGTTTAGTAAGTAAACTTTGAATTGGTGAATCATTGTTTTCAAACCCTAATATTTCGATTTGAATAGGGCATGAAGAAGGGGTATGATTTTTTTTTTTTTAAAGGTATCCAATGGATTTGTTGGACAAAATTGTGTAGAAATAGGTTGTTGGTATGATTCTAGAAAGAATGGATTTGAAATCCAAAAATTAGAATAATGTTGCCAATTAGGGGTTCCTGCATGGTAGTCTCAATGTGATGTCTTTTTGGGTAAAATAATGTTGTCCAATGGACATGAAACTCTTCATTGTAAAAATACTTATCAAGCTTTAATTGGATAGGTCATTTGTGCCATTTGGACTAGTACTTTAAGAATTATTAATTTTTGAAATTAAACATTGAATCCGGAATGAATTCTATGGCAGTGAGGCTTTAGTCATAGTTCTGGAAATCTCTATAGCTAGAATTGGCTCTGGGTAATATTTTATCTTTAAATTATACTCAAAGAGCTTTGAATAAAAAATTGAATCACCTTAATTGGGATTTTATAGAATTAAATATGATTTTTCAAAATCTAGTCAAGATGCTGGAAATTTTTATCTACCATGCGAATTTAAGAAAGAAAATGTCAAATGTAATAAGTGTAAACTCCAAGGGTGAAAGTAAGCCTATGAGGCTAAGGCAGCCCCATTAGGCATTCACTTTTCATGGCTCTAATAATATAACTATGTGGTTAGGGCCATGAGAAGTCAAGAAAGAAGAAGAATTGAAGATGCTTCAAGTAACTCTGATGGTTCGAAGAAAATGAAACTGAGGAAGGACATTAGTCCACAAGGTAGTGAACTTACTCTACTTGTGTGTATTGATATGTTTGCTTATATGTTGATGTACATGGTTGCTTTGCTTGCTTGTTTATGTGTAACATAGTTGAATGATTGAAGCTCTGTTTCTATTGATGTTATGGCCATAAAACCTGCTTTCTTCAAAGTGCCTTACATACTGGACAGTAGGGAAAATGGCATTCTGTTTGAAGTCTATTGAGTGCCTTATAATCAATTCTGGTTCCAACACTCTTCTTCCATGTACAACTTGAGGAACTTGTATGTTTGTGCTATGCAACACATATGAAGGGTATCTACAGATAAGCTAAAGTTTAGGGGGGCTACTCTAAATTTAAGGGGGTTATCCTAACAAAATTAAAGTCGGATTCATTGTAAGATAATGGATTAAATAACATTAGCCTGTTATTCTGCAGAAGTTGAAGTTTAGGAGGGTTCATGGTTGAGCTTTAAATATTAGGGGGCTTACTATGCATATGACCCGATATTTAGAGGGGTTCTGGGCAATTTAGCCTTTACTTTTTATATCAAATTTGTTCTGATGATTAGGTTATAAAGTTGCTTCCTAAAAACTTTCTGCATATAACTTTTTATAACTAATTTGTCTTCCTTTGAATCTGTGGTTTTTTCAAATATGTCCTACTTTCTATGAGTTTTTTCCTTTGAGTTAGTCTTCTATACGCCTTTTAGTTGTTTTTCCTGCTAAAGTTGAACTTTTGGTTTTGTCGTGCAGCTAATTACATATGTGAATATTGCAGTATGTCCTACTTTCTATGAGTTTTTTCCTTTGAGTTAGTCTTTTATGGGCCTTTTAGTTGTTTTGCTTGCTAAAGTTGAATTTTTGGTTTTGTCGTGCAGCTAATTAAAGATGTGAATATTGCAGTTGTTGTTGAAGCAATCCAGGCTATAGGCAATCTTGCTCTGGGACTAAGAACCTACTTTGCTGCAAATTCTCGTTTTCTATTGCCTGTTCTACTTGTAAGTTTTATCTTGTGATTGCTTATTATGTCTGACATTTTTGAGAGACTTGGGTGCTTAAAAAAATATTTCTGATCATAAGGTCATTTTGATTTAATTTAGGAGCATAAGAGATATTCTCATCTGCAAAATTACTTTCTTCATCCCATCCTCTACTCCATTCCATTCCATTTTTGTGTACCATATAAGTGCCCTTGATGTATTGGATCTAAGTTATAATTTCTTGAAAGTTATAGACAAAAATCATTCCCAATTACTTCCAAAAATATTTTCAAATTCTATTTCAACACCAATTTAAATTGTTTAGTGAAGGAATTTTATTTGCATCTCTATCCTGCCCCTTCACACAAAAACCCCATGGCTTGACACGCCTACAGAATATAGGCTCATGGTTCACCATACCTTGAACTGGAACTTAACTTTAATTAAGCAAAAGGGGTAGTGAGGATCAAGTTATAGGATTTTCAACATATTTCAATTCATTTAAGATATAAAGTAAATGCCTCTGCTTCACTCACTTGCACCTAACTCTGTATCATATGCTTAAGCACACTCCACTCACTTGGCGCAATACATTCATTATTCATCCATTACGGTCATCCCTTCATTATATATCATGGAACATTGTTTTAAATGAACAATTACTTTTAAAAAAATGATGTGATTGAAACATCAAAAGTATCAAAAAGAGAAGAAAAAAATGAAACAGAAATGGAATTATGAGATTGAACATGACTAGTATTCTTTTAAAACACAGGAAAGCTTTTCAATACTTACCGGACCGGTTGACGCTGCATCGGATAGGAGTGAAACGAACCCAAGCGAGTGAGTGCATGAGAAAGCGGGTTGAGAGATCTGCGAGCAGGGAGGATGGTTGGGATAAAAGGGGATCGGTTGATGGAAATGGAAGTGGTGGAGAGGAGGCGTCTAGGAAGGAAGGTAGAAAGGGAAGCACAAGAAGAACAAGAAGCTCAAGCTAGGGCTAGCGCCATTTCCAGACGAAGAGGATGATCAATTCCTTTTTTCTTTTTTTAATCATGGACAACAATGTAATTTGTTGTTTGAACTTAATACCCATAAAGGTCCTAGGGCCTTTTCTAATCAGAGACTTTGGTTTGGGCATTTTTTGGATTTTTGTTGGTTAAATGGGTCCTCATATGGATTTTCCCTTTACATACGTGATTCAATCAAATTCAAGCCCAAATAAATATCTAAAAAGTTTATACATGTTTAAGAACATGAACAATAAAATGAAGACCCCATTGAAAGGTCCACAAAACTTTGAAAAATATAAAGAATGATATTATATGGCATTAATTCAATACATATATTCCCTCCAAGCCTCCTACATCCTTACAATAAAAGACCTATTAAATGTTTATTGAGTAACATCACCTCTTAGCTAAAGTTAGGTTGTATATAACACAAAAACCTCCAATAAGTCACATTATTTATGAACTATAAATAGTACCACTTATTTGTTAGGCTCTATATATTACATGAGAATTGAGATCCTCAGTAAGTAATAACTAAAGTTAAATAATTTGTACGTGGAAGAATAATTTTGAGTTTGTAAAGTCGCTGTTGTAAAAATTAATTTGAGAATCACGTGTTTCATACTGTTTAATTTTATTTTAAAAGAATATAGTGAATTAAATTTTTTTGGTTATTCACTATTTTATATAAAAAAAAAATTAAGTGATATTTTGGGGGTTGATTGAAATAAAATTGTTTCCATAGGGTCTAAGTGATATTGGTCATTTTATAAAGTCACATATTTCTAAAATATATTAAATAATAGAGATAATGTTAGATATGATTGGTTTTGATTATGTCAAATATAGATGTCAATATTAAGAGCAAAAAGTTTGCATAGTATATTTAACTCCTAGGTTGACTAATTCCTATACTTAATATAGATTCAAAGATTAGAAGATATGAAGTCCAATTATGGAGAATGATAAAAAAAATATCAATAAAAAAGTTATTGAATTGGATTGATTAAGAGGAAGAAGAAGAAATAAATTGGTTGGGGCTCAAATTTCAAAAATAACAGTTTGGTACCATGAATTTCACAAATGATAGTTTGGTATCATGAATTTCCAAAATGCCAATTTAGTCCACACTCAATGTGCACATTCAAGTGTGCTATGTGAGTGCTGCAGTGATTGCACTCGAGTGTGAACATTATTCCAACTCTCTGTTCGTCTCTCTTTCACGTTCAACATATACAAGGTTCAGTAATTCGATCATATCTCTCAAATCACAAATCTAATTGAGGTGAAACTTGTTTCATATGAAACTAGATTCCAAATATGTCACATAGACATCAAAATAAAGCTCAAAGAATTTTATATGAAAGATATAGGCTATTTTGAAATTGCCACTAGAATTGACGCCCTATATCAGACACAAGTTCAATAATTGAGATGTAACTCACCAAATACACATCCAATTGAATTGAAACTTGTGGCATATGAAACTAGACTCAAAAACTGTTTCAAAAACATTAAGATCATGGAAAACAAAGAAAAATTGGAAGATATATGAATTTTTGAATTTCACAATCAAACCGAGACGTTACAAAATGCTGCTTCAGAATAATTATTATTAATCTAATCGAAACTCTCAGCATATAATGAATTTGGAGTTGATTCTTTTTAAATTGGAAAGCAAACTTAAAGAGCTTTCTGGCAATAGGTCATTTACAAAATTTGAAGTTATATTGAAGACGTTATGCTCACTGGAATTTGATTTTGGTGCTGCCAATGTACCTGCGTTTTGAAAGTCACAGGTAACTCGAATGTTGAGAATTTTAGGAGATTCAACACTCTATCATTACAAGTACTCGAAGTGTAGAAATGTAAAACTTGAGTGAGGCACCCAAGTGTAGCCTACAAACACTCGAAGTGCAGAACAACAGAACCTAAGAAATGAATCAGATCATCTTACCCTCGAAGTGAAGAAAATTTGAAGGATCTTCACAAGACAAATTGTACACTCAAAGTGCAAGAAAATCACACTCAAGTGTGGAACTTGAGTGTGGAAATTTGACACTCAAATTTCAAAAGCAACAGGGCATGATAGGGAACGAAAAGAACGTGAACACTCGAGTGTATTAATGAACACTCGAGTGCTGGTTCAATATTCATAAGATTTTTCCTAACACTCGCACTCATTGTTGGAAATATCAAGGTAAGAACTCGAGTGTGATCTTTGACACTCGAGTGTAAGGCAAGATACTTGCAAATTCACTGCATGACACTCGCTGATGAATTAAGAGTGTTGCCTCTTTATGAGGCACACTCAAAGTGTCACTTTGTAACACTCAAGTGTGGCACTCGAGTGTGTCTTTTTGACACTCAAGTGTCCAGTAGAAATTGACATAATTTCAATTGAAGTCTATTTTGAACAGTTTTCTACCAGAGACATAATTCATTAGCACTCAAATGTTGCACTCGATTGTTGCACTCGAATGTGAGTAGAACAACACTTGAGTATCAGTTCTTCCTGCACTAAACCTTCGCCTTTGTGAATTCAAATTTACGTTTTAACTTATATTTACATTTGATTACTACTCATTATACTTCTCAATGCTACTAAACACATTTCTTAATGAGTTTCAAATGTTTAATTTGAAGGATTACATGCAAAATCTCAAAAGCAAATCATGTGTCAGAACATTAATTATGGTGACAAAAAATAGAGCACACATAATTGTTTTCAGAGCAGGTCAAATGATCTTCATCTTGAACACCCATTTTGTTGAAAGCAAAAGCAACTCAACCTTAAACAATCCAAGAGCATGTTGGATACGATTAGTTTCGATGATGTCTTATATAGATGTCATTATTAAAAGCAAAAATATTGTATAAAATAGAGTAAATACCCTTTTTGGTCCCTGGAAAAAACACGAATGCCCTTTTTGGTCCCTGAAAAAAAATAAGTCACTTTTAGTCCCTAAAATGGAAAAATAAGGTCCCTTTTAGTCCTTTTGATCATTTTTTTGCACATTTTAATCCCTCAAAAATTCTCAAAAACCAAAAAGGGTATTTACTCTATAAAATATTTAATTATCTCCTACATTGACTAACTACTATGTATTTAATGTAGATTAGTCCAAGTTGAATTATAAAGATTAATCAAGAAAGAGATAAGATATTATAGAAAGAAGAAATTACAGAGAATGTCAAGGAAGAAGTTATCAAAGTATTTTGGGAATAATCGAGAAGAAGAGGAGATATTGAAGAAGGTAGAACTTTCAGAGAATGATGAGTCCAAGTTGAATGATGAAGAATGATCAAGAGAAGAGAAGAAAGAAAGAATTGAATTGTGGAAAATAATCAAGAGAATAGAAGAGAAGAAAAAAAGAGTTGAATTATGGAGAATGATCAAGAGAAGAAGAAAGAAAGGAAGAACTTTCTGAATGGAATGAGAATATCATTATACAAGTTCTTAGATTAATTCTAGAAGTCTCCACGATCAAATGGAAGTTGGAATGACTCAAATCGGAGTTAAACCAAGCAAAATCAAGCTTTGGGATGAACTAGCTCGAGCCAGGAAGTCTAAACTTGAGTTAGAGTGTTTTCTACAGTGTTTTGCGCATATGATAGGAGTTGACACAAGCCAGAAATTCATAGACTCGAGTCTGACTCAAAACTCGAGCCATACATTTTTTGGCTTGAGCCAATAGTGATTTTCATCAACTCTGTTCACCTTTGCTTCACATTTCATCTAGGCGAGGTCTAGTAATTTGATGATATCTCCCAAAAAAGAGATAGGATTGAGGTGAAACCAATTTTTTATGAAACTAGACTCCTAATGCGTCATTTTGATATAAAATTCAATCCCAAAAGAGTTCAGATCAAGGATTTATGAATTGTAGAAGTTGGAACAGAAATCAACAACACACAGCTGACCAAGGTTCAGTATTTTCGGTGTATCTCACAATCTACACATCCAATTGAGCTAAAACCGGTTCCATTCGAAGCTAAACTCAAATATATTTTCAAAAATATCAAGATAATGGAAAACAAATATCAATTGAAGGAGATATGATGTTTTGAAGTTGACAGTCAGTTCAGGATGTTGCAAAAACGCTGGTCAAGAACAACCTTCATTCATCGAATCATAACAGACAGAATACAATGAGTTTGGAGCTTATTCTTTTTGCGTTTGAAAGAAGAATCAAAGAGCTATATGGGGATAAGTGGTTTGCTAAATTTGGAGCTATATCAAAGACGATACACTTACTGGAGCTATATCCTAGTGAGAAGATAACTTCGAGTACAGAGTGTATAACTGATTGAAAGGAGTATCTCGGTGAGAGATTTGGCTTCACAAGTGACTGGGAAAACTTGTGGGATTGTATAGGCTTCTCTTGTGCCCAGATTAAACAAGAGGATAGTGGATTGAAAATCTCAAGTGAAGCTTGGGGACTGGACGTTGGTCAAGGATTGGGCCGAACCAGTATAAATCACAGTTTGCATATTCTCTTCCCTTATCTCTTATATTTCCAGCATATATGTTTGAAAGACTGACTATCGCTTTATAAATTATTACTGTCATATGAACTGCTTTCAGTAAGTTGGGAAAAGATTTTCAAAGTTATCTAAACTTTTATCAGACACCCAATTCACCCCCCTCTTGGGTGATAGCCAGGTCTAGCAGAGCAGACCAAAGGGATGTCATGTGAGGATACGTTGCAGCAAAGCGAAAATGGCTAAACCTCAAAATATTCCAATGGATCAAATTTGTCTCTAAAGGAAAGCTTGATCGGTCTAATGGAAATTTTGAACTCTAATAGAAAGCTTGAAGTTTCACAATAGATATATTCTAAGACGGGAAGATTGTGCTCAATGGTCAAATGTTCTTCATCGAATACAAACAGTGAAGCATTTCATGGAATGAGAAAGACGACAAAACAATTAAATGCATCAACGACTATTTCTCTCCAACGGACGAATGCTCATAACGGACAAATGACAATTACTTCTAGGGTTAAGGTGCAAATTGGCCAACAAAGTATTACACCGGGCACTGAAATGTTTTGAAGGGAGCAAAAATACCAATGAACAATTTAAAAGGGAGCAAAAATATCAATGAAGAATTTAAAACTTGTGAAAGTAGCACAATCCCCCTTTTGGTCTATTCGCCGAAGTTTTAAATTATTCATTGGTATTTTTGCTCCCTTTCGATTGTTCATTGGTATTTTTATTTTTGCTCCCTTCAAAACATTTTTGTGCCCCGGTGCTCCTAACATAATACTTTGTTGGCCAATTTGAACCTTAACCTGTTAGTTCTCTATGTGTTTTGATGATAACTGACATTTGTAAACACAAGTTGAAGTTTGTCTTTGGTAAGTTGAAAAACTTACTGTCAAAGGCAAACTCGAGTTTTGGTTAGAAAACTCAAGTTTTGACTTGACAGAGAGTAGCTCAATTTTAATGAATAAAGAAAACTCCAGTTTGCATAGGCAAACTTGAGTTTGTGATATACAGAGAGCACTCCAAGTTTTTCACATTAAGACAAACTCGAGTTTAGTTTTACAAACTCAAGTTTGTACCTTACAAAGACTCTTCAATATTTTCTAAAAGGAACAAAACTCCAGTTTGCAATTAGTAAACTCGAGCTTTGGTCTTACAGAGAGCTATCAACATTGTTGAACTAAGCCAAACTCCAGCTTCCATTTGGAAACTCGAGTTTTGACAAGACAGAGAGTTCTCTGAGTTTTCAAGCTTTGTTGGAAACTCGAGTTTGTGTTTGTAAACTTGAGTTTACAACATACAGAGAGCTATGCTTCTTTTTGAATTTGAGAAAACTCCAGTTTTTGATTTAAAACTCCAGTTATTGATTTAAAACTCTAGTTTGCATTTGGCAGAATGTTTATCAAAGTTTTCTCTTATAAGGAAACTCGAGTTTGGATTTGGAAACTTGAGTTTTCACTAGACAGAGAGCTTTCACGTTTTTACTCACTTTGAGAAAACTCCAGTTAGTTTTGAAAACTCCAGTTTTCACTTGGCATAAATTTTCAAAGGTTTTCATATTTAATAGAAAACTCGAGTTTTGTTTAGTAAACTCGAGTTTGTACCAAGCAGAGAGCTTTACTCATTTCAGTGATTTAAAAACTCAAGTTTACTTTTGGAAACTCCAGTTTTGAGAATTTGGACTTAAACATGTTCTCACTATAAAAGTCCAAAACTCGAGTTTTGCTCTAAGATCCAAAATATGCATTTAAACTCAAGACACGACATTCTTCTTTGGAAGAAGAAAACTCGAGTTTAGATTTGGAAACTCGAGTTTGTCCTCTCAACATAGTTACAAACTCCAGTTTGGATAAACAAACTCGAGTTTGTGTCACTAGTTTTGAAAATCAAATTGCTCGATTTTATGAAATCTTCCCGTTTGATCTTAATACTTCATATCATCACTCATTACTATTCCTAGCTATATTTAATCAGTTTGCAAATGAGTTTCAGATGGTTTAGAGAATATTAAATGAAGATTTAGACAAAAGCAAAAAAGTGATGTCAACACATTAAATGCAAAGTCCAGAAAACTTGCATCCTTTTGGACAATCATTCTACACATGTTGCAAAGGGATTAATGTTTCCTTTCTACATCCAACAGCTGCTCTTCCAACGGATTAAAAGTCAAGAAGTCAAGCATAAACATCTGTGCAGCTGGATTAACCAAAGAGTAGAGAGAGAAGAAGACCAAAGCTTTATCTAATCCATTCTTAATGTTGGCAACGGTCACATTAAAGATTACAACGGTCATTTAATGCTCTCTTGGTATAAATAGAGCTGCATTCAATTCTTCTCAACAACCAATCTGCAGAAAATGAAAATCATTCAAGTTTCCAACTACTCTTTGAGTTTTCTTGTGTAAAGTATCTTTTGATACATTGTACTTCAGTGATTATATTTATCCACTCTTAAAGAAAGTTCATTTATGGAAATTCATTTATTGTAAGAATCTCAAGTCAAGGGACTTGGAGATTGGGATATTGATTGCAACTTGTAAGGGGGAGTAAGTTCTAGTGAGAGAATTACTCTTGAGTTACAGAGTGTGTAATCAATTGAGTTAGTGAAAAATCTCAGAGAGTCTGGGGACTGGATGTAGGTCAAAAGGTTGGACCGAACCAGTATAAATTCCTTGTGCCTTGCTCTTCTTCCCTATACTCTATTCAGCTCTATTTTTAGTGTTCAAAAACAGAGCAATTCAAAAAGAATTTTCATAATCCCCAATTCACCCCCCTCTTGGTGATTAAGCTTCACTTTCATAACCCTTACTTCTAAATAGAGAAGCATTCAAGATAGAGAAACTAACAAAACAAAAATGAATATAGAGAGCCTATGCCTACTATGTGATACTCAGAGTCTTACGAAGCTCTAATAACCTACTCCCACCTTGTACTTTAGTGTTTATCATCATCTACTTTATTTAGAGAGAAGTATACTTTCCTTATAATCATTCTATCTGAGAGTTACTCAAGATTGGGTGATCTTGTGTGGACAACAGATTGTAACCCTACAATGTGTAAGGGGGAGTCTTTATCTCAGTGAGAACTCTGTCAACGGCTTCTCGAGTGCCCGACTAAACTTATGGGATTGTAGTGGTGTTCTCAAGTACCTGGTAAAAACTTGAGGAAGATAGTGGATTGAAATCTTAGGAGGAGTCTGGGTACTGGAGGTAGGTCATCGTGATTGGACTGAACTAGGATTAATCACAGTTTACTTACTCTCTTTCCTAAGCTGTTATATTTCCAGCATATGTGTTTTGAATAACTGTCAATGAATTTATAATTCATTACTTTCATACATATTGCTATACTAAAATATTTACAAAGTTTCTTAAGTTTTTATCCTACACCCAATTCATCTCCCCTACCCGTCAGCCAATTCTAACAATGAGAAGACTAGTGGGACTCATAGAGCAAAAAGTAGTTAAACTTAACTCGAGTTAATGGTATTGCTATAAGCGCTACCAAATACATTGATTATGTCTAATTTTACACCAAAAACTAATTATTTGTGTTGGGTGCGGGAAATATTTTGCTATTAAATTTACACTTTAACCCTAAAAAAATAAAAGAGTAAATACCCTTTTTGGTCCCTGGAAAAACACATTTGACCCTTTTTCGTCCCTGAGTAAAAGAAATGTCATTTTGGTCCTTTTTAGGGACTAAAAATGACCTTTTTGGGATTTTCTGAGGATTAAAATGTGCAAAAAATGATCAAAAGGACTAAAAGGGACCTTATTTTTCCATTTTAGGGACTAAAAGTGATTTATATTTTTTCAGGGACCAAAAAGGGCATCCGTGTTTTTTCCAGGGACCAAAAAGGGTATTTACTCAAAATAAAATTTTAGACTTGTCACACTCTATTTTTTCGGGCAAAATACTTGTCCCTTAATTGTGCGTCTGTGCAATGTGTGATGAATTCCTTTGCTCTTATTTTCTCAAAAAAATATCACTTAAAATTTTAAAATTTCAAATAGGTAATTTTCCAACAAAACGAGTTATTAATTGCTTTATTGTTCTTGTTAATCCTATAAGACTATAACTATTGTTGTTAACAAGATTTTGGTATTTTTTGTCTTTTTTTTAAAAAAAAAAAAATTCTCCCCTTCAAGAGGATGACGTGATTTTTTTCCTTTAAGAAAATGCATTTGGTATTGGTCCACGATGACACCAAATAAATTTCAAACTCAAAATCTATTTTTCAAAGAAAAACGATTAATAATATGAAATAATGTGATTTTAGAATAATGACTCTGGTCCACAAAATTAGTATACTACTTCCGGTCCTAAATATATGACTTATTTAAATTTTTTAGAAAGATTAATAAATCAAATTAAATTGCTTTAAAGTATTTATTTTTATCATTTTTTATCTTCCATTTGTAAAAAGCCTATCTGAAAAAAAAGTCACCCCGCTATGCCAAACGGGCACTAAATAAGTCTGTAATTGTAGACTTTACAATTCATATTCTCATAAATCACATATACCATTAACATACATGCAAATTACTCTAGCTTTTTGAGTGGAATACAAAGCAATACATATTTATGGTTCATCAGATTTGAACCCGCTCAGACAGGTTTTTTTTTTAGTAAATACCCTTTCTGGTCCCTGACAAAAAACGCGATCCCCATTTTGGTCCCTTACAAAAAAAATGTCCTTTTTAGTCCATAAAAAGGACGAATAAGAGTCGATTGATTGACATTTTGATCCCTCACAAATTACCAAAAGGTCTTTTTTAGTCCCTAAAAAAGGACGAATAAGGGTCGATTTTTTTGTAAGGGACCAAAATGGGATCCGTGTTTTTTGTCAGGGACCGAAAGGGTATTTACTCTTTTCTTTTCTTTTTAAAGTTGAATGTTATTTTAGCATCTTAATTCATATTTTTTCATTCAGGAAAGTAACATGTTATTACATAATACATATACTTAAATGGAAAAAGGATAGAAAAAGAACTTTTTTTATTTTGCCCAAAAGAATCAATTTTATTACCACCAAAATCAAGAATTACAAACACTAATAGTCGAAGCCAAAGAAAACTCTCAGAAAAACCTAGAATTACAACCTACCACACAAGTAAACACAAAAAAACCCACTGTAACAAGTATAGAACTGTCACTATGTATACAGCTAACCAACTCCTTCCCTATCAGACATTATAAAAATATTATTATAGCAAAACTTAGCTAACTCAAAGTCATGTATCATAATGTTGCTTAAAGAAGATGGGACAGAGTCCAGCCATACATGCTAGCATCTTCTTTGCCTCATCAATTGCTAATTTATCAGCAGCTTTATTACCTTGTCTAGACACAAGGGATATCGAAACACTATCTAAGGACTCCAATAAGCTATGAATTGCCTTCAACAGATCCCAACATTGCCATTCACATCCCGATAGATTTTTACAGTGTATTAGTTTATATAAGACTTCACAATCAGTCTAAAAAATAATCCTTGAGTCAGGAAACTTACCTTTACACCATAGAG
Source organism: Acacia pycnantha (assembly GCA_025563575.1). Lineage (NCBI taxonomy): Eukaryota > Viridiplantae > Streptophyta > Magnoliopsida > Fabales > Fabaceae > Acacia > Acacia pycnantha. The sequence continues at coordinate 4,786,089 of JAMWYP010000021.1, read as the reverse complement.
CCTCCACTAGTTCCATACCTTCAGCCATTAAGGGTGACCCCACTACCACATCCTTCCCCAAACCCCCTACAAATTCCCCCTTGAAATTTCTGCAGACCACCCCAATGCCCACTGCACTAGAGGCAGCCTTAAACGCACCATCAGTATTTATTTTAAGGGATAAGGGTCTTATTTTCCCTGGAAGTTTTCGCTCATGAGCACTCAGCACTCGAAAGTTTTTTTTGGAACAAAATTGCCCCGGAAGTTAACAAAATGGAGCAATTTTGCCCCAGAAGTTTTTCTAGGTGCAATTTTTCCCTGGAAGTTTACAAATTGGAGCAACAATTTAACGGTCAAGATTAATAGAAGGGAAAGGTTGCTACGTTTTAAAACTTCCGAGGCAATTTTGCTTCAAAAAAAAAACTTTCGGGTGCTGTATCCTGAGCGAAAACTTCCGGGGCAAATAAGACCCTTATCCCTTATTTTAATTGTGCCAGGAGGGGGTGTTGACTAGTACATATGCCTCATTGTAACATCTTTATAAATTATGTTTGAGCCTTCTTCTTTCTTTTTCTTAGCCCTCCAAAACTCCTTCACCTGTATGTTAACCACCCATACCACCTCCTTAGCATTCGGCTACTCACCATTAAACACCCAATTACACCTCTTCTTCCATATCCACCAGCACATTGTGGCAAAAACAGACTTACCATAATTATCTAACATTCCTTCCCCTTGCAGCAAATCACACAACCAGTCCTCACATCTTCTCATTCCCCACTTACCAAACTTTAGCCCCAAAGAACTACCAAACCAGCAAGCTTTAGTCCAAGGACATAAAAATAAGAGATATTCTAAAGTTTTAGTTTCATTTAAATAAACAGGGCAGAGGGGATTTTGATCACATTTTCGTTTAAAAAGAGCATCCCTAGTAGCAACAGCCCCGGATCCTACACGCCATAAGAAGTGCTGGATTTTCGGGGGTGCAGCTACCTTCCAAATACATTTCCATAAGGTTTTAGGAGTTGAGAAAGACATACCTGGGTCCTTGATATGATCAATCTCCACCAATGCTTTGGCCACTGAATAACAAGATTTAACTGTGTAGCATCCGTCTTTGTTTGCCAACCACACTGCATAATCATCACGATTAGTAGAAGAAATAGGAATTTTTAGGATCATGTCCTTTTCCTCCCTGCTGACCCTCGAACTGATAGCACTTAAATCCCAGCCACCATTTATTATCAAATCAGACACCCTTAGTTTCTCATCCTCCTCTATCACAGATTCATTTTGAAGCTTAAAAGTACTTATGCCATGAATCCAAGGATCCTTCCAAACACTAACAGACTTACTACTACCCACATTTCAGCATACCTCTTTTAACTGTCGATCTCTCCCCTCTAGCAGGCTTGACCACCGTTAATCGATTTCCTTGATGGCAAGTGAACCAGTCGAACAAGTAATAAAGAGTAAGTAGAGTATCATCCCACAGAGACTAGGATACCAAATGTTGACGCCTAATCACGAATACAGTTGTAATTGCAAAGAAAATATATCTGATTTGGGTTGAGATTTATAGTTATGCTAAGAACAAGAAAAGAAATAGTTGGTCGTAGCTGAAAGGATATCAGTAAAAGTTAGGCTGAGCTCAGAATACTCCCTAAGCATGTTAATCCCCCAGTTTCCCTCTGCACAATGCTATAACATCTATAATGTACAACTCTCACAATTGCTATAGCAGAGACACCTTTGACACAGCTATTCAGTTAACCCACCACTCTAGTCTATCAAAGCTCTCGTGTCCGATACGTACAAGCCTAACTTACTTCTCCTATACATCTATGGCGATTTTCTATTTAAGTTTATCACTACAATTCAAGGTGTTATGGTTATGAGCGGTAGACCCATCTCTGAAGCCTACAATAATAGGTCAAGCCTTGCACCAGCCTGCTTAGCAATCACTGTTTCTAAGAGGTCTAACCTCAACTCCTTCTCGGTAAGGCGAAGCCACTGATCTAGTCCTTAGCTCTCGCTAATCGACAAGAAATTAAATCACTGATAAGAAAACTGAATGTATTGAATTAAAACTAGCAACTGGGTTCATTCCATACTTAGGACATCATCATCATTCAGCCAGGGAAAGTTTAGTTCATGACTAATGAGGGAAACAATAAACAGAGTATAGTAGAATAGCCCATGATCAAAAGATTGACTAGAATAAATTAAAGCAAAACAAAAAGCTTGATGGAGGTTCCACGGCGTGGAATAAGCCCTCTCACGTCACAGCTCCACGTCTTCTTATCTCCGTCTTACTCATAAGGATGGATGCTGGGTTCTCCTAACTATCTCGTGCTTTGTAACTTCTCTCACTATCCTCTTGAATCTGGCCGCGAAAGGTGGTCTCTTTCTATTCAGAAGTACTTCGACACTTTTAGGGTTGGCTTTCGTTTTATTATATAGTCGGGATTACTTGTTGTGTACGTCCAACGAGCTAGGTCTTTCATAATCTGTCGAGGTTCAATCATATCTCGGTAGATTGATTCTACTGATATTGCAGGATTCTTCAAATCTTTAGTTTTAATATTCCGCATCCCCATATGACGGCAATCTAACCGTTTACTAATCTGCTTTTTGTTTCCTAAAATAACCTTGACAAAAGATCAGAACAAATGTAGCATAGCATCGCTTCATTTACTCTGCTATAGCTTCAGGGAATGCATTGTATTGCGCTTCGAGGGAGCAGTCCTGATGCTATAGCATTGTATCGGCCATGCTGTGCGTCTTTTACATAAAACACAATCTTTTTCTCAGCACATATAAAGGATGCTTATGTGATTTGTTCATGTTTATAAACTTCATCCTTAAGTTCCCCATATAATGAATTAATGCCTTTTTGCTTGGATTGAACGCAATTAAGCTTATGTTTGCCACACAATTCAGTCACAGGATATAGGGAAAACATGGCATAAATAGTGCTCGTCAAATACCCCCACACTTAGCTTTTTGCACTCCTGGGCAAAATAAAGACAGAGATAACAGAGCAGAACATTAACTAATAGCAGTACTACGTCTATCCACATAATCGTATGCTTGCGTAATTCCATTTTTAGGTTACGTCCCCGTGTAGGAAATCCCACTGCCCAGTACTAGTGGCTCGTGATACAGATATTGCTTCAGGAAGGAATTGTCAAGAGACTCTCTGAATCAGTGTTTACGCTCTCTCACTCAGGTGTTGAGCTTTCTCTCTTGCCATGTTAACCTAGTAGTTCTATAGCTTTGTCAAAATTCTAAGATTACTTTTCAGCTTCCGAGCTTTCATTCGTTAAAAGGACTTGTTTGGGTTGAAATGTAATGGATGGCCATATATTGGTGGAGGTGAAAAACGATGGTTAATGCTATAGCAGGGACTCTAGACAGGTGCCTTAGCTTGGCTGGATGCCTCCTTTAAACTTTGTGGTGCCTTACTGCCCTTTATTCGATTGAATGATTTTTTTTTATAAGCAAACTAAAACCAACTTGAGCAGGAGAACTTTCTTGTAGCATTCTTTCTGGAGACATCCTGCCATAGCATTTCATCAAAATTTATACTCGTCTGTCTAATTAAATTTTGCTATAGCATAACTCATGGGTCTCAAAGGGGAAACAATATGGATAATGATGTGCTATGATTTGTGTATGGGAATGAGGGGTATGAGATGAATGCATCCATCTTTCAAATTACTTGCTTAGGTGCCAACAAAGTTTATCAGAGAATTAAGACAAATCAAAGATCGAACATAAGTTAGCTGACATGCACACTGAAATAGAAATAATTAGGCTCAAGAGAATCCTTCCATTTTGGGTTTTCTCTCTATGTTTACTCACCTTCACTTTACCACGCACCATGTTAACTAGCACCGTCAATTTCCCAAGCCTAACGGTTCAGTTTCCCTCAGGCAATCATGCAATTCTGATTTCCACAGATATTCATTCTACTGCTATAGGTTTCTGTTCATGCCCTATTATGTAATTTCAAAACTAATTCCCTTGCACATAAGCTAAGTTTGAGAATACTTAAACAGAAGTTGCAGGCACAGATTTATATCCCCCCTACACCTAAACGATGCAATGCCCCATTGCAGCAAGGAATGTTGGTAATGGTGTGTACTTGGGGGCATTTTCCCTGAGGTTAGCGGTGAGGCTCTCGTCCCTTGCGGCCACATATTGCCACAACATCTGGAGCTGGAGAATGAGTCTACTCGTTGAGCATTGCAGCGCTGCGACTTGAGTGGTCAAGTCGGCGATGTTGGTAGTCATGGCATAGAAAGCCGAGGCAGGAACCACACCTGCTGGGGTCTCCATAGCAATGTCGTCTATTGGAACTGCGAAGGTGCTGGCTGGAGTGGCTTGTGGAACTTTTGGTTGCGCTTTTTGTAGTATCCACTGCACAACTGTCACTGAGATGGGGCTTGGCAGGTCGGCCCTTTCGTCACTAGCGTCAAAGATGACCTCAGCATTTGCGCAGAGCTCAGTGATCTGGGCAGGGTACCAGAGGTTGCCCGTGGTGCTTTTTAGTGCTGCAAAAAGTTCCTCATAGATCAGGGCATCAACGTCGATTTGCTTTCCTTCTAGAAGACAATAGAGAAGAAAGGCTCTTTCTCTAGAGATAGTCTGGGTATGTAGTATAGGTAGAAGTCGGTGGCGGATCTAGTGAAACCAGACGCGGGCTTCTGGGCAAAATCGACTGCATTTCAGATTGTATGATCCTTCCTTAGTGACCTACCATTCAGTATTTGGCACACACAGTCTGGCTGCTACCCTGGTGCGGATTTCAAGATTATCCCCCTGCTGGACCAGCTCATTGTATTCATCCGCTGTAGGCTCTAGGTCGTAGACCTTACGAATTGCACTTGAGCTGCACTACACGTTCTTTCCCCGAACGGTGATGAAATAAGGGGAGCCACCCAGGTAATTTGCATTGAATTCAAAGACGAGGGGAGTGACCACTTCAACGGGGTAGAGGCAGAATTTTTCCCAGCCGTGCTGGCGAATGATCTCCATAACGCATTCTGGGTAGGTGCCCTGCTGGAAAGCTTCAGCATCAAACCCTTGCTCTGGTGCTAGGTTTTTGTCAACCTTCAGGGATTGGAATTGAGATTTGGCTTCTCGCGAAGAGAAGGGCATGGTGTCCGGAGTTCTAGCGGATGCTTTTTGGCCGAAACCCTTGTTGCGTGCCATTTGGGAAAACTGGAGTCCTTGACGAGCTAAAATCAAGAAATTTGTTTTTGCAGAGATGAGGCTGATTGCTGTCAAAACGAGTACCTATGTCGGCAAAGGATGTCGCCTTTTATAATGGTTAATTTGAGTGATCATGCACGACCAAATTCTGGGGAGTGGAGTGAAGTCCGTTCGAAAATCTCGGCGTGAGGCTGGCTGCAGACGTTTGGTATGGTTGATAGTGGTTTTCAAATTTCGAACATAATTACCTGTATTGGGCCCAATCCATATGGCCCACCGATCATTTTTATACTTTGTTATGGCCTGACGGCCTTTTCTTGGTACCACTAATTCTTCGGGAAATTTGACGAATTATATTGCGACCTTGGGCTGCCTCCCAATAGCGCTTGTGTTAGAGTCTTCAGCCTAACTTTGCTATAGCATTTTAGTGTTGAGGCAATGTAAGATTATTTCCTGTTCCTTCATTCCTATTTCTATCTTTCTCAAAGGGTAGCTGTTTTTCGACTGGGTTCGTGAACTAAACTGTCTTTAGGATAGAAAATGTCACATGATCATCATTAACTCGCATGGTGAGGTCCCCTTTTTCCACGTCGATCAGCGTTCTTCCGGTTGCCATGAAAGGTCTTCCCAGAAGAATTGGGACTTCGCGATCCGCTTCGAAGTCGAGGATAATGAAATCAACCGGGAAGATGAATTTATCGACTTTTACTAGGACGTCTTCAATTTTTCCTTCCGGTAGGACGATTGAGCGATTAGCTAACTGTAACATAATTGTTGTGGGCCTTGCTTCTCCCATGGTTAATTTTTTGAAAACATACATGGGCATTAAATTGATACTGACTCCGATGTCACATAAAGCTTTACCTGAGTACTAAGGTCAGATTGCACAAGGAATCGTGAAACTACCAGGGTCTTTTAATTTTGGAAGTAGTCGATTAAGAAATAGAGCACTGCAGTCCTGGGTTAATGCTACCATCTCAAATTCTTCCAGTCTTTACTTTTCAGACAAAACATCTTTCATGAATTTGACGTAACTAGGCATCTGTTCCATTGCTTCTACCAAAGGGATATTAATATGCAGTTGTCGAAGCATGTCGAGGAATTTCTGGAATTTCCTATCCTGGCTCTGCTTTTGTAGCCTTTGAGGGAAAGGAGGAGGTTGCTTTAGTACCTGAGATGATCCTGAGTTACAGTTCTAGTGAGATGATGATGCTGGAGCATTATTCGGTAAGCGCGGCAAGTGATTGTCTACAACAACGAATGGAGGGTCTGTCGTAGCATCGATGTCTTGTTCTGTTTGTAATGTCTTTGAATGCTACTGCTCTTCATCGAGGAGTTGTTCGGCATCCTCTATTCCTTGCTTAGATTGTCCAATTTTTGGAGGGGCATCGTTAGCAGGTCTTTGCGTCACCCACATGGGCTCCAGGCTCTTGCCACTTCTGAGCTCTATTAATTTAACTTCCTCCTTCCTCTGGATCCTAGGGATTTTGGTGTCACTTGGTAGAGATCCTGAGGGCTGATTGTTGAGAGCAGTTGCTAATTGTCCAACTTGGTTTTCCAGGTTTCGGAGGGTCACTTGCTGATTTTGAATAACTGCGTCGTTCTTTGCCATGTATTCTTTTATAAGGGTTAACATGGAGTATTGTGTGTCTGGATCGCTGCCTTGCTGCTTTGCTTGCTGAGTAAACCCTGGGGGGTTTGATGGTCTGTTTGAGTATGGTGGGCCAGACGATTGTCCTACTACTTGTTGACCTTGGGAGCTCCATGAAAAAATGGGATGTTGCCTCTATCTGAGGTTGTACGTATTAGAGTATGGATTGTTGGTCGTGCTACCCCTGTTAAAATGTTAACATAGTTGACTGATTTGGGGTTAGTAGAGCACTGAAAGTAGGGATGTTCACCTCCACAGCAAACATAGGCTACTTGTGATGTATTGCTTGAGGGAAGGGTCAGTCCTTTTACCATGTTGGTTAGGGATGACATTTGAGCTGTGAGAGCGGTCATAGCATCTAATTCATGTATTCCAGCAACTGTTCTGGTGGATGTGGCTCTGTCTGCTTGCCACTGGTGGCTATTCATGGCCATTCGTTCTAATAATTCATGAGCCTCTTCGTAAGATTTCATTAGAATAGATCTGTCGGGTGAAGCGTCTACAATTGATCGTGTTTGTCCATCGAGACCTCTGTAGAATGTTTCCAATTGAACCCATTTACACATTCTGTGCTGAGGGCACCTTCTAAGGAGGTCCTTAAATTTGTCCCAAGCTTTATATGTGGATTCACCTGACTTTTGTTGGAAATTGGTGATATCTCCTCTGAGCAGGGCGCTTTTGGTTGGTAGGAAGAACTTGAGTAGAAATGTACTCCCCAAGTCATTCCAGGAGGTGATTGAATTGGTTGGTAGGTTGTTAAGCCACGTTGAGCCTTGTCCATAGAGAAAATGGGAACAATTTAATCCGGAAGGCATCGGGTGTAACCCATGGAATGACGAATGAGTCACACACTTCCATGAAGGACTTGAGGTGTAAATGAGGATCTTCGGACGAGAGTCCTCCAAATTTCCCGGCCACATTCAGCATTTGAATCATGACACCCTTAATCTCAAAGTGTCCTGCATTAAAGGCCAGAGGTGTGATAGCTGAATTCAGTTTGTTTAAGTCCGGAATCCCGAATTCCATGATGGCCTTGTTCAGATCTGGGTTTGGAGGCGGTGGTGGAGGGGCCTAGTGGTCCTTGTTGAGCGCTTGGACCCCTTGTGCCTGATCGTGATTGTTCTGCACATCCTCCATGTCTGCGGAGTCAAAGAGTTGACTCCCTCGCTTCTGCTTCCTACGCCTTTGCTTGTAAGTACGTTCGATTTCAGGATCGTAGGGCTCTAGGTTGACCGAAGGCGAGTTACGCATACACTACAGAATGTGCCTGAAAATCAAGAAAAGGAAAGGGTGAGCCTTATTAAATGAATCACAACTATTCAATGATAAATGCGTCGTCAATAAAGGTATCAACAGTCACGGGCAACGGTGCCAAAAACTTGTTGGTCGATTTCCTTGATGGCAAGTGAACCAGTCGAACAAGTAATAAAGAGTAAGTAAAGTATCATCCCACAGAGACTGGGATACCGAATGTTGATGCCTAATCATGAATACAGTTGTAATTGCAAAGAAAATATATCTGATTTGGGTTGAGATTTATAGCTATGCTAAGAACAAGAAAAGAAATAGTTGGTCGTAGTTGAAAGGATATTAGTAAAAGTCAGGGTGAGCTCAGAATACTCCCTAACTATGTTAATCCCCCAGTTGCCCTTTGCACAATGCTATATCATCTATACTGAACAGCTCTCGCAATTGCTACAACATAGACACCTTTGACACAACTATTCAGTTAACCCACCACTCTAGTCTATTGAAGCTCTTGCGTCCGATACGTACAAGCCTAACTTACTTCTCCCATACATCTATGGTGATTTTCTATTTAAGTTGATCACTACAATTCAAGGTGTTATGGTTATGAGCGGTAGACCCATCTAAAAAGCCTACAATAATAGGTCAAGCCTTGCACCAGTCTTCCTAGCAATCACTGTTTCTCAGAGGTCTAACCTCGACTCCCTCTCGGTAAGTTGAAGCCACTGATCTAGTCCTTAGCTCTCGCTAATTGACAGGAAATTAAATCACTGATAAGCAAACTGAATGTATTGAATTAAAACTAGCAACTGGGTTCATTCCACATTCAGCCAGGGAAAGTTTAGTTCATGACTGATGAGGGAAACAATAAACAGAGTATAGTAGAATAGCCCATGATCAAAAGATTGACTAGAATAAATAAAAGCAAAACAGAAAGCTTGATGGAGGTTCGACGGCGTGGAAGAAGCCATGTCACGTCACAGCTCCACGTCTTCTTATCTTCGTCTTACTCGTAAGGACATATGCTGGGTTCTCCTGACTGTCTCGTGCTTTGTAACTTCTCTCACTATCCTCTTGAATCTGGCCGCGAAAGATGGTCTCTTTCTGTTTAGAAGTACTTCGACACTTTTAGGGTTGGCTTTAGTTTCCTTATATAGTCGGGATTACTTGCTGTGTACTTCCAACGAGCTGGGCCTTTCCTAATCTGTCGAGGTTCAATCGTATCTTTCCTTCCGCATCTCGGTAGATTGATTCTGCTGATATTGCGGGATTCTTCAAATCTTAGTTTTGATATTCCGCATCCCCATATGACGGCAATCTAACCGTTTACTAATCTTCTCTTTGTTTCCTAAAATAACCTTGACAAAAGGTCAGAACAAATGCCGCATAGCATCGCTTCATTTACTCTGCTATAGCTTCAGGGAATGCATTGTATTGCGCTTCGAGGGAGCAGTCCTGATGCTATAGCATGGTATCGGCCATGTTGTGCGTCTTTTACATAAAACACGATCTTTTTCTCAGCACATATAAAGGATGCTTATGTGATTTATTCATGTTTATAAACTTCATCCTTAAGTTCCACATATAATGAATTAATGTCTTTTTGCTTGGTTTGAACGCAATTAAGCTTATGTTTGCCACACAATTCAGTCGCAGGATATAGGGAAAACATGGCATAAATAGTGCTCATCAACCACCCCCATGAGGTATGTCTGCCCTTTTTCGAATTGAGAAAACTTGCTTTAGGAAAGTAAATGCCCTTTAAAATTTTACACCATGGATCTAAAGGCTAGGTAAGTAGTCTCCATGCTGTTTTTGCCAACATGGCTTTATTAAAGCATAACAAATCTCTAAACCCCATTCCGCCGTCATCCTTCTTCTTAGTCATATACCTCTAATTCCTCCAATGGATAAAGCATGTCTGCCCTTTTTACCCCCACCAAAAATTAGATATAAAGTTGTCTATCTCCCTACATGCCTTCTTCGGGAAGAGAAAACAAGTCATCGAATAAGTAGGCATCACGTTAGCCACTGCCTTAATCAAGATTTCCCTACCGGCATAGGTCAGCAACTTCTACTTCCATCCTTGTAACTTCTGGCCAATTTTGTCACGAACAAAAGCCAAGGATGCCTTTGACTGTGCCCAAATCACACGTAAGCCTAGATACTTCCCAGATTGCATCGTGTGCACCACCCCCAAACAGGCCGAGACTTGTTCCTTAATTCTCAATGAAGTGTTGGCCGAGAAGAAAATATTAGACTTCTCCAAGTTAACTAGTTGTCCCGACACTTTACAATATACATCCAGGATTTTCTTGAGGATTTTGCAGTTCATATCTTCTGCATTAACAAATACAATTGCATCATTAGCAAAAAAAAAAAAAACCAATGAGACAACACAAGTGCATTGCGGGCCAACTTAATTCATCTCAACTCCTTTTTGTCAACATGCGTTTGCAACATAAGAGACAACACCTCAGACGCTAGTATGAACTTATAAGGTGATAACGGTCCCCTTGCCTTACACCCCTACCTGGTTTAAAGTCACTCACCTTATGCCTATCAACTTGTAACGTGAAGGCAGCTGATGAAATAAAACTCATGATCCACCATACCCAACCCCTACAAAAGCCCATTTTCAACATGACTGCCTCCAAAAAAATTCCACTCAACTCAATCATAGGCTTTATTCATATCTATTTTCAGTGCCAATTCCCATTTCCTACCAGACTTCTTATGTTGCAAGTAGTGAAAAGACTCATGTGTGAGGATGATATTATCCTGAATCATTCGACCAATAATGAAGGCTCTTTGGTTTGGGGAAATGATTCTATTCATCAGCCCTTTCATCTTATTGGTCAAAATTTTTGCAATTATTTTATACGATAAATTGCATAAACCAATAGGATGAAAGTGATGTACCCCATCAAGTTTGTCCACATTTGGAATCAACACAATATTTGTAGCATTTATCAATGAAAGATCCATTGTACCATCAAAAAAGGCCTTCACAATGCCACAGACTTCATTACTCACTTCCTTCCATGCTGATTGATAAAACAATGTAGAATAGCCATCAACACCAGGTTCCTTACATGCTCCCAATTGGAATACAACCCCCTCTATTTCCTAGTAAGTGATAGGGAGCATTAAGCATATATTATTGTTGGTCGATTTCCTTGATGGCAAGTGAACCAGTCGCACAAGTAATAAAGAGTAAGTAGAGTATCATCCCACAGAGACTGGGATACCGAATGTTGATGCCTAATCACGAATACAGTTGTAATTGCAAAGAAAATATATTTGATTCGGGTTGAGATTTATAGCTATGCTATGAACAAGAAAAGAAATAGTTGGTCGTAGTTGAAAGGATATCAGTAAAAGTCAGGCTGAGCTCAGAGTACTCCCTAAGCATGTTAATCCCCCAGTTTCCCTCTGCACAATGCTATAGCATCTATACTGTACAGCTCTCACAATTGCTACAGCAGAGACACCTTTGACACAGCTATTCAGTTAACCCACCACTCTAGTCTATCAAAGCTCTCGCGTCCGATACGTACAAGCCTAACTTACTTATCCCATACATCTATGGCGATTTTCTATTTAAGTTTATCACTACAATTCAAGGTGTTATGGTTATGAGCAGTAGACCCATCTCTGAAGCCTGCAATAATAGGTCAAACCTTGCACCATCCTGCCTAGCAATCACTATTTCTCAAAGGTCTAACCTCGACTCCCTCTCGGTAAGCCGAAGCCACTGATCCAGTCCTTAGCTCTCGCTAATCGACAAGAAATTAAATCACTGATAAGCAAACTGAATGTATTGAATTAAAACTAGCAACTGGGTTCATTCCACACTTAGGACATCATCCTCACTCAGCTAGGGAAAGTTTAGTTCATGACTGATGAGGGAAACAATAAACAGAGTACAGTAGAATAGCCCATGATCTTTAGCGGTAGTCATGCAACCAGATGTGTTATAGCATATTGGTGCTGAATTGCTAGTCCTGAGATCTTTAGTGGACTTCTGTGGCATCGAAATTGAAAGGGGTGTCGAGTTCCAGCAGTACACATAGAGGTTTAGTGATTTTTGAGAAGTCTTAATTGAAGCGGCGATAAAACCCGGCATGTCCTAGGAAACTTCGAATTCCTTTCACTATGGTGGGAGGTGGTAATCGTTCAATAACGGCCACCTTAGCACGGTTGACTTCAATTCCTCTTTTTGAGATCTTGTGTCCTAAAACTATTCCTTCAGTTGCCATGAAATGGCATTTCTCCCAATTTAGCACTAGATTGGTTTCCTCACAACGTTACAGGACTTTTTCTAGGTTCTATAGACAGTTGTCATAAGATTGACCGAACACTAAAAAGTCGTCCATGAAAATTTCTATGGATTATTCCACCATATCTGAGAATATGGCCATCATGCACCGCTGAAATGTTGCTGGAGCATTGCACAATCCAAAGGGCATTCGCCGAAATGCAAAGGTGTTGTAGGGACAAGTGAATGTGGTCTTGTGCTGGTCTTGAGGTGCTACAGCAATTTGGTTATATCCTGAGTATCCGTCTAAGAAGCAGTAGTATTCCTTGCCAGCTAGCCTGTCCAACATTTGATCAATAAATGGTAATGGGAAATGGTCCTTCAATGTGGATTTGTTGAGTCTTCGGTGTTAGTTCTCTATGTGTTTTGATGATAACTGACAAATGTAAACAAGCATAAATATTTTTGACAAGTTAAATGAACTAATCTTTCTTCAAAAATATTATGTTAGCACTAAACTAGAGCCTAGATAGGCGAACTCGAGTTTGCTACTAATAGAGAGCATTTCAGGCTATTTTAAATATTAAACTCGAGCCTGTGTATTGAAACTCCAGTTTGAAAGCTTCAGAAAATGTGTACAAAGAGTTTACAAAGGTGTAAACTCGAGCCTGCATATGCAAGCTCGAGTTTGCCCCTGGCGGGAAGCCTTTTTAAATTAAAAACCATTTCTTTAAACTCTCCAGTTCTTATTTTGTGTAGAGTTTGCTTACTTTCAAAATGCTTACAAATGCTGCAAACTCGAGCCTGAAGAAACGAACTCGAGCCTATGGTTTTTGTGTAGAGTTTACCCTGTGGTTTGAGTAACAAAAAGAGTTTACAAAACATGTAAACTCGAGCCTGCTTTTGCAAGCTCGAGTTTGCCCTTGGAAGAGAGCTCCCAAGGTTTTATATCTTTACAAACTCGAGCCCATTCTTCTAAACCTCCGGTTTACCTCTGGACAAATATTTACTAAGCTTGTTTATTCAAAACACACTCGAGCCTAAGATTTCGAACTCGAGCTTGATCATTGAATTGAACCAAGTTGATTTGCAAACTTCAGGTTTGATACTTAAACCTCCGGTTTGGCTATGGGCAAATGATTTCAAAGTTTATTTATTTTGTGTAAACTCGAGCTTAGATTTCTAAACTCGAGCCTGGCCCTTAAATTGATTAAAGTGAATTTTACAAACTCCAGAGTTTATATTTAAGCTCCAGTTCACATTTCGATGAACTATTTTATTTTGACATGAATAGTGTCAAACTTGAGCCTGCTCACTAATGGACTCGAGTTTGCCCATTGTGTAAAGTTTTGATTTCAAATGGTTCTCACGAAAAATTGCTTACAATGCTCCGAACTCGAGCCTGCCTCTATGAACTCGAGTTCACTGCCTGAGAAATATTACAAACTCCAAAGTTTGCCTTGAACCTCTAGTTTGCACTTTGCAGAAGCTGAACCTGACATTCGAAATGCTTTGGAAACTCGAGCCTAGTCTTGCAAACTCGAGTTTGAGCCGTATCCACGATTGATTGTCAACATTGATCTCACGCGTCAAACAGAGGATTGAATTCCCTCATTTGGAAACAATTGCTACAACGGTTACTCTGAATGATTTGTTGCGCAAAATCAGTGAAAATACTAAATGATCTTCAATACAGAGCAATCATCGGAAATTCAAGAATCAAGATGACCCAACGGCTATATTCTCCACCCATGCCTACAACAACAAGAATTTCGAATGGAGACAATTCAGAATGAAGAAGCAATGGTCATATGAAGACCTGCTGCTATATATAGAGCTGCATACAAGTCTTCAAAGAGACACAACAAGCAGAAACGAAATACATCTCAAGTTATCTACTCTTTTAGTTTTCTTTCTGTATAATATCATTGATACTTAGAACCTCAGTATTTATCAATATCTACTCTGTGAGAGAGCTTCTATTCTTGTAATTCATTCATTGTAAGAATCTCAAGTCAAGGGGACTTGGAGATTGGAATTTCAGATTACAACTTGTAAGGGGAGTGTATCCTAGAGAGAGGATAATCCTTGAGTACAGAGTGTGTATCTGAATTGAGTAATAATAGAAAAACCTAGGGAGCCTGGGGACTGGACGTAGGTCAAGAATTAGGACCGAACCAGTATAAATTCTGTGTCAAGCTCTTCTTCCCTATCTCTACTTTATATCTAGCTGCATCTAGTGTAAGGGTGATTTAAAAAGAATTTTAAAATCCCCAATTCACCCCCCTCTTGGTGATTTCCTTTCACTTTCATTCGGTAATCCATACATATTCGCCAACCCGTAATGGTGTGTGTGGGTATCAGTTCGTTCTTGTCATTTTCCACTACGGTGATTCCTCCTTTCTTGGGTACGCATTGTACTGGGCTGGTCCATTCGCTGTCGGAGATAGGGTAGATGATTCTGGCATCGAGCCATTTAATAATCTCCTTTCATACTACTTCTTTCATGATGGGGTTTAGCCTTTGTTGCTGCTCAACTGAATTTTGGCATCCCTCTTCTAGGAAGATTTTGTGCATGCATAAGGATGGGCTGATCCCTTTAATATCAATGATGGTCCAGCCAAATGCCCTCTTGAATTTAGTGAGTATTGTCAGAAGTTTGGTCTCTTGGTCACTGCTGAGGTGAGCAGAGACAATGACTGGGAGCGTTTGATTTTCTCCTAGGTAAGCATATTTCAAGTTATCAGGCAGAGGCTTGAGGTCTAATGTTGGTGGTACCTCTATGGAGGGTTTCACTGTGTGCTTCCGGTGTTGGTCGACCTCTAGTGATTCAAACTTTGCTCCATTGTGGTCGATGTTGTCGTTAAGATTTAAAACAACTGTCGTATTAATGACTTCATCACCTAGTGCCTATTCAGTCTCTCCGATTGTCTGGCTATATGAGTCATAGAAGACTTCCTATATTACATCATCCATGGTATCGATCATGGAACACGTTTTTGTATCACTTATGTACTGCATTGCTTTAGGCAAGTTGAATGTGATTCTTTCGTCATTCATCTTGAGCGTGAGCTCTCCGTCATGTGCATCCATCAATGCTTGTCTGATGGCCAAGAATGGCCTTCCTAGGATGATTTGAGCGTGGTGGTGGCCCTCCTGATCATGTATGATGAAGTCTATGGGGAAAACAATTTTGCCTACTTTGATCAGGACATCACGTATTTCACCGTCAAATGGATGATGGTTTTGTCTGCCAGCTGTAAAGTTGTTGTAGTGTCCTGTCTGTTGCCGAATGCTATCCTATGGGATACCGATTTTGACATTAAATTTACCCTTGAGCCTAGATCGCAATAAGCCTTTACAGGGATGTGACAGTTTATTGTTCAGGAGATTTCAAGACATCTCTTGTCCTGAAGTTCTGTTGGCATACTTGGTAAAAACTAGGTACTGCAATTCGGTGATAAGGGTATGGCTTCGTGTCCGCCCAGTCTGCTCAAAGTATCTTTCAGGAATTTTACATAGGTCGACATCTATTCCAGAGCTGTGGCAGGGGTAAGGTGTATGTGGAATTGTTGTACTAAATCTAAGAACCCTTGAAATCTCTGGATGTGTTGGCCTAGAAACCAAGGTTGTCATGGGGCAGGAATTTGCTATAATTCTTCTGCTGTAGCATTTTCTTGAAATGTTGATGCCTCGGTGTCCATCATGTGTGATGGTGTAACTGCTGCAATGTTAGTCATCATTTTAGATTGTTGCGGCAGTGGTTCTTGTTTATTCCCTGTGATTGTGGGGTTTTCCATGCTGACTAGTGGAGGTCCATCAACGAGGGTTGTTGTGAGCTGTCCAAGTCGGTTCTCGAGCTTCCGAAAGGTTTCCTGCTAATTTTGAATTATCAAGTCATTCCTTGCCATGTATTCTTTAAAAATGACCGTTATGGGATGACTCGGCTATTGATTTTCTGGGCCCGAATCAACCCTTGGTTGGCTAACTTGTTGGGTAGATTCTGTTTGGTGAGGACTGTTATCATGGTTGATTAGATTGATGTCTCCTGATTGCTGAAAAGATGGGTAACTGTTGTGGGTCAGTGATGATAGCCGTAGCATGGCGTGGTTGACAGGAGCAGTTAATCTTTCAATGGCATTGGTTAAACATGTTATCTGAGATGTGAGGGTAGTGATGGCATTTGCTACGCATATGTCGGAAGCTTCCTCAGATGTCGTCACTCTATTATCATTCCACTGATGGTTGTGTGTCGCTATTTGTTCTAGCAGTTGACATGCCTTCTTATATGGTTTCATGAGGATGGATCCATTCGCACAAGCATCTACAAATAATCACGTCTAGTCATTCAATCCACTGTAAAAGGTCTCCATTTGAGCCCATTCCAACAGTCCGTGTTGTGGGCACCTGCTAAGCAAAATCTTAAATCGGTCCCACGCTTCATGTGTTAGTTCCCCAGGATTCTTCCTGAAGCTAGTGATCTCTTCTCTCAATTGTGCGTTCCTTGTTGGTGGGAAAAACTTGAGCAGAAACTTACTTCCCAAGTCATTCCAGGAGGTGATTGAATTGGCTAGTAGGTTGTTAAGCCACGTCCGAGCCTTGTCCCACAGAGAGAATGGGAACAATTTAACCCGGAAGGCATCGAGTGTGACCCCTAGAATGAGAATGAGTCACACACCTTTATGAAGGACTTGAGGTGTAAATGAGGATCTTCGGACGGGAGTCGTCCAAATTGTCCGGCCGCATTCAGCATTTGAATCATGACACCCTTAATCTCAAAGTGTCCAGCATTAAAGGTCGGAGGTGTGATAGCTGAATTCAGTTTGTTTAAGTCCAGAATCCTGAATTCCATGATGGCCTTGTTCAGATCTGGGTTTGGAGGCAGTGGTGGACGGGCCTGGTGGTCCCTGTTGAGCGCTTGCTCCCCTTGTGCGTGAAAGCGATTGTTCTGCCCATCCTCCATGTCTGCAAAGTCAAAGAGTTGACTCCCTCGCTTCTGCTTCCTGCGCCTTTGCTTGTAAGTGTGTTCGATTTTGGGATCGTACGGCTCTAGGTTGACCGAATGCGAGTTACGCATACACTACAGAATGTGCCGAAAATCAAGAAAAGGAAAGAAGCGAGCCTTATTAAATGAATCACAACTATTCAATGATAAATGCGTCGTCACTAAAGGTATCAACAATCCCCGGCAACGGCGCCAAAAACTTGTTGGTTAATTTCCTTGATGGCAAGTGAACCAGTCGAACAAGTAATAAAGAGTAAGTAGAGTATCATCCCACAGAGACTGGGATACCGAATGTTGACGCCTAATCACGAATACAGTTCTAATTGCAAAGAAAATATATCTGATTTGGGTTGAGATTTATAGCTATGCTAAGAACAAGAAAAGAAATAGTTGGTCGTAGTTGAAAGAATATCAGTAAAAGTCAGGCTGAGCTTAGAATACTCCCTAAGCATGTTAATCCCCCAGTTGCGCTTTGCACAATGCTATAGCATCTATACTATACAGCTCTCGCAATTGCTACAGCATAGACACCTTTGACACATCTATTCAGTTAATCCACCACTCTGGTTTATCGAAGCTCTCGCGTCTGATACGTACAAGCCTAACTTACTTCTCCCATACATCTATGGCGATTTTCTATTTAAGTTGATCACTACAATTCAAGGTGTTATGGTTATGAGCGGTAGACCCATCTCTGAAGCCTACAATAATAGGTCAAGCCTTGCACCAGCCTGCTTAGCAATCACTGTTTCTAAGAGGTCTAACCTCAACTCCTTCTCGGTAAGGCGAAGCCACTGATCTAGTCCTTAGCTCTCGCTAATCGACAAGAAATTAAATCACTGATAAGAAAACTGAATGTATTGAATTAAAACTAGCAACTGGGTTCATTCCACACTTAGGACATCATCCTCATTCAGCCAGGGAAAGTTTAGTTCATGATTGATGAGGGAAACAATAAACAGAGTACAGTAGAATAGCCCATGATTAAAAGATTGACTAGAATAAATAAAAGGAAAACAGAAAGCTTGATGGAGGTTCGACGGTGTGGAAGAAGCCCTATTACATCACAGCTCCACGTCTTCTTATCTCCATCTCACTCGTAAGGACGGATGTTGGGTTCTCCTGACTGGCTCGTGCTTTATAACTTCTCTCACTATCCTCTTGAATCTGACCGCGAAAGGTGGTCTCTTTCTGTTCAGAAGTACTTTGACACTTTTAGGGTTCGCTTTCATTTCCTTATAAGTCGAGATTACTTGCTGTGTACGTCCAACGAGCTGGGCCTTTCCTAATCTTTCGAGGTTCAATCGTATCTTTCCTTCCGCATCTCGGTAGATTGATTCTGCTGATATTGCGGGATTCTTTAAATCTTTAGTTTTGATATTTTGCATCCCTATATGACAGCAATCTAACCATTTACTAATCTGCTTTTTGTTTCCTGAAATAACCTTAACAAAAGATCAAAACAAATCCGCATAGCATCGCTTCATTTACTCTGCTATAGCTTCAGGGAATGCATTGTATTACGCTTTGAGGGAGCAATCTTGATGCTATAGCATTGTATCGGCCATACTGTGCGTCTTTTACATAAAACACGATCTTTTTCTCAGCACATATAAAGGATGCTTATGTGATTTATTCATGTTTATAAACTTCATCCTTAAGTTCCCCATATAATGAATTAATGTCTTTTTGCTTAGATTGAACGCAATTAAGCTTATGTTTGCCACACAATTCAGTCACAGGATATAGGGAAAACATGGCATAAATAGTACTCATCAATTATCCTCAGCCGTAATCATTGTTTTAACATAAGATAGGGCCGTCTCCATAGGCCGAGGGCCAATAGATCCAAATAAATTTTGATAGAAGTCGCTAAAAGACTTGTCAATTGCCTCCCTTTCCTCCAACCAAACCCCACTATCATTCTTCAGTTTCAGGATTTTATTCCTCAGCCTTCTCTGAATCACACTATTGTGGAAGAACTTTGTGTTTCTATCCCCACAATTAAGCCATGAAATTCAGGATCTTTGCCACCAATATGTTTCTTCCTTAACCCAAGCATCTTCTATTTGCCTCGTTAGCTCTTCTACTTCCCTTAATTTTTCTTCTGTTAACACACCAACACAGTAACTACTAAGCTTCTGCCTCAATTGATCGATGGTTTTCCTGAAATTAGGAAAAGCTGCTCTACTCCAAGACACCAGCCTCCTCTTACATGCCTCAAGCCTTCTAACCAGATCTAACATGCTATCCTCCACAGCCCCCTCAATGTCATTCCATCCCTCTTCCACTATATGCAAGAAATCTGCATGTTGTACCCAATTTGCCTCAAATTTAAATGCCCATGGGGTTTTAATCTTACGGAAACAAAAATCAATCATCAAAACATGGTGATCCGAACCCACAGGCTCCATGTGAAACACCACAGCATGCTCAAAGTATTCCCAAAACTCTACATTCCCAACAACCCTATCTAGTCTTTCACGAACTATCGCATTAGCCCTTTTATTGCACCAAGTGAATTTCGAGCCTTTAAACTCTAAATCCAATAAATTGCAATCAAATAACAACCTCTAGAAATTAATAATTTTCCTCATTGACCTAGGATTTCCCCCTTCCTTCTCAACTTGGGAAAGTAGATCATTGAAGTCCCCAACTAATAACCAAGACCCAACTAAATTGATTGATAAACTTCTCACTAAACCCCCATATAAACTTCCTCTCCCCCTCTTTATGCGGTCCATAGACAAATGTGATGAAATTAGGATTTTTCAAGCTCGCTAATTCAACTATCACATGAATGATGTTTTCAGATTTGTACAGAATAGTCACAACAATGTTATCTGCCCACCACAATGCTAGCCCTCCAGCCAGCCCAATTGGCTCAACATAAGCATCCTGATTATAACCACATTGATGTCTGTTCCTCATGATTCTTGCAGACCCAATTTTGGTTTCCATTTGGAAGATTATTGAAGGATTATTCTTTCTAACCAAATCCTTCAAGTTTCTAACTGTCAAGGCTTTTCCCAGGCCTTGACAGTTTGAAGAAAGTAGTTTCATGGTGCCTTGGTGGTTGTTAAAGGCTAGCCACCATTACCCTCAACACTGATATTCCTTTTGTTGACACTTTTTGCTTTAAAAATGAATTTGGAACCTGTTTACCCTGTAATCTCATTATCAACCATTTCTACATCATACCTCTCACCTTCAGATGGAATATTTTCTTTCTCCATTCTCCCCTTTTTCCTACTATATCTCCTTGCCCTTGCCTTAATCATCTTTAAATTGTTGGCTGAGATAGAAATATCAAGATTCGAGTTGGTTTCTACTACAGATAACTTCCTCCTTTTCAATTGTACAGAATCCCAATCCTCCTTTGCATTTCTCTTCAAGCCAAGCTGATTAATTCCGCTAATAATCTCCTTCACTTCATCACCACAGAACAAAACCATTGCCAAGGGATTTTCCGAGTGAGCCCGATGAGTACTTTTATGCCATATTTACCCTGTATTTTATGACTGAACTGTATGGTGAATATGAGATTTACTGCATCTAATCTAAGCAAAAAGGCATTATTTCACTGTACAGGGAACTTAAGGATAAATTCCACAGACATCATAAACATGTACTGAGAAAATAACACATTTTGAGGTTTTATGGGAAAGCCGCATAACATAGTCGATACTATGCTATAGTATTAGGACATCATTATTGAAGTGCAATACAATGCATCTCTGGAGCTATAGCAGAGTAAGTGACGCAATGCTATGCGGCATATGTTCTGATCTCTTGTCAAGGTTATTTCAGGAAATACAAGGTAGTTCGGGAACAACGGTTAGATTGCTGACGTTTTGAAATAGAAGATGTGGAGTATCGAAACTAAAGATTTGAAGAATCCCGCAAGATCAGCAGAATCAATCTACTAAGACTGGAAAGAGATGATACGATTGGATCCTGACAGATTAGGAAAGGCCCAGTTCGTGGAACATACGCAGCAAGTAAACCAGACTATATAAGGAAACAATAGCCAAACCTAAAAGGAGTCGAAGTCACCGAAAGTAAAAGACCATTCCAGACGGCTAAACTCAAAAGAAGAGTGAGAGAAGTACAAAGCACGAGAACTCCAAGAGAACCCAACATCCTTCCTTGCAGTGAGACGGAGATAAGAAGACGTAGAGCTGTGACGTGATAGGGCTTCTTCCACGCCGTCAGAACCTCTATCAAGCTTTTTGTTCTTTTCTTCTTTAATTATAGTTGATCTTGTGATGATGGGCTATTTTGTTGTGCTTTGCTCTGTGATTCCCTCGTCAATCATGAACTAAACTAAAAGTGGAGCTTAATCACCAAGAGGGGGTAAATTGGGGATTATAAAATTCTTCTGAATTGCTTTGTTTTTTGAATACTAAAAATAGAGCTAAACAGAGTATAGGGAAGAAGAGCAGGACACAAGGAATTTATACTGGTTCGGTCCAACCTCTTGACCTACGTCCAGTCCCCAGACACTCTGGGATTTTTCACTAGCTTAATTGATTACGCACCTTGTAACTCAAGAGTAATTCCCTCACTAGAACTTACTCCCCCTTACAAGTTGCAATCAATATCCCAATCTCCAAGTCCCCTGACTTAAGATTCTTACAATAAATGATTTTCAATAAATGAACTCTCTCTAAGAGTGGATAAATATAATCACTGAAATACAAATGTATCAAAAGATACTTTACACAAGAAAACTCAAAGAGTAGTTGGAAACTTGAATGATTTTCGTTTTTCTGCAGATTGGTTGTTGAGAAGAATTGAATGCAAATCTATTTATACAAAGAGAGCATTAAATGACCGTTGTAATCTTCAATGTGACCGTTGCCAACATTAAGGAAGGATTAGCATAAGCTTTGGTCTTCTTCTCTCTCTACTCTTTGGTTAATTCAGCTGCATAGATGTTTATGTTTGACTTCTTGACTTTTAATCCGTTGGAAGAGCAACTACTGGATGTGGAAAAGAAACATTAATCCCTTTGCAGCGTGTGGAGAATGATTGTCCAAAAGGATGCAAGTTTTCTGGACTTTGCATTTAATGAGCTGACATCACTTTTTGCTTTATGATAAATCTTCATTTAATACTCTTTAAATCATCTGAAACTCACTAACAAAATGGTTAAACATAGTTAGGAATAATAATGAGTGATGATAAGAAGTATTAAGATCAATCATAAAGATTTCACAAATTCGAGCAGTTTGATTTTCAAATCCTGCGACACAAACTCGAGTTTGTTCATCCAAACTGGAGTTTTCAATTTTTATTAGAAGCCTAAACTCGAGTTTACAAAACAAAACTCGAGTTTTCTTCATCCAGAGAAGAATGTCGCGATTTGAACTTTCAAACAAGTTTTGAGAAAGTGCAAAACTCGAGTCATTAAGTGACAAACTCAAGTTTTTGATATTTATAGTGAAAACAAGTTTAAGTCCAAAAGCTCAAAACTGGAGTTTCCAAAACCAAACTGGAGTTTTCAAAAGGTTCAAATAGAGCAGAGCTCTCTGCTTGGTCTAAACTCGAGTTTACAAAGTGAAACTCGAGTTTCCATAAATCTTAGGAAAATGGAAAACTCTCTGCATGGTCTAAACTTGAGTTTTCAATTAAAAAATGGAGTTTTAAAATTTTTAGAAATTTTGAGTTGTTCTCTGTAAATCTTAAACTCGAGTTAGTAAAAAAACGAAACTTGAGTTTCCTCATAAGAGAGAAAACTTTGAAAAACTTTCTGTCATATGCAAACTGGAGTTTTCAATCAAAACTAGAGTTTTCACAAGTTCAGAATGGAGCATAGTTCTCTGTATGCTGTAAACTCGAGTTTCCAAACTCAAACTCTAGTTTCCAACAAAACTTGGAAACTTAGAGAACTCTCTGTCTAGCATAAACCCGAGTTTCCAAATGGAAACTCGAGTTTTGCTAAGTTCAAAATATTGATAGCTCTTTGTCTTGTCAAAACTCGAGTTCATTAAAACTAAACTCGAGTTTGCTTTGTCTTGAAAAACTTAAGAGCTCTTTGTATAGTCAAAACTCGAGTTTCAAAATCTAAACTCGAGTTTGTCTAAGTTTTCAAAAACTTGAGCTACTCTCTGTCAAGTCCAAACTCGATTTTTCAAACCAAAACTTGAGTTTGTCTTTGACAGTAAATTTTTTTTAACTTAACAAAGACAAACTTCAACTTGGGTTTACAATTGTCAATTATCATCAAAACACATAGAGAACTAACATAAACTTCATATGGCTGAGCGAGGATGATTTTCTAAGTGTAGAATGAACCTAGTTGCTATTTCTTAATTCAATACATTCAGTTTGCTTATCAGTGGTTTAATTTCTTGTTGATTAGCGAGAGCTAAGGGCTTGATCAGTGGTCTCGACTTACTGAGAGGGAGTCGGGGCTAGACGTCTGAGAAACAGTGATTGCTAGGCAGGCTAGTGCAAGGCTTGACCTATTATTGTAGACTTCAGGAATGGGTCTACCGCTCATAACCATAACACCTTGAGTTGTAATGACAAACTAATTAGAAAATCGTCATAGATATATGGGAGAAGTAAATTAGGATTGTACGTATCGGACGCGAGAGCGTCGGTAGATTGTAGTGGTGGGTTAACTGAATAACATTGTAAAAGGTGGTCATGTTGTAGCATTGTGAGAGCTGCGTAGCATAAATGCTATAGCAATGCGTATAGGCAACTGGGGGATTAATATGCTTGGGAAAGACTCTGAGCTCAGCCTACCTTTTTACTTATATCTTCTTCGACTACGATCAATTGTTTATTTCTAGTTTATTAGCATAATTATAGAAACTCCCAAACCAATCAGACTTTATTTTCTTTTTAAACACAACCAATTCTGTGATTCAGCGTCATCATTCGATAATCTCAATCTCTGTGGGACGATACTTTACTTACTCTTTATTACTTGTTCGACTGGTGTACTTGCCATCAAGGAAATCCACTAACAGAGCCTCCAAGGATACATCATCATTAATACCTGAACCCACAGAATTATATTCCTTCAAACCAGCAGACCCTGAGTTTCCATCTATCCACGTTCCTCCCTTGTTCTTATGCAAATCACCTAAATCCTTCAAATCACTGTTTGGCAACTACTCGAGTTACCACTCCAATTTCCTATATTGCTTCACATCCCCTGGTTGCATTTGGAGTCAAAGCAACATCACTAACTAGTTTTGCAGATTCTCTCCCCTTAAACCAAACCTCCTCCTTTTCCACAGATGGAGCATCAATTACTCGTATGGAAAAAAGGTCCTCCTCATCCTCTTTAGGTTCTCTACGCGATCTCTGATAGTCTTCATTCCTTTTCTTCTCAATTGGTGCCTCTTTTTTCCTCCTGACATCTATCGCTTCAGTCCCCTCACAACGCACCACAACCGAGGTCTCATCCTAGCTACGAGATGCAGTTGTAGTAAGCTAGGCCCCGTACTAAGGCTCATTAGTATTATAGATTGACATCAATCGTTCAGAGCTACATGTTCGGTTATCATGTCCAAATTTACCACAATTATAACAGAAGTTCTTAAGCTTCTCATACTTAACCTAAATCAAATATTCCTACCATTCGGTCTAGGTAGCCAGGATCTATATGCAAATGGCTTCCTCAAATCTAACACTATTCTAGCCCTTAAGAAATTATGCAGGTACCTTTCATTGTAGTGCGGATCCTTAGCTAGCATGACTTCACCGACATATCCATCAATCGATAGCATTCTCCACACATAACGCTTCGAGTGGAACATTTTGCAACTAGATCCAAACAGGACAGCGGCTGAAATCAAATTCCTCGCATGATTTGTACCTAGATCTCTCCATCAGATTCAAGACATAACCATTAATCGACCATGGACGACCTTGCAAGATCCTATTATATTCTTCTTCATTCAGAAATTTAAACATGAAGGCGTTTCCTGTAACTTCAATCACTTCGAAACCTGATTGCAAATTCCATGCCTTCCTCAAAATCGCCTCCATTGCGAATCTTGTATAGGATTTGCTTGCTAGGACTTTGCTGATCAAAGTCTGTTGTGTATCAATTTCCTTCCATACTAATGGAGATGTAATTTGAATCCCCTCCATAAGAAGAAATAGATGAGATGCCGTAATCCAAAGGTCCCCGATGCCGACGCCAGCTATTTGAAATCGACGAGAACACCACCAAGCCTCCCGTCTATAGCGTTGATCCACCACTACTTCCTCGACCTAACCACTCTCATGCTTGGTGGAGAGAACAGAGCTCCCACACGAGTGCGCGGGGAGAAAACCTATAATAATACGTGCCTTGATAGAAAAAGAATTTTGAAATTACAAAATCTCAAATCATATTTGTTACCAATAGTTGATAAGGAAAAATTTGATAAGCAATTCACAACTCACTTTTAAAAAAATATTTGATTTAAAATTTTAAAATTTTAAAACTCTTTTTCTCTCTTTTCCCTTTTTTAAATTTCCTTCCAAAAACACCATCTAGCTGAAAATTGACATGAAAATTTCCCTTTAGAGCTTGTTGTTGGTTTTGATTAGTTTTGATGATGTCTTATATAGATGTCATTCTTAATAGCAAAAAGGTTGCATACTACATTTATCTTTTACTTTGACTAATTATTATATTTAATGTAGATGCAAAGTTTTATGATGGAGAATGTTGATTGAAGAAAGAAGCTCTTGCACAATATAATGGGAATATCATAATATTAAGGAAGCAAGAGGTTATCAAATGATTTTGGGGATAATCTAGAAGGAGAGAAGAAATTGAAGAAGGAAGAACTTGCAATGCAATGGAATATCTTTATTCAAGTTCTTATATTGATGCTAGAAGTATCCAAGATCATATGGAAGCCGGAACGGA
Source organism: Acacia pycnantha (assembly GCA_025563575.1). Taxonomy (NCBI): domain Eukaryota; kingdom Viridiplantae; phylum Streptophyta; class Magnoliopsida; order Fabales; family Fabaceae; genus Acacia; species Acacia pycnantha. The sequence continues at coordinate 4,759,838 of JAMWYP010000021.1, read as the reverse complement.
TCAATTCGAGTTTAAACCATCAAAAATCAGTTCCAGGATGAGCAAACTCGAGTTCATAACTTGCAAACTCGAGCCTCGTAATGTCCTCGGCAACTCGGCGCCTCGGACAAGCCAAACTCGAGCTTAGAACACAAACCTGCAGTTTGGAACTCCAAAATCGAGCCCATAATTAGCAAACTCGAGCCTGTAATGTCTTCAGCATTTCGGTGTCTCTGGACAAGGCAAACTCGAGCCTATTAGTTGACAAACTCGAGCCTACAACGGTCTTGACATTTCAGCTACTCTGTTCAGCGTTTCACTCTGGCGACGTCTGGTCATTCGATGATATCTCCAGAAATACAGATCGGATTGAAGTGAAACCAGTGGAAAATGAAACTAGACTCCCAATGCGTCATTTTTATATATAATTGAAGAAAAACGGAGTCAAGATTAAGGAGCTATGAATTTATGAAGTTGACAGTGATATTCACGTCACACAAATGACCAACCTTCAATGTTTTGAGTGTATCTCACAAACGGAGAATCCAATTGAGCTGAAATCGGTGGCATTGGAAAGTATACTCAAAGGGCTTTAAAATAGATAATTGAACCAACCAAAAAGAAGTTCAGACCAGGGAGATATGGCCCCTGAAAGTAGACAGTCTGTTCTGGGTGTTGCACAATTTGCTATAAAGAGAAGCAAACTCGAGCCTATTAGTTGACAAGCTCGAGTTAGCGGGTTACAGAGAGCTATCAGGTCGCGAAAATCATCCGAACTCGAGCCTATAAGTGACAAACTTGAGTCTAGACAAGACAGAGAGCAAAAGATGATTTTGAAGAGACCCAAACTCGAGCCTATGAGTGAGGACTCGAGCCTGGATCCCAAAAATGTTAAAAACTCTAGAGTTTGCTCTGAACCTCCGGTTTGCAGCTTGCAGAAGCTGAACCTGACACCTTGCAAACTCGAGCCTACTTAAGCAAACTCGAGTTCATGTCTCTGATACAGAAAGTCAGCAGTTCGAAAGTCTCGTTTCTCATCAAAGAACATCCACATGATTACCCAAATGACTTATACTTATTCTTAACATTATTTATATCATTTGTGTACATGTTTCGATTATTAAAGCTTGAGAGAACATCAATCTTGACAGAAATCAAGGTATAGAAGATGAACTTGCGTCGATTTTGAAACACGAAAGAGGACTGAATCCAATTAGAAACTTGAAGAAACGAAGCTGTCCTACTCAATTGCAATGCTTCTCCAAAGGATTCAATCATTCGAGATGATGAAATACTCCAACGGACATAAGCCAAACAGATTCAAAGATTCGAATTTAATGTTCATGACAGAATCAACCACTGTTGACGAAACGGAAAATCGAGCATTTACTTTCACGCGTCAAACAGAGGAAAATTCAAGAAGAAGAAGTCCTTCACTTGGAAACAATTGATATAGCCATTACTCGAATGATTCCCGAACAAATAAAGAAAAGTCATTAAATGACGTAACGGTCATAATCTTCAATGCAGCAAAAGTTGGAAATCGAAAAGGCCGTGAGTCCCAACGGCTAGAATTTCGAATGGAGAGAATTCAGAATTGAGAAGCAACAGTCATATGAAAATTTGTCGTTATATATAGAGCTGCATACAAACCTTCAAAGACATAACAACAAGAAGAGAAACAAGCTTACACCTTCAACATGCTATTACTCTGATCTGCTTATCATTTACTCTCTGATTTTCAATGGCTATAAATCATAGAGAGTGAAATGTTTTGTATTGTACTTCAGTGTTTATCGATAGACTTCTCATATATGTTTTGGATGATTGCTCATCTCTTTATAAATTATTATTGTCATTCAAACTACTTTCAATAAGCTGCAAAAAGATTCTTAAAGTTCTAAGTTTTTAATCAAACACCCAATTCACCCCCCCTCTTGGGTGATAGTCAAGTCTTTCATTTGGTATTAGAGCCAGGTTAACGGTAACCATGATCGGGGGTTCTCACAGTGTGATCTGTGGCGAAGCATTGGCTCTTACCCCGACATGGCCAGTGGATGGTGGTGACTGTCGCTGGTTGCACTGGCCGTGAGGCGGTGCGTAAAATTAGCGCCTGAGATACCATGAAATGCCACAGCGGAGGTACCGCTACGGAATTTCATTTGGTATCAGAGCTAGGCTCTTGTTTAAAGGATTTAACAGTCTCAAGAGTTATCAAATGGCTAATTTTGGGTGCTGCTCGTTTTTGAAAGGATTTGACTTTACCATTCCACCACTTTTCAAAAATATTGATTTTTGGTTTTGGAAATCTAGAATGACTAGTTTTATCAAAGCAACTGATTTTGATATGTGGAAAGTCTTTACAAACATTTTTGACTTCACTCCAAGAAAGAATTGGACAGAAACATATATGAAAATGTTTTCATTAAACATTAGAGCAATGAACATATTATACAGGTCTTTAACCGAAAAAGATTTTGAGAAAATCAAATGTTGCTCTAGTGCTAAAGATATTTGGGATTCTCTTGATTCTATTTATGTTTCTAACAATTGTGTTGTAGTTGAAAGTGTTGACAGTTCATCTGAAACTATCAGCTGTGTATCCACATTTGATGAACAATTGGAAGTGAAGAATAAAGAAGGAGAAATCTTAGTACACTTCCATGGTCCAGACAACACAAAAGAACAAGAGGAAGAGGATTCCCAGGAAGAACTCATGGAAGATTATGATCAATCATTATCTAGAGTTCAAGATGCACATGTGTTAAACAATTCTAATTCTTCTTGTGCAGTTAAGAAAAATGATTTTGAACATTTGCATAAAACTGTTCTGCAACCATTTACTAATTCTATTTTGAAAAACAAACATGTTTTCGAAAATCATGCTGGAAAATCATGTGGGAAGAAAGAATATACAAATATGGGCCATTTGACATTGCATCTGCTTGATCAATACCATTCTTGCAGAACTGAACATAATATGCATCATTCTATTATTTGCAATTATTGTGGAAATTCTGGTCATATTTCTCATACATGTTATATTAGGAGAAATTATAATGTGAGAAATAAATCTGTTTGGGTTCCTAAAAGACAAGTAAGGTCCACTACCAACAGTCAAGGACCCAAGTATAAATGGGTACCAAAATGTCCATCTAGTACTCCATGTATGCAGGATCATTTGAAAACAATGGACATAAGGGTACTGAGAAGATGAAGAAGAATCCAATAGTTTCTCATGAACCTACAAGGAAACTCATATCAGTTAGGAGAACTTGTGGAAAAGCCATTGCTGGAACTACATGGTCAAATCATAAGAAGCAATGGATACAAGCAAGAAGATTATCATCTACCTCAAGAACAAACTACCATAGAGTACCATTCAACTATCTTGAGGAGAACAAGAAGAGGAGAATCTCTCAAGTATCAAATAGAAGACTCTTGAAGTCTACATTTTCTGAGAGAACTTTGCAGATACCCATGTAAAGACATATGAAGAACAAATGGGTAAGCAAAGCCAACACACCAAGTACCTAAGGTAAAGGTATACAATGGTAAAACCTCCTTTTCTATCATTTGAAATATTCATTGAGGTTTTATATTCTCAAACCTTAGGAATGAACATTGCAAAATGTTTTTAAAATTGGGCTTTAACATCCCGATTTATTATTCAAAAGGATTGCAATGTTATTAACTTAATTTCGTATGCATATATGATGATTTGAAAAGAAAGTATCTCTTTTATGCATAAAGTTATGATTAATTCATTGTGCTCAATTATCTTGAATTGGTTATATTCATAAGAGCATGTGAATCTTTGGTTTCTACAAGCTAACAATGATTGGATCCAAGGAAGGTTGGATACCAAGAAAGAAAAAGATTTATACAGTTTTGTAGGATCAAGGAAAGCTTCTCAAAGATGGAACAAAGAGAAATGATCCAAGTCTTGAGAAAGCTAAACAAGTTGCTGGATGTTGATGGTGAACATTGGAAAATGAGTTATCTACATCAGTCCATCTCAACCAAGCAAGCTTCTATGAGGACAAGAGGAATTACGGTGATATCTAATCCTTACCTCTTACTAAGATTATATAAAATTCATTTTTGGTTTGCTTTTGGTTAAAAGAATTTGAAACTTAATCAATTTCAGCCAATTAAAAACCATTTCTTTAAACTCCAGAGTTTTGTGTAGAGTTTGTTTAAACTCCAGAGTTTTGTGTAGATGGCAGCTTTCCTTCCATTTTCGGAGGGAAAGCATCTTCCCTCAAATAAGGGAAAATGTCCAATTCCAGGTGAGTTGCTGACTGAACTTTCACAGAATAAATGCAGTAAAATCTATGGGAATATTGTGATCTTCCCTTTCCCTCCCCAAGTTTTCTTCCTAACAAACGGGTCCTTAGAATCCCTCGTATCCCCCCCTCCCCCTCCCCTCCCTCAAACCAAACGACCCGCAAATGCAATTCTACGCATAGTCGCAAGCTTCATCGGCGCTGCTTTGAGCCTTCTGCCCTGACCTAGCTGCGTCTCTTACAGGCCGGAAGTTGAGTCTCTCGACGGTTAGCTGACCGTAAGAGTAGTAAACTCCTGTTATCATCCTTGGAGATGACATCTGTCTCTCATTATCAAGAGTTCTGAAAGGAGAATGGGTCTTCGAAAATTCCCTGTACGAAGTAATTGTCTACGCTGGCAGCTTCTAGTTGCTGTCTCTACTCTTCTGGTAATAATAATGATCCTGAATCAGTTCAATTATTTCAGGCTTTGGAATTATCTGTATTTGCTTAAGGTCGGAGTGAGTTTAATTAACATGATCGGGAGGATGATTTGGGATTTCTTTTCTGAGAGGGATCACTTGGCTAGTTTTTAGGTGCATTGGCATTTTTTTGATCCTTAAGGTGTTGAACTGAATGGTTGGGATGCTACTCTTGGAATGGGTGCTATTCATGCAAGCCCCCGAAAATTGATCTCTTAGATTATCCTTTCTTTTCTTCTGTCCATTCTTCTTGTTGTAGGGATTGATGCTATTCATGCACTACTTGGTTTCTCTTAGTATTCCCTCGGGCCTGCTATCCCTCCTATCATGTGCATTACCCCGCAGCTCGCTAATTCCATCAGCAGACATTGCCAGCACTCACAACCACCATATTCCATGAAATATAGGACAGCCTAAAAATGCACAGAAAACATGAGCAATTAACATTCTCACCTTTGAAAGTTAGCAGCTGGTCCCTAAATTGGTTGATGTTGTGCAATTAACACCATTTTTTAGTGAATTCAAGTCCACCAACATAGCTCCTTCATTTAGCTCCAGTAGTGCCTTCGTTTCCCCTCCTTGTCTCACCACATTTGCCTCCCTTTCATCCCTTCCATGGAGTCACCTACTTGTTTTCCTCTCCCTCCATGGATAGAGAGGCCATTAGTTATAGCATTAGCACTGATCAGGAATCCATAGCGATGGGAGAAAATGGATGAAGCGGTTTTAATAATAGTGATGGAACACATGCGTCTGTGCTTGCTCCATTGGTAGAATTTTTGTATTTCCTTGAAAACCATAATTTCTAGTACCTTTGTGAATGGGCTTAGGATAAATATGATAGCCCTTTTATTGTGGAGGCATTGGATTTAGATGGTGATGGGTTGTTGAGTTTGGGCAATTTTTTTGGCTATGATGGAGGATGGCACCAAGTCCCATTATGTTGTATTTTCAATTTGGGAAGGAGAGGGTGTGATGAAGAAAAAAGAAACTAAACTTTGTATTTGAATTTTTGGTAACCTGTCAGATTTCATTTGGGGCTTTGGTTTTGTAACTTTTGTGGATTCATGTTTGAGTTTGATATAGAGCGAGCTTCCTTCCATGGCTTCTTGATAGAGAGGAGAGAAAAAGAAGAGAGGAAGGTAGAGAGATAGGGCTGAGGACTGAGGTTGAAGAAAGAGAAAACAGTGACAGGATGTTTATTGGGTTCTACATTGAGTATGCTCACTGATGTCGTAGTGATGAGTTAGCCTTTCTTTTTATTGATGATGACAGATACTTTAATGATTTCATTTAGATAAATCTATGCACGATTGTCTGCTGTAGTTGTGTTTGTGTTTTATATTTTTATTTTAGATCTGAAATAATTAGATCCCACCAGAGGACTTTTGTTTTTATCTTTTAATTTTTTAAAATTTTGATGGTGATTAACACATATTACTTTATGCATATTTAGGGTGAGATTGTTATTATCATAAAGTTTTAATGCTTATTTGCAATTTGTTTGTTGTTTTGTCAGTTCTTGGCAGTATGCTCAGTTGCGTCTGGCCTTGAATCTCATAAAAGTAGCAGATCATCTATATTTTCCTTATTTAACCTCAAAGACAAGAGCCGATTCTGGAGTGAGGATGTTATACGTGGTGGTATGTATTGGTCTGGTTTGTTGAATAAAAGAAGAATCTTTCATTTTTATTCTTTTTATGGACCTTCATTTTCTCTAACTTTTATATTTCTTTCAGGTTTTAATGATGTAAAGTTATCAAGCCACGGCAAATTAAGCGCACTTAATTACACTAATGCAGGTGATACATTCTTTAATTAAAATTATTCTTGAAGTGTCTGTTATTCCAAAGGAGACATTATTGTAAGCTTTATTGTACAGATACAGCTGATAGCAGTGACAAGCTTTTTGGTTTAGTTAATAAGATGTCATACGTAAGAAGCTAATTACATTGTATATTGGTTTAATGATCAGTGTTGATCCAAGTCATTTAGTGCAAAGTATACTCTTGTACTCGTTTTTCTTTCTGTGTGTATGTGTAAAAATATAATTTTTTATTTGAATGTTAACTGATTAGTTATTAGTAGCTGTCATATGGTGAATATTAAAAAAGAATGTTGTTTCTATAATAGAAGCTTCTCTCTTGAAAGCTCATTTTTTCGTTTCCAACCATAATGTCCATAGGCAAAACATGTGATCATCATATCAGATTCTTGGTACTCACTTTTTAGATGCCGTTTTTACATGTTAAGTCTTGGCATCTATTAATTTTGTTAAGTCCTGGGTTCTCTTACTAGGCTGCACTAATAAGGTATACAATTTCAGAAATCTTAATTGTCTAATATTGATGTCCATACTTTAAGGGTCAGTTTGGGGGTGTTGTGGCATTCCAAAAGCTCAGTTGCTGTTAATGCTTTGAATGTCATTGTTTAGGTTGTATAAATATGACGCTTGATAAAAGCTCTGGAAAAGCTTAAAATACAGCAGGGTTGATTGATAAGATCCTTGGTAATAGTATATAGAAGTTTCTTTGAATATGAATTGTGACTATAATATATGCTCAAAAGAACTTTTAAACTGCGCTGTAAAAATTGAATTACATATTTCTGGGGCAATATGATTCTTGGAATTACTACGAGTGGAAGACATGAGTGAGATTTGTGTGCATGGTAGCATTTCGCACCTAGTGTAGAAGTAGTGATGAAAACTTGGAAGCATTTTGTTTTTGTACGAGAGAATTCATCATAAAGTAATGAACATATGTCAAGGATATATATTGGGTGGAATCTAATTTGGTTAAAATATCTCTTTGGGCATTTAACTTTGTGCTAGTAAAAACTGTCGCCAAGCATCCCTCATGGTGTTTTTCTAGTGAAGCTGTAGCCATTTAAAAACACCAAAAGGAGCATCATAAACGTTCAACTAAATATGAAGTTGCAGCTTTTGTTGTGAAAAATACCAGAAGCCATTGCCATAATATTCCCAACTGAGGGCTATGTTTATAAACATTTTTCCTTTTTGAATTACAGGTAATATTGCGAACTATCTTAAGCTCCTTGAAGTTGATTCCATCTTCCTTCCAGTTCCTGTCAATTTTATTTTTATAGGTTTTGAAGGGAAAAGTCACCAAGGTACATAGTTGGAAGACTGACTTGCATCTTTTCTGTTATTATCATTTTTTAATTCAATTTAATTTTTCTTTTCTAAATTTTGTGATGCTTTTTTGTTTTACAGAGTTCAAGCTTCACCCAGAAGAAATTGAGCGCTGGTTTACAAAAATTGATCACATCTTTGAACATACACGGGTTCAACATGAAGAAATTCTAACCCCCTTCTCTAAAATCAGTGCTGATAAATTGCAGCTGCACCCCCATCTTCCTGTTGTCAGTCACATAAATTACAAGTAACAATTTTGTTTAGCCCCCTGTTATGCTGTCTGTTCTTTAAATGGTGATGTCATTTCCTTTGTGTGAAATTTAACTCTTCATTTTTCTAGCTTAACAAAACATTTATGAATCATTTCTTAAGATTTATAGTTGGAGATTAAGGGAGGGAAGTGATTTAGGGAAGGCAAACCACTGACCATGTGACTTATCTCAATGTTCATACCTGTTAGCGTAAAGAGTTGTAGACAAATAAGGATTAGGTGAAACCAGAGGTATGGGAGTGGTAGTAGTGGTAAATGATAGCTTTTTGGGATTTATAACCTTGTATTTGGCCGGAGAAAAGTGAGTTCTGTCATTTTCAGAGAAGTTTAAGGGGATGTCTGGCCTCTTGAAAGCCAGAACCACTACCTTGTTGATTATTGTTCTGTCACTTGTGTTTATTATTTTGTATCTGGGTGTATTTGGGATATGGGTTTTGGCTGGAATCAGATTCGTTTCTTGTAATCTTCTTCAGTTATTTTGTTTAAAATCCCAAGTTATCCCACTTACTGTCAGTTTCCAGGGTCTCCTTATTATTCTGTTGAACATTATGACTTAATCGAAAAGGAGTTTTGACAGGGGGTAAATGTTTGTAAGCACATTGTCTTGACATCTTTGGACGAGTTAAACTGTGAAACGTGAATTAAATGAATTGATGAAAAATAAATATTACAATTGATTTATGAAGACCCATAGCTGGTCTTTGGTAGCTTCTATCTCAAAAAAGAAGCTGCTGTTCTTTCGATTGGCTCCCTTGATGTCTTATGTTCTGTTACATAACAAATGCTAAACCTTACCATCTTGTGTTTACCCCCTGATTACATCATGCTAATATATAAATCAGTTTATTTCTATTCTCTTGCTTCCATTAAAAAATATGCATATTAGAAAGAAAATAAGTACATAGCTTGAAGAGAAGTACTCTTAAAACCAATAAGATAACAGAAGAATTTAACAATCAAGAAGTTTATATAGAAGTGTCCACTGGAGCTTTCCAACCCCCATGCAAGAAACTTTCCTCAAGAGACTCATTTAACAGCCCATTTTTTGGTGATGTTGTAGATGGAGGCACATGGATGGTGCCTCCAAATCCATCTAAAAAGTTAGTGTTGTCTTTTATCACTAAGATTGTGATACTTTGGTGCAGTTTTTCTGTTCATGCTATAGAAATGGGGGAGAAGGTTGCTTCTTTATTTGAGCATGCCATAAATACTTTTGGTCGAAAGGAAAATCCAGTTGGTAGCAGGTAAGCTATGCTTATTTTGCCTTTTCTTACACTTGATTTGTTAGTATAAGTATTTAGGTTTTCTTTGACATGTATGATAGCAGTGAACGCTCTTATAGCTAAAGTCCATATGTAATGTAGACATTCTAACAAGTGTCACTATCCATGAGGAATGAATATTGCATCTTATTTCTCAAATTTTATGCAGTGTTGGAAAATCCCTTCATTATATAGCTCTTAATATCCCTTGATTTTAGGATCTTGATTGGGTATTTCAATTTAGGAAAGTTTCATATTTTCTACTGATTTTAATCCCTCCTTTCTCTCCTCTAATTACTCTCTCTAAGTCTATATATTGTAACTCTCTTTGCATCTGAAAAATATAACTCAAAATATGAGTGTTCTCTGATTTCTTCACATTTCAAGGGACCCACATTAGTTACAAGAACAGAAGATAACATAACTAGTAGCTCATGTATTCAAAAGCTGCTAAATGAGACCGGTAGAGAATGAGTTATAGATGGCTAAGTGCTTGCTACCCATTTGTAAATTTTATTAATCAATACCCTTGTGCCCAAATATCAACCTTAAAATGCAATCAACCTTGATTTATTTGTTTTGCCTTTTGTTTTTGTTCCTTGCTTTCTGTAATTCCTTTAACTTGTTGATTATAGGGATAATGATGATGGTGTTTGGCAAGTAGATCTTGACATGATGGATACTCTCCTGGCTAGTCTAGTTGAATACCTTCAACTTGAAAATGCATATAATGTCTTCATTTTGAACCCTAAGCGAGACATAAACAGGCCTAAATATGGATATCGGTGAGTAGCTTATAACAATTTACAGATCGCTATCAGTAGCCCAATTAGATCTTATGATTTATTGAGTTCCTTTTCATCATGTGTGTATATCATTTACTGTAGTATTATTGTAATGAATAAGGTGGGTAAAGAAACTGATAGCTTGGCAGTTTTGATAAGGATCTTTTGGGAGTGAATCTTCTTTTTTGTCAAGTTTTTTTGAATTTGGCGTCTTATTTGCTGGATTACTCTTCAACTCAATGTTTTAGGTTTTTTCAAGGGGATATTTAGATTAAAGAATGTTTCTTATTAGAGAAAACATTTAACAACAATAACAAGTGTCATCTCAATAAGTGGGATAGGCTACTTGGATTGTGCAATGCCATTGCACTCTATTCACAACCAACTCTTCCATATATATGTTCACCCATAGAACGTGATTGATAATTTTGTTGAGTGTCCTTCTTTGTTTCCCTCCTCTGTTTATAGGGCTAAAGACTATACGCTCAACCCCTCACTGACACTTCCATCTGCCTACTATGCATGTGACCAAATCATCTGAAATTATTTTGTACCATTCTCTCTTCAATTAATGCTATGCCGACTTGTCCTCTCAAACAATCATTTTGAATCTTAATTTCTTTTTATGACCTTACATTCATATTAATATCCTCATCTTTGTTACCTCAATTTTATATTCTTGTTGCCCTTTTAATGCTCACATTTAGCCTAGTAGGAACTTTGTGATCACAAATATCTCTTGATGCATTCCTCCATTTCAACCATCTTGTGTAGTATCCTATGCATAACATCTCCATCAATTTATTTGTCAATTTGTAATTAAATTATGTAACCCTCTGATTTGTTCCTTACTTTCTATTGATCTGAATGTATATGTCTGTACATCTTGTTTATCTCTCTTGATTTGTTTTATTTCCAACCATTGTAGGAGAGGCTTATCCCAGGCCGAAATCAACTTGCTTAAAGAGGTTTCTGTCATTTTCCTTCTTTTGTACTGAGAACTTTCGTTTTTGAATGTGATGTGCTTGTTTCATTCTTGAATCTGCTTATAAAAAGTTAAATGTAAAAACTAATTATTGATTCAATAAATGGAAGCACTTATAGCTCCTGTATCATGCAGAATAAGACTTTGCAGGTTGAGATTCTTCAGTCAGAAGGCATTCCTGAAACTCTTCTTGGTAAGAAATTCTCTTTTTGTAAATGTTGGCTGGGTTCTAAACCATTATGATTATGTTACAAATCAGCATTTGGATCCCTGCAAATCTTGATTCTTCATGAGAGAAGCCCTCTCAATGAACGGAGTTTTGTATGAAATTCTTGAACTTTTCAATATATTTCCTTTTCAGAAGTTTGAAATCCGAATTTTTCTCTTTAATTTGCTTAGTGGCCTTTTTCATTCACTGCATATATTATTTTACAGCTCTTTCTAAGATTCAACGACCATTGTATGTGAAGCATCCGATGATGATGTTTTCATGGACAAAAACTGAGGACATTGATATTGTAAGTATTTGTTTCCTTTGAGTAGCAGTAGAGCAGATTCCATATGATTGTTAGTTTCCTAACATTTAGGTAAGAAAATTATTATTGTAATTTGATGGACTCAATATTAGTTTTCTTAGGAGTATGGACAAGAACTGAGGACACTAATATTGGAAGTTGTTGGATGCCCCTAGGATTAGGAAGCCTAAGCCCACTAAGCCAGATTAGTGAAGGACAATTGCAGCAAGTTTGAGCTTTTGATGTCTATTAATTTTGTTTTGAAATGGTTATCCTTTTACAAGTCTTAGCAACTTATGGTCCTAAAAAGAGTCGTATCCTAGACATATTTTAATTTCTTCTTTTGTACTAATCCTTGAGGACAAGGATCTTCTGTAGGGGGGAGTATATTGATATGTAGGAATAGGGATAGTAAGGGTAATTTGGTAAATCATAAAGGAAACAGTAGTTTAGGAATATGCTTAAAAGGCTATAAATAGGTTATTAGAATATGTACTCAATGTTGTGAATTGATATTTTACTGTTCAGTCTCTTTTCTCCCTTTTACCACTAACTCTTTCCCTCTCTATGTACATTTTTGTCCAATGAATAAAAGCTATTCACTTCAAGTTTTCATCTGAAAATCCTTACAATTGTATGTAGGTTGAGTGGTACAATAGTTGGCTTGAAGCGGTGGATAATTTTGGGAAGTTCTATCAACATAAAGACACCACTGATATTACTAAAATGAAAGGCTTGCAGGTATGCACTCATAAGTTTATGGTTTGAAGAAAACAAGAGTTCTGTTTGAAATATTGATTGAAAGGTCATCCCACCCATCTCTTACCTTTGCATTTGCAATTTTCCTTATATTTCAAGTTATTGAAAGGAAAGCACAATGACCTTAAGATCTTGATGGAAAGAGTGTTAAAATCTGGGGACTTTAGCGGTCTGCATGCAGAATGCCTCACTGATATGTGGATTGGAAAGGATAGGTTCAATTTCTTTCCCTTTATACATATACTGAAATTAAGGCATATATGTTTATTTAATTTTGTTAACCAAGTGTTGCTATTTTGTACCAGATGGGCATTTATTGATTTAAATGCAGGTCCTTTCTCATGGGGGCCTTCTGTTGGTGGTGAAGGTGTGCGCACAGAAGCAAGTTTACCAAATGTGGACAAAACAATCGGTGCAGTTTCAGGTAGTAATGCAATTTCTTTTCACTGCAGTTGATGATCTACAATGGTGCAATTTTTATATCAAAATAGAGAATGCTGAGAAGGATGATAAATACTAAAGTTGCGAGCTAAAATATGTGTAATCATCTAAGAAGCATTGATATGGATACATGTATCAGATATGGTACAATATGATGTGGCTGATAAAGAAATTTAGTAAAATTTTCGGACATGGGTACAGGGATACATATAATTAAATATCTACACATACAAAATGTTATATAATAATAATAAAAATACGACAGGTTAAATAGTTAGTTAGGGAGTTGGTGAGATAGCCATTAGATTCATTCCGAAGACTATAAATAGGAACATACCTACATTTGAGTGTGTGATTTGTTGTGAATGATTAATCATATCATCTAGTTTCTCATCTCTCTCTTGCCTCTGATTGTTCTCCCCTCGTGGACCCCTCTCTCTCAATTCATAAGAGCTCTATGTCATAGTTTTGATATCGGATGATGAATTCAACTTAAGTTTGTTAAATTAAAAAAAAAAAAAGCTTGACTGATATCTACTATATTGTAGGGGAAATTACTATAAGGTCCCGAAGAAGGGATTTAATTACTCAAAAGTCTGATAACAACTGAAGAGCATGCAATGAAAAGTTCCAGTGCAGGAAATGACGATAAGTTTATGCTACTCACTTGTCATTGGGACTTTTTGGTTATTAAATCCTTTCCTTGGGACCTCATAGGCTCATAGTAATTCCTCCTTTATTTTAAGCTTATAATATATTTTAAGTACATTTTATTGCTGCATTCAATTTAAATACAGAGATAAACTACCATATATTTTAGCTATTTTAGCTTTCATTACATAATTGTTTCTCACTTTTGTCACAAATTTTAAGTTGAACATTTTTTAAACACATTTTTTTTTTTTGGTATGATTCAAGTTGAGCTTAAATAATTTTTTAAGAATAAATTTAATTATACAACTTAATAGTTGTATAAAATATAATTGTATACTTTATTGGTTATTTATTAACAGAGATAGACTATTTTTAATAATAAAAGAAAGATAAACTTTAATCAGTTTACTATGAGGGTTTATGTTATGAGTCTACTCTTCCAATTCAAGTTTGCTTAAACTTATTATGTTGACAATTATAATATTTTGTATAGATATTAAGCCTGAAAAGATGTTTGTTTGCTTTCAAATTCAAAATTTTAATCATTTCTGTTACTTGATGCATGGTTTTTCTCATGATCAAATTCGTTCACGTGGTATTAGATTTGATCATTTTCTCCTTCCCATTCACTCTGGTCTGCAGAAATTTCTGAAGAAGAAGCTGAAAATCGATTGCAAGATGCCATTCAGGAGAAATTTGCTGTGTTTGGAGATGTATGTGTAATTTGGTGGATATATTTATATATTACAGTCGTTTAATTTCCATTATTGCTTTGTTGTATGGGATTAACTTATATCATAAGTAGGCAACCTAAAATTCCATCTTTTGTATGAAGTAGAATATTCATGTGGTAAAATCATAGACTATGGTACTTATTCTCTTTAGCTCTATTGATGTTCTCTAAGTGATGGGAAACATTATTAGGATTATTTTATTGCTATTGTAAGATAAATTAGGATTCTTTATTTTATATAAATAAGGATATCTAGATTATCTATTAGATTTAATTTAGTTTTGAAGGGTTTACGTCTTATTTTGCTGGAAGTTGTATCCAATAGTCTCAATTTTTCTTTGTAGTACACATTCTATTTCTATTTTCTATTTGCTTATTATTTATTCATTTGTTAGTTTGTGTTATATATTTAAATTCTATTATAAATCAGAGGTATCATCACTCTCTATATTGTATTATTTGATAAAGAGGGTTACAATGTATTTATAGGAGAAGGAGGGAGAACATATGAGGTACATTAGGAAATACAATAAAGCATAATAAAGACTAATAACTCAGTAATTAAGACCCTAGAATCAAATCCTATAATCAGGGCACTAATCAAGGGATCCTAATAAATGGGTGATTTATTTCCTAATTCTAACAGATTTATTTCCTAATTCTAACAAATTCTATTAAGATTTTATAGGTGGTTCTTGATTATATTTTCTATTGAGATAAATAAAGATACTCAAGGGTGTAGCTTGTTGTCTTAAGGCTGTATTTGAAAGGTAGAACCTCAATGAATAAAAATATAGAACTTTCAAACAACAATATCAGCTGATTTCATGGCATCAAAGCCCTGATCAGGCTTGGCAATCTCAACATCCACATCTTTGCTGGGGGACCAACGGGTTGTCCAGCTTGATATAAGCTTGATGGAGACAACTACCTGCAATGGTTGTAGACATTCTTAATGTTCATTCGTGCCAGAGGAAAACAGAAACAGATTACCTTGACATGCCACCTAGCTAAGCTTGAGGTTCCTAGTGTCTTTCATGAATTCCATGCTATTTGATAAAGTCAAGAAATATTTATTTTATTATTTTTGCCAGTAGAATGAAGAATTGTTTAAATGAGGAAGTGGAGAAGATCTAGGCTTTTGAATATTTCTTCTACTCCCTCTGGTCCTAAATATAAGATAGTTGTTTTTTTTTGGAAAGATTGAGAAACTAATTAAATTACATGAAAATATTTATATTTGTCTTTTTTTTTCCAATTTATTTTGCCTAACTTATAAATTGATATATAATCTAAGGATAAACAACATATGATATGATTAAGTAACTTATTTAGTTTCTTTAATCTCTATAAAAAAAAGGTCAACTTTGTCTTATATTTAGGACCAGAGGGAGTATTTATTTTTAAAGAAAGTACAAGGTTATATATATAGAGAAGGGAAGGATCTACCTACAACTATAAATAAATGCACATACCGTGTAGCTTATAAATCTTATGCTCTTAGCTTGTTACATATGTAATTGATTTGAGGACTTCAAATAGACTTAGTAAGTACACCAACTTAAAGGGTTTGCAAGAACAAAAGATTGGGGTAGCAAAGATGTGAATCTTGAGATGGATGTGTGGTCGTCCAGGAAACTATAAATTTTATAATGACCATATTTGAGGAAGCGTTGACATGGCATCTATCGAGGAGAAGATAGTATAGAATGTCTTTGGGTGGTTTAGATATGTACAAAGAAGATTGAGGGAGGCGTTGGTGAGGAGGGTTGAACAGTTGGTTGAGACATGTGCAGAATGGTAGCGGAAATCGAAAGACCAAGAAGAAAGCTCAAGGAAGTTATTGTATGAGACCTTTTGGTGACTGGTACTTCTAAAGAGATTGTTGTTGATAGAGCACAATGGTGAAGTGTGATCCATATAGCCAACCCCACCTAGTATGATAAGGGTTCTTGTTGTAGAAATCCCCTGCCGTAATACGGATTTGATGATAGCCAAATTTGAGATCCAGCTTTGTAAACACCTTTTACTTCCTTGAGTTCATCAAACAGCTTATCAATGTCAGGTATTGGAAATTTTTCAGGTGCTGCAATTTTGTTTAGATCCCTATAGTCAATACAGAACCTCCAGCTTCCATCCCCTTGAATAAGGACTGTGGCTTGGCTGTATGATCCCTGTCTTAAGCATATCCTTTACCATGCTCTCTATTTCATTCTTTTGAGCATGCGGGTTTCAATAGGAGAGTATGTTTGGGGGTGTTCACTAAGTTTTGTGACTATAGTGTGATCTCTAGAGTGAAACAAAGGCAACCCAGTACATAGCTTGGTAAACCGAAGCGTACTTGTTCAGCAACGATTAAATTTCAGGCACTAAGCTATGTGTTTCTTCTTTTTCTTCCCCTATCAGTCCATTAAACTCAATCATAAAGACCTCCCCTCTCTTTTGGACTGACCTAATTAATGATTTGAGAGAAACATGTGCCTTAGTCAGAGTTAGGTCTCCTCTCAAACATACACGACTGCCATTCTTGCCAATCTTCATGGTTAGTTGACTCCATTCGTCTTACCTCTTCCAAGGACCTCAAACACTCAACTCCTAACATTGTGTCCACACCACTCAAAGGAAAAGGGTTGAGAGGTTTAGTCACATTAATATTCTGAATCTTCAAATTGACGTTCTTGCATCTTGTTGTTTGTGAAGTTGTATCTGTCCCCTAGTGTAATGATGTAAGCCATGACTTCTTCACTGGGTATCATCACTTTGGTCACAAATTCCTCATATATAAAGTTATGGGTTGCACTACCGTCTATTAGTATCACAAGCTCCTCCGTCCCCAGCAGTCCCTTAACCTTCACTGTCTGGTTGCCGCATACTCCCTCAATGCTTCATTGATGACTCCATCTTTGGGCTATACTTGTTTTTAATATTATATGGTTATAGTTTTAGTTTTTCCCATATTCTTCTCTTTCCTATTGTAAGATGAATACTTTCTTTGTAGAATAGCAACGCTATTAATGAAACCCTGCTCATTTCACAGCCAAAAAAATAGTTTGTACTTTTCTGTTGAGAATTTAATGTTGATTAATTGTTTTTGCATGCTGCAGAAAGAGCATCAAGCAATAGATATTCTTCTTGCAGAGATTGATATATATGAGCTATTTGCTTTCAAGCATTGCAAAGGAAGGAAAGCCAAGCTTGCCTTATGTGAAGGTGAACTTATCTTATTTAATATTCTCAATTTCTTTACTTCACCTTCCAATGTCATTCAAAACATTTTCACGGAATTGTTTTTGTTGGTGTTGAATACGGTTTTAAATATGCTGACTGATTACTACTGATTATTAAGTGTATATAAGCATGCTAAAAATGTGTCTTATTCCATGCTAATATTTATACACAAGGATGAAAACTATCCCATCTGAAGAAAAATAGTGAATGATTTTCATTCAATTTCTGACAAAGAGTAGCAGCAGTACATATAGGGGATGATTTACTACAAGTCTGCCTTTCATTCCCAAGCGATATGGCAAAAATAAAGGAGCAAAAAGAATCTGAAATAAAATTTGATCAAATTGCTGAAGACTAGGTTGAGAATATACAGAATTAAATGCCTAAGAAAGGGATTCTATAGAAGGAATGGCTTAAATCTTTAGAAAACATTTCACTACTTGTTTTGTCACATAGACATTAGACGCATACTATGGTGCTTTGACTATTAATCTAGGAGAAACGGTCTTTACTTTTTCATTACCAAAAATCAAAATAAAATTTCCCCCCATGGTATGGTGGACTGTGATGTATTAATTAATAATAAATGACAGGGGGAATGGCTAGGTAGTAAAGTTAGATAAGGTCAGGAAGGTAGTTAATTACAAATTAGCTGTTAAAGGCTAGGTCTACATGTATAAAGGAATCAGATTGTAACCTGAAGACAGCTTTTATATTTGAATACAGTGAATACAGCTCTTATACTTCCTTCTATAAGAAAGTTCACACACTAAGCAACTCAAGAACAACAAGAACAACCCAGAAAGAAAAACACACTGCCTGGTATTCGAGAGACCAGCACTCTCCTCAAAATCCACTCGCTACCTTCACATTCCCCCTCCCCCTCTATATCGCACCCCACTACCTTACAATGTCAAAATATCGTTACACCATAGTATTCCCATTTGGCCCTTCTTTCTCCAATCCATTCTGAATCGAATTGGGCCCTGGACTCCTTTTAGCCTTTCTCTTATAAGTTCTGTCCCAATATTTGTTGGGCCCATCACAACACATGCCTATTTGGATTATAATTTGGCTAGGAAGCTCAGGTGGAAGGGTGAAGCTGTGGCAGTTGTAGTAGAGGTCGCTGGGTGTGGCAGACTTAAGGTTTAGGGAATGCTTATATAACAGAATCAGATTGTACCTGAAGACTTCTTTTTGATGTGAATGCTAAATACTATTCAGAATTCCTTTCTCTCGTTCTAATTTCAGTCTCTCTCGTTCTTCCCTTTCTCCTCTCTTTCCTTCTCAATTTCCCTTTCCTTTCCCCTATCTTTCTTATCTGTTTAACCACAACTACTTTAGACTGATGTGTATTTCACATTTAAAGTGCAAAAGACTTTTTGGGAGCTACTGTGCTAGAGATATTAACAACAGGTTCATTAAATTTCTTGAACTTTTGGATTGAAGTAACATATCTCAATAAACTGCATAAATTTTGTTGTTTAATCTTTTGCCTGAGAATTTTATTGTTATTATAATAAAATATTGCATAAGATGAATCATATTGCTTCTATAATTTGATAATTTCAGAACTTGACGAGAGGATGCGGGATTTGAGAAATGAGCTACAGTCATTTGAAGGTGAAGAATATGAAGAAAGTCATAAGCAAAAAGCCTTAGAGGCATTAAAGCGAATGGAGAGCTGGAATTTATTCAGTGATACGTTAGAGGTAGGCCAATTTGTTTGTCTATTGGAGTTAAGTATCAATAATTCTTGAGTTGTAAGTCGACCATATTAAAATCAATTATGTTTAGATCTTAACAAGAGCTTCTATCTTGGTCTTGGTCCTATGAAGGAATTTCAAAATTACACAGTTGCACGGGATGCTTTTCTTGCACATCTTGGTGCTACTCTATGGGGGTCCATGAGACATATTGTTTCACCTTCACTTGCTGATGGTGCCTTCCATTACTATGAGAAGATATCCTTTCAATTGTTTTTCATCACACAAGAGGTAAGATATAACTTCATTGTTTTTTAATGGATTCATTAACAAAACGTTGATATTGTGATTGCAATCTCATCTGCAGAAAGTTAGACATATTAAACAACTTCCAGTGGATATGAAGGCTATAATGGAAGGACTTTCCTCATTGTTGGTGCCTTCTCAGAAACCGATGTTCAGTCAACACATGTATGCAATTAAAATTATATTTGTTTGTCTTTTGTTTGGAAAAAGACCATTTTCAATCATTCTTGAACCTTTATTTAGGACATTTTATTTTGGTAGTGTATCATTCAAATACATCCCTTGGTGATGGATGATCAGTTTCCTTCACAACCTTCACTTTTCCAAGTTTTGAACAGATATAACAAATGTTTGTAGGTTGTTACTGGCAGAGGATCCTGCTTTAGCAATGGCCTTCTCTGTTGCTAGGCGAGCAGCTGCTGTCCCTCTTTTACTTGTGAATGGGACTTACCGAAAGACAATCAATACCTACCTTGATTCTTCAATTCTTCAATACCAGCTGCAGAGGCTCAATGAGCATGGTTCTCTTAAAGGTCCTTGTCATATCCCTGAAATTCCTTTTTGTTTTAGAGCCAATTTTAAAATGACTTATTTTTTTTGAAAGACAATAATCTACAACTAACTCTTGGATGAAGTTTATTAATATTATAAAGCTGTATAGTCATCACATATCAGCTAAATTGGTTCCCTTGAAAATAAATGAAAAACCATATTCTTATTTTTGGTATATTTCATGTTGAAATTTATTTTATACATACATACATACTAATGCTTGCATGTACGTACATATAAAAGATTTGAGTTTCACATTCACTATTGCATGAATATTCCAACACTTTAGCCATCCTGGCTTTAATAGAGCCCGTTTGGTTCAATTGCAGCCCACTTTTGTAAAATGTAATGAAGTGCAATGCAATATTGACTACCATTGATTTGTTTGGTATCTTATGAAGGACATATGGTAGAATGATATTTATTGTCAAAAAATATATATAATTTATGAAATGACCCTTTTGCCCCATGACCAAAAAACAAGATGCCCCTTTCTCGTGACAAGATTGCTATTAGAGTCCATAAAGCCACCAGCTATTTTCAATCCGTTATCACAACAGATTTAAACTATTAAAGCCAGTGCTAGAATCACCTATGAAAATAAGACCTTAAAATTTTAACATCTTCAGCAACCCAAACGAAAGATACTGTTTAAAAGAAAGAAAAATATGTACCAAAGAAGATAAGAGAAATAGAAAAAACAAATATGGGAAAAAAGGGTATGAAATACAAAAGAATTAGGTCTAGAAAACTAAGCAACACCCAAATCATACATTGTAGAGACGAGATCATGGGAGGGCAAAGATGAGATTTTTTTTTTTTTGGGGGAGGTTGGAGGTTGATAGTGTAAGAGGAGATGGAGGGTGGTGGATGCAAATCATGGTAGTAGAGATGGTGGTGGTGGGTGCTATGTGCGGCGGTGTCATGGGCCTCATGGCGACTAGGTCTTCATCAGCAGTGACGGTGGGTGCTAGGTGTAACGGTTTTCACGGTGGTCAGGTCTTTTTCGGCAATGGTGGTGGTAGGTGTTGGGTGTGGCTATTCAGGCGGGTCAGGTGCAATGGAGGAGGAGGAAGGGTGAGGCTTAATTGAATGGAGGGCAAATGGGACTTTCTCAAACATGCAATGGATGATAATGAGTATTCATATGGGGAGACCTGTGAATGGAGATTACTGAGTTTTTGGAAATCATCATTATCATGGTAATTCTTATTACCATATGAAAGAGCAACCAAATATTCTTTTCTTGGTAATGCAATGTCTATTACCATTGCATGCCTGCAATACAGTTGAACTAAACTACCTTTTTATTCCATAGAGCAATCACCTTTGTTGAAAGTGCCATGACCAATTAATTGTGTAGGCAATGCCTTTTGACACCAGTTAATTTTTTTGGTTTATTCATGGGTTACGTATCATTTTTGCCTTTAAAGTTTTGGCTGAAGAGCACTGGGTACCCAGAATTTTCTTTTTGGAGCAAAATTGCCCTGAAAGTTGACAAGACGTAGCAATTTCACCTCTATGTTAATTTTGACTGTTAAGTTTAACTAACATGCATATGTGGCACCTAATGCTTGCCACCTCATCAACCAATCTTTGCCAACTCACTGACTCTTTCTTTTCTCTCTCCCTCTTCCTTGCCAACTCACCTAGTCTCTATCCCAACCCTCACTCTCACCGATCGCTGCCATTTTCCCTGACTCCCCTTGCCTTTCCTCCTTCGACCCCGACATGTTCCTTGACTCCCCTCGCCTTTCCTCCTTCGACGAGGCCTTCCTTCACAAATTTTTCTCCCCCGTAACAACCCTAACTTCGACTCTGATGACTATGACTCTGATCCCTATTCCTCCGACCACTCTTGCATGTACGAATTCAAGGTCCGTCGCTGCACCTGCAGCCGTAACCACAATTGGACCGACTGGCCCTTTGCTTACCTTGATGAGAAGGCTCGCCGCCGCGACCCTTGCCACTTTTACTACTCCGGTGCTGTCTGCCTTAAGTATCGGCGTAGCAGGTGCAACTGCGGTGATAGCTATGAGTTCGCTCACAGCGTCTTCGAGTGTTGGCTTCACCATGCGAGGTACAGGACTGAGGCTTGTAAAGATGGGAAGAATTGTAAGTGAAAGGTGTGTTTCTTCGCTCGCACACTTCGCCAGCTGAGAATTTTTCCTGTTAATTCTCATTCCCACAATTCTTCTTCATCAATGGACAATCACTTTTCTTGCAAGAATCATAACAAATTCTTGAACCTTGCCTCTGGATCCAACAATTGCTGCTTGTTTTGTCATCATTGCGTTGCTGCTGGTGGGTCTACTTCATCTCCAACATCTACGTTGTTTGGGATGTCCCATATGTCACCGCCATTTTTACCATCTTCACGGAGTCTTGCAGTCTGTGAAGCCCTCATCAAGTCGGCCGCTACTGACGACCGGTGAGAGTAGTAAGTGTTGGGATGGAGACGAGTGAGTTGGCAAGGATAGAGGAAAGAAATAGTGAGTTGACAAAGATTGGTTGATAAGGTGGCAAGCATTGGGCACCACATATGCATGTCAGTTAAACTTAAAGCTCAAAATTAACAGAGGGGCGAAATTGCTACGTTTTGTTAACTTCAGGGGCTATTTTGCTTCAAAAAAAACTTCTGGGTACCCAGTCGTCCTCAGCAACTTCTAGGGCAAAAATGATATTTAACCCTTTATTTATTTGGTGTTTGTGTATTTTTTATATATTATAAAATGAAGATATAAACTCCCTTATTTCGTAACTATGCTACAAAAATTCCTACTAACTGGATAAAGTCTGTCATTCTTATCTATTATTTGATTGAAGAAAAATTTTCATAACCCTCTAGTCCTCATGGTAACCGTAGTGGGTTCCAGGAAACCTTTAGACCATGGCTTCAAGCCATGCAAAATCTGAATAAAGGAATTATCATGCCTTAACATTACCTCATGGCTCACCCTTTGGTAGGGAACAGTCTTTCTCAGAATATCCCTTTCCCCAGAGACGAAGTGAAATGAGGCACTCTTTCTCTCTTATATAGGCTATTTGTGCTTGATGGTCAATCCCAATGGTAGCTATCTAAAATGCTATGGGCACCACCTCATGACATGTAATAGATTTGATACATCTTTCTTGGAGGAAAACACCTTTGGAAACATCTGAACACTTGGAGGTCTTTTGGATATTGATCCCAGAAAGGGGTAGCTTGCTGATAGCCACTTGAATGAACACCCAATAGCATGATGCCAAAGTAAAATCTAACACCCTACTAAAGCAGCTAATGAATAATGGTTTTGGCTTGATGCACAACTGTTGGTTTAAGAACCTTGTTTTTAGTGTAATTGATCAACTAAATCATTGGTAGCCTATATGTTTGCATGCCAATCCCTTGATGAGATATGGAATTCTGAGTCTTTTCATCTTTGAAAAACTTCCTGCATGATGAAATCCTCCATTGTAATGTTTTCATTCCTAAATTATCCTATTTCTCTCCAATTTCACCCATCTCTGAAGTTCTTTAGTGTTTACCAATTACCATCACCTTCATTCAGACTGGAAATTGGATTTGATACTAAGTTGTTAGAAAATCCCTTGATTCTAGGATCTAGATCATATCCCTTGATCTTAGGATCTAGATAGAGTTTTCCAAATTTTAAACTTAATGGGAAGAGCTACCTCTAGTGGTCCCAAAGTGTGCTGAGATATTGACGTGGCAAGAGAAAAGAGAAGTACATTACTGTAGAAGCTCCCCAACCTACTGCCGATGATCCAAATTTCGACACTTGGTTCGCTGAGAAAAGTAATGAGTTGGTTGTTTAATTTAATGACGCTGGACATTAGTGAAGGCTATCTCCTTGCAAACATGACAAGAAATCTGGGATGTAACCAGAAGAACCTACTCTTCCCTTGATAACACTGCTGCCTTGATCCATCTAAAGAGACAACTCCGTGATTTGAGACAAAGTAACACGTTGGTGACTGAATATTATAATGCTTTGCTAAAAAATTGTTGCAGCACCAGGCCTTGCTTGAGGTTCATCCATTAAAAAAACATCGAGGACGCTCAATTGTTCAAGAAGATAGTGGAAGAAGGAAGGATACATGACTTTCTCCTAGGCCTAAACAACCTTTTCGAGGAAATAAGGGGTAGAATAATGGGATTGAGACCTCTATCACATCTATTTGATGTTGTCAACTTTGTACAATTCAAAGAAAGCAAAAAACTCCTGAATTAAAGTGGCCCAAGTCGAATTGAAAGCTTATTAGCACTTGCCGTGAAAAGACCACAAAGTGAACAAAGGAATAACTAACGGTGCAACTATTGCAAGAAGAAAAGCCATATCAAAGAAGAATGCTAGAAGCTACATGGCAAGCCATCAAATGGAAAACAAAACTTCCAAAGTCACCTTACTGCAACTGAGGAAAAAGATGAAGATAATGATCACCTAAGCCAAGAAGAATTGTAAGTGCTTCGTACTTGACAAGTAGAATATGTCAAACTCAGTCCCTAGTGTTAATCTGGTGCAATCAAATAATTCCATTGTAGCTCTCAATGCTGTGATGATTAGTGAAGACACTTGGATTGTTGACTCAATAGCTACAGATCACATGACCGGCAACAAAACTTCATTCTACAACCTTAAATTCTGTCACAAGCACCTCAATGTAAAAGTTGCTAACAGTATATTCACAAATATTGAGGGAATTGGCATGGTCACACTATTTGATCATTTGTGCCTGCTCTCACTTGTAATATAAGTAAGTTGACTAAAGGTTGAATATGCTGAGTGATTTTTGAAGATGATCTGTGTTTTTCAGGGTTTAAAATTGGGGAGGATGATTGGGACTTCAGGAAAAAAGGATGGACTGTTCTACCTTCGATTGAGCTTGAAGAATAAAAATGCTCAGACCACCCTAGTTTTGATTATATGAAGCATGTGTTTCCAAGTTTATTCAATAAAAATTATGTTCCTTTTCGTTGTGAAACACGGGAACTTGGAAAACAAACTCAATCCTCATATCCCAAACAACCCTACTCACCTTCTACACCATTCACACTAATCCATAGTGACATTTGGGGTCCTGCACGAGTGAAAACCCTTACTAATGCTAGATGGTTCGTTACTTTCATAAATGACCACACAAAAACCATATGGGTTTACTTAATGAAAGAAAAATCCAAAGTAGCCAAAGTCTTTCAAAACTTCTATACCTTCGTTCGAGCCCAATTCAATACTTCCATTAAGGTACTACGAAGTACGACGTGATAATGTCAAGGAATACATGAGTGGAACCTTTAAGAAATTTCTTGATCAGTAAGGAATTCATCACCAAATTTCCTGCCCTTACACCCCTCAACAAAATTAAGTGGTTGGAAGTAATCTGAACCTTGTTAATGGAATGGAATGTTCCCACCATCTTCTAGGGTGATGCAGTACTAATAGCTGCTTATCTGATTCACTGCATGCCATCTAAGGTTCTCAATTACATCACTCCTATCCAAAAACTCCTTGAAGACTTTCCAAATTGCCCACCAATTAATTTGTTACCCCCAAAGGTGTTTGGTTGTGTTGTCTTTATTCACAAAAATAATGGCAACAAATTTGCTGCTCGAGTTAACAAATGCATATTCCTTGGATACTCCTCTACTCAAAAAGGGTACAAATGCTATTTTCCCACTTCCAATAAACTTCTCATTTCCTAGGATACCGTCCTCTTTAAAGAAGCTTATTATCCTAAATTATCCATTAATGTGGAGTATACTGATATTGAATGGCTAATTTTGGAAGAAGCTAACTCCAAAGTCCCAACAAACACATCATCTCCACCACAGCCCAACCTTATAGCTAACCTTGACTCCTTTGCTCCTATGAACCAACCTAGTCCTACCCAACCTAATCATGAGTTTGAACCTATTCCACCTCAACCTGAACCTACACTATGAATTGGAAACGAATGTTGAGATCAATTCAGGGGTGGATGCTAAAACAAGACGAGAAGCAGAGTCCAAACAAGTTAATGAGGAACTAGACACTGGTTAAACTATCTCTCCCATTCGAAGGAACGATCATGACTCCAATCCGGGATTAAATCCTTAAAAACTGGGTTGGCCTATAGTATTAAGAAAAAGGGTAAGATCTTGTACTCAACATCCAATTCAACAGTTTGTCTCATATGGTAACTTGTTTGTAAAGATGCAAAGCTTTGTTGTAAACAGTACACTGATGAAAATCCTAGACACTTTCCAGCAAGCTATGGCTGATCCTAAGGCCCCGTTTGGTACAGGGAAAATTTGAGGAGCGAAAGGAAGGTGAAAGGAAGATTTTGAAAGATGAGGAAAGATAAGTTGTTTGGCAGGAAGAAAATAAAAAGGTAGTAGTTGGTAAAGAATCAGAAAATCTCTATTTTACCCTCAAAAGTAATTAATTCAAAATGAAAAAATAAAAATAATTTTTTTGCTAAAATATATTTTTAAAAAATATGCTCATGTCAAGTTCAAACTCGTGTAAAAAAAAATCTGCCAAATTCGAACGTTCCTGCTAAGTTTGAATTTTAGTGGTAAATTTGTCCAAAAATGTGAATAGTGACGTGGGAACTTGAGATCCCACCAATTTTGGTGGGATCTGATCTTCCCACGTATGAGGGAAGATTGGTGGGCCCGGTGTGGACTTGAGAACTTGGGTTCCTGGGAAGATTTGTCCAAAATGCGTACCAAACGGAGAAACTTGTCAATCTTCCTTTCCCTTCCCACCAATTCTTTGTACCAAATGAGGCCTTATTGGAAACAAGCTGCAGATAAGAAATTAAGGGAACTTAAGGAAAATAAAATGTGGGAGATCACTACTTTTCCCAAAGGAAAGAAACCGGTAGGATGCAGGTGAATCTTCATCCCGAAATTCAATCTTGATGGTAGTATCAACAAATACAAAGCGAGACTTGTTGCAAATGGATATACCTAGACATATGAGATTGATTATCAGGAGACATTTGCTCTAGTAGCTAAGTTTAATACCATCCAAGTGTTGTTATCAATCGAAGTCGCAACCAACTTGGATTGGTTGTTGCACCAACTGGATGTGAAGAATGCATTCCTAAATGAAGACTCGAAGGAAGAAGTATACATGGAGATTCCATATGGAGTTCTACCTCTTAACAACTTTGTGTGTAAACTCAACAAGTCTTTGTATGGACTAAAACAATCTCTTAGGGCATGGTTTGGTAGTTTCACCAAAGTAGTGAAAGGACTTGGGTACACTCAGAGACAAGCAGATGACACATTGTTCATCAAATGGGTTAATGGCAACATCACTATCAT
Source organism: Acacia pycnantha (assembly GCA_025563575.1). Classification (NCBI taxonomy): domain Eukaryota; kingdom Viridiplantae; phylum Streptophyta; class Magnoliopsida; order Fabales; family Fabaceae; genus Acacia; species Acacia pycnantha. The sequence continues at coordinate 4,732,440 of JAMWYP010000021.1, read as the reverse complement.
GATTGTCTATGTTGGTGACATAATCATTACAAGAAACGATGAAAATCTTTTGCTCAACTAAAACAGGATTTGTCAACCGAATCCTAGGTGAAAGACCTCAGACAAATAAGGTATTTTATGGGCATGAAAGTATCAAAAACTAAAAGGGGCATCAATGTATCTCGACGGAAGTATACTTTGGACACAGGAATGTTGGATGCCCAACCTGAGGGGACACAAATGGAAGAAGGTTTTCACCTAGAGATTAAGCCACAAGGTGTTCTAGTTGACTCAAAATGATACAAAAGACTTGTGGAAAAATTGATATACTTAACCCACACACGTTCAGATATCAGCCATACAGTTGAAATAGTAAGTCATTTCATGCATTAGCCTCATGTTGAGCATATGGAGACTAGCATTGAAATGGTCAAGAACCCAGTATATCATGATAGAACGAAGCATGTTGAAATAGACTGATACTTCATTAAAGAGAGGATTGAAGAAGGCACCATGAATCTATTCCACATATGATCTGCAGACCAAATTGCAGACATTATGACAAAACCATTGGGTAGAGTTAAGTTTGAAGGATTTCAGGGCAAGATGGAAATGATTGACATCTACTCTCCAGCTTGAGGGGGGGTATTAGAAAATCCCTTGATTCTAGGATCTAAGTCATCTCCCTTGATTTTAGGATCTAGATCATATCCTTTGATCTTGGGATATAGATTGAGTTTTTCAAAAAGTTTCCTATTTTCAGTTTATTATAATCCCTTATTTCTCTCCCCTAATTACTCTCTCTAAGTCTATATATTGTAACTTTTCCATTGGAATGAATACATCAATATACAGAGTGAGATTATCTCTGGTTTACAATAGTTGTTATGTGGCTAGACTTGAAGCGGGATCATTATCTTCCCTTAGATGCAAAGCCAGATCCGAGGAGGTTCCGATACAGCACAACAAAAAACCAAGAAAAGAACCGCTAACAGACACAGTAATCCAAAACACATGAGATATAAAATTAGAGTAAAGACAAAGAGGTAGTCAACTAGCATTTTCGGTGATGCTAGAACATCCCAAACCCATTAAATTCCGAATAGCTGCTTATGGTCTCCCTGTATTCTCTTTCCTTTTGCTCTTTTAACTCTCATGGCAGCTCTATTGGTCGCTGCTGACTGTTCTACCTCAAATACCCTGCTGGACCAATATCCTGGACCTGATCCAAATTAAAGCCACTCTGAACTCTTCTTCTATATGCTTTAATTAGAAAGACTGTACAAGCCTTAACTTTCTAAAATTGCAATTTTCCTTTCTCATTTCGTTTTTCCTTATGCTGCAAGTACATCTGCCTTTGCACATTCCTGTTTCTATACTAAATGACAATCTGAGTTATGTTCTGCTACTACTAGTGCGTCCTCAGCCTCTAAGAGATTTCTGGCATTCCTACTGAATCAAATGTTTTACATTATTTGCTATATCATTCCAGGAAAAAAAAAGTTTTCCCTCTTTGCTGCTTGCTGTTTTGGGCATTAACTAAATATTTTTGGACGGTGCAGGTAGCCATGCACATTCCAGATCCACATTAGAAGTTCCCATTTTTTGGTTCATTCACAGTGAACCGCTTTTGCTGGACAAACATTATCAGGCAAGGGCTCTTTCTGACATGATTATTGTTGTTCAGTCTGAACATTCTTCCTGGGAAAGCCATCTACAGTGCAATGGGCAATCACTTTTATGGAACTTGAGGTTAGATTCCGGATCTATCTTTCATGTTTTTAACACTGGCTCATTAGTTTAGCTCTTGAGGAAATACCATGATGATTGAGCTAGGCAGAATCTGGATATTATGGGATGTGCATCATTGGCCTTGTGCTTCCAACTTTTTCCCAGAGTGCTGTGCGTTTTTATTTGGCAGGGAAAGGGCCGTAAGAGTGCTGCTACTGAAAAAAAATATAAATATCTCAAGTCTTAATGAAATCACATTATTTATGAAACTGATTGGACTAAAGATATATATTGAAGGATGAATTATCATTTTACTTTTGCTATGAGAAATATTATCAGATATTTATGTTTTTCTCATGATTTCATCCTTTCTCTGGACAATGAAGGCAACCTATAAAAGCTGCAGTGGCTGCTACTGCTGAGCATCTTGCAGGCTTGCTTCCCCTTCATCTTGTTCATAGTCAAGCACATGAGTCTTCAATTGAGGTACATTCCATGTTTGTGCTACTTATATAGCTTAGTGTCATGGATCTACTTAAAGAAAATCCAAATTTATTAATAGGTTTTGGTATTTTAGTTGTCCAATGCATTTGGTACCTGGTATCCTAAAATTATCATGGTACAGGACTTTGCTTAATGCATGCATAAGCCTCTCATTGATATTAACAATCTCTAACTAATACTTTTTGGTTTGATTTTTCTGCGAGCAAATACTTGAAGTGCATTATTCATTTGTTCTAATTTTTGTCTTTTCGTGTTTATCTTGAGAAGACATGTTATTTACCTCCCTTGTGTGATACAAATAACATTAATTTCAGAAGCTTGTTTTCCTTTAGATTAGCTGATTTGCTGCATTTTGCTTCTCTATATGCAATGTAGTGTAATTTATCTGTTGTCATAGAGTTCGTTTCTAAATATTACAGGACTGGACGTGGTCTGTAGGATGTAACCCTTTATCCATAACATCCCAAGGTTGGCATATTTCACAGTTTCAATCTGACTCAATTGCTCGGAGTTACATCATCACAACTCTTGAAGAGTCAATTCAACTGGTTAACTCAGCAATTCATCTTCTACTTATGGAGCGTACTAGTATCCTTCTAATCTAGTGTTGTAGCCATTGGAGGATTGAAATTGTTTTTTTTTTCATATTCTATTGACATCAGCATGATCAATCTTGGAGGATGTCTTGCATTTTTTATTTCTTCAATCTCCTTCTTATCTAGCAAGGCCTTCCATTTTATGTAACATGGGAACTGATTAATAACATGGGAAGCACTAGTCATCATAGAATTGTCACACAATGGAAGGGGAAAAATTAACTGAAACTAATTTCTCCCCTCAGCATGTGGATTGTGCCTTCCATTGAGAGGACAGAAAATATTAAAGAAAATTTTGATTTTGTGTTAAATTTTTTATTTAAGGCTTTATTTCATCTGTCGGGAACTTTGCAGTGTTGTTCCTCCTTTTTGCCCATGCAACTCAACATGAAATTTCTGTGGATGACTACTTGACTAAATAAAGATGAAAAAACTTTCAAGATTTTCCAGTCCCAGGAGTATGATCTTGTGAACAAATACAATTATGTTGTCAGCCTTTGGAGAAGGGTGAGTACTGAGTATTATTATTTATCAACTTATTGAATTTTTAATCTTGCTTTGTAGTAAATGGGTTATCAATCTTGTATTTTCAGGTATCAACAGTAACTGGAGAATTACGTTATGATGAAGCATTGAGGCTGCTAAACACCATGGAAGATGCATCCAAGAGGTTAGACAGTATTATTCTGATTTATACTTCCTTTGGCTTACCATAATTTCTTCTAGGTTCAACCCTGGAATTTGGCTTTCAATTTCATAGAATTCTGCAGCACTTTCTTAGAGTGGCATAAGACTCTGAAACAATTTCCCATGTCTCATTGGCCTTCTCAGAACTTGTAGATCTCACCAATCTGTCACCATCAAGTTTTCCTGCCAAGTCATGATTGAGTAGTTGTTTTTAGCATTCCATGTCTGCATAGGTCACCGTCTGCTTGTCTTCTTTGCTTCTTCCACTTGCAGAACCATTAAATTTGAAGGTTGTTAAATCAATTTTGTTCGAGGTCATTGGATTGGGACTCTTGCTTTTAAGCTGAGTCATCCAAGAATGGGTAGGGTAAGAATTCGTCTTTATGGAAGACATGGCGTACTCTTAAATGCCTCTAGGTCTGATTCAAACCATGTTTATGCTCGAAATATGTTCACCCCTGATACCATGTAGAAAAAAGAGAAAAACAGAAGGGAGCAAAAATTCTCATTAGCACACGAGCAAAAGGTAAGGTCTTCAAAAGAAGGATGCTAAGGTCTTCAAATTCGTCAGTTTTGATGTTGTCGTTTGAGTGGATGATCACCTTATAGAAGAGGATGTTTCATAGCAAAATACAAACTCATTTGCACACAAGCAAAAGGTAAGTGCATGAATGAAAATTGGACATATATCATAAACCAGTAAAGCTAAAAGTAGTAAATTGGAATCTTACCTCTATAGAATTCTGGCAAACCTCATCAGCATGATGCGCTACCCTAGTGCATATTGAGCGTTAACATCTTTCTGAGGGAGGCGAGGTGATTAACTGTAGACTGATTGAAAGAGAGGATTTGGAAGATAAGTTATGCTAGTCAAGGGAACTTTTTTGGCCAGAGTTGGAGTTATTTTTCTATCTTCATAAATTATGCCATTTTGATAGTTTTGAGAGGATACGAACTGGGAAACTATAATCACCCGACTACCGAGTGAGTAGAATACACTGATGTAGTTTTTTCCCTGTTATGTAAGTGTAACATGTTACAATGAACTTTTATTACATCTGTTGGGTACCTAAAAGGGTTGATGAAGAAAGTTTCAGAATTTTAGACGTGCTGACCTGGTATCAAGAGTTACAAGATCATCACTTGGTGTGTGTTTTGGCTAACCAGCAGAAAAGCACTTTTGCAAGCAAAACCAAGGTTTTGTGCAATTTCATCCAACTCCAAAAGAGAAGAAAAGGCAAAAAGTAATTAGTGAACTAAACCATGGTTTGGGGAGAAGTTGGATTGATAATCTTTTGTGAAAATCTATTTTCCAAAATCACTTATTTCCAATCCAAAAAGAAAAAGAAAAAACAAAATCACTTTCTCCAAAATCTTTAGTGTTATGGGAAAAACTAGCAAGGTCGTTGCTTGCAATTAGTAACAGTTAGACGTTGGTTTGACATCAGTGTAGCATGTATAGTCACATATTTGCTTGCGTATGTGATGTTTGTCTATGCCCTTTGTCATTTTGTGAGGTTTGCTGTCTGTACGTAGGAAGCTATGCTGACATTATATTTACCAGTTGATAATACGTTGTGCAATTAATTTTGGGAAAATATCATTAAGGTCCTAACCATGAAAAGTATCAGAAAAGTCTCATTGACAAGTGAAAGAGCTACTATTGACAAATTATGAGACTTCTTATATTATTTTCCTTGGTTGAGACCTTAATGATATTATCCCTATTTTGTGGTAATAGAATTATGCACACACACACTTTTTCCCATAGTTCATTAACTTTTGGAAGCTGGACCTTTCTGTGAGGAGACTGTTCTCAACCATATTTCTTTTTTCTTTATCTTTTTGTCATAACAATTTAAATTCCTTGTTTCTTTAAGTTTTCCTTAACTCCGTCACTTTTTGCAGGTTTCTTGACCAAGTTAACTCAACGCTGGCGTATCTCCATCCAATTAACTGCTCAAGAGAGAGAAAAGTCCATCTGGTGTTTGACATGACGACAATCCCTGCCTTCTTGATTGTTTTGGGGTGCCTTTACTTGGTATTGAGGCCAAGGCGACCAAAACCAAAGATTAATTAAGATCTTGGGCCACAATTATGAATTTCGTATAATTATTTTACGGATTATTGCGACAGCTCCCCCAAGTGCGATGGTTTATTCTTCGTGTAAAAAGGCTGGGCATCAATATACCCCCGAAAAACAATGTGACGAGCCTAATTGAAATAAGTAATAGAAGGCTGCTTTATAGTTTGGGGATCAGTAGCCAAAACTTGTGAGAAAAAGGTGACAATGAGAGACTCGAGATCATGTAAGTGTAAACCATTTTGATTTTAATCATAGGACTGACAAATATAGGCTAGGCAGGATTGTTCACTGATCTGATTTGGTTTGAGTTTGATCATACTCCTCTAGTCGATGTAGAAGAACTATGGATCTATTTGGTTTTGCATTCCAATCGATCTGGTTCTATTTTTGTTGGGTCTGGTTGAATTTCATATAGTTTATGTTTATAGTTTAATTTTACCTTTAAGAAGCTTGATCGTTGCAATTTTTTGGCATTTAATTTGAAACTTGTTTCTTCAGAATAAAAAGGTCAAAATGTAATGCAAACATAAATTTAGCTGATTTATATATTAAAAAAATGGTTGAAATTTTATTTGAAAAACAAAAGTTTCCATTTTCTTTGCTAGAACATAAGTTTTCATCTTGTTTTTATCTTTCTTCAGTTACAAACTGGATCCTGCATTTGAAAGGTTTTTAAAAGCAATTTGTTCTATTTATACAGCATTTTCAGTATATTTCACGTAAGTAAAAAAGATAAAAAAATAAAAACTTTAAACTTCGGCAACTCTATTTTAAAATTTAGGGTTATGGTGAAAAAGATACATATGTGATTTGTTTTAAAGTGTATCCAACATCAATTATTTTTTTTTAAGTGCAAAAATAATTATATAGTTACAAAAGTGAAGCAAAAGTACTTATTGGCCGTTAGTTTAACTTTTTCTGTACTGAAAATGATGACGTGGACAATGATGTGGATGTTGATGGGTTCTGAATTGTTATTGATTACAGTTCAGCTCTAGACACATTTCAACAAATTTCAATTTAGTCCCTTCATAAGCTTTTGACAATTTCATTTTAGTCCCAAGTCAAAACTTGTATATTTTTTTAATATCAGTCAGTAATCAGTATCTTAAAGTATAATTTAAGTAATAATCAGTATCCTAGAATATTTTTTCAAGATCCTAAAATAATTTTGCAAGGTCATGTATTTTTTAAGTATCAGTCAATATCCTGAATTAACTTTTTAGTACCAGTTAATATCTTAAAGTATTTTTTAGTATCAGTCAATACCCTGAAATATTTTTTTAGTATTAGTCAGTACCTTAATATTTTTCAAGATCCTTAAATAATTTTTCAAGATCATGAATTTTTTCAGTACCAGTCAGTATCTTGAAGTATCTTTTTAGTACGAGCAGCATGTTGAAGTATTTTTTAATACCACTCTGTACCCTAAAATATAGGATCTTGAAAAAATATTTTAAGATGCTGACTAGTATTTAAAAAATACTTTAAGATGTTGATTGGTACTAAAAAAAATAATTCATGATCTTGAAAAATTATTTCAAGGTATTGACTTGTACTAAAAAAAATACTTTAAGATAGTGACATATACAAAAAAGATACTTCAAGATAATGACTGATACTGAAAAAATACTTCAAGATATAAAAAATTTATTTTAGGATCTTGAAAAAATATTCGCGGGTACTGACTGGTACTAAAAAAATACTTCAAGATACTGGCCGATACTAAAAAGATATTTTAGGGTACTGACTGACACTAAAAAATACTTCAGGATACTGACTAGTACTAAAAAGATAATCCATAATACTGAATATTGAAAAAATATTTTAGGGTAATGACTAGTACTAAAAAAATACTTCAAGATACTGACATGTACTTAAAAAATACTTGAGAATATTGACTAGTACTAAAAAAAATACTTCTTGATCTTCAAAAATTATTTTAGGACCTTGAAAAGATATTTCAGGATACTGATTGGTACTAAAACAATACTTCAAGATACTAAATAGTACTAAAAAGATACTTCAGGGTACTAAATGGTACTAAAAAAAAGTACTTCAGGGTACTGACTAGTACTAAAAAGATACTTCAGGTTACTGATTGGTATTTCAAAATACTTCATGATCTTGAAAATTTATTTTAGGATCTTGTAAAAATATCCCAGGGTACTAATTGGTATATAAAAAAAAATACCTCAAGAAACTTGTTTGGTCTAGATTGACAGATATATCTAGTCCGTTGGACTAGTATGTATGAGAATGTATGACTTAGATATCTATGAGAATAGTAGATCTGTGCACGAGTAGGTGTTAGTCAAAAGGGGTGGTGTGTGTGCATAGTGACGGTAGAATAGTAATTGAGAGAGAGAATGTATATCTTTAGGGTTTACCTCTTATTTATAGAGTTTACCTGTAGGTTTAGGGTTTGGACTTATGGGCCTCTATGCCTCCAAGCCCAAGTACTGTGCCGCCATATCTAGGTTATAATCTTGGATTAGTATCCTCCTTGATTATAGGTGGATTCTGATATAGATTGCCCCTTGTTGGACCTCAGATTAAATGGGCCTCATATACAAGTCTATAACAGTTGCCCCTCAGTCTGGTAGTCCAGGTCTCTATGCTACCGGGGTGCATTTATTACTTAACCCAGATCTCGTATCCAAGTCATTATAACTTTATTGAGCTTCACTGAACTCAGATTCATTTGTGTTCTTATTGTCGATTGGCCCGGCATATAATCCGAGTTAATTTGCTTAGACACCTTCTGCGTCAAACATCCCGGTTTCTGAGTTTACCTATTTTAGCAATAGGTTTCCCCTGAATCCAGAATTTACTTGTCTTTCACTCGTTCTTCGTTCTCATTTGCCTTGATCTCGGCTACTGATAAACATGCTTTTTCACTGACGATATTCAAGAAATTGGAATAGCATTTGAAAATTCACATAAACTCGCGAGGGCTTCCGTTTCCTCTTCTTTCACCATTGACAACTTGACAACTGTCCACTTTCGACTGTCAAAACGTAAGAAAGTCACCTTTTACCGTCTTTAGCATTTGTGCACATTTAATGCACACGTCGTTTCACATATGTCATCATTGTTTTTGGGGTGAATTGTCGCTTCTGCCTCTGCCTCTTCCGATTTGTAACCTCAACGGTTACGTTTATATACACACTTTTTGTCCCATTCTCACTACTTCACATTCATCGCTTGCTTACTTCTGAAAAACCTCTCCTTTTTTGCAAAGACTTGTCTTCTCATGCTCCTCTGGTTCGCTGTCTTAGGGTTTCATAAACCTCTTTCCAAAGCAGGTATTTCCACCATTCCTCACTATTTCTTTTGCTTTGAAGTTCTTAGATTCTTCGTTATTTGTTCTTACTTCTAAACATGTATCTTCCAAGAAGTTGATTTCTGGGTTTTTGGATAGACATCGCATGAACACATGTGTATCTTGATTTCTGTCGTTTAATTTCCAGCGTCGTACCCTAAATCCTTAGACTCATCTTGCTATATATCCTTCCCCCTTGTTACCAAACACAATATCTTTGGGTGTGATTTCCGCTAAAAATGGAGAAGGATAAGATAACTCCAAAGGAGGAAGAGGAGTTACGTCAAACAGTTCCTTCTGGAGCTCGATCTGGTTTTGAGGTATTCCTCCTACTGAAGAAGAGAAAAAAGCGGCATTGCTTCACGGACGACGTAGTAGGGGGAGTAATAAAAGATCCCAGCCTCCAGAAACTAAGTGGCAGGGTGAAACTGGAAGTTGGGGTGAGAGCGTAATTGGTCTGGGGTGCCACACTCAATCACCGAAAACTTAGAGTCGGGGTAGGATCAAATCTATCTTGGCGACACACATTTCCCAGCAAGAGGGTATACACCAAGATAAATCGGGATCCCGCACGGAGACACTTGTCAACCCATGTTATGACTGTGTCTTTCAAAGCTTCCAACTCATTGAAAGTGGTCGTGACTCTTTGGCCGAGTCTATTTTAGCCTTATGCCGTCATAACTTGGTTTCCAAATCTATCCCGGTTTCTAGTAATAAGGGCCATCTCATATCGGGAAAATCTCCCAGTTTGTCAGCCTTTTCTTCTTCAAATAGTAGCTCACTTTATTCAGGTATGTCTTCCACTTTCTGATTTTTATCTCCTTGTTATAGGTATAAATGGGTTTGCCTTCTTCACACCACGTTGAGGAATCTCACTCTAGGGAGTTAGGGTTCCGCATGTCCGCCGAAGGATTTAATGGACAAGTATCCATGGGTCACACATGAAGTGCTAAGCACTCTATCCGAGATGACCGCGGATGACGTTGTTAGGCTCTCGGTTGGCAATCCCAAATATTACACCCTTTGCCCAACCAATAAAGATGAGCCAGTTTGCTCTCATAGGGAAGAGAATGATCCGTCTTTTTTCTTCTTCTACCGGGATATGATTACCCGACTCGGTATTCGATTCCCGTTTACTGAGTTTCAAATTGACATTCTAAAGAGAGATTCGAGAGCTTCAAGAGATTGAATTAAATTCCCTGAAGGCCGCCAGATTAACCCAAACTGTGGCTTCGTTGAAAAAAAAAACGCAAAATCTTGTGAAGAGCTACAACAAGCCAGAGCGGAGAAGGACAAGGCTGATGAATAGCTACAAGTGGCCACGGCGGAGAAGGACAAGGCCTATGAGGATCTTCGAGTGGCCAACGTTGTAATATCCCCAAATTTGCGTTGAAAAATTCCATGTATGATGCGTTTACATTTTGGGAAAAGAAATAGTGAATTTTGACTAAAAGGTCAATTTTACCCAAAATACCCGATTTTGCCGAAACCAAAAATTTTGAGACATATGTCGGCACTAATAGATATGAGGAATAAATACTTCTTTGTTCCATTATGGAGCATTAAATTGGACTAAAAAGAGATGAAAAGAAATTGTTTGAATTCCATTCAAAATTTAGAGAAAATTGAAGGTTAAAATTGCACCTTTTATAAATATGTGCCGTATGTTTCATAATTATTTAAAATTTATGGATACTTGAGTATGGGTTATTGACCAATAAGATGGGTCAATATTTTCCTAAAAATGGCCCAAGAATTTTGGACAATTAAATTACAAAAGAAAAAGTTGAAATTTAATTAAATTTATAACAATGGCACAATCGTAATATCGCGGAAGATGAAGGGCAATTTTTATAAACCGACTTCTGGACCCTAACTAAACATCAATTGCTTTTCATTTATCCATTCAATTCGCCACCTAGCTTCAGCTCCAAGGACCAGCACGCAACCGAAAAAAATACAAGGGAGGAAGAAGAGTGAAATTTTTACGAAATCAAGGTAATTTTTCGTGCTACCGACTTGTAATCTCTAATCATTTCCTTCTCCTACTCCTTAATCATGAAAATCTCTATGGTTCAGTGGTGTTAGGTTCTGGCCAAAATTTGGAGAAGGCAAGGGAAGAGAGAAATCTTGCGAAGTTTACCGATTAATGATTAAGGTAAGCAATTCTAAGCCTACTGGTGGTATACTGGAATTCACTGGTGATTTCTGGCTTTTGTGGATTTTGGCTGAAGAAACCCTAAAGGGGAGGTTATGTTCAAAATAATAGAAGGGGTTAACAAATGTTTATGATTCAAATAACAAGATAAAATATGGTTAGGAATCAAGATTAGGGTGTTTGTGTAGTGAAATTGACAAATTGATTGTTGACCATATTGAACCCTGATTTCAGCCAATACATGGAAGACTATAGGAGTTTGATTTTGGGCAATTTTATGATTCCAATGTGTTTAAAACGTAAAATTGTGTAGGGTAGAGATTCAGTAGGGATTTTGAAAGCTCCGGGATTGGATTATACCGAAACTTGCAATCTGTTTGGAAAATCCTGTACAAACAGCGAAATTGTGGCACATTTTTGGGGTAGTAAATGATGTTCCATTTCCATGAGATTTTACAGGATTAAAGTTGACATAACAAGATTTAATTTGATAGGTAATTGGTCGAATTTTGATTTGTGTACACCGAGTTATTTATTTTTGAAAAATGGCCTGCAATTTTGGAATAAATTTGGACAACAGTACTGTTTTGTTAAGCTGAGATTTATGTACATATGGACATATTTTGGAACCATTTTTCCTTGAAAATAGACTTAATAAGGAGTCCATAGGCTTTGGAATCACCCCATTTTGATATTTGTGCTATGAGATATGATTTTTCAAAGTTATAGCACAAATTCTAAAAATAAGGGCAAATGTGCGAAAATGAAGGGAACAATGAAATTATGGACATAACTTAAGTATAGTAATCTCATGTTTAGTTATAATATATTAGATGACATTTTAAATGTCAAGATCTAGGAGTAGTATTGACCATTGTCCATAACTTGTTTTTATAGGAACCCGTAATTTCCAGAACACACGAGGTTCACGAAATTTACTTGGATAAAACAAAAAGGTAGTAACTCTAATCTCACGTACTCTGTATAGATGTGTATGTTTGTTGAATTATGTTGAGAATGTCCCGTCCTGTGAGGGACTAGTACCACTCGCGGCTCGATTGAGCGGAAGGGCTGACCATGGAGTACCTTCCCGGTGGTTAGAACTAGCCATAGGGCCTAATGGACTGAGGTTCTTAGATGACTATCCTAGTTGCATTCAAGCGACTTAGGGCACTTCCAATTGAGACGCTGGTGGATTCTGGATAGGACTCTCGGTAGTTCCCAGTCGATTATTCCTAGTTAGGTGTCCCGATTGAGAACTTCAATGTACGAGAGGACTCTCGGTACATACTAATTCGTTATATCTAGCGTTAGGGTTTGTGTGGTGTGTATTTATGAATTGTATCATCTGAACATTTTATGTTATGTGGACTATTTTCTTTGATTAACCTTTATATGCTATTTATACTTTGTTTGTGAGATTAACGTATTACTCTGGGGTTCAAATCGAATCCCAGATGTCCCTAAGGGGATAGGTTTCGGACATGGACAAAGCAGCAGGAATATCTCTAAAGGAAAGGCTGCAATTACGGAGTAGTGATAGTTGCTGCCTAGATACTAGATGTAGCTGTAGAGCTTATAGAAGTTTTGTTTCAACTGGTTTTGGGTTGTAATGTATATAATGACACTGATGATATTTTGGATCACTGTATTAGGAACTCAGTAAATTATTCCTGTACAATTCCAAGATTGTATACTATTATCAGTTTACTATTCTATACCTGTGTTGCTCACTATATATCGTTGTTTTACTCTAATAAATGTCATAATTATAAGGGGTATGACAAACGTGGTAAAAGACAAAGCCTATGAAGAGCTCCTGACGGCCAAGGAGGATCTTGAAAAGGCGAACTTGGAGCTTCTTCATCTTCGAGAGGTTCATGACAATGACATGCTATCAGTGAAATGAATTTAGGCAATGTATGAGCGGCTTGAAGTTCAGCTGAAAGCAACCGAGGATGAGCTCAACACTGTCAAGGCCAATGTCTCGGAGTATGCAACCATGTTAAAAGACGCTGTGGAGGATTCCTTCACCATGCCTTGAATCAAATCCGGTTTTTGAACCCCAGCATCGAATTGAACACCTCCAGCCTGCATTACAAGGCTTACATTGACGAGGGTAAAGTAATCCCACCCCCTTCCTTTCCCGGTGGGTGAAACTATATCCCGGTTAGATGTCAGTCAGGGTGAGAAGGAAGGTGAAGTGGTCAACACCGCCGGCCCTACTGGGGGAGAGGTTCTATCAGCGGTTCAACCGATGGTTGAAGATCCTCCTAACTGAAGGGTCGGGATGCCGGTTTTGCTGCTCCAGCAAGGAGTGGGAAGACCATTTATGCCCCTTTTAACTTCATTGTACTTGAGCAACTTGAATATTAATGAAACTTTATTCATTTCTTGACCAAACCAATAATTTTGAGTTTTAACTTCAACTCAACAATAGATTAGTTATATGAACTCAAACATATTAAATATTATTATTATATAATATAATATGATATAATTAGAAAAACCTCCAGTTGCACAGAGAACTTTTTATTTTATAATAAAATAAGAACAATTCAGACATGAGATTATGTAACATCAAATATACAGAAAATATATACCAATGACTATATCTTGCATCCTTGATTCATAGAAGTAATGTCTTCAATTAATCATCAATATTAACATTATTGTTAAATGCACAGCAAGCCATGTCCCAAGAAGTTACAACACAGGGGTACTTCCTTTCTGCGAATGAGGACGTATTGACGAAGACATTGGGGCTTGACTATCTCAATCTTCTTAGGGGTGACGGCTTTGGATTGACCAAGACAAAATATTATGGTCAACGGCAACTTTGAAGGAATAACTGAGACGAAAAGTATGAAAGGCTTTAGAAACAGTGTGATGAAATGCATTAACAAATACAGTTTATCACACAAGAGTTTATGAAGGACCGTACTACAAGGCATCAAGGATCAAATGGTAGCCTAAGTACTAGAGGCAGTTGCACATTTTCCCTCATGATCTGCCTGAGGGTTTAGTAGATGTTGAGTGTTTTGCCGATAGCTGGATATGATATAGTTGCAACGGGCGACATGTTCAACCACTCAGAGGATAACACACTTCACAACGAGCCTATTCCTCTTGAGCTTGTGAAGGTATAAATCAACACCAACATCGATCCTAGCTATCCGCTCCCTATGCCCACCAAAGACATATATATAGTGGGAGTGGCTACGAGCAGCTTCTTTGTGTGGCTTCGTCGTTTGCTTAAGAGCATATAAGCCACCCACTCAAAAGAAGTCGACCACTCAGAAGAAGTTGCCCACCAATAAATCCAAGCTTGCCAATCAGTCTAAGCCCTATACTTCCAAAACCCCCAATTAGTCTAAGCCCCCCAACTTCTAAGACCCTCACTCGGTCCAAGAAGAGGAAGCATCCCACCCTAATGATCAATTCGAGAAGAAGTCTTTCTAACAGAAAAAGATCTTTGGTCAATCTACCCAAAAGTTCCTCCGAGAGTTTGCTGGCGAGTGCTTTGCTTCAAACCTGTGTTCAATGATCCCATTTGAGAGAGAGGTCTTCAAGCGTGCAAACCAAGTGGAAGATATAATCGAAGCACTTATTTTCTGAGATCCTGAACAGGGACAAGGCAAGTTCAATGTATGTCAACTTTTTTATGAGATATTTCTTCAATTGTGATTGAATGTTGCCTGCTTAGAATTTTGATTACATTTTGATATGTTGGTTTTGACATTTCACGCACCTATATTGTAAGTACCTCATCCCCTGCGGCCTCTAGGATAAGATCAAGTTCATCCGCGTAGACCTAATCAATAACCAAGGTGACAACATGAAGAAATATGTCAAGAAACACAACGCAAGGTTAGTCAAGGATGAATTCCTTAGGATGGCGCAAGGCAGAAGTGACACTTACTTCTTGGTGCCTTACGTTCATTGGAGGCCGAGAACATCATTAACTCTGCTTAAATTAGTTTTTATTTATTTTGTAATTGTCCTAATGGTGTGATTTGATCGATTATTGTACTTAGGAATTATGAGATGCTCATAGTCGTAAATCCAATGTGCAAAAGGATTTGGTACTACAATTCTATAAGAAGAGTTCGAGACACGAGACCATACATGTAGGAGACTTTGAATCAATAAGTTATTCATTCATCGTATCTTATAATTCAAGTCATTTTCCTTGTTTCTGTATATATAATTTTATATTGAATCTTCTCATAGCGGTCTATACTTACCGCACTCAAAATGGTCTCGAGTGCACCAAGAACAAGTTCATCTACAGATGCTTCTTCCAATGGTTGTGACTGAATGTATATATATTATTCACCAATAACTATAATATTAATAAATTGATAAAACACATAATATAGTTTTTATATATATGATTGACTAACAAATTTTTCTTCTCATTTCTTATTGTATAGTGTCCAAATCAACCAAACAACAACAACGATTGTGGGTACTGCATGATGCAGTACATAAAAGACATTATCACCCACTGTCCTCAAAATAATGATATATTATATGCTTAATTCGTTCATATATACATTCAGCCAGCTATAAAGTATTTTGATGCCTCCTGCATGATGTTTAGCAACTCACAAATGGAAGTTGTTGTTGAAGAGTTGGTGACATCTGTTCAACATTAGTGGGAGAGTAAATACATATATAATGACTGTAAATGTGTAACACCCCCAATTTCTAACAATTATGATAACATAAAACTTCAAGAATTTTGATAAATAGTTACGGAAATTCAGAGTAAACAACATTGGGAAGTGTTACCGCCGCACTTGTACTGGGACAAGTGCAAGGCTACTTATTACATTAACATAAGTCCAACTAAAATAAAAATGTTTTATTAAGAGAAAAAGAAAATAAAAACTAGCTAGAAATAATCCTAGAAATCTCTACGTCGTCATCCTCACTTCTCACTGCTAGCCCCAACTTTGAGAACCTGCTTCACTGAAAATCTGCTCCCCCGAAGGATCGTCGCAGCCCACAATACACAAAAATCAGCAAACGCTGGTAATCCCAATAAAATAGGATTTAAGTGGCTCAAATACCTTAAATAAATCAAGTAAAATAATCATATAGAATTTACACCAAATATCATTCTTTATCATTTTAAATTAATTTAGACCCGGTGCTACTAGTGTCCCGGGAAACCCTGCCAGACACCACTTTAGGAAGAACGGATATAATCGGTTCACATCAAATACATATCGGAGGCATAAAGCCTAATTGTGTTCATCACTTTGGGAGGTACCATCCCAAAGCTATCCTCCCACGATTTTAATTATTTTAACCACACACAAAATGTATTTCTCAATATATATAAATATATAAATATTTATATTAATGAAAGTTGCTTATAGGTTTCAATAAAAAAGAAAAAAAGAAAAAAACAAAACGCACCCAGAGCAAACATATAAGTATTTTATATATATATATATATATGAAAGGGGTATATGCATGTTCCAATCACAAAAACCGAAGCGATCCAAGTAGCTACGTACAAAGGAAATATTGTAGATCTCATATAACATAATATAATATATTATAGTATATTATGTATAATATTATATGGGATTATCAAAAGATAGTATGCCATGAGAAAAAAAACAAAACGAAAGCAGACGTGGGACCTATGTAAGGAATGGATAAAGCTGAAGCAAGGTTTTGAGAATATTGTATACTATATCTTTAAAAAAAAAATGGAAAGAAACGATGGGGTCTTCGGGTTGCACAATAAGAGGATCAGTTAGAATAAAAGGACGCACGAAGAGAAGGAAATCACGGAGAGCGAGCGATGAGCAGTTGCGCCAGTTTTGGATTTAAACATACATATAACAATCTATTTCTATTGATCTAGGGATTAGGATTACATATAATATATCTCATACAAAACAAAGCCATGATATACTTAGGATCATACTACCCTATTAAAATTCATATAGAATTAACCTAAGGTATATAGGGATTAGGATTACCTGGTCTTCGTCTTTGCTAGCCTTCTAGAAAAACGCTTTGATAAGAGTGCGGGAGGAGGATGCCGTAGCAGAGAAGAGAGTCGAGAGAAAAAAAAAGAGTCGAGCGTTTTCTAGGTTTAGGCGGCTAAACCTAAGTTTATAATTAATATCTAGGGTTTTAGCTATGGGCTGAGCTCTTTAATTATTGCCAATTAATAAATTACACTACCAACATTATTAATTTCTAGATTTGATATATTCTTATTATTTTATTATTTTAATCTATTATTATTATTATTATTCCTATTCTTAATCCGGGGTATTACAAAATGTCTAAATACTAATGATTTGTTTGTTTTAATGCCTTTAAGGCGCATCGAGAGGGAGAGGTATCTAGATTATAGCCGATGTGGAACATAACACTCCACCCAAGAACGTTGGGCTCATCAACCCACATTGATCCAATGCGTCGAGAGGGGGAGGTATCTAGACCTTTATATGGCATCTTTCTTTCCCCTCTTCAGTCAATGTGGGACATAACACTCAATTGTAACATTCTAACATCTCGCTCTCAATATTGTCCGCTTTAAGGCCCGTCACCCCCACAAAACTAAAGAAATTGCAATATATGATAATTATTAACTATAAGCATATAGTAAAATTATGAGGATATATACAAACTATAAGCATATAGTAAAATTATGAGGATATATACTAAAACTATAAGCATATAATAAAATTATGATGTCATCACCGTAT
This sequence comes from Acacia pycnantha, assembly GCA_025563575.1. Classification (NCBI taxonomy): domain Eukaryota; kingdom Viridiplantae; phylum Streptophyta; class Magnoliopsida; order Fabales; family Fabaceae; genus Acacia; species Acacia pycnantha. Next base: position 4,714,631 of record JAMWYP010000021.1, on the reverse strand, counting down.
ACAATAAAATATATGACAGTTATCTAGACCCTTATTTATAAGGCCATTTCTTTAGTATTGACTATAAGCATATAGTAAAATTATGATGTCATCACTGTATACAGTGACCAGGATACATCCTGTTAAAAAAAAACTTATCATTAAGTAATTACAGTCATCCCTAACTTCCTCAAAGTCCATGCCTGTAACCATCCGACTACACTTCAACATACACTACTTGAAAACAATTAAAGAGAAAAAAATGACTTAAACCATAACAAAAACATCGACGGAAATTGCCTCCTTGATATAACGGAAATTATCTAAGATGCAAAACGTCCAGACATATCCTGACAATCTTAACTGATAATTGCACCACAAAAACAAACCTATAAGCTCTTTAAATACTTGTTGCCTGAAGAAAATACACGAACAAAGACTGGTATGAAAGGTAAACCAAGTCCATATCCTCTGTACCAAGGGAAACATAACATATTTTATAATCAACCCCAAAGAGAGCTGAATGGTACGCAAAAATACAAGCAAACCATACAGACAACCATATAGATTGTTCACCCTTCTCTGCTCCACCTTTTCCAGATATATCATGTTGGAGAAGGAGCAACACAAACTACTATGAATAGGAACCACAGAAGAAGGAAAAATCATAGCCAGTTACAAACGAAAATCCAAATGTCTTCATTCGGTTGAGGAGAATAGGACAACAAGCAGTTGAAGGTCTACATATAAAACTAACCTGTTAATTATTCTTTGCTGCGCTTCACCTATTGAGAAAAATAAAGATGGAGAAGGAGAAACTAAAACTACTAGTAAAAAGGACAAAAGAAGAATGAAGAAGCAGAGCACGTGATACTGAATTACTGACACAAAATGTAGTGCCACTCCGCCTCACGTGCTGCATGTGATAACCAAGCTGATGAAAGCCGATTAGAAAGAAGGAGCCGTTACTATTCCCGGTAACAGTGTTTTGTGTGAAGAGCCTGTTCCAAAGGCGGACACAAGGGGGGGCTAGGGGTGGCCCCCGCCCCCCCTAAATTTTTTTTTTTAAAAAAAAAAACAGAAAAAAGGAAAGATGTAATTTGCGGCCGGGTGCATGCTTGTTGGAGTGGAGCTTGTGACCTGTGAGGGGAAAGTAACATATTCTAACCATCAAGCCACATGAACGGAGACTATGATGGTGTAATTTGATATATAATTATCTAAGTTTACTTTGTTGGATAAACATGGGATTGAACATATATTAAATGCCTATTATTTATTTATTTATTTATTTTGTTTTATATCACCTTATAGTTTCCTTTTTTTTAATGATGTAATTTGATATGTATATCAAGAGATGACATTTAATATATCTCCAACCTTTAATATATCCCAACCCCACCGAAATCGAGTTCATCTTCTTCCCCTTGCTGGCTGCTCATCCTTCATTTTTTTCAACGGCTTATTTACAAATTTTAAGAATCAGTACGATATTTAAAATCACTTCTTTTCATTAAATTTCCTTCACGAAATTTATTATGCATGATTTTATTTTTTCTAATGATACTACTTTTATACTTATTAGAAAATGTCTTAGGGTTAGAATTTTAGATAAGTTTTGAGTTTTATTAAAATATGGCTATGAGAATATAGATGATGACTTATAGTTAATTTTAATCATTTTACTTTTATTATTATTATCATATTGGTCATGAAATAATTCATGCTCTTTCTCATGAAGACCAATTTTTTTATGATTCTTTGATTACATACATTGAAAAAGACTAATTTCTTGATGATTCTTTGATTACATACATTGAAAAAGTTTTTTTTTTTTTTAACACGGATTCAATTATATATGAGTTTAACAATATGAAAACACATAGAGTAAGAGTCAAGTGAAGCAATCTTAAATTCTGTAACAGATTGTTTTCAATTTTTTGTATATTAGGCCTGTATCGTATTTCAAAAACTTATATTTATAATGTAACATTTTTTTTATTTTCGCCCCCCGTCAATAAAATTCCTGGGTCCGCCCCTACGGCTGTTCCTCGACTCGGCGTATCTTCGATTATAAGAGATGTTGATATTTCATGAGTAGTAATTATTATAAAACATATAGTTTTTTTGCTTATATTATTATTATTATTATTATTATTTCCACAAACTCTTTTTTTATTATTTTAAATTCAAGTAATTGGACTAAGTTTGGGTATTTTGCTCAATAATTTTTTTTTTTTCTGTTTGCACAATTGTAATATAATAATTTGGGGAAAATATTCTAATACTTTTATTTGATCCCTTCTTCTTCTTCTTCTTTTATCATTTTCACTTTAGAAAATGTAGTTTCATTTTAAGTAAATAAATGGTAATTTTAATGGGATAAGATATTGTCACTACCAATTTTGGTCACTACCACTTTTTCACTATTATATCAGAATCTCATAAATCTTTATCATTTCTCTCTCATATTGATATTCTGATCTAACAGTGAAAAAAGTGGTAGTGACCAAAATTGGTAGTGACAATATCCTATCTCTATTTTAATTGTCATAAATTAATCTCATCTAAGTATTACTTACATACTAAAATTAAATATCAAGATGTTACATGTGTTGGAGCTCTAACTCCCGCCAGAGTTGTAAAAACGGATCCACCCGTTTAGGCTCGAATAAATAATTAAAAGGGTCATTTGAAGTTTGGCCCTTTTACTCCTGCCAATTTTTTTTTCTTTTGCATTTTTTTAAGAAATAAGTTAAAATAATAAATTTTAAATTTAAGACATTAATAGTATCCAAGAATTAAATGTTTTATCTTTTTTAGTAAATTAAAAAATGGGAAAATCCATAGAGGGACCCAATTAAGGACCAAAATTTCAAAAAAGGCCCCAACAACTTTCACATATCAAAAAGGGCTCTAGGGCCTTTTCTGGGATTTTTCATTAAAACATTAGTTGTTAATATGACTGATTTAGTTGTTAAGCGGGGCTGATATTGTTGTTAATGTGATTGATTTAGTTGTTAAAATATTGTTGTTAATGCGACTGATTTAGTTGTTAACGGGTATTGATTTTGTTGTTAATGTAGCTGTTTTAGTTATTAATGTTTATACCAGAAAATGCCCTAAGGCCCTTTTTGGTATGTGAAAGTTGTTGGGGCCTTTTTTGAAATTTTGGGCCTTAATTGGGGCTATATGGATTTTCCCTTAAAAAATTGGTCGCTTGCCGTTTAATAAAATCCTTCCTATGATAAAGGCTCTACCTTTTCATTTTTTGATGTACATTATTGGTTTCTCTTTTTGATAGTCTACATGATATTTGAACCCCTCAAACATAATTAAAAAATTGCACTCATTATTTATCTTACATCAATTTAAAAAAATGTCTCTATCTATCAATATTTTATAAAAAATTCTTTGCAGAACTATTAAAAACCAAATGAAAGTTGCTAAAAATTGAGTAATGTTTTTTTTAAAAAAATACTTTGAAGACTTAACAAAATGAACAACGCTTCTTGTAATGTAAACGTCATGAAAAGTGCTAGGAATGAACAAAATAAACAACACTTATGTTAATATACGCTTGAAAAGTGTAAGTTACATAATATGAAAAAAAATCACTAGAAAATAAGTAAAAAACTTACAAAATATGAAAATAAGTAAGAATGCATACTAAATAAGAAATCTCTTTTTATAAATTTTTAAATTTTAGGATTCTTAATATAAAATGTTCATATGAAAAAAAAGATGATAATAACTAAATACCTGAGACATCATTAACAGGGAAAAAAATCAATAATAATATCACCATATAGAAAAATTTATAAAAAGAAAAACATAAACAAGTTAAACTGGGTTGGCCCATTCAAACACTCAGCCTATTAAAGCAGCCCTGTTTTGGCCCGTTTTCAATTTGAAGGTAAAAACTTCAAGTTCAACCCTAGTAGTTTTCGGATTTAAAAGGGCCGACTCAACATTCTTACTATCCGACTCTAGTTTAGGGGTGGGATTTTAGGGGAAAAAAATTAAGGGGAATTTTTGTGTTTTTGACAAGAAAAAAAAATCTTTGTGTTTTTGTGTTTTTGATTGAATTTCAAAATCTTATTTGGGATATCACATCTCAAAGATATTAGGAAAATTCAGGTCCCTTCCTATGCCTTCTTATTTTTGAGTTATGTCCTTTTCCCTTTAGTTAACTTTGAACAAGTTAAATAATTGGATATACCACATTGGTTTTTTTTTTTAAAGGTCTAGTTTGGAAATAAATTCTAGTCCTTATTATAAGGACACTCAAGAAAGTAATTAATGTCAATGTTATAATTTTGCCCCTATTATATGTAAAGACTAAAGAGAAGAAAGAGGTCAAATACAATATGTACTCCCATTGGAAAAATATGAGAACCAACAACTTGTAAGGGAGTGTAATTTTTTTTATATAAGATACACTTAGTTTTTTTTCATCCTTTATTGTTTCCCCCAAATTTTCCTCTAATTAATTATATGTCTTTGATCTATTTTTTCACACTCATTCTATCTCCCACCCACTCTCTCTATAATAAAAGTGTTTTACGAAAGTAAATTATATTTTTACATATTTATTATCTTTAAAATTTTAACCAACTTTTCAAATTACATAATTTAATTATTTACATATTATAGTTTGAACTAGAAGTATTATAACATATATTTTTTATGAAAAAAACACTTCTCATTGTAGGAGAAGTGTATTCTCATGTCACACACACATGAAATGGTGGAACCCACATATATACATAATTAGCATTATATATAGGTTAAAGGAGCAAAAATATATATGTGTTTTACCCTCGGAAGCGCCGAGCACCATATGTTTTTTTTTAGAGCAAAAATACACACGTGGTTACCATTTTGAAGAAAAAGTCACATCCCCTGTTATGTTACTTGTTCACTGTGATGAGAGAGAAAGAGCTGAAATGAGTAGTAACATAATAATGAGATGTGACTTTTGCTCCAAAATGGTAACCACGTGTGTATTTTTGCTCCAAAAAAAAGCATATGGTGCTGGGCGCTCTGGGAGTAAAGCACATGTGTTTTACTCCTTTACCCTTATATATATATGTGGATCCTACCATTTCATGTGTGTAGGAATTTTTTCCTTCTCATGTAATATGAGAAGTTTAAACCCCATTTTTTATAGAGAAAATTCATATAGAGGCCCAATTAAGGCCCAGAATTTTCAAAAAAGGCCCCAACAACTTTCATATACCAAAAATGGCCCTAGGGCCTTTTCTGTTATAAACGTTAACAACTAAAACAGTCAGATTAACAACAAAAGCAATACCCATTAACAACTAAATCAGTCGCATTAACAACAATATTTTAACAACTAAATCAGTCATTTTAACAACAATATCAGCCCCGGTTAACAACTAAATCAGTCAGATTAACAACTAACGTTTTAATGAAAAATCTCAGAAAAGGCCCTAGGGCTCTTTTTGGTATGTGAAAATTGTTGGGACATTTTTTAAAATTTTAGATCTTAATTGGACCCCTATATGAATTTTCCCTTTTTTATACAGGTAAAATTGGAAACATTTATTTTGATGATAAATTTAATAAGTAAACCAATTTTTGTTTTCAGTACATGTGAGGTAGAATGGAGCTATAAAAGGTATCAGGGTGGCGGCTGGTCGTCGTCTGTCATACCTTTCCGAATTCACGGGAACTTTCCGGAAACAGCTCGTTAGGCTTATTGGACCTTGCCATTTCGGCTTGGGTGTTGTGTCCATCCCGTTCTCTTTGTTTCTCGTCCACCAGACGGCATTTGGAGCCCTCTGCTTCGCTATTTCATATACTTTGAATTGAATTTGGATCTCAAGCTGTTTAGGGCTACGTACTGATTCATTACTTCTCAGATCCACATTGATTCCCCTCTTTCCAAGGTGCTATCTATTTGTTAGCTCTTGCGCGGAAAAAAACTATTTATTTATTTGGAGGAATTATATAGAGGAGATTAAGAAGTACCAATGGAGGGTGGAGCAGCAGAGAACGAAGAGCAACAAGGAGCATCATACACGTATTGGGTCAGGAAAGTTACGGATGATGCTGCGCCTTTGCCAGTACCCCAGAAGCTAACACGCGAAGATGTCCTCTCTGGTCAACCTCGTGCAAACACAGTTGGTTCTGTTTGGAATCGCGTATGTGCTTATTCTTCTTCCTTTCGACTTACGCATGCCTTATTCCTACATTTTCATTCTTTGTTGAACAAATTATATATGAAGACCGACAGCTCATATTTTTGCCTTTTGATACATCCTACTTCATGTGGACATGTTTTCAACAATCGTATGCATTTATTTAAGCTACTAAATTATACTTAAAGTGATTTTGTTTTTTTGTCGATGACTAAATGAGCACATTCACTTATCTATTGTTTGTCAATGATATTAATAGTGCGCACTGATTTTAGAAGTCACCTGACTCTGATTAATAAGTGGCCTTTGTTGCAAATAGACACACACTTATATATCGCCTTCCAATTCTTTTTATAATTTTTCATTCTTGCGTGTAATCATGAGCTGATTTTTTTATGCTTTTTTCTACCCAAAGCTAGAGTATGCTCCGTTTCTTAATGAACATAGTGTGTGCTTAGCTGTCAAGTTTTCTTGTAACAATTGATTTTGAAATGGAATGTTGTAATATTAAAACAGGCTGGGACATGGGAGGAGAAAAACCTCAACAACTGGGCAACTAAAAGAATGAAGGTTTGCGTTTCTACGTATCCCTATGATTTTCTCCCCTTCAAGCTTCTTGTGTATATGGAGAAACTTACTCTGCATGTGATTTTGTTGGTAATTTTAGTAGGCTCTTTTGCATCATGAATTACAGCACCTATACTTATGCATCCGTACATGCATGTGTGTTACAGCCTCCCATGTGAGGAGGGGGAAAAAAGAGAAAGGAAGGAAGAAAGAGAAAGTTTTGAACTTAAGAAATTAACAATGCCTCTGGATTCACATTTGTTAAAGAGAATCTTGTGAAACAATCATGGACAGAACACCTAAGTGAAGCAACAGATACAATATTAGCCCACAAGTCATATAGAATTGCCTGGACATCATTAACATATTTAGCATTCCTTTACCATGGTTAAAATTGCACAACGACCCCCTTCTTTGCCATCTTTATTTCTTCCCAAACAATCATACTCAATCAATAAAAGTTTATTTGAAACATATGAGCAAGACCAGATCTATAAGATTCCAAACAACTTGTTCCAAAGAAAAGTAGCTATGCTTCGATGTAAGAATAAGTTCGTAGTTTTTTGAGGTAGCCTCACATTAAACAGATCATGCTAAAGGGTAGTTCCAGATTTGCCCTTTAAGTTTGCATCATGTCTCTAGTGTTGATTCTGTCGAGTTCTTCTGTCCACACAAAAGACCTTACCTTTGAAGTGTTTAAAATAGTGAAAGAAAATTATTAAGTTGAATTAGTGCTTCCTTGTCAGGAGAAAATGTGAAAACACAGAAGGACTTGTAAGAAAATATACTTGACAAACCTTGAGTCCATATTCTCAACTCTAGAGATGAAGGGCTCCTCTGGTTATCGAAAAAAATTATGAATTGTAAGGAATGGAAAGAAATGGAATGCTTTAAAATGTATTTGGTATGATAGGAAAGAAAGATAATATTTTTGTTTTTTATATTTAATGAAGTGAAAATGAAATAAGAATAAATGGATGCAAACCAAAATAACCCTGCAAGAATTTCTTCTTCCCTAGGTTTTGATCAGCCTACCCTCACTAGCTGTCATTATTTCATCCAACTCTCCCCATCTATGGACTTTCTTCCATTGGCTCCATGATGCCTACTACTGAAATTAGGGACAGACATGATGAAAAATAGAATTAGGTTATGAAGCATCACTGGAGGAGAGAGTCTGGGGTCAGAGAGAGGGAGACAGAGAACGTTGGAGGATTTATTTTTTTAATTGATTACTCCTTCCAGGGTGAAAATCCTCACTCCTCCCACTTTGGTCATCGATGATCATTCCTATATTTATGTGATAGAGTTGCTGAATTTGCGGAGGCCTATATTAGGAAATCAAGGAAGAAAAGGGGATAGGGGATGGTACTACTGGTTCAGAAGATTATCCTACGGGTCCTAGTTGCAAGGGAAAGGTAGTGATAGACAAGTGACTTTTTTTTAGGTGAAGCCAAGGGGTATTGTAACATCCCAAGGCCTCGCTCTCGACATTGTCCGCTTTAGGGGCCCATCAGCCCATTACCCCCTCAAGGCTTTAAAATGTGTTGAGAGGGAGGGGTATCTAGACCCTTATAAAGGATCTTTTGTTCCCCTCCCCAGCCGATGTGGGACATAACACTCTTGTGAGTAGAGTGTTATGTCCCACATCGGCTGGGGAGAGAAACGAAAGATCCTTTATAAGGGTCTGGATCATGGTAGTCAAAATCACCGAGTTAACTCGTAAGATCGTTGAGTTTGCGTGTTTTTAGGAGGAAAACGATCCGACTCGCTTGTAGGATTGGACTGGAGCAAGATCGTTTAGGATCCAGAGAAATGGGGGAGGTTGCTATCAAAAACTCGCCGGGATCTGTCTTCACGCTCTGGGCGTGTGTAACTTCGGCAAATGAAGCGATGGCATGTGTGAAGCAACACGTAGTGAGAACGGTGTCGTGAGAATGGGGTTCGGCTGATTGGGAGTCTCTGATTCCAATGGTGTGTGCGTGTTTCAAGATCCTCACTGGGTGAAGAAGCTCAAACTCACTCAATGCTCAGACTGTTTCTATCTCGCTGAAAATTATTCAAGCACCCAAAAGAACTCTGATCTCTCAAGAAACACTTTGGTACCACGTAAAAAAAGAGAGAAGTCTGAATTACGTGATTAATCATGTACAAAAGAGGGTCTATATGTACATGTGAGAGGAGCCTTAGCCTTTATGACTCTTAATGATACTTTCTAAATCTAATCCTTGATTTCTAGTGATTATAATTGATTACACAATAATCCTAATTGATTATTTACTATATATTTCCTAACACTTTGGAATGTGTATTGCAGCAACAGAACACATAAAATAACAGAATGGAAAGGCTTTTCCTTTTCTTGTGGCCCTTTCCCAAGAACCAAATGGGCCTAACCTCCCAACTAATAAGATGAGACTTAACTTGCCCCTACTTAAAAAGAAGGAAGCCTCTCAGACTTTTCTTTGGGCAACACTCTAGAATTCTAGAAATGGACTGTTAGTATAATGGAATAGTGGGAAGAGACTGTTAATAATAATTATTGTACCCGCCTTAGGCCAAAGAAGACCCCTTCCAATTGTTTTAACTTTTCGAACAGCTAGTTCCCAGAAGGAAGGAACCTTTTCATTGCTGCTCCAATGACACTGTGCTATAGTCATGTTTCTTTCTTTTTTCCTCATATATGCATTTCATTTTGTCTGAATTTTTGCAGGAGTTGATTATGTCAGTAGGTTCCTTACAGTTCTCTTCTGGCAGAGCAGAGATAGAAGATGTAACAAAATGTGTTGGCGATGTGAGTATTTTCAATTATTTAAAACTAAGTTGGTTTATTTTTGTACCCTTTACAACTTATATAATTTTTGGTAACCTTCTTGTTTTATATGTGTTCCAGGTACGAATGTTCACATTCGAATTTTTCCCTTCATAAATAGTTGTTTAAAAATTTAAAAACAATTGATAAATCATTACTTATAATTCATCTGCAGCAGAAGTAATGTACTTATTCAACCTCATTATATTAAATAAAGAATTTATTTATTTGAAGTTAATAAATTAATCATAGAATCAATATTAAACGATGCTGATTTAAATTTAGAAGTAATAATCAGGCCTTAAGAATGACAAGAAAAGTCTTTTGCATGAAGGTACGTTGTGCAAACCATTTTCAATATAAAGCATTAGGCTTCTTATCCTTAACACAATTCGATTTATTCATTTTCTTTTGCCATTTAATTTTTACATTTTCCACAACATAAAGCGTTAAATGCAAAACATTTTCAATTGAATTATTTTCACAACCTTTTTTCTTGACGATTAAATGTATGATAGTTATCACTAAAAATTAAATTTTTAAATAAAAAAATAAATTTAAAGAATGAAGCAGAAAAAACAATTCTGCATACTGTCTAAGCTTAAAAACACCCAAAAAAAGCCATGTTTGGAAGTTTTAGATAGGAGGGGGTGAGAAAGGAAAAGTGCCACTGCCTATTTCTTTCTTTCTTTTGAATGCGTGATTAAATGAAAGGTGAGGAAGATTGATTATTATTATTTTTTAAGTTTTTATTTAATCCTTGTTAAATTTGGAGGATACAATAATAAGTTATCTTCTTTTTAAATGAAAGATGTTGGTGCTGCCTCTTCCTTTAACTGCTAATTTAGATGAAGCAGAGTTTGAATGGAAAGCAGACGATCTTGGATATGTTTCCAAAGTATCATTTTTATCTATTGTGGTTTGATTTTTTCTTGGTCATGCATTGTTTAGGCATTTATGGTGATAGTTCGAAACAAGAAACGTGTTGGTTACACCTATGAGTTGACCTTAAGAGTTAAAGGTATAATTCTTGTTGGGCATTTCAAACCGCACGCACACTGTATTTAATTTTTCTTTCTCTGGACTTCAATCTAATTAATTTATTTAAATTATGCCAAATTAAAAATGAAACAGGGGAATGGATGGTACAGGATGATAAGAAATTGGTCAATGGTCACATAGATGTCCCAGAATTCTCAGTTGGTGAGCTGGACGATTTGAAGGTATCTTTCAGTGTTCATTTTAAATGCTTATATTTATAAGACATAAATGGATAGTGCTTCTCTGAGGTTGAGCATTTCAAATATATTTCAGCATCTCAATTGGGGAACTCTTATTTTTCCGTCTTGCTCCCTCTTTTGTCCTCATTTTCCCTTTATTTCTTTTTTATTTGGTCAGAAAAACATTATTTTATCTAAAATAAAATTTATATCACGGGTTCTCTTAAGGTTGTTCAATTGGTAGATTTTTATTTATGATGAATGATTATCCTATGGTCTTGTTTCTAATACATATTTCTATTGGTCTGTGTGCGACTAGGTAGTCTAATGTTTTTTCTATTCAGCAAATTGGAAAATAATTGCGTGATGATAGGTAGGATGAAAAATGTAGTCAATCTCTGGTAAACCTAAATGATAAAAATGTTATATTTTGCCACGTGTGTCATGTGGAGATCTAGCAAAAGGAATTTGGATAATTTTTATTTCATTAAGTATAAAGATTTTGGAAGATGTAAGAAGTGTGCGGCAATGTTTAGCCCTTGCATGTTAATGATGCATTTTGCTTTGGAGGTTATCATTTTCCATGTGCTTGTTGTCTCTTAATAAGTTCTAGGCAAAGTGCCTTGTTTGTTGAGAGGAGAGAGGAAAAAGTTATGATAACTATGATTTTTTGGTTGAAAAAAATGTTAGAATTCCTAACAAAATAAGGATGGGGATAGGAATTGATGAACTAGGGTCAGAAACAACAAGCTCCTCTTAAGGTCTTTCGCACCTTTGTTACCAGAACATGGAGGCATTGTTATGTGTACATTTTTGTGACATTCCCATTCAAGAAGGCATTTTTAATATCAAATTGCTATTTTGTGTGAAACTTGTGGCTACTAGTATAGATTTGTACCTTTTATTCTTTTTTGTTAGCATGGAGTCATACTGTGAATATCCATTCAAAATTTATGGGTTTCCTTCCTTTTGGAAAAGTCACCATCTCCCAAGTGTTACTCTTTTCTAATGCTCTCATTTGTTCCATGACTGCTTCCCTCCACTCCAATGCTTCAAGTGCTTGGCAAAGTACATAATATGATATTTACAGTCTTGACAGCATAACTGAAATTAGCTTCCAATCCCTAAAAACATGGAACTGTTAATAACTTGCAGTATCCAAGACTAACTACTTATAAGAATAGACACAAAGGCCCACTTTAACATAAAATACAAATTCATAATATATATGGACCGCCAAATTCTTCCTTGAATAAACTAGTAATGGGCGTTGGTTCCTAACAATACTCTCCCCTAGGAGAACAACCTTTATCCTAAAGACGAAATGATGGAAACTGAGGCAAGCAAATCTTAGTCATCCCAGCTGGCGATGAGAAGGATTTTTCAACTGAAAAACTTTGTTGTGTAGCAATTGTTGGTTTTTTAGGTAGAATCCCTTGTAGCCTATGCCGTTTTTCATTCACCCAAAACATCAAAAACATTTTCTGCCAATTAGCTTGTATAGTGTTTGGAGAAGCCTGCCACTTCATGATGCCCAAGAGGATGTCTGCACCTCCAATGGAAAAGGGTAAGAAATTCTCTGGAATAATTAAACTCTGCCCTTGAGACTCTTACTATTTGCAAACTGAGTTGCAAGAGATAAGGCTTCTGTTACTTATTTGTACCAAGGTTATTGAATTGGAATACCAATCGTGAATCGTTTGACTGCTTTTTTGAATCGTGAATCGTATCGAATCGGAAGACTCAGAAATAAATGAAAAATGATGTAAAAATGTATAATCACTATAATATCATATAAATCCAAATTAAAAAAAAAAATCCAAATACCAAAATACATAAGTAATCAAATCTAAAACCAGTAATTCTCCTACTTATCAATCTTCAGGACTAATATTATCACTATCACTATCAGCATCTAGCTCTGGCATATCTAATCCTTCATCCTCTTCATTAGAAAAGTCATTTGACTCATCTCCCATATCTTGTTCAACAATTTGAGATCCTTTTCTGTTATCATTATTGTTAGCAATGTTATTTCATTTATCAATCTTATTGGCATTATCTTGTATGACGATGCCTTTGCCTTTATTATTCCTATCATCTTGAAAATTTTGAGGACCTAAAAAATAAATAAATACATTAGATAAGGGATTTGACTAAAAGAATATTATTATATATGCAAATATACATCTCTTTCTCTTTTTGCTTTGGTCTCCTTCATCAACATTGAAGCACTCATGTATATCCATCCAAGATTCCTCATCCATCAGGCAAGGATCCTCTTGCTCCGTAATCCATTTCTCATTGGAATCTAAATCTGACAAACAGATAGGATCATATGTGTCTCCTTTTTCCTCCCTTTGTTTTTGTCTAATTTCAAGTTGGAGGCTGTATTTAAAAAACACAAGAGCATTCAACCTTTGTTGCTCTAAACGGTTTCTTCTCTGAGTGAATTTGATCAAACACACTCTAATTTCTCTTGCACTTTGTAGCACTGCAAGTGAGGCTTAGGATGCGAATAGTTATTGTTTGTAGCTCTTTGCAGTCGTCTCCAAAAATATTCCACCATAAAGCTAACATAAAGAAATTATAATTTATAAATAAATACTTGGTTAATAACTTAATTTATAAATATTTAAAAAAAAAAATCAACAAATACAATTAAATGGTTACCAGGTTGCTTCCCATCTCTGGTTGCAATTGCTAAACTATTTCCAAAGAGTCCCTCAGCCCTATCAGATTTCTTAATTTGGGAATCAATTGTGATCCTTGTTTCAATATCAGGACATAACATCTTTTCCAATGTCTTCCACAAGCCGGTTTTAACCTCACGATCAAGGTTGAATTTTGAGTCATAATGGAGCCTATATAATTATTATAAATTTGGAATAAGACTTAATAATAAATCAAATATCAAATATAAAGATATTCTATTACATTCATAAAAATATAATTTTATAAAAAAATACTTACTTTGGATTAAGAAAATATGCTACTGCATGAAGAGGCCTATGAAGTTGTAAATCCCAATGCTTGTCAATTATTTCCCATACATCCTTATATCTCTTTTCCTCATGATTAAAACTCTTTGCTATTTCTTCCTTTGCTCTATCTATAGCCTCATAAATGTACCCCATTGCAGGCTTTAAATCACCATCCACAAGTCTGAGAACTTTCACAAGAGGAGACACAATTTTCAAACAATAATGTATTGATTTCCAAAATCTTTTATCAGTCAAAACAACATTTTCTGCAAATTTGGCTTCCGACCTAGAGGAATAGGCACTATTAACCCATTTTTCTGATGTAAACATAGATCAAAGTGCAGTCTTTTGTTTCAAAATTGGTTAATAGTGCCTATTCCTCTAGGTCTGAAGCCAAATTTGTAGAAAATGTTGTTTTGAGTCAAAAGATTTTGGAAATCAATACATTATTGTTTGAAAATTGTGTCTCTTCTCGTGAAAGTTCTCAGACTTGTGGGTGGTGATTCAAAGCTTACAATCGGGTACATTTATGAGGCTAATGATAAAGCAAAGGAAGAAATAGCAAAGAGTTTTAATCATGAGGAAAAGAAATATAAGGATGTATGGGAAATAATTGACAAGCGTTGGGATTTACCACTTCATAGGCCTTTTCATGTAGCAACATATTTTCTTAATCCAAAGCAAAGTAAGTATCTTTTCTATAAAATCATATTTTTATGCATGTAATAGATTTTTTTCATATTTGATTTATTATTCTTACTCTAAATTTATAATAATTATATAGGTTCCATTATGACTCAAAATTCAACCCTGATCGTGAGGTTAAAACCGGCTTGTGGAAGACATTGGAGAAGATGTGTCCTGATATTGAAACAAGGATCACAATTGATTCCCAAATTGAGAAATTTGATGGGCAGAGGGACTCTTTGGAGATAGTTTAGCAATTGCAACTAGAGATAGGAAGCAACCTGGTAACCATTTAATTGTATTTGTTGATTTTTTTTAAGAAAATATTTATAAATTAAGTTATTAACCAAGTATTTATTTATAAATTATAATTTCTTTTTGTTAGCTTTATGGTGGAATAGTTTTGGAGACAATTGCAAAGAGCTACAAACAATAGCTATTCGCATCCTAAGCCTCACTTGCAGTGCTACAAGGTGCGAGAGAAATTGGAGTGTTTGATCAAATTCACTCAAAGAGAAGAAACCGTTTAGAGCAATGAAGGTTGAATGCTCGTGTTTGTTAAATACAGCCTCCAACTTGAAACTAGGCAAAAACAAAGGGAGGAAAAAGGAGACACATTTGATCCTATCTGTTTGTCAGATTTAGATTCCAATGAGGAATGGATCACAGAGCAAGAGGATTCTTGCCTGATAGATGGGGAATCTTGGATGGATATACATGAGTGCTTCAATGTTGATGAAGGAGACCAAAGCAAAAAGAGAAAGAGAGGTATATTTGCATATATAGTAATATTTTTTAGTCAAATCCCTTATCTAATGTATTTATTTATTCTTTTAGGTCCTCGAAATCTTCAAGATGATAGGAATAATAAAGGCATTGTCATACAAGATAATGCCAATAAGGTTGATAAAGGAAATGACATTGCCAACAAGAATGATAACATAAAGGATCTCAAATTGTTGAACAAGATATGGGAGATGAGTCAGATTACTTTTCTAATGAAGAGGATGAAGGATTAGATATGCCAAAGCTAGATGCTGATAATATTAGTTTTGATGATTGATGGGTGGGAGAATTATTGGTTTTAGATTTGATTACATATGTATTTTGGATTTTTTTTTTTTTTTTAAATTTGGATTTATATGATATTATAGTGATTATACATTTTTCGTTTATTTCGAAATCTTACGATTCAAAGAAGCAGTCAAACGATTCTTCTTGTGATTCAACAACCTTGTTAGAAACTAGATAGAAGAAGATTGAATGAGGAGTAGAAAGAATAGGGTTGTAGAAGGGTAGTGAGAGAACTCTAGAATCAGAATATAATATTCGAAGTAGGATAATTAGGAAAATAAAAGTAGAAATACGAGAAAGGAGAAGAGAGTAGAGAAGAAGAAAACAAGGTAATTTCCTGAATAATACTTTCATTCATTTCCTTGGCAAAGTACTTAATATGATGTTCATAGTTTTGACAGCATATTTGAAATTTACTTCCAATCCCTAAAAACTTGGAACTGCTAGTAACTCGCAATGACCAACACCAACCACTTATAAGGGTAGACACTCAGGCACATATCAACTCAAAACACACATGGATAATATCTAAAGACTGCCACACCTCTTCCTAGAATTAAATGGGTGTTAATAAAGCATCGTATGTGACAAAATTTTCAAGAGAAGAATACTGGAACTAGGTTTCTTGCTGAGAGCAATTGGCTAATTATGATCATTTTCTCATATATTTGAGTACTTGCTTGGAGACTCTAGGTTCTTGATCTGTCACTGGTTTTGATCCTCTTAGCTCTTCAATCATGAGGATTTCTTCTCTATTTGGTTTCCTTCATGAGAAGACTTGTTCTTTGTATTTCTGTTGTTCTAAATCTACCCAAGTTTGAGTTACCTTCTGGTTTAGGCAATTGAGGTTGGGTTGATGAATCTAGAAAATGGTTTGATGGGAATGACAAAGGTTGATACTACTCAATGGAGTCAATCAGACTTTAGTTGGGGCCACTAGTTTGGCCTCAGCACAATAACTTCAACATGAATTAGGTATGTGGGGTACCTACAAATGGGGGCTGTGAGTGTGGGTAATTCCCTCATTATACTAACTGCAAGTGGGTTCATACTCGTTATAGGTGTTACTCATTACTTGATTGTCACGAGGGCCAATGTTGCCTCCGCTGAGAATATGGCCAACTCCCAAAGAATGGTTCTCGCAATTACCATTTTAGAAGCCCTCTTACAATATGAGCGACCTAGCATACTGTCACTACTTGTATTATAGAGGAATGCACATTAGGTGCACATACTTATGTGCTCATACCTCTATTAGAGGTATAGGTATGAGCATTTTTTTTTTTTTTTTTTTTTTTATATATTGGATTTATTTAGATTTAAATTATATGCTGTTTTCTGGATTTTTTTTTGCACCCAGTATCTCAAAATTAATTACTTTCCATGATACTGGTGTTACAGATAGATGCAGAACTGGAAGCTAATTAATTTGAGATATTGGGTGCAACAAAAATTCCAGAAAGCAGCATATAATTTAAATCTAAATAAATACAATATAAAATAAAAAAAAAAACTCATACCTCTAATAGAGGTATGAGCACATAATTATTGGCACTTAATGCACACCCTATTATAGAGTGGTAATTCAATAACCTGTCTCTCAATCTGCATTTTTTTAACCTTGGCTCTCTAATACCATACAAAGGGTAAGAGAGTAAGACGTAGAGAAAGAAGAGATTGGGAAATGTAGTCATTGAATTTTGACTTACACAAATCTCCTATTTATAATGAGGGTACAACACCTATTATACGATTAACCTATTCTCTTTAATTAGTAAACTAACAAATAATTAAAGAATAATTCCCCATTTATTGCAAAATCAAATCAACCTATTGTCTTTAATTCGTCACAATCAATTAGCTAATTAACATAATCAATCATAATCAACTAGGTCAATGTAAAGTGGCAAAGAGACTGGTTGGAGTGGTAACCTTGTTTTGACTTTTGATATCTCCTGGTGCAGAACAAAATAAATACAATTTTTGAGGTTCAGCAATTTTCCCTGCTTATGATATCATAACAAAACAGTAATTAAATTCAATATTAAAATAATTGATAGTATCTCCCCTACAGTCTCTTTACACTCTCCATTTGGAGTCTAGGGAAAACGTGGCTTCTCTTTTTTTAAATTTTCCATCCACATGGTGGTCTCCCCTTTTATCTCTTTATTTTCAACAAGTTTCCTTTTGACACGCAAGGGATTGAGCAGTTCCGTTGCATGAATATTCTCTCTTATGGTTATGTGGATGTGTCAGCCATCCCCCAAAAAAGACAATAAATAAAGGAAAAAGTGCTAGGCCCTTTACGAAAGATCTACAAGGGATTTTGGGAATATTTAAACCTGGAATATCTTTGGTTCTAAGACCATCGACACTTGATGGTTTTTTTTTTACGGAGGCCTGACCATTGGCAGGGCCACTGTTCTCCCTGTATAGTCGTTGTGGATTATGTTCATACTCTTTATTGCCATCTAAGGAGCCTATTTTATACTAGGACCTTACCTATCCTTCTTTACATTTAGGACCAGAGGTAATAATTTGTTTTTTGGATTTCGTGGTCATGGGTATCACTGAAGTTCTTGTGATTCAAACTCCCACTTGTGTTTATTTAATTAAAGGATGACTTTCCTTTCCAACTAAATAAACGAAAGTTACAAAGGTTACTTGATTTGTTTGTTTTTTAAATTAAAAAAGGAGAAAAAAGGGAGTAATTTTTAAGTTCCAGAGCTCATAATGTAGTGGCGCCTTGTCTCGTTATAATATCTCTCTATTTTACAATTCTAAATGATGAGCTGTGACATATAATCCTATTTGTTTGCTTGTTTGTTCAATCTTGATTTGGATTACGTACTATGAATTTCTCCCCTTTTGCAGATGGAAGTGAGGCTAAACGAAGTGCCTGACCTCTTGAGTCAAGATAAGATACAGATAAAGGAGGACTTGAAGCTATTTCTGAAGCCTGTGAGAGAGAAGTTGGTTCAATTTGAAGAGGAATTGAAAGATAGGTAGAAAGAGTTAGCCCCTGCATTATGATAAATTATATGTAGTTCGTCTCCCTTGTTTTTGCATGACTTTTTTCGGCACTTGTCCCTTTGAAAATATCTTTTTTCAACACTTCACTAGAACAAAAAATATTTAAGGCTACTTTTAGATGACCGATCCCCATGCCTGGAAATGCTCAAGCATTCCTGTGCATTTGACTTATTTAGTGAGCGTGTAAGTGTAACTGAATTTACGGAACCCTGAATTTTGTGTACTGTATGTGTATGATGTATCCCTATTTACTCAGACCTTGAATTTTCCTTGAAAAAACCGTATTTGGCATTGGTCTAAAAGCAGATCAGCCTACCCTGCTTGTTGGCTCTTGGATCATTCTTAATGGAGTGTACAAGAAAAAGAATCGTTTATTTTAATTTTAATACGCACTTATTACTATTATTAGTTGATGATCTTTATGATCCGATATCTGCTTATTGTGATTGGAAATGAAACATCGAAAAGAAATTTGTTATTGAATGACTCTACTGGAGTATTTCAATGGAGGCAAGAAAGCTCTGAAAAATGATGGTTCAATTTGTTGTTTAATAGTTATAATACAAGTTGGGGATAAGTGGGTGGATGGTTTTGGTCTTATTGAAGATACCAACGTGCTCCTCTAGTTCTATTTATAAGGCATAGAGAGATAGGTGTTTTTGTCTTATGATTCTGTTGCATAGATATAGAAAGAATAGGAAGAGATTGGGAGGATGAGGGAAGAAGAGAAAATAGAGGTAGGGGAGATAGGAATAGAGAGGGAGAGAGAATGAGAATTGAAGCAAATGCTCAATTAATATATCAACACGCCTAGTACAATAGCCTTGGGGAATTATTTATTTACATAGTAGTTATATCACTAAATTTTGCATATATGAATGTACAATTATATCTTTAATTTATTCTTGTGCAGGCTTGGTTCTCGTGGAGAGCTGTTAAATTTTTAAGGCATAGTTATTGAGGTATGAGGTTTTCTTTGTTCAAATAAAACATGTTGGAGTAATTCATAAATTGGACCATAGGAGTAAGTGAAGAGCCATGTTAGAGTGATAGGAATAACACGTAAATTATGTGGGTTTTGGCAACAGACTCCTCCTCCTTGCAGTTCTAGGAGCTCTAGATATAAAGGAAACCATTAAATCCATGATGTAGCTTCTTTTTCAACACCCTAGCGTACACATATATAGCGCATTAGAAAACCAGAAACGTCAACACTGCAGATCGTTGTCACTCCTGAAAAAAAGCCATCGGGGCAATGAACCGAGAGCAAATGACACGATCAAGTAACGGAAATTTGTGGGGAAACCCATTTGCACATGAGAGTATAAACCTCCGGAAGAAAGAAAAAAAAGGCTAAAGATGACAGAAACTGCAAGAGATCTGTCAGAATTTGCAATGTATGGTGGCCAATGGGTTTATTTTTATTTTTCATGGGCATTAATGGAATATCGCAAATATCACAAGGCTAATTAGTCAAAATAATAATTTATAATACATATTTAGTGAGACGTTTATTTTTATTGTTTTTTCTCATTAGCATTAATAGAATATCACAAAAATTAGGGGGGGCAATATATTCCAAAATTCTGGCTCCTCTTCAAAAAAAAAATCCAATTTAGAGAGAGCCAAAATGGGGAGGGGAGGGGAGGTTTGGCGTCTTCTCTCCTCAAAATTTTAAACCAAATGAGGGATGGGAGCATCTACCCTCCTCTTCCCTCCAACTAAACACCCTAAATGTAGGCATCACTACCACATATTCGTGCACGTATTAGCTTAATAAATATAAGTTACATTAAATAAACATCATGTATGTTGAGGCAGAAGTCACATAAGAATATATAACGTTTAAAAGTAACAGTTAATTATGTGCACAATCACGTATTATGAGGTGAAATTTAGGAAAACCAAAAAAAAAAAAAGATTGTAGTTAATAACCATAATTCATTTAACTGGTTACAACAATGACGATTCTTACAAAACAATTGTCATATAACATTTACAAACAATTCGTCTTTCAACCTTATATCAGCAGAAACAATAACATAACAGGAATATCAATCGACCGTAAAGTATGAATGACAAAAATGGCATTTCATAATAAACAACCGTAATGTAAATAACAAATCTAAAAAACACATTTTTATAACCTCCTTTGGTCTAACACTAAGTACCCATTTTCCTAAATTAAATACTTTAGAAGAAAGTATTCAACTCAATTTAAACTGACCTATTTCTTCTGTTCTTAGCAATTTTCTTCATTGATCATCCTTGTCCTTCTCTCATTCATCTTTGGTCAGACGCCAGAGAGCTCTTTCCATTCACCCTCCTCCTCCTCCACCGCCGCCTCTTCTACCATCACCACCACCTCCACAAGCTCCTCCTCTTCCTCCTACTCCACCACCTCCTCCTCAAATGGAGGCTCTGCTGCAAACGTTGGCTAGCTTTGATCTCTCCATAAGGTGTCTCGCTACATATGCCTACAACCTGAACAGGAAGTTGAACCTCATCCTTCATCACAATGAGGTTGAATATTATCACTTCAAGTCAGACCCTTCATCCCCTTCCTCTAACGCTAATGATGTGTTGAACTCTTGAGCCATCACACTTCATCACCTACATCAGCAATACGACAAGCAATGTGTTAATTCTCTATGTGTTTTGATGATGACTGATAATTGTGAGCTCATGAGATTGTTGTTGATTCAAGGCAAAATGACTCAGCTTTTAAAAGATAACTTGACTCAACTGATGTGACTCAAGTCATAGTGTTTTTAACTCCAGTCATACATGTCTGATTTTTCGTGAATCAATTTATAAAAAGCTTGTGACTCGAGTCAGTCACTTAATGACTCGAGTCATGCGTTGTACTTTGGCTTTTCAAATATTTATCTCGATAGCATCTTTTTAATATCTGATATGACTCGAGTCATTTCATTCTTAACTTGAGTCATGAGAGCATAGAGAGCTCTAGCTAGTTTATTATTCTGATATGACTCCAATCACCCTATTCGAAATTCTTCTATGTTTGAATTATTCGAACTATGACTCCAGTCATCTTGATATTGACTCCAGTCATCTTATTTGAAATTCTTCTCTGTTTGTGAAAATTGCATTCTTGACTCCAGTCAAGTCATGATGACTCCAGTCAAAGTATATATGAACATTTTTTGAAATTGCATCCATGACTCCAATCATATAGGTATGACTCCAGTCAAGTTTTCAATTAAGCTTTTCACTGACTTGGAATTGGATCAGTGACTCAAGTCAACCATGAATGACTCTAGTCATGATGAACAAATTTTGAAATCATCGTTCTTGTAATCTGTAAACTTTTGATTATGCTTTGGGTACTACATATTATTAATGATTATTGATCCTAACAAAGTTTAATCAATTTGCTAATGAGTTTCAGATGAATCTAACATGGTTTAAACATCAAATCGCTGAAAAGCATATCTGTGTCAGAATGCATTAAATGTTTTGCAAAGATAAAACATGAAAGCAAAAATTGAGCTTCTGAGCAACCATAAAGTATTCCGGCCATTTCTGTTCAACATTTTAAGTGAGTCTCAACGGACAAATGGAATGAAGAATGTCAACGGAGAATAACGGCTGACATCGGAAGAATACGAAGAGATAGAACAACGTTCGACTTTCAACCTCAACGGACAAATTTATTTCACTCAACGGCTCTTTAGCTTCTCTTCAATAGACATCAATGCCATCAACTATAAAAGCTAGAAGCATTCAAGTCTTCACTTACCGAAACTCTGCGCATTTAATTAGCAACTTAAGCATTTACTGTTTCTACTCTATTTGACAATATCTTCGGATATTTAAATCTTCAGTGTTTCTACATCTGCTATTTTAGAGAGTGTTCTATTTGATTATCAATCTTTGTAAGAATCTCAAAGTACTGGGACTTTGGGCTTGGGACATTTGATTACAACTTGTAAGGGGGAGTAAGTTCTAGTGAGAGAATTACTCCAAGAGTTACAGAGTGTGCAATCATTTGAGTTAGTGAAATCCTGAAGAGTTTGGGGACTGGATGTAGGTCGAGGATTTAGACTGAACCAGTATAAATTACTTGTGTTCAATCTTCCTCTTCCCTCCTCTGTCATACTTTGTTCTAGTTACTTGGTTTCAGAGTATTTTCGAAGAAAATTTTATATCCCCAATTCACCCCCTCTTGGTGATATTCTGTCTTTCACAATGTTCTAAAACCCGGACTAGCCGGTTGAGACCAAAAACCAGTGAACCGGCTAGAAAACCGGTTCGAGTTAGGGGTAAACCCAGGGTCAACTCGGTCAACTTGGCCTGAACCGACCGAGTTGGCGAAGTCACAGCTGAGAAAGACACAGAAGTGCAAAAGGAGAAAAAGGGGGAGAGAGAGAGAACTGAAGTGATTCTCAATGTCAACGCCGGTGATGGTGTTATAGAAGCCGAAGGAGGAGCAACGATCTCCACCTTCTTTACGGCCAAGACATAGAACAAGAAGGAGGAGAGAGGGAGATCTGAGTTTGAAACTCGTCGATGTTTGAAACTGATGATGAACAGTGCAGATCTATGGCGGTGACTAGTGAAGATGAGGAATGGAAGGACTGAAGACAATGGTGCAGATCTATGCATGTTGTTGAGACCTTAATGTTGACAACGTTTATTTGATAAATTAGAAATTTTATTTTTGTAATTTACAAATTATATTTCTTTGAAAAAAAAAAAACACATGAAAAATAGCTTACAGACTTGGCCTGCATGCTCTCGAGCCGGGCTTTGAAAAACATTTGTTTTTCTTACCCCGGGTCTAAAAGGGCCAACCCTTTTAGGCCTTGACCCTTCAAGGGATGGCCTTAATTCCTTGCTCTAAATATACTCCATTCTTGCACGACTTCTCTGGTCCTTCGTCTTTTTTTTTTTTTTTTAAAAAAATCTCCTCTAGCGCCTCTTCTTGCTTCTTCATGCAGTGCAGTGCGAAGAGAGAGGGAAAGAGAAGGGAGAGGGAGAGGGATAGGTAATTTTGTTGAGTTATTCCATGGAGCTTTATTGATTTGTAAATTGTGGTTGAGCTTATAGCTTGGATTCTTGTGATGAACTTTGTTTTGGCGAGTGGTAACCATTTTTAACTTGTTATGTGTATTAGTATATTTTTTTTGAGTGTTTTGTAAACTAATTATGAGAATGAAAATGATATATTGATATTGATTAGATATTTCAATGAGTATTTTGAAACAATTATTGAGATTGACAAAGTTATTGTAACGTCCTTCCATTTTACTTAACATAATGACTAATTAAGGGTTGATTGACCACTAAGTAATAAACCAAAATATGAGGAAATCTAAACCAGAGTATGCAGAATGAGCCCTAACGTGGCAATATACAATAATCCAATATAAACCAAAAAGACAAAAGCACTACCTTTAGCAGAAGTAACCTAAGCTTCCGAGGTCTTCCCTGATGGACCCGCACAGAAACTATCACCTGAAAAATGTGGTAACCATCAATCCAACTTATTACGAATACTAATATGTGCTAGTGAGGTGCCAAGTGGAACAATTTTATAACAAAGTATTAAAAATATAATTCACCAATATACACGCCACAATTTTCATGTCATGAATTCTGTATCAAAATTTTGTATTACAGTTTTCATTAACACAATTCTCAATATGTCTCCCACCAATCCAACCGAACCGCCTTATTTCCTCTGACTAGACCCATTGGCTAAGATACATCCATATTACTGGTTACTCAAAAGCTCACTGGTCATGTGATGAGAATCGGCCAAAATCCTCAGAGCACATGTCCCAGACCATGGGTCTTTTCCCTTCATTGAACTAGTGGGGTATCGTAAGCCCTCAATGAACTAGTGGGTCAGTCCCTCATTTAACAGGTGGGACAATAGAAAGTCAACCATCATGCATCAATAGAGGTCTCACCACGTGGTGGAATAAACTACTTCATTTCTTCCCAATTCAACCCTTTTCATAATTATCACAATTCTCAATCATATATAAAAATATATATATATTTCACAAGGAAATTTCTATTAAAATATTCATAATCATTTTCAAAAATACTCACAACAACATATCAATATGCATAACAAGTGGAAAGTGGTTACCTCTCGCCGAAGCTAACTATTACCACACTGCTCCTATTCCAAGAGCTCAAATACATGTCAAAAATCAATCTACCACAATCAATTACTAACCATTAACTTTTCTAAAACTCATAAAAAAATACAAATTTTAATAATATTATTATTATTTATTTATTATTATTCCTCTATAATTATTTTAAACCCTCATAGGTTATTCCAAGGCTTTAAAATTAGGAGCTTAATAATTACTAACTCTATTAACAACTTGCGTAACTATTTTAAGACTTACCAAAAATTCAGCCTTTAACTTTTCTAAGAATTTAGAAAATTCATAACTAGACCGATACAACTCCGAATAGGGTGATTCCAATTTCTACTTAAACCTTGATAAGTCTATTTTCATAAATTAAAGTCACCAAGTTTATTTTTGGCTAAAAAAATTCCCAACTTTTGAAAAACACAGTCGATGTTTAGAATTTTCCAGATTTCTTGACCAATCTTTGAGGAACCATAGCTCCTTCAATACTTATCGGAATTCGATAAATTACCTATCAAATTAAACCTCTATATGTCTAATATTTATCTGGAAAATTTAAAATTTTTATGATTTTTTTTACTAGGTCCGAAATCCAACGTCATTTTGTTGCTCCAGAAGCATATCAGAATTTGTCCAGATTTTAGCTCAACTTCGAAAAATTATATCTCGAGCTATAGACCTCCATTTAAAGTGATCCAAAGCTCATTTTAAATATTATTGAGTCTAATATTTACTGTAAAAATTTCAAGGAAAAAACCAAATTTTTTCCATTTCAAAATCAAGCCCGAAAATTACTGTTCACCGAAAGTGTAGAAAACGTTCCCGATTTTGACTAAACTTTGGAAAATCATATCTCTCAATCTACACGTCCGATTTAGGTGTTCTTTGGTTCGTTGGAAATTTCATGATGGGTACTAAATCTCTACAAAATTTCAGGGTCAAAGGAGTTCATTTACGCTGGGTTTGTCTTACTCGAAAATCAGTGTTCTAACTACAAAGTTAAATTTCCAGAATTACTACAGCTTCTCTTCTCACGTTTAGGTATTCATTTAGATTTTTTTTCTAAGCCTTTTCATATTATAACTCAACACCAACTCTTCAAAACTATGACTAAGGGAAGAACCATAAACCTTATATTTGTGTTTTGCTTCAGTGCCATAACAGAAACTTCAAGAACCTAAAGAAAACTTCAATGTCTACGTGCATGCAACACCATTTAAACATCCTCTATTATTCTGTACTGGTTCGTGTGCCTATAAGACGTGATCTGAAACTCCCATATGTAAGAACGTGCTCAAACCGCCTCTGTTTCTACATCTAAAAACAGAGTAACAATGCCGAACCAAAACCATGTCACAAAAGCTTCAAACGTAGAGAATAACGTTAGGAAGGCTTACCTTGTTCAAACCTCAAGCTTACATGCAACGTTCAGACCTTCATCTGCCTTCAACGTCTCTCGTTCTCTCTCTCTCTCAGCGTTCTCACACTCTGTTTCTTCGGACTCTCTCTCACTCTCAGTTTTCCTCTCGACTGGGTCACGGTTTTTGTTGCAGCAAGGTGAGTAAATGAAAAATGCATGACAAGGGATGGATGAACTGATGGGCATTACACAACACTGGGCTCGAGAGTCATGGTCTAGTAATCTCTTGCTGCCATATCTAATTGTGAGATCCCGTAGAAGTCGCTGGACATATATCTTTTTCTGCATTTACGTGATTTAGCAGATAAATATGCTGGTGAGGACTTTCTTTTGACAACGTGTTTGACCGAGATAGTGTATGGGCTGGAAGATATCACATTGAAAAGGTTCTGATATGTTTTTCCCCACTCTGGTTCGGTGATGCTATGACTAATTGGGTAAGTTAGTCTGACATGGGCTGATTGCAAGGAATATATATACGGCTGTAATTGTTTTGCTTGTTCTCACGCATTGGGCTTAATTAATGAATTTGACTAAATATCACTTCATGTTTATGGGCCTTGTGAGAATGCATGGTTTGGCTGTTGATGAAAATGAATGAGGAGCCAATGTGAGTTGGTATAGATGGTAAGGGATCCAGGACTAAACCCTTGGGTCGTGGGTTCGATCCCCTCTGCCGTCGCTGGGACTCCTTTGGTAGGCGATCTCGTAAGTCCCCAATAAGTGCTCATAGAGCTCGGGGCCGTACCCTGGCCTTGGTGGAGGACTGATGTCGAACCCCTCCAAAACTTTTTATTAGAAAAAAAAAAAAATGAATGAGGAGTGAGAATGTTTTAAACCTCTGAGTAATTAATAAGGTATTACTTTTTGTGGTTATGATTAGCCAACACCATATAATTATGGCTTAATAATAGAATACCACTAATCTTATTTTCTCTTGCCCGTAAAATGTTGATTCCATAAATTCTTAGGCCTAAAATTATCTCAAATATTCCTTGAATTTATACTTTTCCGGTAAATTGCTACATAAAATAAGCCTTAATTTCCAAAAATTAACACTATAATTATTCAGGCCAAATTTCACTAATTTAAATTTCCATAATATTCAAATTTTCAAATATTAATTTTTAACATTTAACCCGGCTAAATTTCCCATGATTAATTTCACCATAATATTTCTATATCCTCGAAATATTATTTCATAATCTTCCCAAATTTTCAAAGTCCAAAATAATTTTAATAATTATCTTAAGTTTTTCCTCATAATAAGCTTAAGACTTTTGGATTCTACTAACAAGAAGTCTTTTTATCTCAATTTTATTTCCAATCTTCTAGTTCAAAAATTTGGGATGTTACAATTATCCCCCGTTCAATAAATTTCGTCCTCGAAATTTGAACGTCCATACATTGGGAAATCATTCTAGGCACTCCACCTACCTCTTTCTTGTGCATGCTTACTAAGCACACAACTCATTATACCACATTCTTATCCATTATGTACCCAGGTGTAGTACTCCACCATACAGGACCCACTAGTCCATTCTCACAGCGCTTGGTTACACAGGCTTCACTGCCTGACTCATCCTGTCTCTCGGCTTATCACATATTAGCCTTCCGGCGTATTCTATTTCCACTATGCTGGATTTCTAGCCCTACTATCTAGGGAATTACCCCCAAGCTTAGGTATCTTATCTATCACCTGGTATAAATCGAATATTTGTCCAGCCTCAAGATGTACTCTAGACATACTTGTCTAAAGTCACCATGCCAATTAGCATTCCACACAGTGCTAAGCATCACAGGTCTTATAGCCTAGGGACACCGCCCTGTGCAGACTTGCACACTGGGCCATACTGCCTCGAGCCTTTGCTCGACTATCCCGTGTCTGAGCTTTCGCAACTTAAGCTCTCAGATCACTTTTCTCCTGCTTAGCACGCTAGGAATTCTTATTTGACCTACCCGGTTTCCATCTCTAGACCATTCTAACAGTTTCTGTTCCGATATCATTATTATCACCAATTGCACCGTCTTTCATTTCAACTATGCTGTCTCATTTTCAAAATTTTCACACATTGAAAATTTTCAGTGGTCGTAATACATTTTTATAATTGCACGAAACAATATGTTCACATTTTCAATAAACCATAATCGCTGCCAGCTCAATTTCGAGAAAATACATTCTTTACCCACTCAAATTCAAGAAATACATTTTCTGCCAGTTTAACACAATGAAATAATTCATTTCACAAAAATTCAACAACTAAGAGGCACACGCCACCACTTCGCCTTGCCTCAAAAGGACATATCTCAATCCTTTCATACAAACCATCAAAGTGACAACGCGTATACTGGCCGATGTGGGAGAATTTCCATCCCCACATAAGGGACCCAGTGTCCACACTAGCATATCTAATAAAAGCTCTCCACCGCTTTCCCAGTCAAGCTAGTCCGTAGTCACGGCCACCGCTGTGCACTGCTTTCCCAGTTGACCAGTTCATAATCACAGTTAGTGCCAGCCCAACACAGCGAAATACTCTCCTTTCAAGGTGGAACTACTCAGATTGGGAATATTTACCATTGGTGCGAGTGTTAACCTCTCCTATCCCATCAAACAAATTTTCAATTCAAACGAGCTTTATAATTGACCAGCAATTTTAGACATTCTTAAACATATCTGGTAAGATCCAACAAACTGAGTATTTCTACAACAGTTTTTGGCCTCTTCTAATAGTTCAAAAACAACCACTTCAAATTGGTTTAAAATTCCATAGAAAATATTTCATTTAAAACTTCAGTTCAGAAAATTCAATCTCAAAGGTTCACAATATAGCAGGTGCATTGGCAAACTCAAAATTCAATTTTCAAATATACCAGGAACCAAACAACTAACATAGAAGGTCATCACTTCAATTACATCTCAAACTCTATCCTTGGCTATTCAAGCCATCCATAAGACACTCAGTCCATTTCATTCCATTTGTCCGGTCATTCCCGAAATAATGCCTGTAACTCTCAGGTTTGCAACTTTCCTGGGACACTATCTGGTATTCTTAGTCTAGTAATTGTGGACTTTTGCTAGCCCATGAACATATCAGTCACATAGAACTTAGGGCCTCTCATTGAACACCAATCAAACTTGATGACCTAAAGTCATACCAATTTAGTAAGTCTCATTGCCCACTGTATATTGATTTCACAATTTCACTCAAAGATAACACACATATGACGTTGGAGCACCCCATGTCAATACATTTAATCACACAAATTCATCTGGGGTCACTTGATATGAACTTCCAATAATAATCCAGCTCCAAGCATAGTCTCAGATCCATTTTTTTTTTTTTCCATATTGGGTATTCAACCCACATCTCAGGGGTCTATTAGCTACTATCATATCTATGGTTATTGGTCTCGGTCATGAAACTATAACCTGTGGTTACCGAGATCCTAGCGTCTCCTTGACTCCTCCTAGGAAGAAACTATTACTCATTCTTTCTAAGGGAAAAATCATGAGATTAAAATCATCCCCTATTAGTTAGTAACCTCCAAATACCTCATACACATGGCTACCCCACTCTAGTGCCTTAATTTATTCAGATCAATCAAATACCTAAAGAATCTCTCATAATCAAATCTGATTCGTAGGTTCATTAACCAAATATTGAAACCACGACTATAGCCAATAATCATGCTACGATTATAATGATTCATAGCTTACAACATTCAGGCACTATCCTCAAATAACCCCAAACAACAATAATTATTAGATTCACAATCCAAAACATTGTTTGGCCCTAGAAATCATATTGTCTCAATAATACTCAATATACAAACTAGGATCATAATTCTCATTCCTAGTCTAAACCTCAAAATATTCAAATGTCATTCTCATAACCAAAACACATACTTCAAAACACATACGAAGTATGACCCTTTCATCCGGCAACAGATGTGCATGGAAAAAAGATGGGCAAAAGGTCACCAATCTTTTTGTAAGTAGGCCATATTAAAACATGAAAATAGGAAACAGTTGTAGGAAAACGTAGCTTGAGAAATCAAATCAATATCCCCAAAACAAATATATGCCGCTTACCTTATTTCTCTAGGATAAATTTTCACTTTTTATCTCTCATATAGTCTCTATATAAATAGGTTTATTACTTTTGACTAATATTTTTAACCTTGTAATTTAGATAGTTGTCTCTTATAAGGACAGGAGAGAGTAACTTACATCTTACCCATATTCATATTTCATGACTTTTTTTATTCTAAACGAGAACGTATTCATTTTGTACATGCAAAATAATCCATGAATGTCACAGACCATGCCCTTGAAGCACTCAAATAATGAGTATATCCCTCACTTTGGTTTGCGTCATACACAAAATCTGGGGATCACAACAACTATTTTAAGGAACAAACTTCCCTATATACTGAGTTTATGCCTTAAAAAAATGAATATAAGTGTCTTTGAATATAAGAAAATACGTACTACTGTAATTTAAACCTCAAGCTAAATTTGTATGTAATATGTAACTTGACATGACTATATACTGACCATAAGCTATAGCAGACTTGTTACAATGAGTGCAGAATTAAGAATCCAACTCAACAAGTTAAAATTCAGGACAAAAAGTTACTTGAAAACTTCTTATTAGTTCTCTTGTATCAGAATCAAATAAACAGGCAAGCAAATCAAACATGACACTTGGCAGCATGGTAACTGGCAAAGAATACAACTGTACATACTTGTCATGGTGCATCTGCCTGCCTGCCTGCTTACTTACATGCAGGCTTTATACGTGCGGCCTAAGAGTAGCTCAACTTCAAACATGGCTGAATAAAGAATTGCATGGAAAGCCAAGTGCTATGGTAAAAAAATTATTGGGTGCCAAAGCCAAGTCCATATAGCCGAAGAAGATCTACATGCCCAGATACAAAATTCACCTAGTGACGTTTCATTTCCCGAAATACATTCGCCACGTTTGGTGATAACTTTGGAAGGAATTTAAATAGCTGCAGCACAATCCAATAAGTGCTAATTAGCAACATTTCAACTCTATTAGCTTCATGCAAACTGATTATAATGCATGATTTCTGGAAATTGTTTCATTAGATGTCACAGATCCTGAACATAAACATCACGATGAAAGGAACAATAACAAATAAGGTTTAGCTAAAGCAATAAAGCTAGCAATTGTAAAAGTGGAGTATAAGTGATGGCGTAAGATTAGAGAAAAGGACTTCAAAAAAATAGGGAGAAGAGTGAAACTAATTTACTCAAAAACCGAAATATTAATTCTAAATTCCAAGCTATGGAAGTGTCTTCAAGAATGGTGGAATCCCCATTATTCAAATCCCATGTAGTTAGGTTTTTTAATTTTTAATAATCATTGAATGTTTAGTTATTAGATTCAGTCATGGCGTTGATTCTTCTCCATGAAGTAGATAAAATTTTAGTGTTTTTCTCATGGCTCAATCCAGGACGTATGGGTTGTACGCCTTCAATGCATCTATTGTACAAAACCAAGCATAGATTAGATGTACCCTCATTAATAATGTTTGTTTCCATGCGTCTCAATTCAAATGTCTTGTTCCAAAACCCTCTCAGTAGAAGATTTTTTTTTTCTTTGTATCACTGTGAGCCCTCACCACCAATAATTTCTTCAACTGAAATCCATCACCTTGGAAAATCTAATACCCTTCATTTCCATTCTATTTCCCGGTTCTGTTAATCTTGCATACCCCTTTCCCATCACTGACAAAGCTTCCTCAAGGGCATATAAGTTTAGAGGGTAAGAATGAGTGAAGTATGATAATAGTTGGAGAGGAATGCCAAAATCTTAAAGTATAATATTTTTGTTGTTGTCTTGCCTCTAAGGCTAAAATGGTACTTTTATCCCTTTATACTGCTTTTGCCAATGCCATGTTCAGAGAAAATGAGTCGGAGAATAATTTGTTTAGTTGAATAGCTTTGGTTTGTTTATAATATGAGTTCATTTCTTTCAAGAGGATATCTTATCCTGTGCTGCCGAAATTTACTACACCACTTTTCTCCAAATATTTCATCATTCAAAAAAATAAAATAAAAAAGAATTCTATGTAAACTCGTTGAACTCACTTGTGTACCTGAACATAATGTTCTATTTGTACCTGAACTCACTTGTAATCTAATATCTATAAGCAAGTTAACTAGAGGTCGAATATGTTGGGTGATTTTTGATGATGACCTATGTGTTTTTCAGGATTTAAAATTGACGCGGACGATTGGAACTTCTAAAGAATGGGATAGATTGTTCTACCTTGAAGGCTCGAACTCAAAGAACAAAGATGCATGGACGGCAAGACGGGCACTGGTTAGCTCGAATTCTCCAAATAATGATGTATTTTTGTGGCATTAACGGTCAGGCCACCCTAGTTTTGATTATATGAAGCATGTGTTTCCAAGTTTATTCAAAAAAAATTGTTCTTTTTCATTGAGACTTGTCAATTTGCAAAACAAACTAGATCTTCATATCTCAAACAGCCCTATACCCCTTCCTCCCATTCACACTAATTCATAGCGATATTTGGGGTCCTGCTTGCATCACTACCCTCACTCATACCAGATGGTTTGTTACTTTCATAAATGATCACACCAAAACCAAATGGGTGTATTTAATGAAAGACAAATCTGAAGTAGCCAAATTATTTCAAAACTTCTATACCTTTGTGCGAACACAATTCAACAATTCCATTAAGGTACTACGAAGTGATAATGCCAAGGAATACAGGAGCACAACTTTTAAGGAGTTTCTTGATCAACAAGGAATTCATCACAAACTTCTTGTCCTTACACCCCTCAACAAAATGGTGCGGCTGAGCAGAAAAACCATCACCTATTGGAAGTAACCCAAGCCTTGCTAATGGAGCGAATGTCCCTACCATCTTCTGGGGTGATGCCATCCTCACAACAGCTTATCTCATTAATCACATGCCTTCCAAAGTTCTTAATCAAGACACTCCAATTCAAAAACTCCTTGAACTCTTTCCCAATTGCCCTCTAATCAATTCATTACCTCCCAAGGTGTTTGGTTGTGTTGTCTTTGTTCACAAAAAGGATGGCAACAAATTTGGTCCTCGAGCTAACAAATGTATATTTCTTGGCTACTCCTTTACTCAAAAAGGATACAAATGCTATTGTCCTTCTTCCAAGAAACTTATTGTCTCCCGAGATACCATATTCTCGGAAGAAGAAGCATATTATCCCAAATTACCCATTTAGAGGGAGTATTCTAACATTGAATGGCAAATCTTGGAAATGTCTACCCAAAAGCTCACCCGACACATCATCATCACCGCAGCCTAACCTTATAGCCACTCTTGACGCACTTGCTTCCCCAAACCATCCTAGTCCTACCCAACTCAATCATGAGTCTGAGCAACCCAATAAACTGGAAACAAATGTTGAGATCAATTCAGCGATGGATGCTAAACCACGACAAGAGGTAGAGTCTAGCTCACAAGTTCAAACTAAACC
Organism: Acacia pycnantha; assembly: GCA_025563575.1. Classification (NCBI taxonomy): domain Eukaryota; kingdom Viridiplantae; phylum Streptophyta; class Magnoliopsida; order Fabales; family Fabaceae; genus Acacia; species Acacia pycnantha. The sequence continues at coordinate 4,681,026 of JAMWYP010000021.1, read as the reverse complement.
AGACATTGGTAGAACTATCTCTCCTATTCAAATGACCGATCATGAATCCAATCCGGGATTAAATCCTACAGAACTGTGTTGGCCTATTGCATTGAGGAAAGGAGTAAGATCATGTACTCAACATTCAATTCAACGATTTGTCTCATATGGTAATCTATTTGAAAAAATGCAAAGTTTTGTTGTAAACAATGCACAGATAAAGATTCCAAACACATTCCAACAAGCTATGGCTGATCCAAATTAGAAGCAAGCTTCAGAAGAAGAGTTGAGGGCACTCAAGGAAAATAGAACATGGGAATCACAACTCTTCCCAAACAAAAGAAACTAGTAGGATGCAAGTGGATCCTCACCCCAAAATTCAATCCAGATGGGGTGAGACTTGTTGCAAAAGAATATATCCAAACATATGGGATCGACTATCAAGAGACATTTGCTCCAGTAGCCAAGTTCAATACCGTCCAAGTACTGTTATCAATCGTAGGGACCTTGGATTGGTCATTACACCAACTGGACGTGAAGAACGCATTCCTGAATGGAAACCTGGAGGAAGAAGTATACATGGAGATTCCAGATGGAGTCTTAGCTCCTAACAACTCTATGTGTAAACTCAAAAATTCATTGTACGGTCTTAAGCAATCTCCCAGGGCATGGTTCGGTAGATTCACCAAAGCAGTGAAAGGGTTTGGGTATACTTAGAGACAAGCAAATGACACATTGTTCATCAAAAGTGTTAATGGCAAAGTCACCATATTGATTGTCTATGTTGATGACATAGTCATTACAGGAAAAGATGAAGAATCCATTGTTCAACTAAAACAGGACTTGTCGACTGAATTCCAAGTGAAAGACTTCGGACAAATCAGGTATTTCTTAAGCATGGAAGTGGCAAGAACCAAGAAGGTATCAATGTATCTCAGCGAAAGTATACTCTAGACCTGTTACATGAAACAAGAATTTTGGGTACCTAACCAGAGGGGACACCAATGGAAGAAGGGATGCCACTTAGAGATCAAGCCACAAGGTGTTACAGTTAATTCAGAAAGATACATATGACTTGTGGGTAAATTCATATACTTAACCCACACACGTCCTGATATTAGCTATGCAGTTGGAATAGTAGGTTAGTTTATGCATCGGCCACAAGAAGAACACATGGAGGCTGTATACAGAATTTTGAACTATTTGAAGCTTAATCCTAGAAGAGGAATATTCTTTAAGAAAGTTACTACCAAAAACATCGAAATCTACGCTGATGCCGACCATGTAAGGGATAGAGAGACCAAGAGGTCAACCTCAGGGTACTGCACATATGTGTAGGAAATCTGGTTACATTGAGAAGCAAGAAACAGATGGTGGTGTCAAAAAGTAGCGCGGAAGCATAACTGAGAGCGGTTAACAATGGAGTATGTGAAGGAATCTGGATTATAAGATTACTGAAGGAGTTGGGAATTCAACATGAGGGACCAATGCAACTCTGGTGTGACTACAAGGCCAGCATTGAAATGGTCAAGAACCCAGAATATCATGATAGAACAAAAAATGTTGAGATAGACAAACACATCATTAAAAAAATATTGAAGCAGGCATTATGACTCTGTCTCACATAAGATCTACAAACCAAATTGCAGATGTCATGACCAAACCACTAGGCAGAACGAAGTTTGAAGGATTTCAAGGCAAGCTAGGAATGATCGACATATACTTTCCAACTTGAGGGGGAGTGTTAGAATATTAGGAAATAAATTAGGAGATTAGGATTAGGATCCCTTGATTATTGCTCCTTGATTATAGTAGATCTGATTTCCTATTTACTAGTCATGATTGTAATCCCTTATCTCCCTCCTCTAATTTATCTTCCTTAGCCTATCTATTGTAAGTTTTATTCATCTAACTAATATAAGATACAGAGTGTGTTTATGCCTCTGATTAACAATAGACATTTCTTTCATATAAAGGAAATACTTATGCGAAGATTGTGTTGTATTCACATACTACATTCCACGATAAAATTAGGTTCGTTTTAGTCTTATTTTAATTTCCTGATTACGAAAAATAAAAATTCATGGAACCAGTAAATTTAGAAGCCTTAAGAGCAGAACATACCCAGAGTTTCACGCATGCATCAATGATAACTGGGACCAGGCAAACAAAAATTGTTATAGCAGACTGATCAACTTCAAGCCCATAATGCTCAACAAGAATCTCTATCAAAGTTTGCCAACCAGATTCAGAATGATACCTGCAGCCATCCCAGTATACAACAAAAGCAGTTAGTGATACAAGCAACATCAGATGCCAATGAACCAAACAAAAAAGAATCTAAAAATATAATTAAATGAAAAATCAAAAGGTGTTATTACAAAAAATTAGTGCGGTTCCTGATGTTGCATGGAATTTGAGAGAAAAAGCACAATGTTAATAGATTATAAAAGGTGTGTTTTATTGTTAAGAGCTTCTAGAACCTGAGGGTGCAAGAAGATTTGATCATGTTCTGCAGTATGAGAAGAGGGATATTACAGATGAAGTCAATGCAGTATTGATGGAACCTATGAGCAGGAAAGACGTTCATGAAACAGCATTCCAGTTGGGGGGAAATAAGGCCCCTGTTCCTGATGGATTCTGTGGTAAATTCGACAAGGCTTCTTGGGATGTGAAACATGAGTTCTGGATTATGGTAAAAGACTTCTTTGAAGGCAAGAGTGACATTGAATTTTTAAATTCTACCAATGTGACTCGTATTCCCAAGGTTGACAAGCCTGAGGATGTGAATCAGCTCAGGTCTATTGGTTTATCTAATATATTTTTTTGCTCAGAGTCTATCTAATATCTCATAAGATAATTTCAAAGGTTCTAGCTAACAGATTAAAATAAAACCATGGCTGAATTGTTGCATCTCAAGAAACCAAGGGGCATTTGCACCAGGAAGGTTAATACACAATGTCATCGTTACTCATGAAGTATTTCACTAATTGAGGATGAGAAGGAAAGCTGTGAGAAATGATTTTTCTTTGAAGATGGATATGAGTAAAGCATATGATAGAGTGGAGTGATACTTTGTAGAGGCTACTTTGTTGAAGTTTGGTGTCAATGAAGCGTGGGTAAGGTTGGTAATGAAGTGCATTAAACCACAAACAGGTCAAAGACATGGTTTTTCACATATGATCTTGGTTTTTTTAATGAATGTCAAAGAGGAGAACTGTAGGAAAGTCGCTGAAATCTTGAAGGACTATTGTGAAGCATCTGGACAGAAAGCTAACTTGTCAAAATCAGGCATTTTTCTTTTCAAGAAATATTGCAGGTGAGGTGAAGAGCAGAGTCTGCAGTATTTTGGGGATTAGTGACATAGAGGAACCAGGAAAGTACATTGGTATTCCAAATGTTTTGGGGAAAGCCAAGCATCAAGCACTTGCATATATAATAGAGAGAGTGGAGAAGAAGGTGCTAGGGCGGAGAACAGCAAGTTATTATCTCATGCAGGGAGGGAGATTATGATTAAATCCGTGATTAGTGCAGTACCCATTATCCTATGAATTGCTTCAAGTTCCCTAAAAAGACTTGTAAGGAGTTGCCAGGGGCAGTTTTTTTTTTTTTTTTGGTGGGGGGGAATTCACTGGAACATGTTATGATACAAAAAGGGCAGAGAATGAAGGTGGAATGGGATTCAGAGTTTGAAGTTATGAAAGACGATCTGCTTGCAAATATTGCGTGGAAATTTTTAAATGCTGCTGACGAATTGTGGGTTAAGGTATTAAAAGGGATATATTTCCCTAAAGTCTCCTTTTTAGAGGCTAAAAAAGGGAGTAGAGCCTCTTGAATATGGTATAACATCCTTGAGGACAGAGATCTTCTGAAGCATGATCGGATATGGAAGATTGGGAATGGCACAAGTGTTAACTTGTGGGAGGATAGGTGGATTCCAGAGGTATGTGAGAAGCTGTCTTTGCTTACCAAGTGAGAAGTATTTTCCCACAGTCGTTAACATCAGTAAGTCATTATAAAACAAGCTCTAGTGAATGATATTGAGAAAATGAAATCAATATGCAAGACCTAATTATGTGCATAATACAACAAAATCAAATTGAAAAAGAAGGAATTACCCTAAGAATATATCTGTGACAAGTATAATTAGAAATGCCTTCCCAGTATCTGAAATATTATTTATTATTTTGTAACTAGTAAATTTGAGCAAGGCAACCTGCAAAATGGAGCCAAAAACAAAAGGAAGGATAATTAGCAGGTATAGTAAGAGTTAAGATACTTAGTGAAAACATTCAAAAGGGAAAAACTTCATGAGTTGTAACAATTATTTGTAAACCCTTCAACAAAACTCAAACTAATTGATAATTGTTAAATATAATAAATCAGTTTCTAAGGCTTTGCTGGTAAATAATACTCCCTCCGGTCCTTAATATAAGACATATTAAAGGAGTTGATATTGATCCTAAATATAAGACATAGTTTTCATATTTGTCAATATTTTCCTAATTCACCCTTATTGATACTCCTTATACAATAGTCAAGGAGGAGGGGGAAGGAAAGAATTAAAAAAGATTACTAGGGTGTTTTAAAAAATACATGTTATATTAACTAAATTGACCAACTTCCTTAATATAATCAAATTAGGTAAATAAGTTTTATATTAAGAACCAGCAGGAGTATATAAGGTGTAGTTACCAGTGCGCTTTTGCAAATGACATGTAGAAATAGTACGTATAATGGTACACTGAGAAGCATGGATTTAGGCCTACTTAAGGGCGCTAATTTAATCAATTCATGTATAGGCTTGGCAGAGCTGCATTGACTCATGTTGTCAAAGAAGCATGGATTTAGGCAACTGATTCTTGAAATATTAAATGCATTGTTACTCCCTCCATTCCTAATTATAGGACAACATTTGGGGGTTGGTTTTGATCCTAATTATAAGACAACTTTTTAGTTTTTGTCAATTTTTTCCTAAAATACCCCTATTTTATTCTCTCAAGTGTGTTTGGTTTTTGGTGAGTATATATATGGTAGACTCTTCCAGTCAGTGAAACTTTTAAATTGTTGGATTTTAATTTATTTATCGATCAACTAACGTTAATTTGCAATACACAGACGCACCCACACACACGCGCACGCACACACATGTGTGTGTCTATAAACATATATATGTATGTATGTATATATTGTGTGTCTACACACAAATATATATAGACACACACATACACGTGTGTGTGTGTCTCTATATATATGTTTGTATGTATGTATG